>VBSM01001562.1:24586790-24617883 GCA_008086735.1 Cheirogaleus medius | reverse complement strand
AAAAAAAAAAAAAACATTCCAAAGAGGAGCATGAAGTGTGTAATAGTGCAGTATGTGGAGGGAAGCGGAGCAGTTCACAGAGCTTAAACTGAGACGCAGGTGGGGTACGAGGAAGCTGGGAGGTGGCCACAGATCAGGCATGAAGAGCCTTGTACAACAGTCTGGGTTAAATCCTGTCGCTTTGGGGATCACTGGAGGGTTTTAGTTGGGAGTAGTATGATCGGATTTGTGTTTAGGGAGATCTTCTTGGTAGTACTATACAAGGAAGGATTGGAAGAGGTTCTGTGGACCAGAGAGACTTATAAGGCCATAAGAATGGCCTGAACTGGGGCGGCAGTTATAAAAACTACAAAATGTTTTGGACAACAAAAACTGCTACATAAAAAGCCAAACAGTAGCAGCAGTAGCAGCAGCAACATAACGTCACTATACTTCAAGCATCTCAAGAGAGAGAATAATGGGACTTGGTACAAGGCAGAGTTTCACTAGATACTCATGAGTTTACCTGTGTAATCTCTATGCATCCAGTGAGGTACTTCACACTAATGAATCCTAATAAGTGACCGGATGATGGGCACAAAATCAGAGACGCTGGGTGCTGCATGCTAAATGGTCCCAGACTGCAATATTCTGAGTTCCACTGTTTAATTTTTTTTAATGTATCATTTTCCTTAGTGTCAAATTGCAAAATAGTCACTCCTCATCATCCAAGTTTCTATTAATGGAGAAACCAGAGAAGCCAGACTGTTAGAACTGTGTGTAATATAGGAACAGAGCTCCCAGAGCAGCCTGAGGGATGCTCCCAGGAATACAGTGTGCTAGAATCATTCTCGGTCTTTTTGACATCTATGTTAGCTGCTCAACAGAAATTTTTTGTCCTTTCTCACTTTCAGGTGTTCCACAGTGTTTGTAAGTTGAGGCTGTCATAGAAATGATTTCTGGAAACATTATGAATCACTATTGTAACATGAGGATGAATCATAATTCTTCTTAATTCATTCTATAAACTATAATAAAATGTGCCAGGCACTGTACTGAGGATACTAAAAACAAAAAAATGAGATTCCCACCTGGCCCTGAAGGAGATTACTAAGACCCCCAAAGAAAGTAAAGTCAATGACTGAGGTAGTAAGTTAACTATTTCATGTATTTGTGTGTTTTCAATTGAATTGACTTATTCTGTTTCTGATAATACTGAAATGAGTTTAATCCAGACACACTCAACCTGGCTGAGAAGCACCTGTGGAGTTTTCAAAAAAAATTATCAAAGCCAGGCCTTAACATCAGATCAGCTGAATCTGAATCTAGGATAGGGAGCCCCTGGCATTGATATGAAAATAAAGACTCCCCTGTGACTTTAATGAGCAGAGATAATAATCATCAAAAGTTTTGAAACCTTCTGTTATTTAAAGCAGAAGAGGGACCACAAATATGAAGCTGAGAGAAGTTTGGTGCCTCAAGCCACTTCTATTTGAGGGCAAAATACGTCTCCCAAGCTGAGTAAAAAATAAATGAACCAGCTTCCTAGGTGTGTGAGTGGAGGGAGAGGTAAAGATATTTTGATTAAGTGATATCTTGCTTTTCTTAATCAGATTAACTTACACTTTCACCCATGTGTGGACCTCTAGACCATTTGAACTGGCATCTGGCACTGTGTTCACAAGGACTTGGGGAAAAGAATATTATCATTCATTGTTCAACTTCTGATGAAAAAAGAATAAACTCTAGGAGTTAGTCTTCTAAAATTATTTATCTAAATATAAAATTCCTAAAGTGGCACAGAGTAATTTGTTACAACATTGATGTCAGAAAAACAAAAAAACACTTTAATTATTTAACTCCCCACAATCTACACATTCCTGTGTAGTTGGCCCCCCAAATTATCCTAGGAATGTTTTTAAATTTTCTTATTGTAAATTGACAATTTATAATTGTATAAAGTTGTAGGGTACAATGTGATTTCATGATGTATAAATACAATGTAGAATAATTAAATCAAGCTAGCTAGCATATGCAATACCTTAAATACTTAACATTTTTTGTGGTGAGAACATTTGCAATTTACTCTCTTAGCAATTTTGAAATGTGCCATTCTCTATTATTAACTATATTCACCATGCTGTGCAATAGAACTAAAATACACACACACACATATACATATTCCTCCTGAGATTTTGTTCCTTTGAACTATCAACTCCTCCATTCCATCCACCCCCAGCCTATGTAACCACCATTCTACTAGGAAACTGACATGTATTAAATTCAGGTCAGGACGGTTTTCAGATCACACAGTATTTGGATGCATTAGACACATTAGCTACATCTTTTGGTGATAAGGGACGGGAAAGATAATCCCACATATTTAATAAATAATAATAAATGACGACTGGAGACACTAATGCTAAAATGTCATGGATGCTTCTGAATCATGACATATGTTGAACAGTCTCAAACAGATGATAGATGATTTCTATCTGCTTTGAGTGTGAATTTTGCCAACCCCCCTGTGGTGATGTCGTCTGATTTCCTTTCTGAGACCTTGAAGATAGAATCATCAGATTCTATAAAGTGAGCCACAGGGGGAACTCCACACAGAGCAGGACAACAGTAGAACCGGAATCATGTTTTATCAGACAGACAGAGAGTCTCTCCCTGCTTTCTCTTTCCTTCTTTTGAATTTTGCTAGCCAAATATATTGATAAATCCCTGGCAAAGGGCTTTCTCATTAGGGACACCAGTGACAACTCTCATATCTTGTGCTCTGGCCCTGACTACCTCAGAGAAATGTAGCACGACTCCCTTTTCTGCACAACACTTTCTAAAACAAAGCTGGAAACGTGCATTACAGACGGAAATGCAACCCTGTTCACCCAAAACTCCACGCCTGGACTCCGCTGTTACAGAGCCCCCTGCCAGATTAGCCACTGAAGAGAGAAACCAGCAGGTAACGGCAGGACTTCCCGCACAGGTTTGCATTCTCTCACACCTGGAGCAAAGACCCACCTTCCGTGAGCGCTGGGATGTGCAGGAGGGGAGCAAGTTTTCAGCCAGCTAATAAAGCCGGTGGCCCTAAGCTGCAGGGAGTCCCGGAGCGGGTGGAGTGCTGTGGCCCCGCAGAGCCAGCAGCTGAGGCTGCCCGCTGGCGACGGAGACAGGACACAGATGTCCCCATTCAGTGTTGATCCACACAACCTGCTTGCCTGCTCTCACTGTTTCGAGAAGCGGGTAAAATAGTGCTCATTAAAAGCAAACATGGGTAGTGGAGCTCAGCTATTAAGCGATGCCAGAACTGGACAATTTAGGATAAGTCAAAATCCTCTGGGGCAAGACC
This sequence comes from Cheirogaleus medius, assembly GCA_008086735.1. Classification (NCBI taxonomy): domain Eukaryota; kingdom Metazoa; phylum Chordata; class Mammalia; order Primates; family Cheirogaleidae; genus Cheirogaleus; species Cheirogaleus medius. The sequence goes on along the minus strand of VBSM01001562.1, from coordinate 24,614,552 downwards.
AGTTTGGCGTTTAGGAAGATCAGAAGTCATTTTCAACTGAGCAGGGGGTGCCCCGCTTCGGCTGCAAGGGCTCTGCCGCGGGGAAGGCTGACTTCCCGGCACAGCTCCCTCCTAAGGACAGTTCAGTCAATAAAGGGACCAGTCTGGAGCAGTTGCAAATGTGTTTGGCTTTCATCTCGATAATCAGCATGAAAGCTTGCTCCAGCGTGTGCCGAATGCAGTGCAGTTCTCTTTTTCTTCTTTAGGGAGCAGATGGGAACCATTACAACAACAAGAGCCAAAGAAGAAGAAAGCTTGCGGTTTTGCTGCCCCTACCAGTACGTGGGGAGCCTTTTCCTGCTTTCCCTAAAGGCGCTTGGAAGGAAATGGGATGTTCTGGGACATAAGTTTGGAAAGATAAACGAGCCATTTAATTAACTGAACCGCTTTGGAGCAAAAATTAGGGAAAGGATGGAATTAAGTATAAATGAATACAAATTATAGAAGTATGAGGTTCTTATGAAGATAATGCTTCTCTCAAATTTCATACTGGCCCCCCTTCCCATCACCACCCCAATACGGAGGTGCCTTCTCCCAGTCCAGAGCCATTTCCTTACTTTAAACCAGCGCCCACAATCCCACCAGAGTTCAGTTTCAGAGGGGCCGTGGTAAGTGCGCCTCTGAATTCTCAGACCTCAAAATCTTGTTAGTATTCCTTGAATTGTGCACAGTGGCTTCCACAATTCAGTAAATTCTTACTGACCTGATTGTGAGGATCACGAAGATGAAATGCTACCATTTTATTTGGTTATTTTACCTGTTTTCAGGCAATGCAGATAGGCAGTAAAATTAATTAAATCAACACTCTCCATTACCACCCCTACTATTTCCCAGAATAAGTTGTCAGTCTCTCTAAGAAAAAGGATTTTTTTTTCCCTCAAGGCTCTTTTAAATGGTAATACAACCTCTGCTACAAAGGCAGGAGGGCTGGCAATAAAATGTGCAAACTTACCTTTTTTAAATGTAATTAAACTCATGTAGCAAGGATGTCTTGTGGAGCCATAGTCTTCTACTGGGTTCAGGCATATTTGAGCATATTTGGAGAACTTGCAGGGAGGAATCTATTTGCAGAGCAGAGCAAATGGCCTTCTCTGACAGTCACCGGCCCCAAAGTGGAGGGGCCTAAGGATCCCCTGGCAAGTGAGCAAAGAGCTTTGGGTTGAGGAGCTTCACCTGATAGCAAAGCCTTGGAGGGGCAGACAGCTCTTAATCCTTTTGGCTCATGGACCCCTTTGAAAACTTGCTGAAAGTTTTGGACCCAAAATATTTGCATATGCATCTACAACATTCAATTTATTACACAATTCCAGGGGTGTTCTCAGACTCTGGGAGGCCGTTCCGTGGACTCGGGGAGACACTTTCCTTAGAGCTCCTACTTCTTGAGAATTGACAAAATAGCACAGCATCCCCTGCCTGTCTCCAGCCCAGTGCCTGAGGCAGGTCTGTCCTGGGCACAGAGGCGGCTACTGTTCTCAATTCAGTAACACGCTGGCCTCCAAAAGACATTGCCTTGGCCTCCTGTGTCTGGATTCAGTTCCAAGGGGAAGATTTGGTCTCCCCCATTCCACCCCTGGCACTTGCAGGACAGCCACCAGCACTAGACATCTGTGCCCAGCAGAGCAGAGGGGCAGCACAAATGCCATGGAGGTGCCACATATGCGGAACACTTGTGGGAGAGGCCACCAAAGCCTTGGGACCTGGGGGAACCAACCTGGTGAGAGCATCCCCCCCAAACCAGTCAAATGTAGATATAAATGCTACAGCTGTCTCATTTGTACCCACAGGTTGGTGAGACCCAGGGATGTTCAGATTATCTCACTTAAGAGTGAGATTGTTCAAAACCTCAGTTTATTGAAACAATTCTTTTTAGCATCTTTCCATTTAATATTATTATGATGGTTGAAATCAACACTGAAACCAGCCCTTGAAGCAGACATCTCTGAACACAACTCTTAGAAGGGAGACGTGTGGCAGAGTGAGTGGGTGTGTTTCCAAGGGGGTCACTGCAGGGCCGGGTGTGCAGGGGAGTGTGTAGGCGCGGGTGGGAGGCAGCAATCGTATATGCAGAAATCCACCCAAGTCCAGAGTCAGGAAGCCACACTGATTTGCTGAATCCTAGGAATAAATCTTCCCCCAAAATCAGGCTAAGTAATTGAGATCGTTGTCTTTTTGCTCCTATATTCATTTATCTAACTCCCTCCTCCAGTTTACCAGCATTTTTTTTTTCTTTCAATGCATTGAACTACCTTATGTAGGTGCTGGCAAGAAACAGAATTGAAACAAAATTGCTATTAGAATCTATGGTTTCCATGTAATGTGGGGAGGGAGTGGCAGGGGTACTGATAATATTGAGCAAATTTAGATTCTGCTTTAGCTCACCTGTGAACTTGAGCAAGTCTGTGAACCTGTCCTGTTTCCTCTGATACAAAATGAGGGTTCCTGCTAGATTATCTCTAATGTACCTTCTACTAAAAAATATTGTGGATCGAATCATAATCATGATCATAATACCTTGATTTTGTATGGATCTTTTATATTCACAAGGCAGTTTCTCTCATTTAAGCTAGTTTAGGGGTTAAAAACACAGGCTCTGAAGGCAGACTACCTGCCTGGGCTCAACTTCTGGCTCTACCACTTACTAACTGTGTGACCTATAACAAAGTAGTAACCTCTGTGCCTCGGTTTCCTTATCTATAAGATGGCAATAATAATTCCTTCCTTATAGGATTGCTATGAGGAATAAATGAATTATCACATAATGAACTTAGAACAATGTTTAGTACTTTATAACTGCTCAATAAATAGAAATGTTAATTGTACTTATTTTAAATTTTAACCCAAACCTGGGTTGGTACCTTCTTTAATTTTTCCTTTGATTTCTCCCCTTTGCTATTTTCTTTTACAACTTTTTGGCTCTATTTCATCTCTTGCGGAATGATTTAATATGGTTAACAAATTTGAATTTGTGATGGCCAACTCAAGTACATCCTTTAGCTATGTGCTGAGAAATACGGTTTGGAGCTGATACTCATTGAGAGGTCAGTCATTTGAAACTGTTCTCTTGTCCCATTTGTACCAGTAATCTATCTATATAATTTCTTAAGTATTTTACATTGCTCGTAAATATAATCCAGCCAATAGATCAACTTATACATGGAACACAGCCACTCTTCCATGAAGGTAAGGTGGCTAAGCACCTATTGACATTTAAGGGGTGCTAAGAGTCTGCCTGTTTCAAATAGCTCCCACTAACCACTTCATCCTCCTACCAGCATCAGTATTTCTCCTCCTATGTGGTCTGAAATATCCACTGTGACTGCCTTGATGACCAAGGTATAACTCACTGCTTTGGGACAACAGGGAAGGTATTGCTTCTAGAAAGTACAGGTGCTACACACACATGCACAAAAAGTTTACTTTTCAAGGCATTTTAATGTGTATATTCTCACGTGCACCTTTCAGTGTGCCTGAAAGACCAGGTAATATTATTACAATTTACAGATGAGGAAACAAAGAGGCTGAAAGAGTTGGCCCAAGTTACAAACATGCTCATCAATTTGCTGAGCAACCAATAAATGCCAAGCTTTGTCTCCACTGAGAGCTTAAAACAGAAGACCTACATTTAGAGGAGTTTACAGTTTAGCTTTGCTTCCTTTATTCCCTTGGAGGTTTTAGGAATTGTGTTTAGAAATTTCTAGATTTCTACATTAGCTGTCGCCTTGGAAAGCAGAAGGAATCTACCATAGAGAAGAAACCAAAAACAGTTGAGTTTCAGAAAGTAGGTAAAATGAAAGAGGATACATGGTTCAAATGATTGAAACAGTCAACAGTGAAGGTCTTAATGACCCAGAACTATGACAAAAAAAAATAGCTGAGGAAAGATAGACACAGGCTGTGGGGTTAGATCCCCAGTAGTGCACTGAAAATAAGTAAAATCAACAGCAGACAGTTCGTCCTGGGACCAGCCCTGTATCTCACACAGCCCATGAATTTATAAAGGCAAGGCTCTGTAGGTGTTCAATTACACATAGCAACTGGAACTTCCTCATTGCGACTGCAGGATCAGGTGAGGGCTTTTTAATCATCAGGAAAACTGCTACCTGATGTTGTCTGAGTAATGAAGTTGTGTGAGTTTTAATTTTTTTTTTACAGTGAGTTTTAGAGCTGGAAAAGCCATGGAGACTTTTTAGCTCCATTGCCTTCCAAAAATTAGTAACTGATACCTACCTCATCTTGCTGTGTCTGGAATACCTGCCTCACATCGCACATTGTCTCAGGAATATCTTGTTTAGTGAATGTCCTGCCTAGCATTCATCCCCTTAATTGCCAATTGCTAATTCTAGGAATTAGCACCTGGATGTCACTTGGGAACTCCACCTCCCCATCAGGTGCGATGTGGGTGAGCCTAGACCACCCCTGGCTGCAGTGGGTGTGTGACCCAAGCTCGGGCTGCTGTACTCTCCCAGGCACTGGATCTTAAGAAATGGAGAGAATTAGAGATCATTCACCTTCACTGGGCAGTAGTGTCTTGGAGGCATTGTCCACTAGTTTTTGCTTCCTAGATTCTTGAAACTGCTTTTGTCCTTGTCTTTCCCAAGACCCAGCCACTAATCTTTTCCTTGATTCTAAGAGTACTTCTGTCCTTTCCTACCGACAAATTCCCACTTCCCTTTGTGTTAGCCAGGGTCAATTTCTGTTGCTGGCATCCAAGGATTTCATAGCTGATACAGAGCTTCAGACACATCAGAGCAAAATGAGTGCTTTCTCTCTAACCATTAAGCTTCAATATGTTTAAAGATCCAAGTCACTGAGTAAGAACTGAGTAAGAACACAGGCTCTTCCTGGTTTGAATCCTGGCTCTGTCACTTACTGTAAATTCAGGGCATGTAACTTAGCCTCTCTGGTCCACAGGTTGTCCATCTGGTAATAGCTTCTATTCATAGAAGTCTGAAAGGTCTAAATGAGCTGATACATATCTTTATATGTGTTTAGTACAGTTAGTACAGAGTCTAGAACAATACACTCTCAATAACATCAGCCATTATATTCCTTGCTCTCCATATCTGGTGAGTTCATATCAAATCAGGATGAACAGGCTGAATGCTTACAATTTGAAGAATTCCCTTTCAAGCCACTATTCCAACATATTGTGTGATTTCTGTTGTGCATCCATTTTTCTGCCATAAAATGGAGTAAAACAGATGGGCTGTGAGTTAATGAGTATATAAAGCTCTGTGAAATCCTTAGATAAAAGGTGCCCCTGAGCACTGTTATCACATGACAAGCCATCAAATGTTATTTTAGGTCAGGCTTTATATTTTTAATATATTTTAAATGCCTTTTTGGGTGAATATGTGGGATGAGGAAAACAGAGTGGTGTTTGAACAGAAGCTCATAAACAGTAGTATAATTACTCCTTGGCCTGTGCTGCCTTGTTATATTCAACTCACTGCACAAAGAGTTTGAAAGATAAAAATCCTAATTTTTCTGAGGCTTACATTTCCTGGGATCTAGTTCTGATAAACAAGGCCATGCCAAGTCTACTTCTGTGATTTGGATGAACTCAAGCACTTGTAAGTAAATCATAGAACATCCAGCTATTCATGTTTTAGTAAACATCAAGCCAGAATCAGCATCCTTTCTAAACAGGGTTGTGTTTAGAGTGTCTCACAATTTCATGATATTTCCAAATATACCGAAGGCATCTAATCTATGAATTACAAAGATCATCTGCCTTTCGGTCATGAAAGTGAATATAATAAAAATAACCATAATTATGCCCAATGCACCATGGACATTGACCAGGGTCCAATGCATGATAGACATTGGACCTGGATTTTAGTTATCTCTGGGACTCATTAGCTATGTGACTTTGACAAATTACTTACATTTCTTTTTTTAGTTAAGCAAAATACTACATGACTTATAAGCTACTATGTGAAGAGTATCTCACTCAATACCTGGCACATGACAAATATTTCCTCTCCTTCTATAACCTTGGTGTGACCCTCAGGTTTTCAGGTCATTCTCTGGAGGGTTCAATGAAGTTTATAGGACATAAGAGAGTTGTAATTTTGCTTCACCTCCTGGCAGAATTAACAGGAACCTCTGAAACTGTTTTCTTCCTCAAATTCCCCACCTAGATGTTCTATGCAATAATGAGAAATAATGAGGCCAAAAACAGGACCCAGGTGAACTGCCCCTAAACCTGCTACCAACCGCTGCAGGCTGGGGCCCGAAGCAAGCAAACCCACAGCCTTCGGGTGCCCCCTGGAGGCCGCTGGCACCATACCTCATTCTGCAAGGAACGCCAGCCTTTAAAGGGCGAAAAAGGAAAATTCAGAGTCTCTTATACATGTTAAAGTTAAAAAAAAAAATTATCTCAAATTTTCATCATCAGATACCAGCATCCATTTTGATTTCCTCGTATAGAAGAGTTATCTTTCTTTCTGTGCTCATTAACTTTCTCTGTCTTTAGATGTCTGACTTCTTTAGGAGAAATAATAACAAACACTGGAGCTAAGGTCATAAAAACCAACACTCTAGGGAATTGCAAATCAAAATTACAATGAAATACCACTTCAAACTCATTAGGATGGCTATTATCAAAAACACTGAAAATAATAAGTGTCGGTGAAGATGAGAATTTGGAATCCTTGTACACTGCTTGGTAGGAATGTAAAATGGTGCTCCTGTTATAGAAAACAGCTTGTTAGTTTCTCAAAAAATTAAAAATAGAATTGCCATATGATCCAGCAATTCTACTTCTGGATATTTATCCAAAAGAATTGAAATCAGGGACACAAACAGATATTTGTACACCTATATTCATAGCGGCATTATTCACAAAAGCCAAAAGGTGGAAGCAACTGTGTCCATTGATGGATAAATGAATAAACAAAATGTGATATATATACAATGGAACATCATTTTAGCCTGACAAATGAAGGGAATTTTGACACATGGTGTAACATGTATGAACCTTGAAGATATTATGCTCAGTGAAATAAGCCAGTCACAAGAAGACAAATACTTTATGATGCCACTTGTACGGTACTTAAAAGTAATCAAATTCATAGGGAAAGTAGGATGGTGCTTGCCAGGGGCTGAGGGCAGAGGTGAATGGAGAGTTTTTGTATAATGGGGACAGGATTTCAGTTTTATAAGATGAAAAAGTTCTGGAGATGGATGTGGTGATGATTGCACAACATGTGAATGTACTTAATGCCACTAAACTATACACTTAAAAATGATGACAATGGCAAATTTTATGTCATGTGTTTTACCACAATTTTTTAAAATAAATTATTTTAAAAGACTTTAAAAAATACAACATATCGGCCGGGCACAGTGGCTCACACCTGTAATCTTAGCACTCTGGGAGGCCGAGGCTGGAGGATCGCTTGAGCTCAGGAGTTCGAGACCAGTCTAAGCAAGAGTGAGATCCCGTCTCTACTATAAATAGAAAGAAATTAGCCAAAGAACTAAAAATAGAAAAAAAAAATTAGCCAGGCACAGTTGCGTGTGCCTGTAGTCCCAGCTACCTGGGAGGCTGAGGCAAGAGGATCATTTGAGCCCACGAGTTTGAGGTTGCTGTGAGCTAGGCTGACGCCACGGCACTCTAGCCTGGGCAACAGAGTGAGACTCTGTCTCAAAAACAACAACAACAACAACAACAACAAAAAAAACACAACATATCAAGAAAAGCTATATATAATGTCCTTTTTTGAGAAAGTTAGGGAGTGCTTTTTAACAAAATTATGGGTTTAAAACTTTAGGGGAAATGAATATTCTTTTCTTTGCTTGGGCAAGACAGTGGACCTATATGGAATGCAAACAACATACACTGACTTTCTCTGTTTAATTTTTAAAAACAGGGCTAGGACCAGCCCCTCAACTAAACTGCTGTTAGGCAATGATTACCTTCAGAATCCTTTCCCACCCTAAGCTTTCCTCTGTCTCTTCTTTCCATTCAGACAAGCTCACTGGAAAGATATGAAACCCATCCACCCTTGGGTGAAATACCTCATCACAGCTTCAAGCGACACCTCCCTGGGAATGGAGAGGTGGAATTTGGCCAGTCTCAAAGCCCTTAGCTAAAGAAAAATCATACTTACATTGAAATTTGAGACTCAAGCCAGAGGGTGAGAATCAGTACTTGGGGTTTTATTCCACAAGGCACTTAAATCACACTATATCACTATTTCAGTGTTGGGTGATCAGGCCTTGTGTCATGGAAAATTTATTTTAATGCCATATTAATTTTATAACCTTAGTAAAATAAGAAGAGGAACAATGTGATTTACACATTTTTTCCAAATTAGACCATATTCAGTTCATTCACCAATTACCTGCTAACTATGCACCTAAAACCGTAACAGGCCCTAGATATTCCAAATTGATAATTCACTGTCCTCTGTCCAAAAGGAACAGTAAAGTCAGTTAAGCAAAAGGTTATGAAAAACTCTCTGTATCATGTCCCTTTTATCCTTCGTCCAAGACTAGGTTGGGTAATCCTCATAGCATTGTTGTACATGCTTTCATTATAGTATTTATTGAATCATATTTCAATTATGTTGTGTTCATGTTTCTCTTTTCCACTATGCATGGGCAGGAGATGCACCTAAGACATAATGTGTTAGATTTGCATGTTAGAAAGATTCTCTATGTTTTCTGGCAAGTTGCACCATCTCATTATCTATTTTTCAATTAACAGGTAAAAATTGTGTATATTTATTGTGTATAACATGATTTTTTATATATGTATACATTGTGGAATGGATGAATCAAGCTGTTTAATATATGTATTATCTCAGATGTGTACCGTTTTTGTGGTGAAAAAACTTAAAATCTATTAGCAATTTTCAAATATACAGTATATTGTTATTAACTGGTCACCATGATGTACAATAGATCTCTTGAATTTATTCCTCCTGCCTAGCTGAAATTTTGTATTCTTTGATCAATAGCTCTCCAATCCCCTCTCCTCTAGCCTCTGATAATCACTATTTTACTCTCTCTTTCTATGAGTTAGATGTTTTTACACTCCACACACAAGTGAGATTATGCAGTATTGGCTTTTTGCATCTGTCTTACTTCACTTAACATAGTATCCTCCAGGTTCATCCCTGTTGTCACAAATAACAGGATTTCCTTCTTTTTGAGGGCTGAATAGTATTCTATTGTGTGTACATAAGACATTTTTTATCCATTCATTCATTAATAGATGAATGAATTGATTCCATATTTTGGCCATAGCAAATAATATTGCAGTGAACATGGGAGGGCAGATACCTCTTTGGAATACTGATCAGAGTGCCAGCATGCTCAAGTGCTGGTGAAAGCCCTCTTCTGGGTTGCAAACTTCTCATTGTTGCAAACTGCCAACTTCTCATTGTATCTTCATATGGTGGAGACCAGGGCAGAAGCAGCAGTGTGACTTTTATAAGGGCACTAATCTCATTCATGAGGGCTCCACCCTTATGACCTCATTTAATCCTAATTATCTAAAGACCTAATTACCTAAAGACCCCACCTCCTAATACCATCTCATTAGTGAGGAGGGTTTAACATATGAATTTGTGAGGGACACAAACATTCGGTCCATAATCGATGGGAAACATATAGATTAAAAGAAATTCAAAGACATAGCAACTAATCACAATTTATGAAGCTTAATGCAAATCTTCTAACAGCCCTGGTCTTGAGTGCTACCTTGAGCAGAAAACTCTGCCATTCTGGTTCAAACAAACACTAATAATGAGATGGATGGACTGATGGATGGATAGAAAAACACATCATTAGTGACATGAGACAAGTGAGAATTTTAATATTGATTGGATATTTGATCATATTAAGAAATTACTTTTTCTTAAGAGTGATAATGATATCTGCATGGAAAAAATAAAATTATATTCCTACACCTTGCCATACATAAAAAAGTTCTAGATAGATTAAATCTTTACCTAAATATAAAAAGCAAAAATTTTACATTCTTTAGCAGACAATATAGGAGAATTTTCTATCACCATGGGATAAGAAAAGATCTCTTAAGTGAGACATAGACACAAAAAGATGAAGAATTATAAGAAAAATTGATAAACTTTTCTATATTACATCTACATCTTAAAAGACACCATAAATAAAGTGAAAAGACAAATCATAAACAGAGAAGATATCTGAGATGCTTTTACCCAAAAAATATTAGTATACGGAATTCACAAAGAATTTCTACAAACCAATAATGAAAAATAAACAATGCAACCAAAAAAATGGCTAAATGATATGAACAGGCAGTTCATAGAAAATAACACTTAAATGGCCAATAAGTATAATAAAATATGGCATATATGTCTTCATAACCAGGGGATATAAAATGACAATAATATACTATTACACATCCATCTCTTTGGCAACAAGAAATGTAAATACTGGCAGTTTTAAGTATAAACAAAGAAATGGGATAAAGGAGTGAAAACTGCAAGAGGAAATGTATATCAGTGCAACCACTTTGGAGAGCAATTTGGCAACATTTAGTTAAGTGAAATGTGTCCAACAATTCCATTTTTAGGACTATACTCTAGAAAATCTCTTTAATTTGTACAAAGAAATATGGGTTAGAATATTAATTGGCACGGAATTTGCAATAGCATAATATGAAAACAATCTCAGTATGACCATATATTCTGGATTACCAAATTTTAGTATGTTCAAAGAATGAAATACTAAATGAAAATTAAGATAAATTACTGAAAAGGCAAGCTTTGATGTGATTAAATTTCAAAAATGCAATATTCAGAAGAATATAAAGTGTGATACCATTTATGTAAAATTAAAAAAATTTGTAACATATATGTGTTACAAATAAAGTCCATGCATAGCAAACATATAAAAACCAAAACAGGAAGAATAAACATCAAATGTAGTTATCTGCAGGGGAAACGAAGGAGAATGGAACAGAAGGAAGTACATAAGTGGCTCTCACTATATTTGTAATGTTTTATATCTTTTCAAAAAATATGAAGCAAATTTGGTAAATTAAAATTTAGCAAAGCTTGGTGGAGAATATGTAGGTTTTATTATAAACTGTTTTAAGCTTCTTCAATGTGTGACATATTTTATAAGTTTTATATTTTTCAAGATTAAAAAAATCAGTGTGGTGGCAGTCTGGGGACAGGGAGACAAATCAGGGGGACAAATGCACAGGAGACAACTAATGAAGAAGAGCTGAATTATTGCTGGGGCAGTCAGGATGGAGGGAGGGGTTTCAACTTAACACGTGGTTAAAAGCTGGTCTCCATATACTTGGTGACCAATTGAAGGTGAGTGGTGTAAAGACAGAGAGGAGACCAAGACAGTGTGGCTGCTCAGCAAAATGGAAATTTCTGATGAAGGAGCAGGAGAACATTTGGAGAATAATGCAACAAATTCAGTCTTGACTATTCTGAGTTGGAGGTGCCAGTGAAGCACTGCAATGATGAGTCCTGTGGGTGAGTGGAATTATGGGTTTGAAGTTCAAAGAAAAGGTCTCTGGGCTAGAGATACAGAATTAGGAGCCATATTAAAAGTGACTGACGGTTGAGGCCATGGAAGTTCCAGACCTTTGGTTAGATTTGTATGACATTTGGCAAAGTTCGGTGTTTGCTCAATGACAGGCAGTTCCTGATATGTGAGGAACATTAAGTGTGTGTGTCAAAATGTGATATTTTGGGTCATCTACTCAACCTCTTCTGTATCTCAGACCTCTTACTGGTCTGGGGAAAGACAAGAAGGATATCCCTAAGAAGAGCATCTCTAAGATCCCAGACAGAATCTGTTTCCCTGGCTCTCTCTACCTCTGTGCTCACCCTACGTAGACAAATGCCAGGGGGCAGCTTTGAAAGTAACTCAACTTTTGGTATCCCAGATGGTAATAGCCAGGCTGGAATCTGGAAGCACCAGATAAGGACAGGACAACATCAGGGGCAGCTGATCTGGATTTGTAGCTTACAGGGCCAGCTTCGTGGACATGCAAGAAGTGCACACAGAGCTCCACTCTCAGAAATGCCTGCACTTGGTAAAAAGGTCTGCTGTTGCATCTGAAATTATTAATAATTTTTATCTTTCAACTTGTGTTTTGTAAATGAAGTTCAATGAGACAATGGAGCATGCACATGAAAGAAGAGATGCACAGGAACATGTCTCTGGTGTCTTGCACTCATTTACACACAGGACTGGTAATTACTATGCAGCTTTTATAACACTCTTAACTTGTACTAGCTTTGAGTCTCGCTGAACTCCATGCATCGTGAGTCCACCAGAATTCTGTGCTACTTCCATATAGACACATCTAACATTGAGTAAGTGGGGACCCTGACAGCCCTGAGAGTCCATGCTTTTCATTTGAACCAGAACTTGCCTCAAACAAAGAAAGTGATAGTGTCCTAAGATACACAAGTATCCAAAGAATCCTATGTTATCCTTTCTTATTCACATTACTTCCCTGTATTAGCTAAAATTGACATTTAAAAAGATGACATTAAAAAGGGAAAGATAGGACAACTCAAAGTTCCTTTTCCTTTGAGATCTTCCTTACTCATCAGTAGGTCAAAGATAGAGAGTCTTGGTAGATGTGGATGCAACAAGAAGTGAATAGAACAGTTTTTGCATTTTAATTGTTCAGACAAGAATGAAATATATATGCACGTATGAACCACAAAATGCCAGTAATTCTGCATATGCGTTAAATACGCTGATTAAAATTGGCACTGTGTGATACAAAGATAAATAGTAAAATTCATGCTAATAATTTAAATTTTAAATTTTTCTTCACATAGAATGATGATTACCCCCTATTATGTGTTATAATTAATAAAATAATTTTACAAGAAAAGGTTTTATACATTAGCACTCTTAATGACACTTTTTTCCTGCTTGTGAACAAGGGGCTCACGTTTTCATTTTGCTCTGAGCCCCACATGTAAAATGTAGCGAGCCTGGGTAACTTCCTATTTATTCCAACGGTGGCAAAAGGTTCTTTTCCTTATTTATTCAACCAACCTAGGGCTTTTTATCCTTCCACAGTCACCAAGTTTCTACTTGTTACTGAGGAATTAAAAAAGGTAGAGGGAAAGCAACCAAGGGAGATGGGTAAGCATCAGAACACAAGAATTAATGCTGAAAGGCTAAAGCAATTGACTTGTTTTAAAGAAGCAGGTTAAATACATTCATTTACATCTTAGGATTATTGTAACAAGGATGTGGACACACTCTTTGATCTCATACCCACTACACACCAGAGAAGGAAGCGAAATATGGCACTTCTGTTTCCGTATGTTGAGATACTCCAACTTACCCCATCTTCGTCTTCCTATCCTGCCTCATACCTGGTGGAGGGTTAACAGAGAACAAATCCTCACTTCCAGCCTAAAACGCCAACATCCAGTAAATTAAATACTCTGTGTCTCAGTTAAATCTTTCCGGTTCTTTTCAGAGAGGGACGTTCACTCTATCTGTTCATGATTCTTTCCTTTGTTCACCTGCTACTAGGTAAGCAGGATTCTTCTCACGTATGCCCACCCTATCACACACTTTGGGGCTGACAGAAAGGGGACTTCCCAGGCAGCAAACAAGGGTCCAATCCTGGCCCCCTACAAGTCCTATCTGGAAAGTGATTCAGTTTTTCTCCTTACAGTTGTGGATCAGGTCACTCTTCACCACAATTGAGACAAACTTGGGACTGTTTCCCACCTCCCAAGCTCTGTGCAGCCCAAGAGCGACTACTAAATCTGTTTCATCCATTTGAAAAATGCCTAATGAGTTGGTGAAGAAACTTATGATCCCACTGTGACACATCCTGTCCCACTATCAGCCTGGTCAGGATTTGTTTGGGCTTTTACCTGGGAGCCCTACTTCAAGGGCAGAGGAAGAACACCTGCCTCTCTTGCTGTGCTCTGAGGTGGCGCTGTGGCTTGGATCCCAACTCAGCTGTTCCGCCCTGGCATTCAGGAGCCTCAGGGCTCCCAGCACCACACTATTGCCCCCTGGTGGATGATACTATGTAACAGCTTTTCCAGGCTGAACACTAGGTAGAGTATTTTTATAAGCTCTGTTACTAATTTGATGTGTGAATCCCAGTAACCGACCACCTTAATGTATGCTCTCTCTAAAGAAGTGGAGCATTTTGCCATAGACCATGAAATTTAGACTCTCATTTAGCTGCAGTACTTTTCATATTTATGGGGTACATATTTATGGGGTACATGTGACATTTTGATACATGTACATAACATGTAATGATCAAACCAAGGAGTCCAGCATATCCACCACCTCAAACATTTATCATTTCCTTGTGTTGAGAACATTTCAAACCTTCCCTTCTAGCTATTTTGAAATATGCAATAAATTATTGTTAAGTACTGTGTTATGAAACATTGGAGAGAGTGGAATTTTAAATACCAAGATTAAGGAAGGTCTCTCTGAGAAGGTGAGCGAGGCACTAGTATATCAACAAGAAGAAAGTTCCAGGCAGGGCACAGCCTTCTACTCCCTCAGGTTGAAATGCTTGAGGACAGCAGGAGTGCTTGCTTGCCTTCACCACCTCCCATTTTCCCTTGACCCAGTGAAGGTAAATATCCCAGCCACCTAATAAATAAAGATTTTTCTTTTCTCCTTTTCTAGCTGACTTTAATACAGGAAATTCTCTTGTGAATAAAATTCTTTAAATTTTTATACAAGTGACTTCCCAAGTTAAATTAATACATTAATCTATGTGCTCCCTTCGGTACAGATTTACATGTTTATTTCATTATTTATATTCTAAAGGAAATATGCATTCCTCAGTATATAAAAGGACTTACTCTGATGCAAAAACTCTTGGCTTCTTAACTGACCTTCAGAGGGAGTACACAAAACTCCTGAAGTTACATATACTAGTGTGTATGTGTATATGTACGTTTTACTGGGGGAAGGTCCATAACTTCCATCAGATTCTCGAGGAAACCATGACCCCATAATAATATGTAATCAACTTTCTGTCTATGTAATAAATTTCAGGTACATATGGATGGGGTCAACCCCACCAGAGCCTAATGGGCAGGAGGGGTCCCTCGGTACCTCTCCCTCACTGTAGGCAGCTCCTTTGCATAGTCTGGGTCTATTTCTTCAGGGAAGCAACTACAGACTATAGTTAAACTATCTTTCTGGTCTGTAATTTTACAACATAAATTATAAATTAATAACCTTGTCTGCCTTTGTGAATATTTCCAAGTTAATTCCACAGATACATAAAACCTACAAGTAAAGACATCTATATATTTGTTCTAATCAACTGAAATATTAAATGGCAAAACACTAATTCCTTCATATTAATATATATAATAAATATCCTAGAGGGTTTTTTTAAAAATTCACTTGTTGTGTATCTCTATAGAGCTTCAAGGGAATTGTTGTTCATTTTTATGCAAAAGAAGAAAGAACAGGCAGAGCACAGAGGATTGTTAGGGCAATGAAACTCCTCTGTCTGATACTGTAATGGCGGATACATGTCATTATACATTTGTCCAAACCCTGCAGCCTTGGGTCCACATGTGGCCTTCTGGATCCTTGAGAGTAGTCTTTTGACTGAATCCAAATTTTACAGAACAAATTCTTTAAGTAAATTGTGAAGTTTGGATTTGGTTGAGGGACCACATTTGGGGATCTGAAGGGCCACATATGACCTTGAGGCTGCAGGTTCCTCACCCCAGCATGGATTACAATGTATCAATGTAAGTTCATCAATTATAACAAATGTGTCATTCTGGTGGGGCAACAGTCCCCAACCTTTTTGGCACGCAGGACAAGTTTGATGGAAGACAATTTTTCCATGAACTAGAGCAGGAGGGATGGTTTTTGGATCATTCAAGCACATTACATTTATTGTGCAGTCAAACCTCCCTGCTAATGATCTGTATTTGCAGTCACTCCCCAGCACTAACATTACCCCCTCAGCTCCACCTCAGATCATCAGGCATTAGATTCTCATAAGGAGCCCGCAACCTAGATCCCTTGCATGCACAGTTTACAGTAGGGTTCATGCTCCTATGAGAATCTAATGCCATGACTGATCTGAAAGGAGGTGGAGCTCAGGTGGTGATGCGAGAGATGGGGAGCAGCTGTAAACACAGATGAAGCTTCGCTGGCTTGCCCACCACTCACCTCCTGCTGTGTGTCCAGTTCCTAACAGGCCACAGACCGGTACCAGTCTGTGGCCTCGGGGTTGGGGACTGCAGTGGTGTGGGACATTGACAATGGAGGAGGCTATGCATGTGTTCGGGAAAGGAGTATATGGGAAATTTCTGTATTTTCTGTTTAATTTTTCTGTCAACTTAAAAATGCTCTAGAAAATAGTCTATGTTTTTAAAAAAAGATGAAAGATTTTTTTTTACTTCAGACAATTGCTAAGGATATACCTTTCTCAATTTAGTATAGAGAATGCATTTATGAAGGTACAGTCAATATACTCTTAGAATATGAGGCATGTAGCCACTCAAATTCATGGCTAAATTTCAGAATTGATAGAGTAAATTGCTGACAACAGAAATGTTCGTATTGACCAAGCACTGTGGTTTGATTAAGTTTGCTCATTTATTTTATAAATTCTGTGTAAAGTCATTAGAAGACTTTTATTACTCAAATTATGAGGCTAAGTCAGAGTGGCCTTTTAAATCTGTAAATTAATTAGAACTCTATTTTCAAAGCACTGAAAATATCCACCCCTTTCTTTCAATGAATATATTTCCTATCTCTATTACAAATAAATTGTAGTTTAGTTCATAATTTCTCCAGTTTGCCACTATTTTTGGATAGATAAGCACATATAATTATAAATTTACTTCACTATCCATTTCTGGGTACATGAGAGAAGCTTATATATGCATCTTATAGGAGAAATGAACCTCAATGCAAGCACTTTCTACATTCAATATATGGTTTAAACACATGGTTAAACAAGGATATAGTTCTGACCTATCTTTATTCTTTATACAAATTTTTGTTGCTTTCTTTGTAACTTCAGTGTAGGAATTATATCAGATCAGCATTTCTGCTTTCTCGTATTTTTTTCTTTTTTGCTATCACTTTGTTCTTTCTACTACTTTATCATCACTTTCTTGATATCTTTTCTATAAGGCATTTATCAGTTCATCCTTGTTAGGCTTTTTTCCCATCTCTAATTCTCATATGCCAGGTTTGGTTGCTTTTTCTAACTCCATTAGAAACCGTACCTGACTCTGTCCACATGGCTGGGGAAAGGCTGACTCCACCACCTTCACTCTTCAGCCTCAACAGTTGGTCCAGGGATAGGCACAAGATCATGGCAAAATTAATCTGGAAAAAGAGAGTTCTTATTTTTCCAGGGTTTTGTAGGCTGGTAGAATTTAAGATTGGAGTTGATGGAGCCATCTTGCCACACAGGAAGAGACTGTCCAAGGATGAACCCATTACAGAACAGAACAGAGCAAAGAGAGCAAGAGAGGCAGATTTTAAATATATTTTGAACCTTGTAGATCCAGTTATGCGTGATCAATCCCTTGACTTTTCATTTATATGAAAGCAATGAATTTGCTTAGACCAGTTTGAATCATGTTTGTCTTATATTAAAATGAGTTCCAATACCCTATTTTGTTTTAAAATATTTTATTTACATTCAATAAAAGCCAAGATACTCCTATCAAAATCCTAAATATGCACCCATAGATGCATTAGTTGAGATACATTAGAATACTAGAAATGGAAACCAATTTTAGTGATGTCCAACTAAATTAAAAGGGATATTTATTTGCTCATCTCTGTAAAATTTCAGAGGTGAACAAGGCTCAGGCATGGCTGAGTCCCAGAATTTACACTAATTTTCCAACACTCTAGCTCTCCATTAATCCCTCATTTCAGCTTGACATCCATTCTCTCAGCTTGACAGATTTTCACCATGTGGAGAGTGTGACCACTGACAGCTCCAGAATTGCATACAGATCAAGTTTCTATGATCTTTAGAAGAAAGGTTCTGCTTCCTCCAGCTCTAAGTACTCTGATTATCCCTTCATTTTTACACCTAAAAAAAATCACAAGGCAAACATATAGAGTCTGTAACTGACTAGCTTGGGTTACATGTCCACCTCTGTGGTCAGGAGGAAGCCTCTTGTGATTGGAGATCTCAATAGTGCCCCAGGAAATTAGGGCAGATGGAAGAGGTGGGGAAGCAATTTCCCAAGAGGAAAAGACACTAAGTTGACCACCCATGTTTATCTCTTGTCCTTCCCAAGACCCTACTAAAATGAGGGAATAAACTGATAAAAAACATTATGAGCTTGGAAGAAATAATATTAGTGGATGAGAGAGTGCAACATAATTTTGGAAGGCAAAATAAATAAATAAATAAATAAAAAGAGGAACAGAACCAATTATCTGATTGGAAGAAGTCAAAGCCTAAAGATTGGTCAGACAGTGACAATATCTGGAAGAACTTTAAATTACCAGGCATGACTGAGGGTAAGTATAAGGTGAGGGGCAGTAAAAGAAGATACGGGTTGAAGTCATTGTATGGAGTGGTCAATTACTCCTGACTGCTCACAAACAGAATTCCAGACCTTCTTTTCCATATAGCAGGCACCTCCAATAATGCTCAGTCAGAAGACTGAAGTTTCCTTCTCTGCAGAATTTGAACGAGAAACACGAAAGTCTCACAGCCAGACCAGCAGAGGCAGGAGTAGGATATGGGGTTTGTAATAGAGAATTGTCAAAGAAATAATATGATAATATTTCCTACAACAGAAAGATATGAGTCTCCAGATTGTAAGGGGCCACTAAGTAATTCATACTTAGTCATGAATTTAACAATAGAAGTGTAAAACTTATATTCTGAAAACTACAAAATATTATTGAAAGAAATTAAAGATACAAATGAATGGAAAAAAATTAAGACAGCAATACTCCCCAAATTAGTCCACAGATTCAACATCATCCTTGTCAGATTTTGGGCTGACTTCTTTGTAGAAGTCGACAAGCTGAATCTAAAATTCATATTGAATTTCAAGGAACCCAGAAGGACCCAACTAATCTTAAAATAGAACAACAAAGTAGGAGGAGTCATACTTCCCAATTTCAAAGCTTACTACAGAGCAACAGTAATCAAGACAGAGTGATACTGACATTAGGATAGACATACAAATCAATGGAGTAGAATTGTGAATATATAAATAAACCTCTGTGTCTATGGTCAACTGATTTTTGACAATGGTGCCAAGAGTATTCAGTGGGGAAAGAAGAGTCTCCTCAACAAATGGTGCCAGTACCACTCAATTACTACATGTAAAAGAATGAAGTTAGACCCTTACCTCACATCATTAAAAAAAAAAATGGATCAAAGAATTAACTCTTTGAAGTAAACATAAGCATAAATTTTCATGACCTTGTATTGAATTATGATTTCTTATATATGACACCAAAATCACAAAGAGAAAAAAGATAAATTTTAATTACTAAAAATTAAAACCTTGTGTATCATTAGGAAAGTGAGAAGACAACCTACAGAATTGGAGAAGATATTTGCAAACCATATATCTAACAAGGGTATAATACCAATTTAAAAACCTTACAACTCAACAAGAAAAAGAAATAACCAGTAGGCAAAGGATGTGAATATATGTATCCTCAAAAAAGATAGGTAAGTGTCCAATAAGCACATAAAAAGATGCTCAACATCATTATTCATTAGAAAAATGCAAATCAAAACCGCAATGAGATCCTACTTCACATCCATTTGGATGGCTATAATAATAATTTTAAAACAACAGAAAATAAGTGTTGGTGAGGAGATGGTGAAGTTGGAATCCTTGTACTTTGCTGGTGAGTCTGTCAATGGTACAGCTGCTCTGGAATATAGATTGACAGTTCCTCAATAAATTAAACATAAAATTACCATAAGACCCAGCAATTAAACTCCTAAATTTACATACATAGTATTTGAAAGCAGATGTTCAAACAAAAACATATAGATGGATGTTCACAGGGGCACTATTCACAGCAGCCAAAAGGTGAAAACAGTCTAAATGACCATTACCAAGTGAGTGGATAAATAAAATACTGTATTAAAATATTTATTCAATAGGGTATTATTTTGCCCTAAAAAGGAATAAAGGAAGAACTTGAAAACATTATGGTAAGTAAAAGGAGCCAGTCATAAAATACCATGTTTATATGAAATGTCCAAAATTGGCAAAAATGCAGGGATATAAAGTATATTAGTGATTCCTTAGGGATGAGGAGGATAAAGGATAAGAGAATGGGATTCCTTGAGAGCTAAAGGGCATAGGGTTCTTTGTGGCAATAAAAATGTTACAAATTTGACAACAGTGATGGTTGAATATAGCTATGAATATACCTAAAAGATCATTGAATTGTATTCTTTAAAAGAGCAAATTGGGGCCGGGCACGGTGGCTCACGTCTGTAATCCCAGCACTCTGGGAGGCCGAGGCGGGCTGACTGTTTGAGCTCAGGAGTTCGAGACCAGCCTAAACAAGAGTGAGACCCCGACTCTACTAAAAAAAATAGAAAGAAAGTAATTGGCCAACTAAAAATATATAGAAAAAATTAGCCGGGCATGGTGGCGCATGCCTGTAGTCCCAGCTACTCGGGAGGCTGAGGCAGGAGGATGGCTTGAGCCCAGGAGTGTGAGGTTGCTGTGAGCTAGGCTGATGCCAGGGCACTCTAGCCAGGGCAGCAGAGTGAGAGTCTGTCTCAAAACAAACAAACAAACAAACAAACAAAAAGAGCAAATTGTAGGCTATCTTAATTATATCTCAATAAAGTTGTTTAAACTGTTTTTAAAAAAAAGTGGGGGGCACCAAGTGCCGAGCACATTGACTAGAAAAAGACTCACATCCATGCACATCAGCAGGAATAGAGAAGGAACTAAAGTTTCTAGATGAAAACATTAGGTCACATAACAAAGATAGCAGACTGAAAATGGCATTGACTCATCAAGAGATAGCTGTGTAAGTTGGCAAACAGTGAAAAGCACTTGGGGTGGGGAACCTGTGGCCTTAAGGCCACTTGTGGCCTTCTAGGTCCTTAAGTGTGGCCTTTTGACTGAATCCAAATTTTACAGGATAAATACTTTAATTGAAAGGGATGCAGCAGAGATGAATGAAGCTTTTCTTGCCTCCTTTGGAGCTTAAAAACAGAACAATCTTGAAATCAGAAGGCTGCAGGTTCCCCACCTCCAGACAGCTGGGCAGCCCATATTGGAGTGAGAGGACAGAGATACCTCACCTGGATGCCTTCAGGGAAAAGCTGTTCAGTAGAACAATGAATCTTATGGAGCATTTTGGTTGGGGGCAGTGTCGGGAGAATACACAGATAGCAAGTGCTTCATGTAAAAAATTTTGAGAATGTAAAAAACTGCTTATAAAAGGAGGGAAATGCATTACAGAAATATATGCATCACCTCTAGAGTACATAGTATTTACATAGTTATAATGATTTTACACTAAGTATTGATTTGATTAAATATAGTGACATATAATAGGACATGGGTAAAAGGAGGGGTAAGTGGTACAAGAGAACTGGATGTCTAAAATTAGTAATTTGAGAAAATCGGAATATGAATTTACCCCTTAGAAATATAGACTTGAGAATAGAAGAAACCACTAAAAAAGTCAAAAGATTGGGTGGAAAGACATGAAGTTCAGGGACTTATTTTTCATTTTAAGTTTACTGGTACTTTTTGATTTTTCAACCATATGCATATATTATTGACTTTTTATTTCACAAGTAAAAATTTCAAAAACAACAAAATTGAAAAACAAAGTTCATATACAAATCTTTTGATACCCATTTCACTAACTGGGGCTTTATGTTAGAGCTCCGAAGACAAGCCACGTTGCCAGACTCCTTTAGTTTATGTCTATACAGACAACATTCTAAATATTTAGGAACAAAGTGCCCTTGTGGATGCCAGCAGTGTAATTTGATTGAGTATATAACTAAAGTCTCATTTAATTTCACCAGGTCCTTTACTGTGCTTCTCTGAGAAGGTTCTAAGTTAAGATTTGTACGACTGCCGGATCTCTTAGCAAAAAGCACTTGAGCCCTTCCCCCCCTGCCCCATAGTTAAGAGGGTTCTGAAAATTTGTTAGCTCTCTTGAAATTTTATGGATTTTCAGACACATAAATCCTAAGTTTAAGAAATTGTCAAAGTAATCCCCAGTAGACCAGGAATTCAGGCCAGAAAAGCTATAAATCCCTCAGACAGAAAAAGCTGTAAATCTTTTAGGTTTCTTTGGAGGGTCCGAAGAGAGATGATGTGTTTAAGTCTATGAATTACATGGCAAAAGTAGATTAGCTTGGCAAATTTTGCCATGATGCTACCCGCCTAGGGGAGCAAGTCCACACATGCTACATTATGTCCCTGGAAAAACACAAAAATTAATGATTCCATTACCCTGGCCCCTTTGCCTCCCAAGCTCCAGAAGCCTCTGTCAAAATACACAGTTGTCCTCTGGATGGAATGGCCAGACCAAAAGGATTTGACCTACAAGTTTTAAAATCAAAACTTTTCACCTTTTACCTCCAACTCTTTAGCTTTTTCTAGCTATGCTAACCTAATTGCTCTCAAAAAGGAACTTTTCTTTAATCCAGCACTGATTTTATTTGATTTTTTTAAATCTATATGATTGACTGAGTTTTTCCATTCAACTTCATTGACTCCTTATTTGATTAAGGCAAGTAAATTAGCTAATTGATTTGGTTGTCTGCTTACCTGATATCTGTGATAAACAAACACACGGAACCTTAATTTAGTCGTCCATTTTATAAGCTTTCCCAGAGCCTAAATTTTTGCCTAAGCTTTCTATAATGCTACATTTAATAAACCGCTGGATTCTATTGAGTTTTCGGGTCATGTTTGCAAATAAATGATCAGTTTGAAGTGTTCCAGCTAAAGAATTTAAATTTCCCCCATTTTTAGAGATGTAGAATATGGTTTTTTAAAATTATATAATTTCTGTATATAAACTTCTCTTAGCATGAAATAGCTACTATTAAACTAACAACACCGGGAACACACATCTCTACTTTGCATCTGCTCAAAAACTTGAACTATGTGAATTGCAGAAAGAAAGAGACATGTTTTTAACACACTCTCTCTCAGATCCCTGAAATATTTGTCCTTGTTGTTCACCCTGACCAGTCAGATTCCAAATGACTATTCTGGAGGAAACTAATCCAGGTTAGGGCAAATAATCAACATGCAGATTGAAAATCTGCATGCTACATTCTCTACCTAGATGTCTGTCTTGAAAATCCATATTTACCCTTCCAGTCTCAGCTCAAAGGCTGCCTCTATTCAGAAACCTTCAGTATCTGGTAAATTTCATGGAAGGGAAGGGACATAAATGGATTCTGGTTAAGCAATGGAAACAAAAGACGCCTCCCCAAAATCTCAGGAAAAGCTGAACGACTCAGTGTTAAGGAAGGTAAAACCAGGACAACTCAAGGGACCTCTGCAGCAATAGCTTATTGACCTTCTGTACAGAGTCTCACCCCAAGATGACTTGTGACCAGTAGCTTCCCATCCATGCTCACATTTCAAATTCCAGGCAGAGATAGCATGGCTCAATAAGACGGCAGATAGCTCGAGCTCAGCCACTATGGGAACCAGGAGCTGTGAAGTCATCCCAATTTGTGTCCCCTGTCATCCCTGACTTGGATGCACCTTTTCACTTTGTATCAATGTGAGGCTAATGATACTAGTAAAACAGCATAAAGTAGACAGACTTTTTCCATATTTGAATCCTTATTATAGTGCACAATGATGTGTCATCAACACTGAAAAATTGTGGTTATATGAATTAAATTATGTTTTAGTCTCTTTTAATGAAAGAAATTATCAAATACCATGGAAACAGACTTGTATAAGTTGTGTAAAAATGACTAGAGGCCTTCTCATGAGAGTGCCCAGAGGACTTGCTGGTGATGTCTTAGAAGCTCAGAAACAAGAAGAGTCCTTAGCAAACAGTGACCAGTAAACCAGTACATTGAGAACAATGGTCGGTACAGCACAGTGGCCTCTGCTATCTCCCAGGCTCTACCATGTTGTGCCACAGTGTATTCTTTGATCATCTATGGCTCTTCAACATCAGACCAAGACTGCCAGTCTCTGAGGGAAGTTGGCAGTCTATTAACCACTTGTCTCATAGACTTAAAGCATGCCAGCTTTTTTTCACCCCTCATGTTTCCTGAAGTTCTGTCACCTACTTTTTTAGAACTTGGAACACTCTTTCCCCAACAATTTTGTGTAGGAGGGGTCCATAGCTTAGAATTATAAACCCTTACTTAACCAGGGTAAGGGGAGGAAATATACCTTACATTCCCCATTGATAAGTCATTCCCACCCCACTCCCACACCCATCCCCTCTGCCCCAAGATTAGAGAAAGGGATCTTGTTGTTAAAGTAGAGGATACATACTTTATCTAGTCAGTAGATTACTCCCACTAAGTCTTCAGCACGATATCCAGTTATGAAACTGATGAAATTGATAAGCAATCATGTTTACGGAAGGTAATGGCTGGCTGGTGAAAATTCAGGTGTTTTTTGGTTTTTGGCTTGGTTGTTTTGCTTATTCATAACTGTATCATTGTTTTAAATGTTTTTTGCAATGAACACATATTTTATAAACAGAAATTAAAGTTTTTTAATGAAGCAAAGAATAAAGGGGAGGTAGAAAATGGTAAACTTAGACTCAGGTAATCTAGCTCCGTAAGTGCTAAAATAATGTTTTTAATTAATAGGAATGGTATTAAAATATACTGACTATCATCACTATCCTAGAACTTGATTCCATTTGGTTCCACTAAAAGGAATCAGGACTCCTTGGAGAAATGGCTGATTCCAGGACTGGAACAGGGAGGTTAAAGATCAGCCTGGGACTTACTGTTATGTCAGAAAGTAAAAAATGATGAGGCATATCACAAGGACATAGGTGCCAAATTGAAGAGCCAATTTTAGGGGAATTTATTTAGAGAATGAGCAGACTTTTTAATTTGTCTGATGCCTGAGTGCATACATCAGTCTGGCAGTCAGATACACAAATCTGGAGCTACGGAGAGAGGCCTGGGCTGGAGATAAGAGTTTTGGGATTAATTAACACAGTATGATCTCACCTAGTGGGAGACTAAAGAAAGAGAAGAGAACTTAGGACAAGACCTAAGTCGTTCAACTTTAGAAATCAAGTAGAGAAGAGGCCAGGCTAGCAAAGGATACTCAGAAATAGCAGCAGTTGAAATAGAAAAAAACCATGAGAACAAAGTGTTTCCAGAAAGGAGGAGTGTTTGATCTATGATAAAAGCTGCTGAGAGGTCAAATACAATAAGATCAGAGAACTAACCATTGGTAGACATAAAGTCACTGTGGAAAAGGCATTCTTTCCAGCTTAGTCCAAACACAACTTAAAAAGCCTTTATAACAACAACACATCAGGCAGTTACTACTGATTGCTTGGAGCTTTTAAAGAACCACTGACCTTGGCAAGATGGAAGTCATTTGCAATCTTGATACGAGCTACTCATTGGAGTGGTGGGGAATCAATCCAAGGAGATAGAATGGAATGGTGAGAAAGCAGAAGCAGTAAGTTCAGGAATCCTATGCTTATAGTTTCTACCTTCCTACACATGAGGAAGCAAGCATAGATACATTTTGTGTTGTCAACAGATTAAATGTCCTCAAGAAAGTCTGGTGGGCTTCTGTCAATCAGGTCTTTCTGATGATACTCTGTGCAACTTCTTCAATATGTATTAAACTAGAGAAGAGTCTCATTTAGAATATAGATATGCAGGGTTGAGGAATTGGGTTGAATCATTCTGTACTTCTGAATGTTCTTTATTCAAGATGCTAGAGTATTTTTTCCAAAAGAATTTATTTTGTTATTTTATATTTTGTTATGTAATATTAAATACATTCAAAAAGTATATATATTTATATGTTATAAACAATAATAAGCTATGAAGGAAATAAGCATTTATGAGCACTCTACCTAACCTAAGAAGTATATAATTATTAATATTATTGGATCTAACTGTGGGATCTTTCCCTATGTCATCCCCCTAACTCAACCTCTTCCCAAAGGTAACCACTATCCTAAATTTTATTTTTCTCTTGATTAAAAAAAAAGTTTTATAATGTATGCATATATCCCTAAACACTATATTGTTTCACTGTTAGTCAATCTTTGTGGCATATGTGAGTGTTACAAGCCTTTTTTCTGCATAGAAATAGAAACGTAGGTGACTCTATATGATTTACCCAAGGCCAAGAATCCAATGGAAACCAGAGCCAGATGCAGTTACCCCTTCTTGGTTCAGTTCCTAAGTCATGCTAATATTCACAAGAGCTAATACTGAAACATAAAGTCAGTGTGGAAAAGGTACTCCTTCTAGCTTAGTCCAAATATAATCTCAAAAGCCTTTATAATAACAACACTTTACACACTTACTACCAACTGCTTGGAGCTTTTAAAGATGCGAACTGGATTTGATCATAAAACCCTGCTGATTGAATAACATGGAATACAATTGTTAATCCCAGTGCTTTTTCCCGAGAATGAAAAGACTTCCTTCTCATTTTAATGTTGAAAATGCTTTTTAGTAATCCACACAACTTGATGTTGGGAAACTTATATGGAGAGACACCCAGGAGTGATTTATTTCTTCAATTTGAAAATCAATAGCAACATGTCACCTATGGTTTTGTACCAAGAATTTATGCACCAGGAGCATTTTTGTTAATGAAAGCACTATTTTTATATTACGTAGTAACAGAGTCAAAGAATTTCAGTATTAAAGATGCAAATGTATTATCTCTGCTCTGATAGTATCATCTTTTCATAGATGTGGTTACCTGACTCCAGTTAGTAGTCCAGTTAGAGTAGTCTTCACCACACCCAATATTTTTTGACCAACCTAACCTTAGTCAAAGATTTAGAACTTCATGCAATAGCTCAGCTGACACATTCATCTTGAAGCCCTCTATTTTGTCTATCAAATATGGTATTGAGTTTATGCATTATTCCTGAAATTAAGCTCCCACTTTATACCCCAAGCATAATATGTGCAGCCCTATCTTGCACAGGGACTCATCTAAATCTTCTGATAATATACCCCACTTTCCTGTAAATGACCCATATGCCTCAGGTAAAGCACATAACTAGTCCTGACCAATGAAAGAAACTCTTGCCCCAGGCCAGAGTGATTAGTTCTAAAATGGCCATGTGATCCAAGCCTGGCTGATCTTATCTAACATAAGGACCTTTCTACAAGTGCTATCAGAAAAGAAATCTTTCTTTGGGGATGTCTAAACTCATAAGATATATGTCTAAAAGTAGTTAACTGCATGGATGTAAGTCCTATAGTATCAACAGCAATCTTGCCTACCATTTGAGAGAACATGTCCAAGAAATAGCAATACAGAAACTTCATAATATCATTGGGCCAGGTGTGGTGGCTCGCACCTGTAATCCCAGCAATTTGGGAGGCTGAGGCAGAAGGATCTCTTGAGGCCAAGAGTTCCAGACCAGCCTGAGCAAGAGTGAGCTCCTGTCTCTACTAAAAATAGAAAACATAGCGAGGTACAGTGGTATAAGCCTATAGCCCCAGCTACACAGGAGGCTGAGGCAGAAGGATCACGTGAGCCCAGGAGTTTGAGGTTGCTGTGA
>VBSM01001562.1:24521780-24586690 GCA_008086735.1 Cheirogaleus medius | reverse complement strand
AAAATATAGGAAAAAAAAAAGAAACGATACTTTTCAGGTATTGTATGGCAGGCATCACAGGGCAGTGATTCCTGAAAAAGAAAACCAGTAAGGTGAGTTCTTGGCATGCTGGAGCTTACTGCCTGGAGAAAGTCTCCAGGATACAGTGCTGAGAGGAGGAGCCCAGGCAGAACCCAGCAGTCTCCTGAGTTGGAAAGGCAGAACTGGGGGTTTGCAGAGGCCAAGGAAAATAGAGCTTGGGCAAAGAACCAAAGAGGAGAGAGCTCTACATAAAGAAAGTTCTAGAGATCGTCAGAGGTCCTCCCCACCCTCACCGAATTTTCACCTGAGTCCTGATGATTGCATGTGTATGAGAAAACAACCCAAGGCCATGGAAAGAACCACCTGAAAGGGGCAGGTAGAGCAGTCACTGGAGATCACACTGACCAGGAATAGTTGCTGTTTCCTTTAGTCAGAGTAGAAAAATGGCGTAATACATGGGGTGTCAGGTGGAGCAGTCAGGAGGGTATTGACATGCAAATTAGCAAAATTAGCCCTGGACTAAAGGCTAATCTGCTGCCACCTAACAAAATCTGAAATACAAGTCTCAAAAATATTCAACTGTTACAAAGTAACTTAACTATGTCCTGCAATAAAGCTCAAGAATATTTTTCTTAAATACATGAATATTCAGTGGCCAAGAAAAAAAGTAAATTTTCAATGTCTGGCATACAATCAAAAATTATAAGGTATTCAAGAAAGCAGGAAAATAAGACCCTTAATAAAGTAGAAAAAGCAATCAAAATAGAAACAGATGGTAGAACCAGTAAACACAAACATTCAAATAATTATTATAACATTCCATATGTTCACAAATGTAGAGGAAAACAGGGGCATGATAAGTAGAGACATGAACAATATAAAAATGATCCAAATTGGTCACCCAGATATGAACAAGACAATGTCAGAGATTAAAAATACACTGAAAGAAACTGCAACCCAAAGAGACCTGACAAACAGTGCCTTTGGTTTGAATCAAATTCTGCTGTTACTGGTAGGTGACCCATTAGACTCCATTTCCTCACTTGTAAAATGGGAATAAAAATAGTACCCATCATAAGAGGGTGTTATGAGGATTAAATGAGCTAACAGGTGCAACTCAGAACAGTCCTTGGCACATAAAAAGACCTCATTAATATTAGCTAATAATAATAATATATCTTGTTTATACATTTCACCCAGTTGCTCTGCTGTGCTCCAACTCTCTCTTTACTTCCCAGCTGCCAACTGCCTGCTTAGAACAACCAATTACCTATCACCATTCTCAGCAAGACGTCCAGTTTGGCTGAACTTCCTTTCGCCATCTTCACCTGACTATGATAATGCTTATCCCTCCAAAGGGCCAGACTAGTTTCTGCTTCTTTCCCCACTTGGTTTCGTCTGTCCCGCTGTTTATCAAATTCACTATTCACTCTCTGACCACAGGGAACCTTGAAAGTCATCCAGTTCAATCACTAAAACTCCAACTGTGATAGGTATTCTAAAGAGTTTATTTTATTTTTCTAGGTTAGAAGTTTATTTCCAGCAGTTTCAAATAACACACACAAACCAATTTTGTAAAGTTTTTATTACTGAAATAATGAGTTTGACTAAATCCTATAATGTAAACTATTCTATTTTAGTTTATATTCTATAATATACACAGTATACTGCATACCATAATAATACATAAAATAATAGTACATTATATAATGTAATATTGTATAGTTTTCCATCCTGTATTTATAAATGCAATTTGTGCTAATGAAAAATAATGAGCTAATTGCTATAGGGGTTTTCTTTCAGCAATTTATGTTTCCTGGAAAGTTTTTATATGTTATCTCATTTCATTCTCACCATAACTCTATTTGGGGTATTTACTATGGATACCCTATTTTACAGAGGAGGAAATTGAGCTTCAGAAAGGTTAAGTGACATTGAAATCACATATTCAGGAAGTTGGTGATCCTGTATTCCAATCTATGTCCTCCTGAGTTAAAAATCTAAGTTCTTAATCACTCTGCTCTACTGGACAAAAATGAGATCAATGCCTTAAGTAGATCTAGCACTTTTTATTCTATTATGAATAGTTTGTTACTAAAGCACAAAACAGGAAGATCCATAGCATTACGGTTGAGAGGGCTCTGAAGTCTACAGACAGAAGTAAATCCTGAAGGGAGAGGACAACCGTACTATACTCTACCTCCATGAAGTCAGAAAAGTATACGGTCTAACTGTAGTTAGGAGCCAACTTTCTTTCTGGTTTTTCATAGCTTTTCCTTCCCCACTCTTCAAACCATCCTAATCTGCTTTCCTACTGTGACTTATTTCCAGTAATGTATAGTCTGGTAACAGCATCCTCACACCTGGTGGGCTGTGTAGCTACACATGCTGGGAATGGTGAGGACCGTGAGCAACTGTGGAGCTACAAGACAAGCCATCGTCACTTCCAAATGAAGACATGAGCTCTGCTGATCTCAAAGTCTGGTAGAAAAATCAAACATGTAAAACTTTGATGCCCACCAGCCAAACACCACCAGGAATATAACTGCATTCAAAGTTAGATTTATTATTTACTGCAAGAAGGGAGACCCCAGGCCTTAGGGAAAAAGGGGGAGTCTCAGAGGGTAAGAGCAGGGACTTGTTATAGTGTTTGAGTTTGGGATTGTGTTAGGTAATTTGGGGGAAGGTTCTGGGAAAAGGGGGTTTTCTCTAGATCAGTTGCTGTCAGAAAGTGGGAGCAATTCTATGATTGGTTATCTTAATATCTTTTATCTAGGTGGAGGGAAGAATGGAATGGGTTTAAATTTGTCATTTGTAAAACAGCAGGAGCTACTCACAGTAACTGGGAAAGGGGTGTGTGTGGCCATTTTTGTGGTTAGCACAGCGTCCTTGTTTTGTGCTTGGATGTGATTACGGTGGGTTCTTGTTCTTGTTTTTGTTTTGCTCCTTTAAGTGGTTTACACACCTAGCAACATCATACGATTTTTGTTATTCTGTGAAAATATTATGTTCAGCAGGTTGACACCATGGCTTCCCTGGGAGCTAGAACTGCTTTTTCTTCCTCAGTAGTGTGCTACGGCCAAGCTTGATAAGTGCTAAGTGCAAGAGTGTACACATGCTTGAAGGACTGATAAATTCTGCTCCTGAATAGGTGTTCTTTAGGAAGCGGTTCATGTGAATGGTATATTAAAGAATGCAGAATACACAGAATTTATTGGGCGAAGATGTCAAAGGTCGTTTCCAAACTAAAGCAAAGTGTGCAAGCGCACACAGCATGCTGGGGAACTTTGAGCAGAGCAGCACTGCTAGAATGACTGAGGGAGTGGAGTTGGAGAAATTGGGCTGAGTCAGTAGGCCATGCTCAAATCATGAAGGAGTTTGGATTTCATTAACCTGGTCATATGGATCCATCAAAAATGATTTGAATCAGAAAATAACATAATCAAATCTATGTTTTAGAAAGCTGACTTTGGCAGCAATCGGAGAAAAAACTAGTCTGAGGAGGTAAAAAAAAAAAAAAAGATAGAGACCAGTTAGAAAATTATTAATACTTTAGATGAGAGACAATCGGTGTTTAAACTGCATCAGTAGCAGTGGGGTTGGAGGACAGAGGGGACACAGAGGCAGCTCTAGGATACAACTGACCAGACTGGGGATTACATTCTCTACTTAAATGTAAGCAGCGTGAGGGTAAAAATTAGATGCATTTGCTCACCATGCTACACCTAATAACTAATACAGTGTCTAGCATATGGCAGTTGCTCAATGGATATTTACTAAATTCATAAGTGAATTGTGGGGTATGGATTGGGGAAAAAAATTCCAGTAAAAGAGAAGTAGTTGATGTTTCCAGGTCATGGTGCTGGGTGAATGGTGATTTAATAAACTGAGATAAAGGAGCATATGTGTAGAGGAAGAAAATAGTTTAATTTTAGACAAACCCACAAAAAAAAATAGACATTGTTGGCTTTATACATTTAAAATTTTTCAAGGATCATATTTAAAATGATAATAACCTGAAGTGTGTTGATTAACCAAATAAGAACTCAGAATCCCAAAAGTACTACCTTATGTTAAAAGAGGTTAGTAAGTTCCTTCCATGCTGAAAACTATCCTGCAATGGATAAAAGGCCTAGATTTATTAATTGTATTTGGTGACTAAGAAGACAGAGCTAAAAACTGAAATTCTGGAAAATATAATTGGCATATGAGCTAAAAAATTTTCTTATCTTTACCACACATTTTTTTCAGCTTTATTGAGGTATAACTGACATATGATAAACTGTATATATTTAATACATAATTTACTGAGTTTTTGACACATTTATACACCTCTGAAATTGTCACCGCAATCAGAATAATGAATATATCCATCATCTCCAAATGTGTCCTTATGCCCCTTTGAAAACTCCTACCTCCCTTTGTCACTCTGCCTGGTCCTAAGCAACTGCTGGTCTGCATTCTCTATATATAGCTTCATGTGCAGTTATACAATTTTATATAAACAAAATCCTACTGAAGGTCCCCTTTTTTGTGTGGCTTCTTTCACTCAGGAATTATTTTGAGATTCATCCATGTTATCTCATATATCAAAACTTCGTTCCTTTTTATTTCTGAGGAATAATCCATTGTATGGACATACAAATAATTTCTTTATGTGTTCTCCTATTGATGGACATTTTGGCTGTATGGTGGTTTTGAAATATGTCCACAAATTCTTTGATACTGTTCCCTTCAAGAGATGAAGCCTATTTTCCTCTCCTTTCCAGTATGGACTGTGCTTAGCAACTCTTTTCTGATGAATAGAATAAACAACTCCTGAAATAGCAACTCCTGAAAGTAGGACATATAAAGATTTTGGACTTTCTCCTTGCTCTTTTTTGGATCACGCACTCTGGGGAAAGCTGGCTGCCATACTGTTAGGAAACTCAAGCAGCCCAATGGAGAAGCCCATGTAATGAGAAACTGAGGTCTCCTGTCAGCAGTCATGTGAGTGAGCCAGTTTCGAAGCAGATCCTCCAACTTCCGTCCAAATATCAGATGACCACAGCCCCTAGACAACTTGACTGCAGCCTCAGGGGAGACCAAGAGCCAGAACCACCCAGCGATGCTTCTCTCAAACTCCTGATCCATAGAAATTGTGAGATAAATTTTGAGTTAACGTGTTACACAGCAATAGAAAACTATTATAAGTTATTTCAGGTTTTGGGTTATTACAAATAGAACTGATATGAACATCTGTATACAAGTTTTTGTATGGATATGTGCTTCCATTTCTTTTGGTTTATTATATATTTTGACTCAATCTTTATTTTGCCTTATATTGTTTTCCATTCAAGTGTCAAGTTGACCCAACAAGGTCATAAGCTCCAGGTACTTACTTAACATTCCACACAATGCTGAGCCCCACATAATTGACTAGTATATGATCAATATTTTGAATTGAGATAAATTGAGGGCAATAAATAGTCAAATGACTTTCAGTAGGCACCTAAGAGAGGGAAAAGGTGATTCAGTGTTGCTGGTGGACACATTGACTGACTTCCCCTGTCGCTATCCTGTGAAGAACGAATTGATTTGCTTTAGGCTCAGGAGTGCAGTGCAGTTTGGAGTTCATAAAGAAAGTTTTACCCTGAGGTGATTGAATCCTAATGTGAACACCACACATAAATGAGGAGAGTTAATCCAACTCCATCCTGTTGAAAATCTGAAACAACGTGCTTCTCAAAATAGCAGCAAAATGTGCTTGATCACATTTCCATACTATGTCCTCTCTCTTTCAGCTGCTTTTCAACCAGTTTAAGCTGTACTTAGAGGAATTGACTATAACATTGAGAATTTGAGTAAGATTTCTCTTTCAGTTCTGAGATCTGGTTGGAGAGAGCAGGAGGAGATTACACAGGAATGCCTTTTTCAGTGAGTTTCGACTGGCGCAGTCCCTTTATCTGGCATGGAGGACACTGAGCTTTTTAAAGGGGTAGAACTACCTCAAAGAAATGTTCTGTGCAAAGGGGGTGCTACCAAACTTACCCATAATGTACTGAATTTATGTTAAACATAATTACATCTATTCGCAGGAGAGGAATCACTCCATAGCAGTTCTTGAGAGCTAGTAATAACATGGACTTTTCTAAAATATTAATGAGATATTCTGTTTTGCATTTTCCTACACTAATCTTGCCTTCCTTCTCCTGATAAATTTGCCTAGGGGAGATTTAGAATTGTTAAAATAGGAATGCAAGGAGGAAAAAAAAATAGTGTTAATATTCAGCTTTTGATAGCCAAAATGCAGCAACTTTTTTGGAGAAAAAGAGCAGAAACATTTTTTAGACTCTGTTATCTCCTCCTTTAAAAAGCTAAAATCAGTAATCTTATTCATAATGGTTTGGTATAAGGGAGATCCCGTCAACACAGGAAGACTGAGAAAGCAAATCCACTCTCAGACTGTTGGATTAGGAAGTGAAGAAGCGGAGTGGAAGGGAGCGGAAGCAGTGGGGAGAGGAACCTCAAGGCTGCCTCTCACGCCCAACCTTAAAGCACAGGGGCTTTAGAAACATCCTGATGATAGGCAGCAGTCCCCAACCTTTTTGGCACCAGGGACCAGTTTCATGGAAGACAATTATTCCACAGACCAGGGTGGGTGGAGAGATGGTTTCGGGATGATTCAAGCGCATTACATTTATTGTGCAAACCTCTCTGCTAATGATAATCTGTATTTGCAGCCACTCCCCAGCGCTAGCATCACCGCCTCAGCTCCACCTCAGACCATCAGGCATTAGATTCAAATAAGGAGAACGCAACCTGATCCTTTGCATAGGCAATTTACAGTACAGTTCGCGCTGCTCTGAGAATGTAATGCCGCTGCTGATTGACAGAAGGCGGAGCTCGAGCAGTGATGCAAGTGATGGGGAGTGGCTGTAAATGCAGATGAAGCTTCCCGGCTTGCTGTGCCCTCCCCTCTCCTCCTCCCCTTTCCTAACAGGCCACAGATCAGGTCTGCGGCCTGGGGTTCCGGACTGCAGCTGATAGGTATGTTGGAGACTCAAGACCTCAAAGCTATTGGTATGCATCCCTAGCCGGAAGCCTAGGAGAAGGTCTGCACCCAACCACTTTCAATATAGAAAGGAGCAGTATAATGGAGGTGGAGGAAGAAAGCAGAGAGGTGTGAGAGCCTGGATCCCCATGTCAGAAATCCAGAAAATCCTCCGTGTCCTGGTGAAGCTTTGGGGAGGCGACGAGAACACCACTGAATCAACAGCTTCCTGGTTGAGACTTCAGGTCCAGAACAAATGGCCAAGACCATAGATGCCGGTGGGAGAGAGGTAGCCCAAATAATCCCCTAAAGGCCAGTGAGATCTGTGGGGTCCCAACAATTACCAGATGTAGCAGAAGAGAAGCCCAGTCATTCAAACCATCCAGTAGTTGCTGTGTGGTTTCAAACACTGTCCCACCCAACCTCAAAAGGCTACATAAGGTACAATTCTGTCCCCATCCTCACACCCCATCTTAAAGAGTGGCAGAAGAGGGTGCATAACTCTGCATTTACCTGGTCAATAGTCAAACAGAGAACGAATAATCTAAGGATGCAATTTAAATTATTAAATAAGACCAGAGAAGGATTAAAATTTCATTGCCCTTTTTTGTTTCTTTCTGTTACCCAGTAAGGCAGAGCTTGTGAGGAAAAACAGGCCAATCACAGAAAAATATAGGGGCTACTGTTTTATTTCTGCATGAGAATTGTGATGTCAATAAATCTGTAAACCTTCTATACTAGTTTGTAACTATATTAGTTTGCTAGGGCTGCTATAACAAAGTATCACAGACTGGGTGGCCTAAATAACAGAAATCTATCTTCTCACAGTTCTGGAGGCTGGGAGTTTCACGGTGTTGGCAGCATTGATTTCTTCTCAGGCCTCTCTCTTTGGCTTGTAGGTGGCTGTCTTCTCCCAGTGTCTTCATGTTCTCTGTGTATGTCTGTATCCTACTCTCTTCTTTTTATAAGGACACCAGTCATATTGGATGAGGGCCCACCCCAATGACCTCAATTGACCTTAATTACCTCTTTAAAGGCCTCATCTCAAATAGAGCCACACTCATATGTTAGGACTTAAGTGTATGATTCAGTGGAGAGGTGGGGGACAAAATTCAGCCCATAATAGTAAACAATCAGAAATTAGAGTTAAAATGTTATAATTCTTCATTTTTGTTTAGTTCAAATAGTCCAAATGAATATAATTTTAGAGTTTAACAACTCTGCCTCAGAAGTTCTCCCTTATGCACAGAAAAAATATTTTATTCTCCATGTTATCCTAGGAGTGATTATGTATTACCCCTGGCTAGAGAGTCTTTTAAAAAACAACTTCCCAAACCACCTCCCAGACCTGAGTCTGCTCTCCGCATGGGTGGGTTCTCTGTGGTACCAAAGAAGAAAATATGTTTTCATTGACCACTATAGGGGACATATCTTACTTTTTGCTACCACAACCTCTATTTTCCTGGTTTCCTTTGCAAAATTACTGTCTCCATTGTATGCAACCCTGGAACCACAAAACAAGATTCTGTGTTCTTCCCTAGCCCAGAGGTGAACCAGGGACCAAAAACAGCCATTTGGACTCTCTCTCCCAAGGCTTTGAAATGTAAGTGGAAGGAAAGGGAAGAACGGTTGGAACAGAACCCTCAGAAGACTGCTGTATACTTAATCCCCTCCAGACTCCTGGAGGTAGCTCAGATTCTGTTATTTTCCAAGTCTGGTTCTCTACCTTCTTACCATTATCCTTCTGTGCATTCCTCTTCTGTTTATCAGCCAAAGTTGATTCCTGTTGCTTGGAATTCAAGACCTGCAACTAATACAAGCACTTGGGAAATAAGAGGGAGAGCTATCTGGAATATCCAAGGAGGTAGACACATCCCAAGTTCAAGTAAACTATGGCAATTGGTAATTAGTATCCCTTAGTCACTTTTCATAAATTTCTTAGCTATGCAATAATTGCTAAGGTATGAACTACAGTTTGCTAAAAGACTTAGCCCTAAAGAACCATATGTGAAATAGCAGATAGCACCCTCCAGGAAAACATTTCCCTTTCTCTAGAAATAGAGGAGCCATCTGTGAAATCCAATTACAAGAATTCTGACCATTCCCAATGTTCTGGTTCTCAAAGCCCAACATTTGGACCTAAAGACTATGTTCAGACTTGAAATATTAGAGCTTTAACATGAGAGTCTACAGATCCACACAAATAAGCAAAAGGTCTTTGAGAAAGCTGATACATAGGAGCTGACTAGAGGCTAAGTCACTAATTACTATCAATCTACAGGCTGACAAGACATAGATACCATAGGTAACTTTGAAGAGAGGTGGAAATTAAATTGAATAATAAGACCAGAGTCTATACTTATCCTCCCTCTCCTAGAGCTGCGGTCCCCACTCCCTGGGCCACAGAACGTAGTACCGGTCCATGGCCTGTTAGGGATGGGCCACAGAGCTCCCCCCAATCCCTGCCTCCATCTGTGGGAAAATTGTCTTCCATGAAACCAGTCCCTGTTGCCAAAAAGGTTGGGGACCTTTGTTCTAGAGGATATGTTGGAGGGGGTCAGCAGTCTGGGATCAAAACCTGCAATATTTCCACATTTGTGCCCTGATTTGGTGCCATATCAGTATCAAAAACTGTGTTGAGTTGGGATTTTACCCTACTTACAAACTAACAAATAAGCCTGCCACAGTTTCCTAGATGCTTGCAGAATATACCAAACTTCTGGGTCAAAAGCAAAGGACTTTATTAGTTATGGCAATAGCAGTAACCAGAGTGTCAGCATTTGCCTAAATTCCTGAAGCCTGAATTCCCACAGGGTGACATGAAGAAGGCTACCTCACTCCTTCATACATAGTTGATTACATTATAAAAGAGAAAGTTTGAGTTCAGGAAACTTGAATCTTTTATGATGGACAGTGAGCCTGCCTGATCTTTGCCCTAGAGGTAGACATTATCTTATTATCCTGGTCAGGAAACAATTCTACTTTTTGTCCCAGAGGGAGTCACTGTCTTCCAAGCTTTTCATTATAAAATCAACCTTGAAAAGATACTGTGGAACAAAGGCAATCAGTGACTGTGTTTACAAGACAGGCAAAAACATGAGACCCACAGAGGATGTGTCTTAATAATCAATACCTAATAAAAACCTTCAAGGTAGGCACATTTCACTCACTTTTCAGAGAAGGAAAATGAGGCCTGGAGAAGTTAAGGAGCACCCTAGGTCCCATAGTGGTGCAGTTAGAATTTATAGCAAGGCCTGCTTTTTTTCATGGTCTCTCCCCACTAAACCACTCTTGAGACCCATGCATGTTTATGGTTCATGTTTATGACAAGCCCAAAATCATGGCAGATCCTAGTAGGAGGAACATTTCTATCAGTTTATCACACCCCACAGGATGACAAATTTTATTTTCTGAAAGATATTTCAGAAGAACTCAAACAAGGCTTTATAAATGAGCTTAGCATGCCTCCTCCAAAATGAGATTTCTTTAAAATAGGCCATCAAATTCTAATTGTCAACAATAAGGAGACGGGATTAGAAAGAACTGTGGTCCAAAGTGAAAGAATATCCTAAGAACTCAAATGAAGCATTTGTTCTATGTTTTCCATTTCCAGGAATCAGACTGCCAAAAACCTGGGAGGAGAACTAAAATCTATCCTAGGAAGGTGGAAAAGAAGACGGAGCATCTTGTTTAAACCTGGGCAGATTTAGTAGCTTGTTCCCAGGATGGCCACCATCAATTTATTCCTTCCTTGTATGTAGATTTCACTCCCCTAAAGAGAGGTAAGGTCTATTCCTCTCCTTCCACCCCACCCCTCTCCCTATGCCTTGAATCTGAGCTGGATTTGGTGAATTCCTTAAATAATACACTGCAACAGAAGTGGCATTCTGGGACATGCAGACTTTAAGACTAGGTCTTAAGAAGCCTTACAGCATCCAAATCTTTTGAAATGCCTGGTCTGAGGGTAATGTGAAACATCTGACTACCCTAAGACTGCCATGCTGTGAGGAAGCACAACCAGCCCCACACTTCCAGCCATCCGGGCCCATGCACCAGTCACCTAAGCTAAGGAGCCATATTGAACATTCCCATACCAGCAGATGCCACAGGGGAAAAAACTAAGGAACTCAGCCAATAGGCAGAATGATGGTCCCACACATACGGCTCAGCTGAACCATCCTAGCATCTCCAGCCACTTCTACTATGCCCTGTCCAAATTCCTCACCCACAAAATCATGCATATAAGTGTTGTTTGCTTGTTGTACAAGTTGATTGTCCTCTGCCACTAAATTTTGAGATGGTTTGTTAAGAAGCAATATATAAGTACAAAAATAGGTATAATTGAAATACATATTGGAAGAGTGGTTAAAAAAATAAGACTGGGGTAAGTATCAAAGAGAAATTTTAAGTTTACATTGTGGCTCATTAGAAGTTTAAAGGGGCAGTTAAAACTTAAAAGCAAACATTTCTTTGAGTTAACTGGATTAGAATTTCTTTTTTTTTTTTTTTTTTTTTTTTGAGACAGAGTCTCACTCTGTTGCCCGGACTAGAGTGCCGTGGTGTCAGCCTAGCTCACAGCAACCTCAAACTCCTGAGCTCAAGCAACAAATTCCTGGGCTCAAGAAATCCTTCTGCCTCAGCCTCCCCAGTAGCTGGGACTACAGGCATGTGCCACCATGCCGGGCTAATTTTTTCTATGTATATTTTTAGTTGTCCAGCTAATTTCTTTCTATTTTTTTTTTTTTTAGTAGAGACGGGGGTCTCACTCTTGCTCAGGCTGGTCTCGAACTCCTGAGCTCAAATGATCCTCCCGCCTCGGCTTCCCAGAGTGCTAGGATTACAGGCATGAGTCATCACGCCTGGCCAGAATTAGATTTTCTAATGACATTCAAAATCTCTTTCAGATACTAGCTGCTTGACCCGAGGTTAAAAGAGTTATTCAAGGATAGTATATCTCAAATAAGAGCAATTTCATCCTCCAGGGTACATTTGGCCCTGTCCAAAGACATGCTTGGTTGTCACAAATGAGGTAGGGGGGCTACTAGTATCTAGTGGATAGAGGCCAGGGATGCTGTTAAATGTCTTAGGATGCACAGAGCAGCCTCCCACAACAAAGCATTATCCAGCCCACACTGTCAGAAGTGCCAAGGTTGAGAAAGCCTGACCTAGGGTATCAGAGACAATTAGAGTAAGGGATGTGGCAGTCTTAACTTCTGTCATTTGGAGAGAAGCTTTTCTTATTCAAATGTTCTTGTCCATAATAACATGTTAAATGTTTATGTGGATCGGAACATGTGAGTTTGAGTTTAATATATAAAAATACATTTCTTCAGGTATGTGTTTGGCATTTTATTTGCAGTAGGCAATGCACTGGCGCCGTGGATTTAGTAAGTCCCCTGACTTCTATTAGCTGCTATCTACTGTGGAAAAAAACATGTCAACAGTCACATTACTATGGGGTAATGGCAATATTAAAGGATGGCAAATAGGACAAAGAATAGTGAAATAGGCAAAGGATTGCCAGAATAGGCTTCAAAAGGGAGGAGCACTGAGTTGACACTATATGAGTAAATAGAAATACTTCAGACTAGAGGCTGAAGAAAAATAGTCTTTGTAGAAGGGACACCATGAAAAAGCATAACTGTTATGTAAGTCTAATTAGTTTTAGAAAATAAATTGCTCTTTCCTTTAATAGTATGTGGAGCAATTAGGAGTTAAATCAGATCTAGAATCATTAAAGGCTTCTGAAAATTTGATTGGAAAAAGTACAATGGCTGATAATTTAAATCTCCAAGGGAAAAATCAGGAAAAATAAACAAGTTCTCAGAATCTAACTTATTCATGGTTCAAAGATTAAAAATATAAAAAATAAAAATAAAAACACAAAAACAAGTTTGGCCCTGGTTAAGAAAAAAGATTTAAAGCCAATAAAAGCTTTTTTAAGGATACAAGGCCAGCATTAAAAGTAGGGGTAAAGAATAAAGGGGTTTTATTGCCAGCATGTAGAAAGCATTAGATATAAAAACACAAGTTTAACTCTGGAAAATAAATTTTTCCTTTGCTGTTTCCGGAAATCTTTTTTTCAGGTTGAAACAATCATTTCTTGAAATTCCATTTAAAACCCAGGAGATCCTTATGATAAACAACTGAAAGTCTCTCATGCCATTACATGCCTTCAATTTTCCTACATTTTCCCTGTAGAGACACAAAAGAAAATCCCTGGAGGCTTCAGAATATCTCAAGTACCTTAGTCATATAATATTCAATTTGAACTGGTATCACTTGTAAGCTTTTATGATTCAAAAGTCATATGGTATGACATTTTAAAATAGCCCCAAAGACTATCATAGCATTTCTATAATCATTTGCCACAGTCATGTATTCCAACACCCAAGAAAATGTACCTGATTTTAAAAGACATGTTTCCCTTGGCAAAACACGGGCTTCAAAGTGGAGCAAAGCTTCTTACTTCACAGAATGCTCTGAAAGCACAGAACATCACTAAAGCAATGTGTGTTAACAAAGTGCTGTGGACTGATGGGAGACCAACACCAGACTCCCACTCACCGGGCTGGCTAGGTTGTGCTTAAATAGATAGAGGTCAGGCTCTCTCTCTGGGCAGCAAGTAACCCTGTTTTCTAAAAATCAGTTGTTATGTAATTATTTCAAAGTAGGTAAGTGGGACTTATGCTAGCATCACTAGCACGTGAGTGCCCCAGATATAAAGTGCATGATGCAATGATCTCTATGCAAAAAGCAAAAATCAGATCATCCCCAGGGGAGCTTATTTAGATTGTTTTCATCCATACATAGCAGTTTTCTCAAAATGTTTCTCCAAGTGTAGTTGTTAGACCACTTGCATCAACATAATCTGGGGTGTTTACTAAACAGGCAATTTCGTGCCCCCTTCAGACCTAGTAGATAAGAATCTTTAATTTGATTCTTAGGCATGCTATAATTTACAAATTTTGCCTTTATGCTGAGTATGGCATAAATAAAAATTTACTTATTTTATATTGAATTCACTCAGTATATAAAATAGTACTGAAAATATAAATTTTAATTTCTCTAATTAATGGTATTAAGTATTTTGAGCATGTGTCCACATGACAGGATACTAACATTTGGGGATGGGGAATCAACTGCTGACTCCTTGCTTAGGAAATAAAACATTTCATCACAACATTTATAAAAGTCAGTGGGCCATCATGGTAAGTGTTATACTGTTTCCTCAGTTCCCACTTTAGAAGGGTTTGATGAGGTTGTTTCTCTAGATGAAGGAGTCTGACTTCACAGGTCATATTTCTCTGAAAAAGTTTTTTCAAAAAAAAAATTTGAAAGCATGAATGTAGTCTAGTCCAGGGAAGGAGAGTTGATTTAATTTGAGAGCCAAAACAACCTAAGGGAACAATTATGTTAAAAAGACTAAAGTGTATTTACTGACAGGATATTTTTCATGTATTATATACCTTATAAAAACACCAATCTTAAAATCATATACTCCTATAGGTCTTTAGCATGCCCACAACCCCTAGCAAGTGTTACTAACACTTTGGGAGGAAGGTTGGGCGTGGGAGGATTTGTATATTCGAGATGGAAGGAATGAATTACACCTCCCTTCCATTCACTGTCTCAGGGAGGCCATAGTCATTGTCTCTAAAGTGGATTCCCAGAGGAGCCAAACCATCAGTTAGCCAGAGACCTCAGACTGCATGGATATATATAAACTGGGCCAGATTCTTCTTACTGCCATTTTGGGATCATGAACAGGATGAGTAAGCAGACAAAATTGCAATGAGGAAGAGCCACAGGAGAGCAGAAACCAGACAGAGACAGAAAAGACATCATGAAGCCTCTGAAAGACTGAGGTGGGTTTTCCAGTCCCAGTTGACATGAGACCTAGCTGAATGCCATTAGGTGTCCTCATAGTCCTCAAGATTTCAAAGTACCTGCACAAGGCCTTCCCTCCACCTTTGATTTGAGCTTAGTTTAGTGAGCTTCTATTCTTGCAGCCTTGAAAAGAACAATAGAGTTCATAAGAGAATGTTATAAATAATTGTGTGAACTTCCATACAAAGCATTTACGGTGGGGATCTGCCCTCTCATTTGGTTTCAGTAATAGCCTGGCCTTTCTGAAACAGCTTCTGTGTCTTTTATCAGCATTTGGTTGCATATTGTGGGAGTAAAAATTACAGAGAGAAGGTATCTACATTCAACTCATACTATCTGGACTTGAGTAAACATGGTCTTTAATCAATGGAATTCCTTTCAAGGGATAAAACTCACATTTATTGAATGTATTGCATAGACACATCTTTACAGTCATTAGCACTTTAATCTTCACAACTTTATAAGGTTCAGGCTCAGAGAGGTCAACTGAATTGCTCGATGATCAAAGTAGAAAATGATAATGTTGATACCATAATCTAGGCCTCTGCCTCCTAGTGCAAAACTCTTTCTATTAGGTCAGTGTCTCTCAAAATGTAGTACATATATCAAATGTGGTACCCAAGAGTACTTTAAGTAGATTATGAAAAAAAATGTTAAATGTTTAAAGTTACACATTTATTTAATATATTGAAAAAAATTTTGAATTAAATTTTATTTTATGAATGTATGGACATAGTAAATGATAGTACAGATAACATATAGATATAATAAAAATAAAGTTCATATGAAATTTTTAACAACATCTTGAAAATCTTTTCAAAAGTGATATAGTGGCCATATTAAGTTCAAGATTTGGGTGTAAGATATTTTTAAGAAAATGGCATTCTATCTCCATATTATATTGAAATTATTAGTGTGCAGAAGATATTATTACTTTTTATATAATTCCTCTATCATCAATATTTAAGATATTAAAATATAAAAATGTGATAAATATTTTTCAACATCAAATACATGTGCATTAAAATAGCTGAGTAACAATATAGGTAAACACTATTCTAATGATTTAACAAATGCTAAAAGGACTTAAGCATACACTCAGCAACTGTACATTTTGAGAAAGTTTTTAGGTAATCAATAAAATGAGACAGGGTAATATTATAATGAAGGCCAAGGATCTTAAACCACCAA
The DNA here is from genome assembly GCA_008086735.1 of Cheirogaleus medius. Taxonomy (NCBI): domain Eukaryota; kingdom Metazoa; phylum Chordata; class Mammalia; order Primates; family Cheirogaleidae; genus Cheirogaleus; species Cheirogaleus medius. The sequence continues at coordinate 24,570,555 of VBSM01001562.1, read as the reverse complement.
AGAAATATAGTGATCCCTTAGTAAGGTGCTACCTGTGGTGTCACACCCACATGATGAAATGGACCTGGGAAACAAAAATGACCACATTTAGGGCATGACTGGACACTCTGGGCATAAATACAGGAACACTCACAGCCAAATAGAAAATCCTTCTCATAGTAACCCTGAAGTCCTTTCAGAGAGATGTAAATGTGCCATTTAGGGGATTTCTGACACTTAATCATTTCCATTGCATGGGAGCCAGAGTACAGCAGCAACAGGACTGGATTAGGAAAGAGTCCAAATTTCCATCTCCCAGCTCTGTCCTCTACTAACTGGAGGATTTTGGATAAAGTTCTTCACTGCTCCAAGTCTTTGTTTCCTCACCCAGAAAATGTAAATTAAAATACCTACTTGACAGGATTGGAAGATTAATGTAAAGATATGTCATAAATTGTAAAGTACCATGTACTTGTTAAGCAATAATATGCTTGGAAAAATAGTTAAGGAAAGAAGAATTAAATTTTTCTTTTTCTCATGCAATGTACTTGCCTTATTTTCTCCTGTACTGCAAAGTTTGGTGTGTTTCTTTCACAAAGTGCAATTATTCTGCAACACAGAATAGTATTCAAAATTTGAAGGTTGGAAGCATGTTTATAGTGGGATATGGGAGAGATCCTGTATTAAAGATTTTTTTTTTTCCAGAAAATATTACAGCAGATTTGGTGGTGCATTGAGTGAGATGGTCCAACTTAAATAAACAAAAAACTGCTCTTCTTAGAATTGGAAGGAATAATGAGGAATGTGTTTATTTTTCACAACATAGGCTCCACAAGTCTGGTGAAATATCTGAAGTTATGAATTCATGCCCTCTACATCTGGCTCACGCCAATGTCAGTGCTGGTTTGAGAATGTTGCCTCTTTCTTTTACTGCCAACTTGGATCTTACTGACATTCTGAAAGCCTATGTCGTCATTGTGTTTTCTAAGACCTCGTGGAGTTTGACTTTGCAGAGTGAAATCACTCTAGAAGCAGTTTTAATCAACAGGCTTAATGAGCAAGATTGTTGCAGAGTTCCAGGTATGCATAAAAAGCTTTATTTTCCCTGTTTAATTACTTTGGAAACATTTCTGTATTCATTGATAAATTCACTTTACTTTTGTGCAAGACACACACTGCCCTTGAAAATCACTTGATACCCTTTGCCTTGGTTAGATGTCAAATATGTTGAACATTTCTAAAAGCTATTTCTCTTCCAGATGACCTATTGAGGTTGTTTCAAGTACTGTGATTCTAAATTGCCTCTTATTTCTCAGTAATATTCTTCTGCTCAAATATCTGGAAGAAAGGTTGTTTATTGTACCCTCTAGTGGTGATTGTGACATTCTTTTAAAAATATATATTTATTTCTCATTTTGGCCTTTCATTGCAAATTTAATGCACAGTGTAGAAGAATTCTATCAACCTTTAAGGAGATACAAATGATAGAATCATTTGTATTTCACTGTCATGGTGTTTATAATTGTTTATAATTTATAATCAAAAATTGTTTCACAGGAGAGTGCCTTATTTTCCTCACATTTTATTACCCCAAATTTTATTTCACTTTAAAAAATATATTCTAATTCTTCTTTCATTTGGAATATTGTCAATACTCAGTTATTCACACTACTGGAGGACTTGCACCTCTCAAAATATCATCTATATTTGAATTTAGAGGACATTTACATTCATGTTTAGTCCTAGTACATTTCATTTTCCAAGAATTTGCAACATTTGAAGTAAAATAAAGAAGCTACACATGAAATTGCCGATTCTATGAGAACTAGGAATTTATCCACATGATTCTTTATCCAGAATTCTGCTATTCCATTCTTTCTTTCTCTGGCTTCCCTGCTCCCCGTTTTCTCCCCACCCCTAGATGAGCCAGGGCAAATTTTTAAAATAAAAGAAAGCACATGCTTTGGAAGAGCTGCTGCCAAGTGTACTGCTGTCACTCTGTCTACTTTCTTCTCAGGTAGAAATTTAATTAGATATTTTTTATTCTAAAGTTCTTGCTTCCAAACTCTAATGGAGTTATAGTTTGTATACGGAGGGTGAGAATAAAGGCAGTTGTGAAAAACAAAGGAGATAATCAAGCAGAACAGGTGGTTCTCAACAAAAACCTGAAATTAAGATTTGTCTTCAACTAAGAGTAATTTTAAGGTAATCATAAATTAAAATGACTTTAATAAATAAATTAAAGTGCCTTGTTTGTGGATAAAAAGACTCAGTATTTTAAGTTGTCAATTTCCCTAAATTAATCTGTAAACTCAAGGGCATCCCAACAGAATATTAATACACTTGAGCAAATGTGTCTAAAATTTTTCTGAAAGAATATGCAAGTGAGAATGTCCAAGAACAATAGCAACAAAAATTTTAATAAGAGTCATAGAGGGAAGGATTAGATTTAATGTGTTTAAAGGTCACAGTAAACAAAAGAGTATGTTATCAGCTCAGTAAAAGTGAGGTATCGCAAAGGAACAGAAAAACAAACAAACAGTAATATATGGTATTTTAGTAAAAGTTAATATTGGCATTTTGAATTAGTGAGGAAAAAGGAATTGAAACAACTAATTGACCATTTGAAGAAAAAAATACAATGGTCTACCTCTTTCCTCACATCAAAGTATGTTTCAAATAGATCCATGTGTTAAATTTTAAAACATAATAAAATACTGAAAATAAATAAGAATGAGTATTTTAATAAACCTAGGAGTGAAGAAATGTATGAGCATAATATTTAACCCAGAGATCATAAAGAAAATATCTATAAATATAACATTATACAGATTTAAATTTTGAAATTATTTATAAAAAATCTTCCATAATTATGGTCAGAAGGCAACAACTAGAAAAACAGTCACAGTATTTGTGAAGGCAAAGTGCCAGTTTTCTAATTCGCAAAGACCTCTCTTTAGTCACTAGGAGAAAGACAGCACAACAGAAAAACAGGCAAGGGACATAAATAGGCAAACCTCAGGGGGACAGATACGAATGGGCAGAAAACAATGAAAAGATGCTCAACCCCACTGATGATGAAACACAAATCTAAACAAACAGAAATGCAAATCTAAACAAGCTGAAAAATGTTGCTGACCAGCCTAGTAAACATCAAAAGAGTCGATAACGCAAAATTTGCCAACATGTGACAAAGCAGGGATAGGTAGCAATGAAAATAAATACAATCCTTTTTGAGATGAATGTGAAATAATCATCAAAATGTTTTTAACTTCTATTCTTTGAAGACTTTATCTTACAGAAATACTTTATATGAATATATAGAGATATATAAATAAAGCTATTTTAAAATTATTAAAAATGACTCAAATGCCAGTATGGAAAACAATATGGAAGTTCCTAAAAAAAATAAACATAGAATTACCATATGATCCAATAATTTCACTTCTGGGTATATATGCAAAAGAATTGAAAGCAGGGACTCAAATAGATATTTGTACACCTATGTTCATAGCAGCATAATTCACAATAGCCAAAAAGTAGAAGCAACCCAAGTATCCATTGACAAATGAATAAATAGATTTAAAAAATGTGGTACATACATATAATGAAATATTATTCAGCCTTAAAAAGGAAGGAAATTCTAATACATGCCACAACACTGATGAACCTTGAAGATACCATATGCTAAGTGAAATAAGCCAGTAACAAAAGGACGAATACTGTATGACTCTACTTATATGAAGTCCCTAAAGTAGTCAGATTCAGAAAGTAGAAAGGTGGTTGCCAGAACTCAGAGTAAAGGGGAATTAGTGTTTAATGGATATAGAGTTTCGTCTGGGTAAGATGAATGGTGGTGATTGCCGTATGGCAATATGTATACACTTAATATCATAAAAGTGTACACCTTAAAATGGTTAAAATTATAAACTTAAAGTTATACATATTTAACCACAATTTTTAAAAAAGTGTTGTAGGCTTCTATGACTTGGCCTATGTCAAAAAAAAAAAGTGTTGGTTGGTAAATGTTGGGCTACTCACTATACTCATGTTATCTATTAAAGTACTTCTGAACTATATACTTGTTGCAGTACTTTTTTAAATGACCAAAATGTTCATCAATAAGTTATAGTATAATTGTTAAATGGAATAGCATGCAACTGTTAAAAAGAATGAAGTGGACATATACTTATATGGAATGATGTCCAGTGAAAGAGGAAATGTAAAATTGTATTAGTTATTTTATATATTTCTTTTGTAAAAATAAAATTACATAAAGTTAACCAAGGGTAAAGCCATCTAACCCAGATGATGGAAAAAGTAGCATCTTTGTGATTTTTTTCCTTGAGGACACAGAGCCAGGTCTCACTCTTTCATATAGGAGTTGGATTTTCTTGTAACCAGTAGACGTTCTCCACTGTCAATCATACTAGGAAGACATTCATCCTGAGACAGAAAATGAGGACTTAATGAGCAGGAATTAGACTGAGGTCAGGAGAGAATTTTCCTCCTTTTTCTGAGATCAATACTCAGTGATTATGAGGAGCCAGGAGCCCTGACCTGTGCCTGTCTACACAGAGACAAGCTGATGACAAGTCAGGAAAGTGGCTGGGCCCATAGTGACCCAGAGCAGATTGGACTTGAACTGCAGAAGCAATTTATTCTTTGTATTGGACTTTCCTGCCACGAGTCCTTGCTCTTCTGTAAGGGGAAATGATGGTAGAGCCTGTGTCCATACTGGTGGGCAGTGGTCCTTGCCAAAGAGCAGCCATGCCCTCCGGAGCAGACACGATGAGTTTCATCACCAGAACAAGGAGGGACACTTAAACAAGAAGAGGGGAAGCACCCCAGAAACATGTTCTTTAGCACATGTTAGGGTAGCAAAAACCATTAGAGACATCTAAGAGACATTCTTTGGAAGGGATTCCATCTTAATCAGTAAAGAAGTCTCACTATCATGGTTTGAATTAGAGTAATTATTACCCAGATATTATCCAGGCCACGTCTTTCTGACCCTTAAAGATAAAAGTGGTTCAACATCCACCCCAAGTCCAGGTCCTGCAGTGTCTAAAACATTCCCAAGTGTTTTGTGAACTCAGGGGGTTCAGACAGCAAAGGAAGAAGGGTCTGCGTCTCCCGGCCTCCTCTGCCTCTGTTCCCGTGGGCACCTGCTTGCACACACGTGCTGTCTCTTCACACAGCTTCAGTACGGTCTGGACGCTCAGCCCTTCCTCCCTTCACTTGTGTCCACAAGAAAAGCTTACTCACACCAAGCATTTTGTGGACATACAGTCTTTACTAACTTCTGGGGGCTGGGGGAGGTGTTACTGCCAGCTGTGTGGCATCCTCATGAGAAATTGCTGGACCCCAAACACTTTTTGGGCAGCCCAGCACCATGAATTCCCTTCACTCCTGCCCCACGCAGGGCCTAGTGCCACAGCCTCCTCTGGCTCCTCCCCTCCCACCCGCCATCCCCATTCATTTATTTCTCCCTGATTATTTCTTCTCTGCCTCTGCCCTTTTATTGGAAGAAAAAAAAAGGAAGAACCCCTTTCCTTGTCTCCTGCACAGCAATTTTGTGCTCTGTTCTTTGAAGTTTGGGCATCAACCAACACGTTGCCCAATATCTTTAAGGTTTCACCTTTTAACTCAATCATTTATTGAAGTATTTTTCCAAACAAAAGCTGGCCTCAATCTATGATGAATTTTCAAATCAGCAGTTAAGATAACAAAAATATTTCCACTTTATTATCTAATATAGATAGACACATGGTAGAAATAGATAGGCCCCCAAAGGATAAGGAGATAGTTTACTAAACTGTCCATAATAAATTATCTCTAAGGGAGTGAATCAGATTATTTTCATTTTCTTCATTGAGTATTTCCAATGCTTCTTGCATTTTTACAATAAGCTTATATCATTTTCCACCGGGATATCAAAGGTGAGACAGACACAGTCCCTGCCCTTGGGGCACTCACAGTCCAGGACACACAGCTCAAGCTTGGTGTGATGCAGCTGGTCAGTATGGCGTGGCCCTGGCCATCTGAAGAACTGACATGTCTAATTGTGTTATCTGTTCTTTGTGAAACTCATATTGTTGTAAAACATTTTCTAAGTGGCCATAGCTCCACTTTCTGTCTCCAAGAACCGCAAATTGACATCAGTTCCTGGTTTTAATGTGTCTCCCTTCCTAATAAAATTGGCATATTTTTTCCTGTCATTCCCACTGCAATTTATCTTTTGTCAGGTTTTAATTGAAAACATCTGAATATTTCTTCTGTAGCCATAATTCCAAGGAGCCAGATATGGCATTAGGCATACTTTTCTGCTTGTCCTGATAAGAAAACCAGGGAATTCTAATTCTACCAGTTTTTTCCCCTAGGTTTGCAATTTAAATTATTTTAATATTTATGAAATGAGACAAATTTTTAGCAAGAGCAATATTCAGTAATTGGAAAATCAGTTACCTTTTATCCCTTGGTTAAAAAGAGGAAGTAGGTCAGTTCCTTGTTAATATTATTAGCAAATACTATTTATAGCGTGGTACAAATTACTGGGCAAAGGCATCCTAATTTTGACTTTCAAGCAGGAGGCAACAGTTAACTCATTCTTATTCTTAAATATATTAAGAATGCAGCAGACCAATTTTTCAGGAAGGAAGAGTATGTCCTTGCCACCTTACCAAAAAAAAAAAAAAATGCTAAACTAAGTCACTAAGACATTTTCACTACTCATATCATGTATTTTGCTAGAAATGTTTGTCACACTTGCATATTTCAGCTAGGTCTATTTGATGGAGAGAAAAATATGAACTTGAAAATAAAATATGTATTATATGGAGTTACTCATACCCCTTTATTTATAGACATTTCTGTGCGTATTTCCATCACAACTGTAAAACTAAAATTCTGGTGGATTTCTCTGTATTTGAGTCTCCTGGCAAGGAGATTTAAATTGACCAGCCACTAAACTAAGTGCACCTGAAATAAATCATGAGGTATTGATAAATACCATCATTTTAAAGGCTAGGAAATGATGTTTATGCCTGGCTAATTACAAAACTAGAAGGTTGTCTCACAGGCAATAAGATTACGAAGCAGCCTCCATGTTTGCACACATCAGAATAAATGATAATTTGGACACAAAATACAAAAACAAATATTTCTTGGGAAGAACTATGATTTGCTGCTACCCAATGCCATCTAACTCTGGGTGAAAACATTACCAAAAATCTACTTCTCTGCCTTGCTCCTAAATGACCTGGAAGGGTGGCTTTTGATGTTTCAAAAAGGAGGAAACCGTATTTCAAACAAGAAGGGCTAGGAAATATTAAAACTCCTCAGATTGGAAATTTCCACATCTGACAACACAGCAAAAGCCTTGGGGACAAATGTTCTCTCTAGCGCTGTCCTGCTTCCAGTTTCCTGTCCCTTCTAAAGGCTCTTCAGTTCTCAGCCCCGCTCCTGGAGGGATGCTGGCCAGAGTTCCAGGATAAATGGTCCCCTGATTAATGCTCCAGGCTGACCTTTGCATGAGGCCAGGGAGATCCTTGACACTGTCCTGTGCTAAACAGTCGCTCCCAGGGAAGTGGAAATCTCATCTGCAGAAGGAGCCTTTGGATCTGCCGTGCTTCTCGACTCCACAGAATCAGTTTTGAAGCTTTAGATTGGGGATTAAAGCAAGAAGACTAAAGCCTGAGTCCGCTTTGTATCAGTTGCAAAATTTAGACCAATCTTCAAAGACGCCAAGAACTCAACTTTGAATTATAATTTTGTCAGTAGTTCTTTGCCTGCCACTTTCACATGTAATGCCTCTTCAAGTTCTGCAGTTCTGTAAATCCATAGTTGATTTCAATAACTTGAATCATGATCCTATCCTTGGGAGTTGAAGAACGACCATGGATATAGACTGATCCCTCCCCTCTCCCAAAGATTCGTGTTCTTAGTCGCCACTGATCAGTTGGATTTCCATTCCCCTACCCCAGTCCTGTGTTTTCCTGAGGTATTTGATCTATTTCTAGAATGCCTATTTCCTCCAGGCAATAAAATCTACAGCTATATAATAGTGTATTATTTTAGTTTTGAAGAGCAGAAGACATTTTCTCCATGATGTTCCCCTCTTCTCCTATCTTTTCAAGCCATTGCTGGGTCACGCTGGAAGTTCAGTCTTATTCTCTGATTTTTATCAAAGAAGAGAGATTCCTTCAGATTTATCCTCTGAAATGGCTGTAGGTTTCACACCACCATATTTTGTATGTCTTGTGAAATGTTCACGTAGCCAGCTCGAGAATATAATGAACACCCCAGGACTCATGAAAGAATTTCTTGATGAAGAGACAGATCACTCAAGTGGTAGAGTTTGATAGAGGGTCCCTGCAGTCTTCTTTGTTATCTAATCTAGGTTTTTTCTCCACATCCGCTCCCTTCACCAGCCACGATGGCTTTCACAGAGAGCTTACATTATGTGCACATATTTTTATGTTATTGTGGGCTATAAAAAAAGTTAGAATAGAAGTGGTTAAAAAAAGTTAGAATTGAAGTGATTCTTGTCTTTCTTGATATCTACAAAGCATAAAATAAAATGAAACTCACTTTGGAACATGTTATGAATTCAATTGTGTGGTCCCTCCCCTGCCCCAAAATTCATATGTTGAAGTCCTATGAATGTGACCTTATGCAGAGATCTATCTTTACAGCGGTAATCAATTTAAATTGAGGTCATTAGAGTGGACCTTCATCCAATATGACCAGTGTCCTTATAAAAAGGGAAATTTGGACCCAGAGACACACATAAAGGGAAGATGATTTAAAGAAACACAGGGAAAAGACAGCCATCTACAAGCCTAAGAGAGAGGCCTGGAACAGATTCTTTCCTTAAGGCCCCTGGAAGGAACCAACCCTGTCAACACCTTGATTTTGGACTCTAGTCTCCAGAACTATGAGACGATAAATTTCTGTTGTGTAAGCCCCCTAGTTTATGACACCTTGTTACGGCAGCCCTGGCAAACTAGTACAGAGCCCACTTGTAGCTGACTGCTTTCTTTCTCGTTTTTCACTCAGTACCTTTATTTTACATACTGAAGGGTTCATGGTCGTGGCCACCTCCTTCCCTTCTTCCCAAAGCTTGAGATGAGAGATAATAACTCTCTTAGAAATAGGCTGCAGTGCCTGGGGCCTGGCACCCAAGATCTAAACTTGGATTTTTGATGTTGCAAACTCTGGATGGACTCCTCTGGAAGATAATCATGACGATGGCTGTCATTTGGAGAGTCTTTTCTATGTGGTAGCTGTTTCACGGACATCATCTGTCACAGAAACTCTAGAAGACATGCACTGATATTATTCCTGCTCAACAGATGAAGAAATTGAGAATCAGAGAAGTTAAGTAACTTTTCCAAGGTCACTCAGTGGTTGAACTGAGATCTGAACACAAACAGTCTGACTTCAGAGTCCGTGTATCTTTGCAGAAGGCATATGAAATGGTTCCCTGACCAGAATGTTTACAGAAAAAAATGAAATGCCCAAAACAGTGGAGTTATTCAATAATTATTTGTTTACCCATGCAATGAAATATAAAATATAGAAACAATAGAAACAGAAATATAGAAAATATAGAAAACATAGAAACAATAGAAACTATAAATGAATCAACATTTGACATATAACAGATACAACAAATAATACATAACAAAACAATAACTTTATAAATAGTTCTATATTTTATATGTATTTAATGGCATAGAAAAATGTTCACCATATAATATTAAATGAAATGGTAGTATATGAAAGTTGTCTGCACAGTAAGATCCCAATTTTGAACTTAAACATTAGAAAATAGAATGTCAATGTTATGTCTAGTAATTAGATAAAAAGATGATTTTAATTTTTTTCTTTATGCTTCTGTCTCCAATTTTTTATGGCTATATACTATCTTTAAAATCCAAAAATTAAGGCATAGTAAACACATAAAAACTCCTAAAGTGAATCTCTCCTAATTTCTAGCATTGAACAAAAAAGAGTCTTTTATTTTTATTTTTTCTGTGACAACTTTGGCCACCTCTATCTAGAGGTAAGGTGGCCTCCCATCCTGGCCTTGTTTGGATTCGATTCCTTAGTTTTCATAAGAAAATATCAATTCTACCACTAGCTCAACTGACGCTGATAGATGTGTCCTTCATTGGCATCATAGATTATCTATATACGTGCATCTCTCCAGAGAGCATCACCTTGAACTCTGGTGCTCAAAACAGTTAAAAAGCTTCAACACTGCAAAAAAAAAAAAAAAAAAAAAAAATCAGATAAAACTCCCAGTTGGCTATGTAGTAAATCTATTTCTATGGGACATTTTACCACCAAATCTTACAGCTGCATCGTACAATCACATCATTGAGCTCCTTACAGAATTACCTTTACTGAGCTGGATTTGGCCATGAAACTATTACCTTGCATCGAGGGACATTATAAGTAACAGCCCTATGAAAGCCGTCATTGCATTATATGTGCAATGCTGTTGAACAGTTGTTCACCGCATCATTACACTTGAGGAGGGACTTTCTCCCAGATCAAAAATTGCCATGATTTTTCCAAGCAACAGGTTTGTCTTCATCCTATGTACACAGTAATTGTATTATCAATTTACTAATTACAGATCACACACACACACACACCCCTCTGTCTTAGCTGCTGTAAACCTCCAGGCCAAATACACAGTATTCTAGCAAATGTCCATGTATATAGTGTGATAGCTCCTGATTTTTCTCCTAGTACTCATTTCCTCCATTTACTAATTTTTATATGCTCCTTCAAAGCCTTTCTAGAACAAGAAGGAGGGGGGGAAATGAATGAATTAATGAAGAAAGAAAGAGAAAAGGAAAGAAAGAAAGAAAGAAAGAAAGAAAGAAAGAAAGAAAGAAAGAAAGATAGATTGATTGTGATGAGAACTTGTGGCTATGATTTCAAGTCAACACAATATGGAGAGTTTTATTGCTTCATCTGTTTTTCTAGAACAACCTACAGTGATTCAAGAGGAGCTAAAATGAGGAAAACATGACAAATGGAAGATTTTCCCCACTACTTGGTTGCAAGAAGAATGACACAGTCCAAGTCCCAGGTATACTTACAGCTCTGACAAGATCCATTGTGACCATAGAAACTACCTAAAATAGACTATTTTCTTAGGGACTAAGCCAGCTGCCCTGGGTCCAAGTGGACAAGTCAGAGAGGCAGAAAAGAGTGACTTTTTTCTTTGTCCCTTTGTAGTTTTCCAAGTTCAAATTCTCCTCTGCATCTTTACACACACTCCCCTACTTACAGACTGTCAACTTCAGGCAAGCGGGGACAAAGCAGGCATCAGAACAAGGAAGTGTAAGCTCTGCCTGCCACCACCAGCAGTGTGAGCACTTGATTAGGGCCACTTTGCTCCTGGGTACTAAGAGATTTATTTAACCCACAGGGTTACAGAAGCTGCCCTGTTCATACCTAAGAGAGCTTCTACTGTTCCCTTTCTTACCTTGCTCACAGGATTTCCACCGTCGGTTGTTTTTTCTATTCAGTGTTTAAGTTTGGTGTTTCGGCTTTCCTTGTGGGCAGCATTTGATCTCTTTCTTTCCTGTAAACAGCAGTGTGGCCTGTGTCAACATTCCCCCCTGAACACTTTTTGTCTCGGAGGTGCTGAGTCACGGAAAGGAGTCACAGACACTCTGTGGGCAGCCGTCGGCAATTGAAAAAACAGAATCATTTCCCAGGACTTAAAAGGTTATTTTCAAGAGTGAGTGAACTCAGGAGGATGGGGGAAGTGGGCGAGAAGTTCGTGCAGGGTAAAAGGCACAAAGTCCACTTCACAGAGTTTGAGGAAGATCATATTTCATAAACGAAAATGGTATAATACGAATGGAAAATTCCCCATGGTGCAGCAGGGAGGCAGTTCTTCGGGCCTGGGCTGGGACTGCAGACAGTCTGTTGAGTTCTCAGCCTTTCCCACTGCCTCCACCTTTGGGTTTTGCACCAGTTAAATGGGAGGGTGACTTTTGCTCCCCTTGTAATAGAAGGGTACTGAGAGGATAGATGTGTGAAGTTCTAAGCGTTTGGATGTCTTGATTTAGCTATTGATCTTCAAATATCTACTGCTTCAAAACTGAAGTCTGGCTACATTCGAACTTTCCATTTTATATTTCCCAAAGGTCAGTGAATTAAAAGCAAACTTTTTAAGTAAAAGAATAAAGTGTAGCAGGATACACAGGAAAAGTTTGACACTGTAAGCTTTCAAAAATGTATATTGGTGACAATTTCTTGTGAATCAACAATATTTTAAAATAAAAAAAGTTTAAAAAATGAGTATTGGTCTTACCCAAATACAGAGAATTTCCCCATAAAATACCATGTGAGTGTGATATTACAATAGCACCCTCCTCAAATCCTTCCTCATCCCAATAACCATACTAGCTACCATTCGAATAATAATGTTCTCATTATAAATATATTGTATAATCTTACACATCCTAGCAAGAACCATATGAAGTAGGTTTAATTATCCCATATTTCAGATAAGAAAACTGAGGCTCATAGAAATTAAGTAATTTATCTAAGATTATACTACTGCAGGAAGCAGATGCCTGGTCTACCTGAACCCAAAGCCGCTCTATCCACTCTGTTCAGCCCATCAATCTGCTACACTGACTTCTATCCAACTTCCTGTTCCCGGCTACTCAATGGAAAAAGCAGAAAATTTAGAATCACATTCATCACTTGTTCACTGTGTAACTGGACAGGTACACAGCTGTTTGAGCCTGAATTTCCTCAGCTCTAAAAGTGGGATAACAATGTCTACCTACTCTGTCAGAACATTCCATGAGATTATGTCTATAAAACAGTGCCCAGCTCATACTAGGTGCTTAATGAGTAGTACAGGATGATCATACCGTTCTTCAACTGTGCTGAAATGCACTGATACTTAACTTTCCTGTGTGTTATGGCTCCTCCACCTAGATTAAAAATCCTCTTTTGTATCCCCTTGTGTCAGTTAGAATGCTATCGATTACAAGTTCTGGAAACCAGACTCACACTGGGTTAAACAGAAAGGAAATCAATCAACTCACATTGGAGGATGGCCAGGGCAGGCTTGGGGGTGGTTGGTTCAGTAATTGACAATGTCTTTAAGGACCTCGATTATTTCTTTCTGCTCCACCATCTACAGGATCTGCTTAACCCAACAGCTTGTTACCCTCCCTGGTGAGGGAGGCTACGGTAGCCCACGGTAACCAATAGTAATCATATATCATTCCTGTCTGAGAGGAGAGAAAGACTGCTTCCTTGTGGTTGTACTAAGGACAAGAAAGCTTATTTCCCACATAGCTACTCAGTCTCTCCTGTCATCTCATTGGCCCACGCTGGCTTGAGCTTGCCCACATGGAACAATTCATTGATAAAAGGAGATAGATTTTTCAGGATTAATTTATTAATCATCTTAATGATTGGAAGCAGAATTTGTCCACTACCCTCCTCAAAGCTTTATACATCAGGACTCAATTATTACTTCTTAAATGGATGAATGAATGAAAATAAGCTTATTTATGACTACAGTTGTAAATTCTAGTAACACCTAGAAAATTGACAGTGAATTGGCACAGAAATAAACCGAGTCTGCCTGATTTCAGAGCCCACAGCGCTCCACGTCCACTCGTTATGCAGAAAGGGGTGGTAAGAATTCCCCACGCTCACATACAAGTTACCTTAGACCAATCCTGTCATGACGCTAATTAACTGAGATCTATAAATACACTTCTGAAGTACAGATGACATGAATGTGCAGAAGAAAAACAAGACCCTTAACACATTATCCACGGCAGCCTCCTCAAGAGATGATTTAGGTAGTGCATATTCACTGCGTTAAATAACACTGAATTACACAGGAGTTAATCTCTATTCAGCACCTTTTCAATCCTCCTGAAACTATCAAAGCAAAAGCCAGTTTAGTGCTCTAAGGCTTCAACACTCTCTAACACTTGTTCATCTCCCTCTGGAGCTTTGAAGAGCATCTACCTGGACTTGTAAACATTGTTTTGTTTTCCATATAATTACCTTTACAGTTATCTTGTATTTGTGATAAGCAATGTTGGTCTTTCCATTTGAGATAGTAATACAAAGTTTCCCTTGAAAATAAACCTATTTAAAAGAAAAAGAAAGCCAATTAAAATAATTAGAGAAGAGATTGTACAAGCATATGTTAAAAACTGTGATGGTAATATGTAGTTATATGTGGATATGGAAAAATATGAAATAAAGTATTATGAGAAGACTAAAGTTTGCAAAGCATGTACCTGGGATAATTAGAGAATGATTGCAGATGTTTAATTTAAGGATAAAGAAAATGGTAGCGCTGAGGGCAATTATTTAAGGAGCCACAAGAGGGCAGTGTATCAGTAACTATAAAGACAATTGGGGCCGCTCAGGTCTTTCTTGTTTATGACCCTGTTCCTCAAAGTGTGGTCCACACACCGGCAGCACCTGGGAGCTTGTTAGGGTGGCAGTCTCTGGCCCCACCCCAGACCTACTGAATCAGAATCTGCATTTTAACAAGATTCCCTGAGTAATTCTCATGCACATTAAAGTTTGAGAAGCATTAACTTAGGGTCAAAGCTTTGGGGTCCTCTTTGCCTACTTTTCCTTCTTTGGGAATAAGGCTGACATATTTATAATTTTGAAAAAGTGTATTTGCCTATGGATTCTACAGTCACACTGCTTGTGTTTGAACCCCAGTTATTCCTCTAACCGCATGACTTGGACAAAAGACTGAATTTCCAACACTTAGAACATTGCTTTGGTAAAAAAATGTCCCATAAAGGGATGGATAAATAAATCAATTATTCAGACACAGAGAAACCAAATTTCCTAACTTAGTGCTTTTATGTTTCTGCCATCCTTTACTTTGGTGGCTTGATGAAGAATAAGGGTTTGTTTGTGCCTTTCAGGATCAACTTCTTTAAATCTTTTTGAAATAAGACAGGAAATAAATCGTTCCATATATACAAATACATATTCAAATATTCTTGCCACATTCAGGTGAGCTTTTCCAGAACCTTCCTTCATATTACAGTGCCTGTGCCTGGTAATATAAGAGCCTGGTGTGCAAAGTGTATATAGGGTAGAAACAAGAAGGCTGAGCAATGATTACTTCTTATTCATTTCATTGGTTTCAGAATATCCAGGACTCTGGGAAATCAAGGAAACCAAGGTAAAAAAAAAAAAATTCACTTATGTTTCCTGGCCTAAAAATCAATAGGTATTCTAGCCAAATATTAAAAAATGACTTGTATACTTGAAGAAATGTAGTTAACACCCAAAAGAATACTCTAGTATTTTCTCTTTTAACAGGTACAAGGGCAGGAGATTGAAAAGGCAGTGGAACATTCCAAAAAGTCTAAAATATGAGGCCTCCTACCTTTGTAGGCTTTGTGCATTTTCCAATCTTTTGCCCACTTCAACTCAATTTACAGTTGAATAGTTTCTCCATTAGTTCTGATGACAGAATATATTGAGAAAAAAGAGAAGTCTAATTGATGGGATTACTCCTGGGCTGAGATGAATCTCCCAGACTCCACCCCTGAAACATTACAGGGTAACTGGCCAGTAACTAAAGAAAGCAGCATTGGAGAAAAACCTCTATTTCTTTGAAAATAAATCTATTTAAGGTGGGAAAAGCTAATTAAAATAATTAATTTAGAGAAGAGTTTATACATGCATATGTTAAAAATTATGTGGCTAGTATGTTGCAATATGTGGATATGGCAAAAATATCAAAGTGTTATGAGATGACTAACGTATTTTTGTTTGAAATAGGGAAATTTTCAAAGGACATTGGGGTTCTCATAACCCCAGCCATTAAACCAGTTTTAAAAAAGCCTTCTTTACCATTTAAGTCCAGGTGGTGGGACATTCTGTGATTTTTCTCACCTTATTTTCATTTTTTAACCTCATTAATTCAATCATTTTTCCTTCATTCATTCAACAAATATTTTTGAGCACCTTCTAGATGCTAGGGATATAGAAAAAAACAAGACAAATAAAGTCTTTGCTCTGGGGGAAGTGATTTCTAGAACATGAGAGAGGAGACAAATAGCCAAACAAACAAAGATTACTTCAGGTCGTTATAGCAAAAGAAAAAACAGGGTAATACGACTGTGACTGTGGAAAGTGAACAGCCTTAGAGTGAGTCAACAGGCAAGGGCTCTCTGAGAATGTGACACTGACTCCAAGACCTGAGAATGTGACATTTGCTCCAAGCCTTGCAGAAAGGGATGTCCAATCACAGGACAGCTAACATAAAGACCCCGAGGCAAGATGGAGTTTGGCATGTTTAAGGAACAAAAGGAATCAGTGCATCTGTATCAAACTGATCAAGGTAGAGAGTGGAATGTATAAAACTATCTTGGCAACAATTCAGTGAATGGATGTATTTCTGTGCGGTGCACGTCAAGATGATGTGAGAGCACAGTGTAATGAGCCCAGAGACTCCAAGCTCTGCTGTGATACCATTTGTTTGTACTGCCTGGGGTTAATTAGTGGTTACAGGGAAAGGAAGATGCTTTGCATATTAAGGCCAGGTTGACTTAAAAGTTCTGCTGATGCTCAGAAGTGGACCTATTTGAGTGATCTTCACCTTGATAGTATCTGATCCAATCACTTTATGTTGTATGTTGCACATTGAGTTACTTTGGAATGCTCAATCATTGTGGCTCTTGAAGAGAAAATTACAAGGTAGAAAATTGCACCTACTCATGAAAAGTATTAGATATTGAAAAATTTAAACCTATCTGTAACTTTTATAATTACCTTCTGTTGAGAACCTATTTTTTTAGAGTATCATTACTCTTCATAATTAGTTCTGTAATTTCCCCATAGAATATGATCCATTTCATCTGAAGGGCTAAAACTTAGTACTAGTAGTTGATCACTGTCTGTCTGTAATTTGTATTGCTTTTTATCCAGGAAAATATTAGTTCTTATTAGCCAGATAGAGATCTATTATGAATGTCAATGTAACTTAATTAAAGCATAATATTAATCATAATACTATCTTCTAGACTCAAATACTTCCCCAATGATGTTTACCTACCTAGACCTTCACTGATGAAGTGCAAAAATAAATCAGATGAAGGCATTTTTGATGAGTAGGGAGATTTAACCAAAGCCTTTCTTAATGAAAAAATAATGTAATAAAAATAGAAAGTATAGAAAGAATTGTATCTGCTAAATCATATCCAAAAGAGGATCCCCAATAAAATAAGAAATTTGTTTTACTGACTTTATACCTAAGCATTAAGTATTAATAATATTTATTAAACTTCTGCATAATCATTGCATTGTGCTATAATTGTTAGTCAGCAAGACAAATTCATACCATCCACTAGTTTTCCTAAATTTTATTCATTATTATTTAAAATGCACAAAGCAATTTTAGGTATTAGAAAAAGGTTAGCCTCAATCACAGTTTTCTTGCCTAGTATTTACATATGTAATAGCATAGAAAACTGAAGTGTCTTTTGCATTAATGAGGATGACTATAACTTCTTTGGGGAAAATTGTCCATTTCTTAGGAAAAATATTTTAATTAATTTCTGGTTAGGCAGATAAGGCCCAAAACTTGGTACTGAGGTGGAGAGGCATTGAGAGGTGAACACTGGGTCAATGGGATGTTAGACTACTCTCCACAAAAAGCTGTCTTTTTTGAATGTAGAAAGTGTTATAATAATTTATTTGGAACTTCCTGGTTGGAGTTGGAGTTGTCCCAGAAAGAACTGAGTTGTCATCCTGGGCTGAAAGAGAGAAAGAGAAAGAGAACTTAGATCTGTATGAGAGTGGTCCTAGCTACAAGAGAAAAGGTGACAAGAGAACACAAAAAGAAGGAATCTCTCCTTGGCAATCCTAAGAGCACTTGGAAAGCACATGGTACTTCTAGCAGTTTCTGAGGATGAGGGCCTGATTTATGGTAGTAAAAGAAAGAGTTATCCCAGAAGGCTGGGAGAATTTGTGGATACCCAGGTTGCACCTTATTTTATGTCAGTTGAAATCCTTTTGAATGCAAGTAACAAAAAAGCAACTCAAACTGAATTAAACAGTAAATGAAAAATTTTGGTTCAAAAGGCTAAGAAGTCCACACATTTTGTGAGATTTGAGTTGAGATTCGGTCAGAGCCCTTTGAGAAACAGTTCTTTGAGTCAATCTCCCATCATACATCAGCCTTGCCCTCAGGTTGGCTTTACAAGATGGCTGCAGCATCAACTGAGACCACCTGCTCCTCAGTCACATCTAAAACAAGAGAAGAGGCAGGCTTCTTCCAGCCACTGAACAAGGAAAATTCCATTTGCTGATTATTAGGCCTACGTTACCTGAACTAATAAAGGTGTCAAGGGAACTGGGCTACCTTGATTGGCTTAAATATGTCAGGGCTAAGGCCGAACATGGAAATGGAGTGGAACATTATGAAGGAGGGAGGGAGGGAGGATGCTTGGAAAACAACGCTGATATCCTTTCTAAAATCTAACTACCTCAGTGAATTCTTTTACATCAGGAAGAGGTTCAGGAATGAGTTTGAAGTCCACTAAAATTTCAATTAACGGCTCAAGAAAACCCAGTTTTAATTCTCTTTCCAATAACTGCTACATAATAAAATTACTTTAAATTTAACAATGCCATTTGCTCAGAGTCAGAAAATACCCATTTAATCTCTAGTGTTTTTAGTGAAACCTATCATACTTAGGACTGGACATTAATAAGTTGATAGCAATTTGAAAGTATTAAAGCATCAACCAACTCAATTCTTCTTCTCACGAAGGCAGAAGGTGGATACTGGAAGGACTTGGAAGTCTTAAGACAGCAGAGGGGTGTTGGCCTCCACACCCCCGCAGTCAGCCACTGCCCAGATAGAATGCCAGCTGTGCAGCCTGAAAGAGAAGCCCAGCTGTGCAGCTCAAAAGGATTTTTAGGACTCCCTCTGGGCATCCTTGCACCAGCATGCGGGGCTCTCCCAATAAATACCGAAAGTCTGAGTAGCAGGACTTCCTGCCAGCAGCGCACAGTTGGAGTGATGCTTCAGGCAGCAGGCAATATTTTCCAGATGTACAGACTCAGTCTGCCGGGAGACCTGCCTGGGGAGAACAGCATAAATGTTTATCCCCACTCACTGAATAGGGTGTGTGGTTGGTGCCCTTCTAGACATGAATTTAAGAATTCAGTTGTATTTGTTCTAACACAGTGAAGAAAGAACTAAAGAATAATGAGAGTGAAGGTTCTAGGAATCAGGAGACCCTGGGGCTAAGCCACAGGCTGAAGTTTAGAGTACCTCCCTTCCTTCCTGAATGATTTGTCCATTTGCTTATTTCTATTTTGCCAATGTGCAGGGGGTGTTGGGCACACACCAATGAACATTTGTATGCCACTTTCCAAGATCCTGGAGTACTCTATGAAGATATGGGAATCATTTTCTTTTTGATCTTTTGACTCACACTGAAATTTGTCTGGCAAATGCTTCCCTTCTAAAAGCTTTTATGAACTACACCTGGTAAAACATTATTTATTGTCTATTTAGCAAGGTCTTTAAAGATTAAAAACCTGAATATTTGCATTTTAAAGAATGCTAACTCCCTTGATTATGAACCCAGCCAGGAAAAACAGAACAAAGTTTGGTGGCAAATGCATTATTTATGTGAGTGTTTTTAATTAATTGATTTGAATAATTTTCATCATGCTGGTTTGGATTGACAGATAACATATGCTGTTCTGTAGCTGCTGCTGCAGACTGTATTAGCCTCTTCTAAAGTAGGGCAGTTTTTCATCTGGGCACACTGACCTTGAACAGAAGAACAGATTGTCTGTGTGCTGTAAACTCGTTTCAGCTGCTACAAAGGTGCTCTACTTCAAAAATATCTGCCTTGCAGGTGCTGAAATCCCTACCCCTCTACCTTACAGCTGAGAAGAATTCATTTCCAGAAGCCACCTCCTAGAATGTAAATATTACTAGGAAAAGTCATATATTTAGCCAACTCACATCTGGTTTATATAGAATGTCTTCTTGACTTTAACTCTTTGTCTTGCACATTCTAGTTGGGGTGATACCTGAGATTTTTCTCCACATTATCTGAATTCTTTATATTTGGATTATTCCTTATTCTTATAGACTTCATTGTAAATTTATGCACACATACATAACACACACACACACACCTATTTTATGTAACCAATCTCCTGAAGTGCCACAAAATGCCATTATATATTGATGTTGTTAGGAATGTAATTATAACCTCATTGATAATAGTCATGCATTTATCCCTCCTGAGCTCAGTGTTGTATCCTATTTTTACTATTCCATTTTGCCATTTTCTAACAAAAAAAAATGTGGCCCTGTTGCTAGGTAACCTCAGCGATATTGTATGTGGTCCTTTACTTTCTGCATTCTTCTGGCTTCCTTCTTGTGATTTAATTATAATTGTTTTTCTTCTGAAGTCTCTCTCCTCATTCATGACTGCCATTGTCATCAGGTAACTGTCAGTATGTTATTGTCACAATTGAATTCAGTGATGAGAAGGCACAATTTGCTCATCATTCAACAGAATATAAAATTGACATGTTCTTATGATGCATCTGCATGCTTTCAGAGAAATAGTTCCTGGCTTAGAGGTTACATTCCCAAAGAAGGTTTTCAACATTTAGCAACCCTCCCCTTTGAATGTGCCTCATCCTCCCAACCCCATCATGATGTCTTTCCTTCAAGGAGGTGGCTTGAGTCGGAAATATAGTCATGTGTTGTGTGTGATGATAAAATTCTGACAGAAAGTAAAGTTACAAACAATGCTCAGCCTATGAACTATTATAGTACACATCAACAACAATAAAAATGACCATAACTGTATTTAGCCATGGACCTGTTGTGTGCCAGGAAGCACTGTTAAGTGATTTACATACATTAACTCATTTAATCTTCATATATTCTTTGAGGTATTATCACTCCCATTTTGTAGATGAGAAAGCTGAGATGAGACTCAGAGAGCCCAAACAATGGTAAGAAGGTAGCAAAATCAAGATGTATTCATTTAAGTTGTCATCGATAACAGCTTCACATTAAATGTAAGTGCTAATTGTAAGATGAAGCTTCAATTCAGAAATATTAAAATAAGGAAAAAACATACACCTTAGAGCCAAAAAAATATTGTATGTATATAACCTACTACTATTCTCTTGTCTACAATTTAGAATTGTTCTCTATTGTTCCTAGCAAACAATGGAGCTAGATCAATTTCTTCTATTGTTTCCTTCCTACACACCCCAATCCCTGTCTCCCCACTACCATTTAATGGGGCTCTTTCTGGTGCATTGATGGCTAAGGAGTATTTTCTGAAGAGGTGCCTTTGAAATCAGAAAACTGGAAGTCAAAGCCCACCTCTGCCACTTGCCAGACAAATTGTCTTGAGAAAGATAATTCTCTTACTTTATTTTCCTGGTCATATTTTTTTTACCCTTACTACATTTTTGATGGAAAGACAGAGTCCCAAAATGCCTAAGTACTCCACTAGCCTATGACTTCTTAGATGACAAAGTCAGTCTTTTCTTTATCCTGTTATTTCTCTACAGTACTTACGATAATACCTTGCACACACTAAGGCAGATGTTCAATAATTATTTATTTAATCAAAGTTGTTGATACATTTTTCCAAATGGTTAGCTACAGTTTGCTGATATTATGAGAATTGATAAAATAATTTGAGGAGACCCCATTTCCATTTTCTTCCCCCAAAAATATCATCTCAGGGCTATGCTTCCACCTGCTCCTTGATGCTTTGCTTATGAAGGCTAAGCTTCTGCCCATTCCACAAGACCATAACTTCTCAAAGGCTGAACTTGTACCCTCTTCCTGGAAGAAGAGAAAAGACATAAATGAACAACAGAGAGAAGGTTGAACACAGAGTTAATTTTACTAGGCTTGAAGATAGAATGAATAGAACAAATTTGTCCTAGAGATGACTTGAAACTTTATTTCATTATGCATGGCATAATGTGCATGCACTTTTATAATCTCCTCCTCTTTAGAAAACAGCCAGTTAAGGTGTATAAATTAAGCCAGAAAAAATGTGGTAATGGACATCTATTTCCTGAACACTTTTACTTGGCTGCTGTGAAATAGATAGATTAAGCTTAATTGTGGTGCTATGGTTTTGCAAAGCACACTGAACTCTTCATAAATGCATGAATGCTAACCAACTGGAAAAAGAGAAGAAATCTAAGATAAGCTTCTCATTTAATTAGGTGATTAGTCATTTAATTTCCTTTGTCTTTTCTTTCTTTCCTATTATACCTCATCTCAGAATTGTTTCATAAAAGAATCTAAATTAGAAAAAGAGAGAGAGAAAAAGATTCTGATTGGTGAGTTGTGGGAAAAGCTGTACTTAAAATCAGCATAAAAACAAAAGATAAAATGGAAAAAGAGTATGAACATTGAATAGTTGTTTAAAACTTTGCCCTTAAACTGCCTTTTCCTTCAAGATTTTGAATCTTGGATTTAATGGAACTAATAAGTATTGTTTGGGTTGCACATCTCTAAACAATAAAAATGTGAACTTTTCCTATTTTGATTTAGATATTTCCCATTACTTATTTGATAATTAGCCTCTTGTATTATTCTACTTCAACTATATCGAAATTCACAAATTCCAAATAATGCTAGGGTGTAGAATCTGTTTCAAGAGCTATTATCTCTTTCTAGAACAGATCTTATCTTTTATCTAACCAATTCTTTATATATTTTGTGGGGGCTATAAGATTGATTTTTGTTTCATTTTCAGGAATCATGTTTACATCTCCAGACTTTTTTGGCATTACAGTGATACTGTTAGAGTCAGGTCAGCCAATACATTGTGTGGGTGCCACTATTCCCCAGTTCTACACCCAAGGTAAATATCATTCATTGGTCCTTCCTGTTTGGTTGCAGATGGACTTGAGATCCTTCTCAATGCCACATACCAGACATCTACTACTAATGCAATCTCAGCATAAAACTTTCTCTTTTTTTTTGAGACAGAGTCTCACTCTATTGCCCAGGCTAGAGTGCCATGGCGTCAGCCTAGCTCACAGCAGCCTCAAAGTCCTGGGCTCAACAAATCCTATTGCCTCAGCTTCCCGAGTAGCTGGGACTACAAGCATGGACCACCATGCCCAGCTAATTTTTTATATATATATTTTTAGTCATCCAGCTAATTTCTTTCTATTTTTTTTTAGTAGAGACGGGGTCTCACTCTTGCTCAGGCTGGTCTCAAACCCCTGAGTTCATACAATCCACCCACCTTGGCCTCCTAGAGTGCTAGGATTACAGGCATGAGCCACCACGCCCGGCCAGCATAAAACTTTTTTGGCAATCTTTACCAGAGATTAATCTATCACCTTCATTTTCTTGAATTATTGCAAATACTATACATTAACTAAATTATTTTAGGCTTCCTTTTGTTACCTGTTTAAATGTTTTCTATCTTATTATATTTTTCTCTTAAATTAGAAAGTGATGTTCATTCACTATGACAAGAAGAGTTCCTTTATGGAGAAAAAAGCCCTCCCAACAGGAATTCTAGTGAGGTTTATTTTACACTTTATCTGACAAAAATGGGCAAAAATTTAATCTAGGAGCCTTCTAGGTGAAGAGATGGAACCAAAATCACAAGATAAACGTGAAATCTTAGCTCCTTATGTCTTTTGTGTGCACCTGTTTCATGCATTCTTAGAACATTTTTACATCAATCAAATCAGTGGTACAGTATTTCTTATATATGATATCCAGAATATATGCTTTCCCTCCCTTATTGCTTAAAATAAACTCAGCCAGTTAGAAGTGATCAGCTTCTAGAACAAAATACAAATTTTGGATTTTTATAATAGAGTGGCATTGTCCCTCTGATATTTTTTCTAATGTGCTCATTTGTTTCAGGTTGGAATGTGGAAACTTCTTCAGAGTTCATTCAGCAACAATGTAGAACACATCAATTTGCATGCATAATAAATTCCAGTAGGGAAAAGACAAATATTTATAACATTTAATTAGAAATGATGTCCCTATGTGCTATTTTATTTTAGATCAGATTATATTATTTTAAACAAAGTCAAGCACATTTTGCTGGGGTTGTTGGAAACAGAAGACAAAGAACCTAGCACAACGCCCTGACAATGGTAAGTTTGTTGTTTTTTGTTTGTTTGTTTGTTTTTAAGATTCTTACTCTGTCTTACTCTGTCACTCAGGCCGAAATGCAGTGGTGCAATCATAGCTCACTGCAGCCTCAAACTCCTGGTCTCAAGCAATCCTCCTGCCTCAGTCTCCCAAAGTGCTGGGATTATAGGCATGAGCCACCACACCTGGCCAATAGTGGTAGATTCTTAATATGTATTTGTTGATTAGTTTGATATCAGTAATTAAAAACTGGTGTCTCCAGGCAAGTCTACGTAAGGTGTGGTATGAAAATATTGCTTTGGACACCCATCACCTTGTGGGAAGCAGATCTCTTTTATGTAACTATGTCTAGTTGGAAACATAAATACTAAGTTCAGATAAAATATGAAAGCTAAAGATATAGCTAGACCACCTTCACATCCCTACTGGAAATATGGATCATACCTAAGGGGGTTATGAAGAGATGTGGAATGAATGAGGTTTCTCAGGGAGAGAGGGTTCAATATTAGAAAAAGCCAAGATGGAATCGCAGAACAAAACACTTTAAGGAGTAGATAAGCTCAGTGAAGGAGTCTCAAAGAGGTAGGAAGGAAACCAGGAGTCAATGGTAGTAGAGAACTCAAGAGAAAACTAGAGTTCAAGAAAGAGGGCAGGCTCTACTCATCAAATATTTTTTAATAGAAAATTTAATGTGCAGTAGGCTCAAATTGAGAGTACAGAAGAGGGAAGTATCAAAGCAAGTGAAGGGAAGTTTAGAGACAGGATTGTAGGAAGTTGAGAAACTATTTAACAGATCACTTCTGTTTCTATGATAAATTGAAGGGAAATTCATTCAATAAATATAAATGAGTAGAATTATGAAAGTTTGCAACAGCTGCTGTGCAGAATGGAAAAGAGAGATGCTTAAGAATAAGCAAAAATACATTGGAAGACTTTGAGAACACAGGTGAGCTTGAAAGACACAAATTATAATGGCACTAATTTATATCACTATGCAAGTTCTTCCAGCAGCCCAGGAGCAAATGGTGGCAGGGAAAGATTAGAATGAATTCATCCTTATTTGTAACACAGTGACTTCCAATAATGCATCAGAAACCAATGACAGCCAAAATTATACCTAATATCTGACTCCATAAAATCAAAAAAGCATGGTGTATATTTTAAAACTTGAACTGAGAATCAAATGAACTGAGTCATAACACTGGCTCTGCCCCTAACTATCTATGTAACTAGAGTAAGTGACCAATTTACCTGTCCTTCACTTTTCTGGCACTCAGCCCATCTAAGTTATCTCTAAGATAGGAAAGCCCAAGTGAGAAACAGCTTTCCTAGTGAGGGTAGTGGAGGACTGTTTCCAGCATTCTCTTTAGATATGTTGAGCTTGATATGCTTATTGACAGCCAAAGGGAGGTAGCATATGTACAGTAAACGCTACAAGTCTGGAACCTGAGGGAAGTGAGGTCTGGGGATATATACTTGGAAGACGTCAGCATACAAATGCTTTTTAAAGCCATAGGGCATGTGAGATCATCTAGAGACAGATGGTAACATAGGTAGGGAAGAAAAGACTGAATCTCATCACACTGCAATATTTAGAGAACAGGCAAAGGAGGAAGAACTAGAGACAGGAACTGCAAAGAGTTATGAGTGAGGTAGGTAGAAATCAGGAGAGTTGGGCTCAAGAGGACAAGATGAGAAAGGAG
The DNA here is from genome assembly GCA_008086735.1 of Cheirogaleus medius. NCBI lineage: Eukaryota > Metazoa > Chordata > Mammalia > Primates > Cheirogaleidae > Cheirogaleus > Cheirogaleus medius. Next base: position 24,544,674 of record VBSM01001562.1, on the reverse strand, counting down.
AGAGTTATTGAGTGTGTCAGTCCTGCTGAGAGAAAAGGAGGACAAATAATCTGTAGATTTGGCAACATGGGGAGCACTGGTGACTTCAAAAGAGCCATTTTAGTGGAGTAAAAGGTCAAAAACCCAATGGCAATGAGATCATAGAGCTAGCAAGTAAAGACACATCTTTTCAGTACATTTGCTTTGAATCTGAAGCAAAGAAATGAGGCTGAGGCAGAAAGGGGATATGTAGTCAGAAGAGTTTTATTTTGGTGAGATGTATGTCCTACAAACTCAACTCAGGCATGCTCCAGCCAGGTTGTTATGAATTATTAGTGTTTCTGTCCAGCTCCCTGTCCTTGGGAACAAACGTTCTTCCTTTCTATGTTGTTTCCTTTCTTTCTGCTTATAATGGTTTCTTGGTCATTTTAGCCATAGAACCTGCAGTTGTTCCATTCATATCAGTCTTGGTATGTGATGAGAAAATCAACCCTTCTCGCTGAACTTCGAGCCTCTCAGGGGTTGATCTTTCCCGATCCCTTGCTCCTTCTTGTTCTGCACCGCAACTTCTTCCCACGGAGTCTCCTGAAGGCTCTGGCACCCTCCCTTCAGATCCACATCCTGTCTATGTCTGTCTGTTCATTTTTTCTCTTTCATCTAAAACTTCTCCTTCTTACTGGGAAGCTCTGGGTGCTGCTGTCTCCAGTCAGCCATCTTGCCTAGAAGCTCCCCATTTGCCTTATTAAATTCCATATTTATATAGCAATTTTCCTTCTTATATGATATAAAAATCACTAATTACTTCTTCCAATTCTCCTTTGAGAATGAAAGAGAAGCACTATTAATCCAACTTTATTTCTATATATGATTAACTAAACCACTTTGACTGAAAGGAAAGCTAGTTATTATCTTCCTATCATTCTGATATATAGTATTGGAATATGTAAATATGTGAATTAAAAACTGTCAGAGGTTTATCTATGAAACTAGATTTCTGGTTACTAAGAACACTATAATGTCCATTCTTTACCAGTAAAAGTGGATAAAAGCATCATGTTGAAAATATTTATAATATGTAGGAATCTAGCAAAGTATAGAGGTTGGCAAACTATGGTCCACAAATTAATCCAACCTAACATCTGGTTTTTATGGTCCATGAATATACTTTTTACATTTTTAAATGGTTGAAAAAATTCAAGAAAGGAATAATTTTATGACATAAAACTTATATGAAATTTAAACTTCAGCATCCATACATACATTTTTATTGAAAACCAACCACACATTCATTTATATATTGTCTATGACTGTCTTCATGTAACAAAAACAGAATTGAATAGTTTGACAGAAAGTGTATGATGCACAAAACCTAAAATATTTGCTATCTTATCCTTTACAGAAAAAGTTTGCTAACACCTTGTATATAATGTAGGAGATAGTTTGCATCCCAGTAATAAATAGCCTAGCAATAAAGAATAGTATTCATATTTGATTAAAATGAAATACCAAAATATTATAAAGTTGTCTGAGATTAAAATAATGTATAAATTATGTGGACATATAAGGTCTAATATTCCAAATGAAAACTAGTCATGTTCAGATAGTGAATATACAGGTAATTTTAAAGTAAAGTTACATTATCCTTTCAATAAAAAGAGAAAAATTAGTTATAAATAACCAACTGAGCTAACCAGCCACCCACACAAATTAGTTATAAATAGATGTGAAAGTGGATCTATATATCATTTTCATTTGGGAGCACTTTGGTCTAGGATGCAAAATTTCTTTTGGCTTTAACTCAAAAAAGCAAGGGACACAAAAAATTGAGTAAAGAAATAATTAGATTCACATTATGGAAAGATAAGAGATAATACAATTAGTAACACAATTGAGTTATAATAGAGGAAACATGCTTGGTAAGTTGTTAACAATTCCTGAATTCCACACACATCTGCACGATTTTCAACAGTTAGCTCTTTTGGAAAGGTTGGCAGTCTTTCTGGTAACGACTACAGACTAAAGAAATAATTTTGTATTGTACTAATACATAGCATAGTCCGTATTTTAAAGTGCTACTTGGACAATCAGCATGATTCATTAGCCTGTTTTACAATTCTGACATAAGTCTGAGGCCAGACACAGGCTTCTGAGGTAGTACAGGCTTCTGACATAGTGCAGCCTAGGATTATACTGTATTTTAAGGCAAATAAAGGTATTTAATCAAGAGGGAAAATAAAGAGCACTTCTTGTTCATTGATTATACCTACTTGAAAATAAATGCTAATGCTCTTCAGTCACACCCTGATCCTTTCATTCTGAATTTCTGTGCATGTTAGTGTCTTTTGACACACTCAGATCACCTGTAATAACTTACAGTATGGCAACGTGGCGATAAAGAGAATGGGATTCTCATGGAAGGAATAAAAATTGCATTGCAGATGGGCCTCAAGGACACAGGAAAGAGTCATGAGAACTAGAACACTGTTGGCAGCTCCCAGTATAAGGCAAGATTCACTGCACCACTTAGCAGGAGTTGCTCCCCCTCCCATCTTGGGGGTAGTTTATTTTGCTCTGTTATTGTTTCTGTGATTCTTGCCATAGCCTGCTAAATTCTCAACAGATATTAATCTTCAAGATTCAGAAACAAGAAATCATAATTTCTGAAAATTCTCAGGAATTTCTAAAATCATAAGTAATTATGTTTTTCATAACACTTCATATGTTATTAAGTAATAAGTTCTAATAATAAGCAGTGGATCTTTTTGTGATAGGCTTATAGTAACATTTTCAAAGATTTTTCTATAAAAATGATATAATAATAAATTATGGTATATTATTATGATTATACTATATTGTTATATGTTATTTCAATAACATGTAAAAATCTCTGATAATTTTGAAAAAATTATTATGGGTACATAACAGGTGTATATCTTTATAAGGTCCATGGGATGTACATTTGATAAGGGCATACAATGTGAATTAATAAAATCTGGATAATTGGGGTATCCGTCACCTTAGGCATTTATCATTTCTTTGTATTAAGAATATTCTAATCCCAGTCTTTTAGTTATTTTAAAGTATACCCTAATTTATTGTTGATTATGGCCACTTTGTTGTGCTATCTGATAATTTAAAAATAATACTAAAAGAAAGCAAGAAAAACATAAAACAATGTCAAATAAAAATAATTTTAAAAATTAGAAAAGAATGCCATAAATATTTAATATTTAAAATTATCCTAAAAAGGATAATTTTTTAAAAAGTTACTTTAAAAAAAGTAAAACTTTAAAATATACCCAGTTTTAATTGTCCTGTTCAACATAAAAAACTTTCTTTCATTTTTGCATTGATGTTGGTCAAATTATAAACAGTATACTAAAGCATCAAGTTGGGCATTGGATACATGTGGCTTTATATAAATTCATTTCTTTGTTTAATGATGAAAATATTTTGTCCATTTGCCCTCATTTTGATTTTGCTGTTGAAATCAATACTGTTTTTGATAATTCAGATTTTGGATCTTTTTCTGATTTTATATAGGAGTATTCACATATTTTTCTCTCTGATTTTTACTGCTATAGCATTTACAAAGATCTATGGCCTATAATGAATATTCAAACACTGAAAACACCAGCAGACATTACTGGATAGTATTCATTACTATACAATACATTGCATAATATTATAGAATAATTTAGCATTCAGATCTCCTAGCAAGGTGTATAGCACTTCACATCTTTGCTAATGTAAGGACTTATTTTACTTCCAAAACTTATTTGTTTGAAGAACAATAAGATTTTTATAAAGTGTACTATGCATATAAACATTCAATTTTTTTATTTGCAAGAATATCTCACCATTAACAAGAGATGAGATCACAAAAACACGTTTGTAACATGGCCGCAGCTACAAGCAAGACTGACTGACTGGCCTGTGACCACTTCTCTTCTGTCTGCTCCTGCCTCATTCTCAGAAATATCAACCTTAACCTTTGACTCCACATGTCAGCGTTTCCTGTTCTTGCTTTAGACTTGACATCAGTGGCTTCCATGGATCTAGTAATGTCTCTATGTTGATTGTTACGCTTTAATTTTCATAAGAGAATTATAATACTTTTCCCTGATTTCTCAACTGATTTTTCTAGAGATTCGGCATTCAGAGAAACATAAATTTCTTGAGAAATTGGGGAAAAAAAATTCCACATAGAAATCTCAACCAATCTTCTCTACTGAGGCATATTTATTGGATCTCACAAGTCTTCTCACTCACAGCTTTCTGCTTACTGGCAGAATACGTTTCTATTGGCCCATCTCACCTCCATGGCCACCTCTTTAGGTTATACTATTCTCTCCAGGCTATTCTTGGACCATGTGCTTATCTCTGGTTCAACCTGCTGTGTCCTGGAGGGCAGAGGAGGCCAAGGACCTCGAGGCTGCTCCCTCAGCTCCAGGTTAGGGACAGGGCTGCTTTCCTCAAATGGAGTTTGTGGGCAAGATGGGAGCACAGTGATTAATACTATCCTTATGACTTATTAAACCTTCCTTTTGGGGAAAATACTGCCTGTGAGCTAAAGTATGACAAATTATCTGTGCCATGTGAAGAGTGATTACCCTGTAGGTCTCTTTTTGTGGTTGAGCACCTGTATATATATTGAACCCTGAAATAGGCAGAGCTATAAAGAGAGATAACATATAGGATTTAGGTGTTTGGGGAGCATAGCCTCAAGGCCAGGAGCTAGGGAAGGAGAGGAGGACAACGTGCAGAGAAGGGGCGAGGGAAAAGGAATTTGTTTTGGTGGCACAACCGAGGAAGGGATTTTAAAACCACAAACAAATGAACTAAAGTAGGAGCTGAGTGTCTTGCTTTCCAGCGGTATATACTCTTTGATTGGCTTATTATCTGCTTTTCTTTTTTCTCCTTGCTTTCTTGCATAGTTGTGAAATGATGTAACAGAGACGTTTGGCTGTCCCCCCAGGTCCCCTCTCCCTTCTACTTTGGTAAGAAAGCGCCTAATTTTTGGCTGCACACATAGCCACCCAGATTAGAGACTGCCTTTCCCAGCTTTCCTTGCAGCTAGGAGTGGCCGTTTGACTGAGTTCAAGCCAGAGAGATCTAAGCAGAAGGGCCATGTGGCCACTTCCGGGACTCATCCTTCAGAGACAACACCTGGACCCTTTGTCTTTTTTCCTTCATCTCTCTGCTTCCATCTTCAGCTTTGAGGTTGAGTCCTCAGCTTTGAGGCATAGTGGAACAACAAGATTAATGTGTGTGCACTATCACCATCCCAGACCTGGACTGCCAAATGGACTTTCACTTAACAGCTTCCATCTACTTTAAGCCACTGTTATTTAAAGCTTTCTTCACACATATTTGAATTTAATCTTAAGCAGTATAGGTGCATGAATTTTGCTATAGTCTACCCTTTTAACTTAATACTATATCATATATTTTTATTGCCAAATAATCTTTGTAACCAAAAATTTTTTTTTTTTTTTTTTTTAGAGATGGGGTCTCGCTCTTGGTCAGGCTGGTTTCGAACTCCTGACCTTGAGCTATCCACCCGCCTCGGCCTCCCAGAGTGCTAGGATTACAGGCGTGAGCCACCGCGCCCGGCCTGTAACTATAATTTTTAATGACACTTTACAACTTCATCTCATAAATGTGTCACAATTTACATAAGCAATTCCCTATTTTTCAATGTTTTAGTATTTATTTATTTATTTAGCTCTAAAAGCCTCCTAGTTTTAATATACCCATCCCTACTGGAAAACCTAGATGAGGATGATTATTTCTGTGTTTATCCAGTTCCCACAATCCTATTTATTCAATAACTTTCTCATCCCTTTTGATTTGTGCTACTGAGTTTATCTGATTTTAAATTCTTACAGTTAATTTCTGGGTTGCTTATTATATTTCACTAATCTATCTATTCTTAGGCTAATATTCTATTTATTTTAATTATCCTACCTATAAAATGACCTAACTACAGGTATTTGTTAAAATACTTATGACTCTAGTTTTTTTAAAACTTGGGTCAGTCTATTTCACTCATATATCCTATAACCATAATTTCCTTTTTAGAGCTGAGTCTGTCATTTAAAAACAATGCCAAGAATAATGATACCTGGCTTTTTCTCTAACCTATATTTGTTTTACAGCTCCATCAAACGTATTGTTTCATTTGAGTCCTAAATGGAGCTATTATGACATTATTCAGATTAGCCCCATTCAACTACTAGGTCTTCCAAAATTCAAAACCAGAGGATTTTAAAAATAAGTTATAATCAGGCTCACTGAACGTGTTGTGAAATGCTCCTAAGAAGACAGCTGTCAACTCCTTTGGCTATAGCCCCAGAGTGTGCTTCAGATTATTGATGGAGTACCACAGTCAGGTCAAAGCCGGTTAGCCTCTTGCTAACTTTGGTTGCAGCTGTCTGCAGTCATGCCGAGCATGAGAGAGGTCCGGCAGCACAGACCATCAAAAACTGTTCTTTGCTTGCTTTAAAAATAAATCTCTATAAAGTAGGACAAGTAATTGAAGCTTTGTAATTTTTCAGCTTGAGGCCTCAACTCTGATCTTGAGTTGATGAAGCATTAGTAGATCTGTGTAGAAAAGAGGCGAGAAGCTGTGGTTTGAATAATAAAACATGAGAGGGACATTTTACAGATTTTCAGTTTGTCCTGCTGACAACAGGATGATATACCATTCTCAGACTTCAACTGGCTTCTCAGAATAGCATCTATTATGTACAAAGAAATATGGAATGAATATATTCTTCTGTACTTTAAGTGCTTTAACTACCAATAAGGTATGGTTCAAGTGTGATAGGACAAAAATTCAAGCAATTTCTAAGATAATGTATTTTTTACAAAAGCATAAGTACCCACTAGATCAGCTGGAAATTTTCTATAACTATATATCTATACAAATGTGTTTTAAAGTGTTATAAAGAAAAGGTTATAGCCACCTTAATCAGTAACAAGAAAGTGAAATGGAAGTTCTCTAAGGTGATGTGTAGGTACCTTTAAGAAATTCCATGCAAATTTACTTTAACATTAAGGCAGGCTAAGACAGAAAAATGGATTGGGTGGAGATAATGATCAGGTTGGAAAGGAATCGTCAAGGGCATTTACCAAGCTATGAAACAGTCTTAGCCTGAGTCAAGCTGCTTATAGTACAAGGAACTTTATGAAACAAAAAACAAAAGGGAACAGTAGCAGAAAGGCTGTTCTAAATCAGAGTTTCCCACATTGGTGCCAAAAATACAATTGCCACAGGATGTGAATATGTGTGCCATGAAAAAAGTGTTCCGTGCTCACCTTGGTTAGGAAAATGCTGAACTAAGCACATTTCTATACTGCAGGACTTCCCTGAGCTTTCAGAAGGCCAAAATAGATTGTATATTTCCAATAAGGGCTTCGGGATGCAACATCTTCCTAAATAACTTGACCTCTAATGACCTCTATTTCTATCTCCTGAAACACTGGTTTAGAAAACACAGCTCAAAAGAATGATGTTGTTATTTAGACTTTTTTGGGTAAAAAGCCAGCTGTGCCAAGAGAGCAAATGAATGCTTTGTTCTCTGATATCCTGCAGGCAAGAAGTTTAGGGCTTCTGCTGTGGTACTGCTCCAAGGTATTAAACTAGTTCTAGGAAATTGTTGAATGGCTTTTTAATATCTGAAGAGTATATAAAAATTAAGTCTTAAAACAGAAAAAGGGAACTCAGAGTTCTAGTATAAAGTTGCTAATTTGTTTCATTTATAAAATAGTAGAATTTGAAACGTGGAAAAGATCTCAAAAGAACATTTAGTTTAGCCAATCCCCTGATTTTCCATGTGGGGAAATTGAGGCAAGGTCACTTAAGTGATTTGTCTGGGGTTATTCAGTTAGTTAGGCGTATAATGAGCCTAGTTCCGTTAACTCTCATATCATGCTCTCATAATTCCCACACAACAGCCAGTTGTATTTTTTAAATAAGCACATAAAGAGAAAAGTGAACGTTCTTCCTTTGTTCAATCTTTCATCTCACAGTCTTCTCTAGAGTTATGTTTTATGTTGCCTTTTTATTTTGTGTCCCATATTTGTACCTCTCCAATTTTATTGAAAACTATATTATTCATCTATTAATTTATTTGATAAACATTTAGTGAGCACTGACCATGTGCTAGCCATATACAATCTGAGTCTCTGCTCTCAAATCACTCAGTCTAGTGGAAGAGATAGCATATTCTGTGATAAATGCCATGACAGAAGTTAGACAGGAAACTCAAGGGCCAAATTCTTGAATTATGAGAAATCAGGGGAGGTTTTCCAGAAAGGATAGAACTTTAACTGAGTATCTCCAAGGGCAAATAGGAGTAAGGCAGATGAATAAAGAGTTGAGATCGTGAAAGTAGGCAGCAAAAGCACAGAAGCAAGGAAGGTGTATAGTACCATATGACTCTTGATAGGGAGCAAGGCAGGGAAATGAGTATGGAGTCCAAGAGACACCAGATCATGCAGAATCTTGTATGCAATGCTAAAGATTCTGGATCTCGCACACTAAAAAGATCCAACTGGCAGCAATAGGGCAAAGGGATTAGAATGAAAGGCAACAAGAGGCTATGGCAGTGGTCCAAGGGGAAAGTGATGAGGACCTGAAATATGATATGGGAGATGGAAAGGGGGCTATAGAGTCAAGAGCTCATGAGGAGCAGGAATAGAAGCAGGGAGCCTCTCATCTGAACTAGGAGATGAAAGTGAGGCTGGAGAGTAGATTGGTTTGAAATACATTTTGGAGGTATCATCACAGGACTTGCTATTAAACTAGATGTTTGCAGGTGTAGACAGGAGAGGAGAGGAGAGGAGAGGAGAGGAGAGGAGAGGAGAGGAGAGGAGAGGAGAGGAGAGGAGAGGATTAAGCAAAACTTTCAGGTTTCTGACTTAAACAACTGAACAGGGGCCCTGTCCTGAGCTGCAGAGCCAGGAAACAAGCAGGATTAAAAGAAACTGTATTTTGGGCATGTTCAGTGAGGCATTCAAGAGAATGGCAAATTGACAATGAAATATACAAGTGGTGAGTGCAGAGGAGAAGTTTGGGCTTTCAGAGATATTAATCTGGAAATCTGCAGCATATAACATATTCTGTGTTTAAAGTCATAGAATGGACAAGATTCTCTCTGGGAACATGAGAAAGATGAGAAGGCTCACGACACAGAATATCGAAAGCAGGAAAAGAAGGAGACAACTAAGGAGGCCCAAGAATGATCCATGAAGTAGGAGGTATGTAAGATGAGAGCTGAAATGTCTATCTGATTTATCAAGTAGGAGATCAGGGGTTGAGGAACAAATAGGATATAAAGAAAATGGAAATGTAGGATATACGGGAGGAATGTATGAGGGGCAACGCTAAAGTTGGCAGGAAAATATGGAAAGACTAGAGATAGATAAGGTCACAGATAAACTTGACATAGAGGGATAAGAAATTGAGGGATATTTTTTCTTCCTGAAAAGCCCCTGTTTTCTCTATACAATAGAAGCAAATTTGTCTTCTGAGATAAAGAGGGAGGTGGTACACTTCAGGGGCTTTAACAAGACTAGTGAAGATTTGCAAACAAATGTGGGGAATGAGCGAGGGATCTATTGGCAACAGAGTCATGGATTTGTTGCTGGACACCAGCGACGGCCCTGCTAGGAAGGACTCCAAGATGCTGGGTGGTCCTGGTCCATAACTGCATGTAAGGCAAACTTTGGTATTTAAATAAAGTGCTAATTTTTATAGAGATCTGCTAAGGTTCTTGGCTAGTCTTCTGTCTCAGTCAGTTTGGGCTGTTATAACAAGTACCACAATCTGGGTGGTTTATAAACAGCAGAAATGTATTTCTCACAGTTTGAGATATACATTTCTGCTGAAGTCTGAAGGCTCAGAAGTCTGAGATCAGAGTGCCGGTATGGCCAGGTTCTGGGGAAAACCCTCTTCCAGGTTGCAGATTGCTGACTTCTTGTATCTTCACATAATGGGAAGTGGGGGGAAGGAGCTAGTTCTCTGATCTCTTCTTTTATAAGGGCACTAATGGCATTCATGAGGGTAGCCCTCATGATGTAACTACCTCCCAAAAGGTCTCGCCTCAAAATATCATCACCTTGGGGGTTAGATTTCAACATATGAACTTTGGAGACTACACTCAGTCCGTAACATCTTCCTTTTGGTCAATTATCCACACCTCAAGTAAGCCTGTTGAGTGGAGTCAAGCAATCATAATTCAAAACTCCACTGTTCACCTGGTACTGCTAACACGTGGATTGCAGTGTGGTGAAGAGAAGGAAATAAATCATCTTAACCCTACAAATCTAAAGATCAAAGTTACCTAAGGGTCATACTTTCAAGATAATATATTTCATTGCCTATGACTTTAATGGATTAAATTATTGAGATTTTTTTATCTTCCTTGTTGAATAATGTAAACCTAAAACCTGGATTTTTTTTTCTTTTCTTTGTTTTCTTTTCTTTTCCTTTCCTTTCTTTTCTTTTTTCTTTTTTTTTTTTTTAGAGATAGGATCTCACTTCTGACTTCTGTTACCCAGGCTGGAGTGCAGTGTCACAATTCCAGCTCACTGCAACCTCAAATTCCTGGCCTCTGTGATTCGCCTGTCTCTGCCTCCCTGAGGAGCTGGGACTCCAAGTGCAGCCCTGGCTAATTTTTTGAAAAAATAACTTTTTTGTAGAGGTGAAGGTCTTGCCCAGGATGGTCCCAAACTCCTGGCCTTGAGCAATCCTGTCTCAGTCTCCCAAAGCCCTGGAATTATAGGCATGTGCTACTGTGCATAGCCTGAATATTCTTTTCTGATAGTTAAGAAAGTTTCTGTTTGTTTTTTAGCAAAAACTGTACTCCAAAATATAAAACAGAGACATCAAAGAATATGATATTGCTAGTAGGCATGGCTAACTGCATTTCTGGAGGGGGGAAAAAAGGTAATTTAGAGTTAGAAAGCAACTTGAGGGGGAAATTTGATGCCAAATAAAAGAAAATTTTAAAATAAGACATTTATTAAATAAAGATGCTAAGACATAGCAAAAAAATAAAAATAAAATAAGACACTTAACTGTATTCCCATCAAAATCATAATCTATAGTTTATTATTTGTTTACATAAACTATGAATATATATTCATATACACTTATAATTTCTACTGCAACTTAGGGAATCTGAAGAGTTGGAACTGGAGGTCAACAGCACAAAGGGTTATAACACATGGACTTGGAAATCAATGATATCCCTCTATCAGGCTGTATAATAGAGTGGTTATGAGCATAGATTTTGGGGGCAGATTGCCCAGATTCAAATTCTCATCCACGATTCCTAGCACAAGAACTGTGAACAAGTTATTTAACCTCTTTATCATTCTATTTTCTAATCTGTAAAATGGGAGTTCTTTTTATAGGATATATCTTATAGGATTTTTGTGAAAATTAAATAAGACAATCCATATAAAGTGATATTTTCTAAGTGCTTAATAAAAACTAAAATAGGCTTTTGAATTTTTTCCCCAATTTCTCAGTTAAATAATACAGAAATTCTTACATGAGAAGAGATGTATTTTGAAACAAAACAGACTAAGTTAATTTGAGAAATTATATTGTGTTTCTCAAAGAAAATTAGTTTTGGTTATACACAAAAGTAAGTATCCTGTTTCATTCACTCATTCAATTGTCAATGAATATTTATTGAACAGCTACTATGAGCCAAACAGTATTCCAGGTGTTTGGCACAGAGAACACATCAGGGAACAATAAAAGACAAAGATCTCTACCCTTGTGGAGCTTAAATTCCAGCAGGGAGAGATAAATAATAAAAAATACACACAATAAATAAGTAATTTTAGAGTGTGTTAGAAGGTGATAAATGCTATTGGGGATAAAAGGAAAAAGTAGAACAGAGTAAGGGGAATTGGGACTAGAGGTTGGGATGTTGAGTACGGAAGGGGGTTAAGGGAGGTTATAATTTTAAGTAGGGTAATCAAGGTAGTCTTACTGAGAAAGTCACCTTTTCAAAAATACTTGCAGGAGATGAGGGAGTGAGCTTTGGGGGTCATATTAGTTTTCTAGGGCTGCCACAACAAAGTACCATAGATTGTGGGTCATAAACGACAGAAATTTATTTTCTTGCAGTTCTGGAGGCTAGAAATCTGAGATCAAGGTGTCAGCAGAGTTGATATTTTCTGAGGCCTCTCTCCTTGGCTAGTAGGTGACCCTCTTTCCCTTATGTCTTCACATGGTCATTCGTCTGTGAGTGTCTGTGTCCAAATTTCCTGTTTTTATAAGGCCACAATCATCTTGGAGGCTAATTCCAACAACCTCATTTTAACGTAATTACTCTTTAAAGACCCTATCTCTATATAGTCCTATTCTGAGGTACTGGGGTTAGGACTTCAACATATGAATTTGTGGGGAACACAGTTCAGCCCATAGTAAGGATATTCCATGCAAAAGGAAAACTAGTACAAACACTGTAAAATCAAAATTAGAGGTGCTGGAGAAGAGCCAGGATCAGGGTAGATTGGAGTGAGTGAGACTGAGGGGAGGGAGGATTACATACAGCCTTGTAGGTCATTGTAAGGTCTTGGTGTGTTCTTGAGTGACATGGAGAATCGTGGAGGGACTTTCAGTAGGATAGCAACACATTTACCTTATATTTCACAAGAACCACTGGCTGCTGTGTTGAAAATAGACTGTCAGGAACACGAGGAGCAGGGAGCCGGGTTAGGAGTGTCCCACCATGATCCAGGAGAGAGGATGAGGCTCACTAAGACCAGAGCTGAGCTGGGGACAGTGATAGGTGGAAAATGTCAGTATGCACTTTGGTATTTATATATTCTTCTATCAAGCATTTATTGAGTGCCTACTATTTGCCGAGTTGGGACGTCTAAGGGGGGGAAAATAGGAATGTGGATAGATTTCACAACCAAAATAAAGGATATAAAAAAAAATAAGGGATATAGAAAAAGGAGGGAACTGGAAAAAAAATGTTTTTTCTTCAAAGAAAAGAAAATAAGACAGAGAGCGACTTATAATGACAGTGAAATGTAAAATCATTAAATTATTTTTTAAAAGAAATTTAATTATAAATCTGCTCTACTATTAAGACATTTGTTTATAAGGAGAGGAAGGATGATATTCTAATTCTTTTCAGGAGGTCTGGTACCTCCTCCTCCCTCACCTTTGGGTTTCTCGCTATTTTTCACATTTAAATTAAAACTTGACATTTTTTCCACTTTCATACATTTAAAGGCATCTGGTTGCAGCATGTGGATCATTTCAAAAGCCCTGGAAGGGAAAGAGCTGAAGTGAAGCAAAGGGCAAAATACAGAGGGGGGAGAGAGGGTAAGGAGGAAGGGAACGGGGAATGCTTGCTGAGGGCTGAGGTTGCTAAGCAGGCAAAATTCACCAGCCCCCAGTCCACAGAACAAACAAACAGAACACTGAAATTGCATTGTGATCAGGGACTAAAAGGAAAATGGCTTAGCTCTTACAATTAGCATTAACAACTACCATATTTTTAGAGTACATTGTATTAGTTAGCTACGGCTGCCTAAAAAAACACAGTCATGCACCACAGAAGGATGATCCGGCCACTAGGTGTACAGGAGACTCTACCATCTAGGTTTGTGTAAGTGCACTCTATGATGTTTGCACAACAAAATCGCCTAACTACATGTTTCTTAGAACATATTCCCACCATTAAGCGACTCATGACTATCACAGACCAGTGGCTTAAACAAAAAAAAAATTATTTTCTCACAGTGGTGGAGGATGGAAGTCTGAGATGCAGGCGTTGGTGGGGTTGGTTTCTCCTGAGGCTTCTCTCCTTGGCTTGTGGAGGGCTGCCTTCTCGCCATGTCCTCACATAGTCTCCCCTCTGTACTCACGAATCCCTGGTGGCTCTCTGTGTGTTCAAGTTTCCTGTTCTTATAAGTACACCGGTCCAATTAGATTAGAGCCCTCCCTAAGGACCTCATTTTAACTTAACCACCTCTTTAAAGGCCCTGTCTCCAAATACAGTCACATTTTGAGGTACTGGAGGTTAGGGCTTCAAAATAGTAATTTGAGGAGGGAGGCAGGAAGGACAGGTTCAGCCCCTAAACAGTCTTAACCAATTTCATTTAATTTTTTTTAAAAATCCTCTTATATTCCTTGACTCCATGTGGGAGTTTAATTTATAACTTTAAAGAGAATAAAAACTAATTAACGGAGCATAAAGAAAAATACTTTAGCCTTTAGTAGAATTCAAACAAAGACACAATAAACATTTGAACTGGCACAGTGACTCACACTTGTAATTCTAGCACTTTGGGAAGGAGAGGCAGGAGAATCGATTCAGGTCAGGAGTTCGAGACCAGACTGAGCAACGTAGTGAGATCCTGTCTCTACAAAAAATACAAAAATTAGCTGGGCATAGTGGCATGTGCCTATAGTCCCAGCTAGTTGGGAGACTGAGGCAGAAAGATCACTCACTTGAGCCCAGGTCACAGTGAGCTATGATTGCACCACTACATTCTAGCCTGGGCAACAAAGTGAGACCCTGTCTCAAGAAAGAAAGAAAAGAAAGGAAAGGAAGGAAGGAAGGAAGGAAGGAAGGAAGGAAGGAAGGAAGGAAGGAAGAAAGAACCCATTTGAACCATTGCCTTTTAGATATTAGGAAACAAAAGACTGATTGGGAAAGTGAGCCTTCAGGCCATGTGTTATAACCCTAGGCTTTTTCAGGTAAAGTACTTAGATTAATTAGCTTTCTTTACAGTTCTGTAAACAGAACAAAGATACAGGATCTATTTTTAACAGAACTGTTTTGTGTGTGAATCTATATATAAATCATGGGAAGCTAACGCATAATTTCTATCACCATGCAGTATGTTCACTTGGGTTTCATTTATTACATTTTCTTAGGATAAAATACTTCAGAAATAAAATTGAAGGAAAATTTTCTACATTTTTGGTTTTAAAAATTTTCCACGGCTTGAGAATAATTATTTGTCCATATTAAAGGTTGGCTGATAAAGGGGTTTGGAGGCATATTAATTCTCTCCTAAAACCCAAAGCAAAAAAATTCATTTAAGATAGTGTGAGAGACCACTTCCTATTTCTTATCACATTTCACTCTTTGTGGAGCAGAGGGAACTGTAGTTTGGGCTAAGTTCTTAAAAATAGGAGTCAAAGCATCTATTACATTTTATGGAAATGAAACTGTGTGTTTGAGTATCTATTATATTTTCTAAAAACTTTTCTTTCAAGTGTAAATAAATATTTCTCTCTCCAAATGATACCTATTTCTCTTCCCCTGCACTTCTTATTGAAGAAAATGTGGATCACTGAAGATAAAGCACAATCTAATGCTTTGACTTTACAGCTGCTGGAATTTCGGTCTCATAGCTGTCCTGTGTTCCTGTTTAAACGTTTGCTTATAAAGATGTGTTTAGGATATGGCTGCTACCATGGATTAATTTCACAGTGGGCAATGCTGTCAGTCAACTAGATTGGCCCATTTTTTCCAGCCTATTTTTTTCAGGTTGCAAATTCTAAATAAGTAATGTGTTAAATTATTTCACATAATTTAAAAATAGCATGCCATTACCATCAGCCCCCAAGTAGAGTGATTTAATTTTAAATCCTTTCTCTATTCACTTACCGAAGAAACGGTTCTGTGATCGATTTGACCTTTTACCAGTATAATTGCTAAATAATTAACTCTGATAAATGATTATTATCTGAAACATTTTAGACTAATCATTAAAGGACAGCATACATTTCTTACAACCAGGAACTATATATTTTCTATCATAATATCAGATAGACTTATTTATTTCACTCGTTCAACACATACTTATTAAGTGCTTACTATGTGCCAGGAACTGTCATCATGGAGTTTATATTCCTAAACTAAATAAAACAAATATGTGATTTACTATATTAGAAGGTATTAAGTGCTAGAGAGAAAAATAAGGGCAGGGAAAGGAAGTTGGGAGTATGCATTTGAGGGCAAAAAGTACAATTAAAAAAAAAATGGTCAGGGAAGGTAGCATCTATGCAAAGACGTGAAGGAAATGAGGGAGTGAAATGTGGCTATCTGGAAAAGGTTTAGGTGACCAACCATCCTGGCTTGCCTGGAGCTAAGAGGTTTCTCTGGGTGCAAGACTTCCAGTGCTAAAACCAGGGCAGTCCCAACCCAGGCAAACCAGGACAACTGGTCACCTTCTGAATGTTCCAGACAGAAGAAAAAGGAAGAACAAAGGCCCTGAGTTGGGAGCAGCCTGGAAGTTTCAGGAAGTAGTAAGGAGGTCAGTGTGGCTAGAGAGGGGATGAGGTCAGAGATACGAGGAGGTTACATCATGTAGGGCCTTGTAGCTAATGCCATGGAATCCCACCCACATCCTCTCCTCGGGGCTGATGTACCCAACCCCAGCTGCTGCCACTAGGCTCACCGTGTGCCTTTCAATGGTACCTGCCCTTTACTCTGCAGTGAACTGCCTCCCTCAAGGTAGCCTAGAAATATCAAAAACATTAAGAAAAAGATATGTTATGAATGCATAATATATATGTAGATACTAATCCATTTTATCATTTACTACCATAAAGTATACCTAAATCTATTATAAAAAGTTAAAATGTATTAAAACTTATACATACAAACACTTACAGACCATACATGGCACTATTCATAGTTGAGAGACATGTAAACAAATGGAGAGATTCAGTATTAAATCCTAACTGCATAAAATTATAGTACATATTGTATGACTATAATAATTTCCATAGCCACCTCCTGTTGCAGTGAACTCAAGTATTGTGAGTATCTGCTTAAAACACCATGTGATGCTAATCACCTTGTATGAGCAGTTCATCTCTCCAGTGTATTTTGTTGTCATGGTAAAAAGTGATCTCTCACAGTTCTCCAGTATTCTGCATTATGTTTAGTGCAATACCGTAAACATAGAATAACACCATGAGACCCATACAAAGTGCCACTAGTGATGCTTGGAAGTGCTCCCAAGAAGCAGGGAAAAGTCATGACAGTGTAAGAAAAAGTTGAATTGCTTGATACATGTCATAGATTGAGGCCTGCAGTTGCAGTTGCCTGCCATTTCAGACAGACAATTCATCTTGTAAATGGACAATGTAAACTTAAAATATTGAAAAATACAGTATGGTACTATAAATGTATTTTCTTTTTCTTATGACTTTCTTAATAACATTTTTATTTCCCTAGCTTACTTGTGTAAGAATACAGTATGTAATATATATAACATACAATATGAATATACAGGCTAATCAACTGTTTCTGTTATCAGTAACGTTTCCGGTCAACAGTAGATTATTAGTACTTAAGTTTTTGGGAAGTCAAAAGTCATACTCGATTTTCGACAGTGCATGGGTTAGTGGCCCTAATCCTGCATTGTTCAAGAATCAACTGTAATCCTCCCCTTTTCTTTGTCACATGTATGTATGTACAGAAAAATAGAGAAGTTTCTTAATTGCCTATTTCAGATTAGTCTTCTGAGCTTCATTACAATTATTGCACAGGATGGAAGAACTGGGCTATAACCCAAATGGAAATTTTAGGTCCGCCAAAGAGTTGGCATTTCCCCCTGTGTCTCCAAATATGGAAAGTAGGTAGACCAACTCTTCAGCTGATGCAAGAAATTTCTATGTTCCTGGATGGATCGCATCATATGTAGAATTCCATTGTGCTGTTGGGATGCCAATTGTTTTACATAAAGTAGGGACATCAAAGAGCAACAAGAAAAAGGGAAATTCTTGTCCTCAAGGGTTTTATACTACTCATCTATGAGCCACTTTATTGAAAATGTTCATAACAAATGGCTTACTCCAGCATCCCTCAGAACCTTCATTTCCTGTAGAACCAGCATTTGTAGGCAGTAAGGGGGTTGAGGAAACATCAGATGGGAAAACAACTATCTCCTTTCTAGTCAAATGTGCCAACTTAAATGTTCAGCTGCCCAAAACTATATTAACTGCATTCAATATGGCCAGCATTTTATATTTCAGGATTCACTGAAGAGTTTCCAGGCAGATAGTGAACTCCAAATTCATATTATTCAGAAAAATGATGAACAGGAAAATATTAAGTAGGCAGCAGCTCCACTCTTTAGTTTATGCACAAAGAGGCCCTTTGTCCTTAAGTTCAAAATGTTGTTTTCAACAAACTCTTTCAGCATAAAAGTTTCTCTGACATGTGAGTGTTTTCCAAATATATATGAATTTTTTGTATTATTAAAAATTTCTAGAAATTAATAAAGTTAATTTAATTGTACCTATAGTGTGAGTATAGAGTGTTAGCTGTTCAGACCCAGAAATGGAAAAAAGGGATTCTTTTGTTTTATAACATGTTTATAAAGCTGTGGAAAGTAAATGGTTTGAGGGTAAACAGATTCATTCCCGAATCTGGAACTGATTCACATGTGGACTAGAGTGATAGACTTTGGAAGCAATAGGTCCTACAACATGAGGTTCTAAAAGAGAAGCAAGTTATGAAAGTTTCTTCAACATGGACTTAATTTAAAAAAATAGACAATGGTAGGGACCCAACTCTCTCTGGGTTCCAGGACTCACTAAACAATTTCAGGACCACCAGTAAGTCCCTTAATCTTCAGAGCCTTGGCTTCTTTATCTGCTAGACAACAGATTATATGTGTTAATAGGTGTGAGCATGATTTGAGAACTAGAAAGAAAAACAAGGTGCTATTTTTTCATTTCTTTTACTTTTAAATGGAAATAAAAGCCAAGTATTCTCTCCCTACATTAGAGCACAGTTTTGAAATTAAATGATGCAATATGCAAATAAGGTGCTTTTAGCTCTTTAAAAAACGTTTTATATTCATATAAATTCAAATGAAAATATCCACATACACATAAATATATCAGCTAACAGAATCCTATAATGTGCAGAGAGTAGCATATTTTGGGTGCTCAGTTTTCATTGAATGGATGAGTGAAGCTAAAAGCAACAGAGGATTAATGTCTATTATAATAAATCATGTACGTTTTTTAACACATTAAAGCTAGTAGTGTCTACAAATGATGAAGATTTTAATTTCTACAGTTATATTTAAATTTCATAGAGTTGTAGTTTTACAAGCAGAAATCTAGCTAGAGTCATCCAGTGATTTCAACCAAATGTATTAGATACTATTTAAATTACCAAATGATAATTCCTTATAAAAGACTTAAAAAATTACTAAATACTAGAGCTGCACATTACTTTTAACCAATATGAATAAATGCACAATTATGGAATTCATCATTTCTCTTTCACATCAGAGATTAGATAACATTTCACGGTTGTCCTTTTACCTATCCCAAACCAGACAGATTTCTGCGTATGGTCTTCAAAATGTGTCAGTTTCCTCTCATGTCAGGGTCATCATCAGTGGGTTCTACTTTATCTTGATTATAAGGACACTAATTCAATAAATATTTCTCCATTTCATTGTCTTAAGTGATTTATGAAATAAAAAGTTATTTCATAGTTGCTTAACCTTATCATGGCTGTTGATGAATCTTACTATGTACCAGATAATAGTCCAGGAGCTTTATATGCATTAACTTAATCTTCACAATACTCCTATGAGATAGGTATGACTATTATCCTCATTATACAGACAAGAATATGAGGTATAGAGAAGCATAAAATCTTGCCTAAGGTCACACAGCTAATAAGTGATAGATTCAGGATTTGAACCCAGACAGGCTGGTTCTGAGCCAGTGCTAAGCAACAGGCTTTATTGTTTCTCATGTAAAGACTTCATCATACTTATTTGAGTGTGTTATTCTTCACTTGGAGCCACTACCTATAAGGCTGGAATAAAAATCACATCTTACCAAACACACACTCTGTACCAAAGGCTGGCAAACTTTTTCTGTAAAGGACCAGATAGTAAATCTTTTAGGCTTTGCAGGTCACTCAGTCTCTGTTGCAACTGTTGACTATGGTACTGTAGCACAAAAGCAGCCATAGACAATATAAATGAATGAACGTGGCTTTATTCCAATAAAACTTTATTTACAAAAGCAGGCTCTGGGCCAGACTTGGCCCATGGACCATAGTTTGCTAATTCCTGTTCTAGTCTTATTCTTTTGTATTCACCCAAGTGACTTGTAAACTGTTCATGAACACAGCTTTAGTTTAGCAGGAAATGGCTCTTATTCTTGCTTGAATGCACTGACAGCTCTTAAAAAAAGACTCTTCCTTCATATGTTACTTAGTCTACAGCTTTTTCTTTGCCTTTCTACCCAGTTCTCAGCCCTGGCTTTAAACCTTGGGTGCTAATTTCTCATTCTTTTTAGAAAGATCAGTACATTTTTGCTATTGGAGCTTCTAAACAAAACATTTAGATTTTTGTCATACATTTTTGTTCTCTAAATGTGAAAGAATACAGTTTTACTACCCTCAGTGTAATAATGATTCAGGAAATGATCATTAATTGGACATTAAACCAACAGATAAAAAGTTGTTTGGAAAGAGGATATTCATCGGTCTTGAAATACGACCCACGAGTGAATCTGTTTATTAATTACAAAGAGAAAATGTACCTGTCAATGGAGAAATCTGGTGGGCACCACTTTAATCAAATGATCAAATTCAAAGTCATTAGTAATGGAATAAACTGGAATTATGTACCTCCATTTGTAATGTGATAGGAAAGACACAATGTTACCTATATAATATTTTTGCCTAAAATGTTTAACTTAAATCTAATCATGAGGAAATAATCTGACAAAACCAAATCGTGGGACATTCTATAAAAGAATTGGACCTAGATTCTGTACAAAACAAAGAAAAAAATTAGAGACTGTTTTGGTTTATATGAAAAAATACGTGACTCCAAAGTGCATTGGATGAACCTTTATTGGACCTTGGATTTAAAAAGCTGTAACACATTTTTGGAACTTGGAATGTATATTAGATGATATTTTTGAGTAAATATTAAATTTCTTTTTGAGAATGCTAAAGGCAATTCAATATTTCTAACCTCAAAGAATTCACCATCTATTAGGTGAAGACAGACTAATAAGCAAATATTTACACTAAAACATCTTTGAGTTTCTGTATCTCTAGATAATCATTATCTAAATTAATACATGAAAAACAGAGACTCTACAATAAGGCACATAGTTACTAGAAAGTCAAGTTTGGACACAACTATTATCCATATGAAATACAGTCTAATAGAGAAGATAAGAAAAATACCTAAGTCATACTCTACCTTACATTTTATTTAAATTCTCTATAAGATTTAGAATAAAACACCAAGGGGATTCCTCTCCCGCCCTCCCTCCCCACCAAAAATGAAGAGAGGTAACACACTTAGGTAAGGTAAAGCTTCAAGGATAAAAGACATTTAGAAATAGATCTTGAATAAAAGGTAGGATTTCAGCAGGCAGCTATGGGAGGGAAAGTGTTCCAAAAGCACAGAGGCAGGAAGGGGTCCATTAAGTGATCCAGTTTTCTTGAGGTAAAAGCCACTTATGTGGAGGTCTTTGAATGCCAGGCTGAGAAACAGGCATTTAATGCAATCATCAATGTTTTTAAATGAAACAGTACTTTGACTTCAGTTATAATTTTAGGGTAATTCATCTAGTAAGAGTACACTGATGGAAACGGGTTGAAAACTGAAAATAAGGGGAAAGAGTTAGGTGATACATTTATCTTTTTCTTGTTGCCATAACAAAATAATCACAGATGGAGTGTTTTAAACAACAGGAATTTATTTTCTCAAAGTTTTAGAAGTTAGAAGTCTGAGATAAGGGTGCCAGCAGGGTTGGAATCTCTTCCTGGCTTGCATAGGGCCACCTTCTTGCAGAGTCCTCACATGGTGGTGATAGAGAGCTCCAGTCCCTTTGCTACAAGGATACCAGCCCCATTGGATTAGGGCTCTACTTTTATGACCTCATTTAACCTTAATCACCTCTGTCAAGACCCTACTTCCAATACAGTCACATAGGGCGTTAAGGATTCAACATATGAACTTTGTGGAGGGGACACAATTCAGTTCATAGCAGGTGGTTACTTTTACTAAATACTATAGAAAAATAAAATTATCT
The DNA here is from genome assembly GCA_008086735.1 of Cheirogaleus medius. Taxonomy (NCBI): domain Eukaryota; kingdom Metazoa; phylum Chordata; class Mammalia; order Primates; family Cheirogaleidae; genus Cheirogaleus; species Cheirogaleus medius. The sequence goes on along the minus strand of VBSM01001562.1, from coordinate 24,522,596 downwards.
AAATTTGGATGATAACAGGAATAGAAGGAAAAGGCAGATACTAGAAATAGATTTAAGTGATAAGATTTAGAAATAGAAGTGAGAAAAGAGGGTGGAACAGCAAGGAAGAGAAGAAAACGCCAAAACCAATTTCAAAATTCTAAGTTAACATGACTGGTTGCAACTACTAGAAACTGAGAATGAAGTAGTAAGAAGAAAGAGAAGCCAGGTGTGTGCAGGACTGGCTGCACCAGCATAGGATATGTGCAGCACAACTGGACCCTGCTCTTAGAAGGGAGCCGTGCATTGTTTAATACTCTGCTGTCATTGTCTTGAAATTCTTAATAATTTCATCCTTGAACTTGGGTTTTGTAAGTGAAGTTCATTAGCACATTGGAGCATGTGAGTGAGCAGATTGGTTACATACAAATACCTGCTGCTGTTTGCCACCCCATTTACCTGTAGACTTCATAGGGCCCATGAGCACAAAATTCTAGTGCACCAACAATGAGTGAAGTTCATTGAGACTTGAAGCAAGTAAAAGGCAAGCATATTATGTCTATGCTTGAGTAAGCTGGGGAGGAGGGAGCTGACATGTCCAAGAGGACACACCCTCCCTTTGAACGAGAACTTATTTCAAACACAGAACAACGACAATGGCATTCTAAGAAACATGATGACCAAGGAATACTACCATATCCTTCCTTATTCATGTGATTTCCCTTGCTAGCCACTCACTTAAGCTGAAGATGGAAATATAGCAGGAAAGGGGAAAATAGGGTAACACTCACGCCTGTAATCCTAGCACTCTGGGAGGCCGAGGCGGGTGGATAGCTC
>VBSM01001562.1:24416506-24521743 GCA_008086735.1 Cheirogaleus medius | reverse complement strand
AAAAAAAAAAAAAAAAAAAAATAGGGTAACACATAGGTTCCTTTTCCTTGCAGTCCTTCTTAACTCATCAGTAAGTCAAAGGTACATAATGTTGGTAGGATGTATGTGGATCAAGAAGTGAAATAAAAACAGTTGCGTTAGTCTTGCATAACGTTTCTACTGTTCTGTTAAGAACAAATGCATATGCATGTACACAAATTGTGTAATTTCTGTGATTCTGCATACATTAAATGTTCTATTTTGGTTTGAAGCTAGCATTGCACAACATTAAGATAAATACTAAAATTCATGTTAATCATTAACATTTTAATTTTTCTTTACCTAGGATGACATTAACCATCAAATAAAAGCACCATGACAAGTTGAAAGAGAGATCACAGAAGAAAGGAAAAAGCTTTATATTTCAATACATTTAATGTCACTTTGTCAACAAGGGACTCCTTGTTTTTGTTTTGCACTGGGCCCCCACAAATTATTTATCTGGTCCTCTGTGTGTGTGTGTGTGTGTGTCTATGTGACAAGAGAAAGAGAGAGGAGTAGAAAGGGAAGGCACGTGTGCAAGTGTTTCAACTCAGATGACATATATAAACCTACCACGTGCCAGATACAAAACTGAAGAAGACAGATTGTACTTTGGTGAGTAGAGAATAATGAGCCAACTTAGGACTTGTTGAGTTTAAAATAACAGCATAATTTTCAGGTGGAAATATCTTAAAAAATAGCTGGGCATGCATGCGTGGTGCTTCTAAATGGCATTATGGTAGAGATATAAATTTTAAAATGAATTGCATAGATGTAGTAGATGTTTTAATAGCAACAAAAATATGAAAAACATGAGAATAAACTTTAAAATAAATGTGCCTCATTTATTTGAAGAAAATGAAAAACACTTCTGAAGTACACAAAAGAAGACTTGAACAAATCGAAAGCATATTATGTTCTTGGATTGGAAGGCTCAGGATCATAAAATGTCAGTTCTTCCTAAATTAATCTGCAAATTTATCCTGATACCAATAAACATAGCAATAAGAATTTTTAAAATTTGGAAGTAGACAAGCTGATCTTTTGGTTTGTTTTGAGTCTAACTCATCATAGCTAACTGCAACCTCACACTCCTGGGCTCAAGTGATCCTCCTGCCTCAGCCTCCTGTCTCAGCCTCCTGGGTAGCTGTGTGCCACCACATCTGGCTAAATTCTCTATTTTTTGTAGTGTCTCGCTCTTGCTCAGGCTGGTCTTGAACACCTGAGCTCAAGCAATCCTCCTGCCTCAGCCTCCCAGAGTGCTAGGATTACAGGTGTGAGCCACCGCAACTGGCTGAGACAAGCGGATTCTAAAAGTTCATATGTAAAAATATATAAACAAGAATAGCCAGGAAAAATTCTGAAAAGAAGAGAAATAGGAGGAACATTCTACTATGAAATATAAAGCTATAGTCATTAAAATAGTTGAGAGCATGTTCATCAATAAAACAGAATGTCCGGAAATAGACCACAATATATACAAAGAGGTAATAAAAGTGGCACTTCAAGAAGAGGTAAAATTATTCAGTAAATGATATTGGGACAAGTGGATAGCAAGCTGGAAAAAAAAAACTGAATTTCTACCTGACACTTAACATGTCAATGAACTCCAGTTGGATCAAAGATTTAGAAATGAAAATGAACCTATAAAAGTACCAAAATAAAATATGGAATAATTTTATTTTAAATAATATCAGCATGGGAAGGAAAGTATGACACAAAACTCAGAAGCCATTAAAGAAAAGATTGGTAAGTTTGACTTATATAAGGATCACAAAAAATCTGCAGGCAAACTAACAAACCGAAACCTCCCATATAAACTAAAAACTAAGAAATAACATATACAACATATATCAGAAGCAAATTGCTATACATTAATAAGAAAGACGACCAACTATTCAATACAAAATAGGAGTGAGTGGCTAAAGGATATTAAAAAATACTGTACTAAAAAAGACCCTGGGCAGAGTGGCTCATGGCTATAATCCTAGCACTTTGGGAGGCTGAGGCAGGAGGACCACTTGAGCCCAGGAGTTGGAGGTTGCAGTGAGCTAGGCTGATGCCACTGCATCTGTTGCCTGGGTAACAGAGCAAGACTCTGTCTCAAAAAAAAAAAAAAAAATTATCCAGGCATAGCAGTGTGAGCCTGTAGTTGTAGCTACTCAGCAGGCTGAGACAGGAGAATCTCTTAAGCCCAGGAATTTGAGGTTACAGTGAGCTATGATTGGGCCACTGCTCTCCAGCCTGGGCAACAGAGTAAGACTCTGTCCCTGAAAAAAAAAAAGAAAAGAAAAGAAGAAGAAAAAAAGAACAATGTGCATATTTGTATATTTGTGTGGGGAAATTATACACACATGCATATACATCCTTATGTATACACTCAGATATTTGTAAATGCATAGAATATGCTTAGATGGTTCCATAAGAGATTGTTAATAGTTTCTCTCTCTTAGGAGAGAAACTGGATGGCCTAGGATCAGGGACAAAAAGAGATTTACTTTTCATTGTATATTATTTTGTTTTTTTGAATGTGATGCTATAAGCACTATACTATATATATACTATATATAGTGCTCATTCAGAAAAAATATTTTTAGATGAAGAGAATCCGTATTTTAAAACACTGAGGCATTTTAGATAGATTAGATCTCTGAATGTAAGGATATTGGCAGAAACTTTTCTGAACCTAAGGACATGACAAATATCTCTATTTGAAGGAGGAAGAAGTGTCAGCTAGATACCATAGAGAAAAGGACTGAGAAATGGGAAACTGGATAAAACAATGTCATGGACATTGAAAGAGAAGAGTTTTGAGAAGAAAATCAAGGATTCCAAAAGAAAAGAAATATATTTATCTATTTAGCTGTAAAACTTTGTATATCAATATCTGCAAAAAATATGGAAGACAAAAAATCAATATACTTATAAAAACAACTGCCACAAATCAAGAAAAAAACAACATTATAATTGAAAATTATTAAAGAATGTGAAGGGACAATTTACCAAGAAAATACAAATTGCCAATAAACATATTAACTTGTAATTCAGGAAATGCAAATTAAAAAAAGAAATCTTTGCCTATACACTTAGAAAAAAAATTTTAATGCAATTCTCAATGCCAATGTGAATATCAATTGGTACAGTGTATTTGTAAAGCAGTTTGTTAGTATGGATCAAGAGACTTTGTAATTGTTCTTTCTTAAATTAGACACTATAATTTCACTTCTAGGAATCTCTACCAAGGAAATACTCAGAAGTGCCTAATATTATATGCAAAGATGTTTATTATAGCATTATATCTGGTCGGAAAACAGAAGTCAATTGCAATGTTCATCTATAGATAAATAAAGTATAGTTCATTCATAGGATTAAACACTATATGGTCATTAAAATGACATATTTGAAGATTATTTTAATATGCAGAACAGTACTCATGATACACAATTAAATGTTAGAAGCAGAACATAACATTCTAGACAGGATAGGAAACAATTTTCTAAAAATGTGCACACATGCATGGCACACACTTTTAAAATATTCTGAAATATCTGTGTTATGAGATCACTGGTGGTTTTTCTTTTCCTTGTACTTTCAAAATGTTTGAAATCATCTGCAATGAAAGATATGTATTATATAATGAGGAAAATGATAAATATTATAAAAAACAAGAGGACTGAAAGGAATACGTGGTCATCGATTGAAGTAGACAGCTTTTGGGATGCCCATCCAGCCCACGCTCCTCATCTCTGAGAACATCCTCCCAAACCCTGCTCCTCTGTCTTGCATACCCTCTTTCTTCTAATGGAACTGTCATTCACTTACTTCACCATCTTTCACACCTGCCTATCTCCTTCTTAGTTCAGATCCTTATCAAGCTTCCTAAGTGGTCTCCTATCTCCCGTTTTATAGCCTCCCAATCCAGCCTCCATCTTCCTACAAAATTGTTACCCCTAAATTACAAATATATTAAGAAGGAGAAAAAGGAGGAGAACCTTGTTACCACCTTGTTTTGTGTCTATAAAATAAAGTCCAGACTCCTTTGAATGGGTTCCAAGTCTTCTATGATTTTGCATTGCCTTTCATTCTAGCCATAATGCCCATCTTGGATATTGGTTCCTATGTTCCAGGCATACCAAACTGTTTGCAGTGCCCTCAGCACACCTGGATGCTTTACACCTCTATACCTTTGCTCATGTGCTTCCTCTGCTGAGAATGATGCTACAGCCTGCTCCCATCCACCTGGTCAACACACACTCTCTTTCAAGAAAACGCAAGTGTAAAGCCTTTCCTGACTTCCCCAGGTAGAGGTAATAGTTCCATCACATGTGGTTCTACTTTTTCCTTTAGTGCTTTATTTCACTAAGTTGTGCACATCTTGTTTGATAAGTAGACTGCACATTACTTGACATCAGACAATATATCTTATCTTTTTATCCCCAGGACTTAGTGTAGAGAATAGTAAAAACCTAATAAACGTTTGTTGACTAAAAGAAAAAGGGATGAGCGCTTAACAATATCAAGCACTATAAAGAGAGAAGAGAGGAAGCAAATTCATTGAATATGGTAATTAGGGAATAGTTGTTAACTTTGAAATAACTATTTCCCTTGATTTAGTAAGGAGGCAGCAAGTAGTGAATGAATAGTGATCATTTTGAGTGTAGATAATTTTCATCTCCCAAGAAATTTGTCACTGAATGAAAGGGGGAAAAGAAGATAACAGTTCAAAAGAATTCTTTGACTTTTCATTTTTATAAATAATAGAAACTTAAATATGTTTGTAGATACAGAAAAAGAAACCACCCACAGGACAATTCTGATGTCTCGTGGCAAGATTCATTTTACAGGAAGATTTTAGTCCCATCTTAAAACATGCACATCGTAAGTGGTTCCACAGTCTAGGCATTGCATTTATTATTGATAACTAGGATTAGGAACTTCCGCTGGCTCTGCTATTTTCCCACTCCCTTCCTCTACCTCCCCCAAAGGAGGAAATACTGAACAGATCAATCTAAGATTTGTTGGGCCAGGGTCAGTGTTCATAAGCCTGTGGATTTTATCTTCTGCTCACCTGCTTGCTAAGCTGCTAGGCATGTGTTACAGGCTCTCTCTTTCTCCCTTCCGAGTAATCTGGTATGACTATTTCCACATCTCTTAACCTTTCATATATTTCATCTGCTTTCTGTGCTGCATTCTGTACCATTTATTCAGATCGGTTCTCTAATTTGCCAATATTTTTATTCAGCTGTGCCCAATAGGTATCTTAACCAATCAAGATATTTTTTTACTTTAATAATTCTCTCTATATATTTTAATTTATAAAAGCTTTATTTGTTTTGTTTTCAAATTTACCTGGTCTTATAGGAGAACCTCCTATTGCTTGCTTATTTTGGGGGTTTTCATCTTTTATTTCTTTAAATACTTCATAATAGTTGTTTCGTATTCTTTGTCTGATGACTCCAATATTTGAAACTCCTGGGGAACTAATTGTGATCTTGGTTCATGATACTCTTATGAAGTTGTTTGCTTATATTTTTTATAACCATTGATTAGGAACTCCTATTTAGTTGATATTCATCTGTGGAATCTGGAAGACCTACTGAGGATGTGTTTCTCTAAAACTCACCTTCTATGTGGAGCCACATGCTCTACTAGTGACTTGGGACCACTGTAGCCCCCTTCTAGGTCTCTGGCTTCATGACAGAGCTGCTTTACATCTGCTTCCCTCTTTGTCCTAGGTCCTTTCTCTGGGTCACTCTGCCCTGGTGGCTTCCAGCCCACTGCTTCACTTTCTTCCCCCCAAGCTCTGTGAGCCTGGAAGTGCATGGCATTATTGTTTCATAGCAAAAGATGCCCTTCCCCCATTTTCTGGTGAACTCCTTCCAATCAAACGTTTCTCTCTCACCATTCCATCAAAACTGCATTTCCTGAGGTCACCAATAACCTCTATGCTACTAACTGCCACTTCTCAGTCTTATCTTATTTGTTGTGTCAGTCTTTTTGTACTGCCATAGCAGAATATCCGAGACCGGGTAATTTATAAAGAACAGGAATATATTTCTCACAGATCTGGAGACCAGGAAGTCCAAGGTTAAGGCATTAACAGGTTCAGTGTCTGGTGAAAGCCCGTTCCTCATAGATGGTGCCAACCAAGTGTCCTTACTTGGTGGAAAGGAAGTACAAAAGAGACTTTTATAAGGACACTAATACACTCATAAGGGCAGACCCCTCATGGCTTAATCACCTCCTAAAAGTCTTATCTCTTAATATTCTTGCATTGGGGATTAAGTTTCAACATGAGTTTTGGGAGGAACATAAACATTCAAACCATAGCACTTGCTGTGATGGTTAATTTCATGTGTCAAATTGGGTGTACCATGTTGCCCAGATATTTGATGAAACATTATTCTGGATGTTTCTGTGAGGGTGTTTTTGGATGAGATTTACTTTTAAATTAGTGGACTTCAAATAAAGAAGATTGCCCTCTCCACCGTGTTGTGGCCTCATCCAATCAGTCAAAGGCATGAATAGAACAAAAGACTGACCTTCCCTGAACAAGAAGGCATTCTGCAGCAGAAGGCCTTCAAACTCGGACTGCACCATCACCTCTTCCTAAGTCTCCAGCCTGCCCACCCACCATGCAGATTTTGGACTTGCCAGCCTCCATAATTGCACGAGCCAATTCCTTAAAATAAATCTCTCTGCACACATCCTAATGGCTCTGTTTCAGGAAAAGCCTGACTAAACCACCTGCCCTACTAGTAACATTTGACAGTATTGATCATTCCCTCTTCTTTGAAACACTTTCTTCCTTTGGCTTCCAGGATAACACACTGTCCTGGCTTTTCTCCAACTTCACTGGCTATTCCTTCTCAGTCTCATCTTCCCAGCATCTAAACGTTAGAATGCTCCAAAGCTGAGTCTTCAGACCTCTCTCTATACTTGTTGATCTCACTGAGTCTCCTTGTTTTAATATTGCATATACACTGATACAACAACAAATTCCAAGTGTGCATTTCTAGTCCAGACCTCCTCCTTTAACTCCAGGCTCATATGTCCAACCGCTTATTCTAAATTTATACTTATTGTCTGATAGGCATCTCAAAGTTAACAATTCTAAAACCAAATTGTTGAGGTCCCCCTCTCCCTCAAACTGCCCGTCCTCACAATCTTCTCCATAGTAAATGGAATATTATCATTTTAATTACTTGGACTAAACACTTTAGAGTTATCTCTGGATTTCTATGTTTTTCTCATAGCTCAAATCCAATCTTTCAGGAAATCCTCGTGCTCTATCTTTGACATATAACCGGAATCTAAGTGCTTCCTCCTACCACCCCTGCTGCCACCAGGCTGGGCCAAGCCACCACCATGTCTGTCCTGGGTGTTATTCTCACCTCTCAGTTGGTCTCTGCACTTCTACCCATCCCTCAAGGCATTCATTCTGCCTGGACACAGCAACCAGAGTGAGTCTTCATGATTTACTTATTTATTTTTTTGAGACAGGGTTTCGCTCTGTCGCCTGGGCAAGAGTACAGTGGTGTCATCATAGTTCACTACAGCCTCGAACTCCTGGGCTCAAGCAATCCTCCTGCCTCAGCCTCCCTAGTAGCTGGGACTATAGGTGTACACCATCATGACCAGCTGATTTTTAAATTTTTTGTAGAGATGGTGTCTTGCTCTTGCTCAGGCTGGTCTTGAACTCCTGGCCTCAAGCGATCCCCACCTTGGCTTCCCAGAGTGCTAGGGTTACAGGTCTGAGCCCCCACGCCCAGCTCAGAGTAAGTCTTTAAAAATACAACCCCCACCTACCACTCCTCTGCTCAAAAGTTAAAGTTTTTCAGCTTGCTCAGAGCTGAAGCCTCAATATTTAGATTTCCCTAAAAGACCCTACATAATCTCTTCCCCCCTCACCCTTGTCCCCTTTATCTCCTGCACTGGCAGGCCTGATCTCACCTCAGTGCCTTTCATTTGCTGTTTCCTCCATTTGAAATGTTCTTCCCACAGACAAACGTGCCCATAGCTCCCTCCTTCACCTTCTTCAGTCTTTGCTCAATGGTTACCTTCTTGGGGAGGCCTTCTAAATCACCCTACCTGAAACTCAACCTACCCCTGTTCTCTATTGGTTCTCCCTCCTTTACTCTTCTCCATAGCATTTATCTGACACCTGTACATTTTACTTCTTTTTCCATTTTTCTGTCTCCCCTTCGCTGCAATGTAAGATCCATGAAGGTAGGAATTTTTGTTTTATTCACTGGTATAGTCTCAATTCCCAATACAATACTTCAAAATTATAGGCACTCAATAAATATTTGTTGGCTGAATTAAAAAATGACTGTAAATACTCATTCTTGGAGAGCGTATAAGAGACAATCTCTCTTGTAGGGGACAGTATAATTTGTGCGATATTTTTAGAGATTTTGTGTCCCTCAGTGAGCCATTGGCTCTGACACTCACAACCAGTGCATTTTGCACCTCAACCTGCTTGTATTCGATGATGATTTACAGTTCTGACCTGTCCTCTGCAGGCTGTTGAGTTTGCCACCCCTGGCCCACAGGTGCTCCTCATTTTGATCCTTCCCTCAAATGATCCTCTGTTCATGCAGCCGCAGCAAGAATACTCACAATTCTCCTCCAAGCAGCATGTTCTTTAGTGCCTCTCAGCCACTGTATACACTCTTTCTTCGGCTTTTTCCCCCTTTTCTCAGCCTAGATAATGATGACTTTTCTTCTAGACTCAGTTCAAATGTCAATGCCTTGGTAAACCTGTCACCAGACACCCTGGCAGTGACTCTGCTCTGGGTCCTGGTAACATTTTGTGTAGAATTTGATTACAACCGTAGTATGTATCATGTTGCATTGAGTGCTTGTTACAGTTCCCGCCTCCCAATTAGACTGAAAGCAAACTTATGACATCCTCGTCTTTGTCTCCGGGTCTCTCACACAGTGCTGGCACTCCAGTTTTGGTTGCATGAACAAAGAACTCATTGAATGTCTTTTCCTATGTTTCTTCTCACTCTCATCTTTTTTCCAAGTAAAGTGTTTAAAAGTTGGTCATGTGACATTAGAATGACACAGCTTCCTGGATACAACCAAGTGGATGCCTGAACACAGAATCTCTAAACACTTCCAGAGTCACATACTCTCGCTAGGAAGCATCTAGGCACAATTTCTTTGCAGACAAGACACCCAGGATTGTTTGTTGGGAGAGTAAGCTGAGCAGCAGCAACAGCTCTTGCCCTAAATTTGCTGCTGCCCTTTAAGTGGAGACGTCTAGATGATTTTTTTAAATCCATAAGAATGGCAATAAAATATATTTATTGAATTGCATAATATTTTACATAAAAAGTTAAGGTTTCAGAAAAAAGGTCAACTAGGGTCCACTTGGTGGCCTCCGTTTCTTCAAGTCCCCAAACAGAACATACTTTTTTCATTCCATTTTTTCCCTTAAACCTAAGACAATATTAACCAGGCCTGGAGCTAGTTGGTGTCACATGTTTTGAGCACACTGATCCCTAATGCTGGAATCAAGTAACTCCACACCCTAAGAAGTGGCTTTAACCCAGGATGACACAATCTGTATTTGTTAAATCGCCAATTTAAGAAAGAAAGAAATTGTTTAAAGGCCTTTTGTTACATAATAATGTTTTATTCAGAAGGAGAGGAAAAGTTGGACTGATACAAAAGGCAATTCTTTCCATTTTCCACTTTATCCCACAACCAAATCAATTCTTCACTTCTGTGTTGCTAGTGCCTCCTCAGACTTCCTGTATCGGACTTCTCACGGGCTGCCATTCAGCTGCTGGTCACAGAAGAGTTTCGCACACCTCTCCAGGGCAGCTGGAAAGAATGACAGAGTGGAAGAAGACTGGCGATGGGTGGAGATTATTTTTAAATGTGTTTCGTCCCTATTTTGCTCAAGAACACAGGATTTTTTAAAAAATGTAGATAAAAAAGAGAGTCATTTCTGACGACCAGAGAATTGAAGCTAAAAGGGAAACACTTTAGTCCCTGGCGTCAGATTTTAAGAGTCCTGAGCAGAACACATTGCTTGATCACTGAGGTAAATATTCTTGACCTTTGTATTCAGACTGATGACTAGAACACATTAGAAAAACAAAGGGGAAACCTTATGACTTGGACCAAGCTTGTTTTTAACATTCTTTTCTGTCTTACTAATATCTAAGACGTAACCTCATATTGAAATACCATGTAACAGAAACTTAAGAACTTTCTCTGTAACTTAGCTAATACCTTTTTAATGAGACCTGAATATTTCACTGTGCAGATTGAATTTGACAATTAAGTCTTTTTATCTCTTCAGCTTTGCATAAAATATTTTTAGATTTAAATTTTTGTAATACAAGTAATAGGTAAAAATGCTCTGATCAACAAAATTGTATTTTTCTACCATAATCAAGCATAAATTCACAGGTCTTTCTGGGCTATGGTTTTAAAGAAACATTAACAAACCAGACAAAAGTACTTAAGCATAGGTTTTTAATATAGAATGATGAGACTAGGAGTAATTTACAACATAATTTTAATACTTGAGTGGGTGATAAAATATTTCACAAAAATCACCTTTCTAGTGTGAGGCTTCAAGAAGCACACATCTTGGAGTGAACAGCTATTGCTTTTATCTGCCTGTTACCCTTTCTCTCCCTCTGGTGGTAATGCCCCTGTCTCCCTTGGGGTAAACTTTCTCCCGTGATGGAAACTGACAGTTAAAATACTCAGCCCCCTACACCCAGGCTAATCTTGTTCTGCTGGTTACAGTGTTCCAATGTTCATGTGACCCCAAATAACAGCTACTCCTGACATTTTTCTACATGAACTATCTACAAAGCTGGAGAATGTACGTACAGCCAGTGCTACCTGTGGCTCTGTTCCTTATAGTCCAAAACAAACTGATTTGCTGTTGAACAAATTGAAGACAAATCCAAGAGGAACAGATTTGAGAGAAGGGGCAAAAAGAAAGATGACAGTTTTGCTTGGATCTCTGAGGTCCTCAGAAACGCAGTTCTTCCTTCAATACTCTGAGCTACTTCAGTATTGTTCCAGAAAATCCAGCGTCCCTCCACCCTAATCCAGTTCAAATTGTCTTTGGCACTTGCAACCAAGGAGCTATGACTCAGGAACATGCTTTTGGGCATCCATTGTATTAACATTTAATGGTACTTATTGAAGAGAAAAAATTTATTGAAGAGAACTATAAAAATTGGCACAGCCAGTTTATTGTATTCTATTACATAATATATTGCATTATATTATGTAATATATTGCCAGAAGCATTTAAAACCATTTGCCTGAACAATTTGCTTTTCACTTAGCCTCCCTTGTTAATCTCTATTACAAACTTTATATTAATTAAGAGTGACAGCAAATTGATCACTGAAATTAGGGGCCTTTCGCTAGCGTGAAATTTTAGTTCATTTTCTATAATTCACAATACTTTTAAAGCAATTTTGATGCTTAAGACATATACTTATATTATGTCTAAATTATGTACCACATCTATTTATACACAAACAGATGATACCATACATATTCAAATACTTTCCAAGGCTCATTCAACTAATAGCTAGGAGGCCTGGATTCTAGTGTTTGACATTTTGTTAACTAACTCTAGAGTTGGGTATGTCGCTTAACTTCTCTGGATCTCAGGGAAAAGAGGCTTTTGGAATAGACAAGGCGTTTTCCAGCTTTAAAATCCTGATTACATGACTAGAAAAAGAAATCAGTCTTGTTAGGAAAAGGTTTTGCTGATTTTACGAAAATCAGACAGTTTTTTACACTTTCCTGTGGACACTTTGCCAAAAACATTTTGTGAAAGTGTGATTGGGGGTGGTGGGGAACACCTGATACAAGTGAAGACAAACTATGTTGGCCTTGGAAAAATTCTATTGTCTAAAGACTCCAAGTACTTTGGCCTAGATAATGAACTAACAGGAGGCCAAACAAACAACAACAGCAACAGAAAAAAACAAAAAACTTTTAAATTGTCATTTATATAATTTCAGAATCATGAAAGTATTAATACATTTTTAAAAAATACTAGATCTTTTTAACTGCCTCAGTGAAAGAGAGAAATTTTGAGCGGGGAATTAAAATGTCAAATTAGTCAGAACTGATAAATTGGGTACTCAGAGTAATTTCTTCATAAAATTATTAAATATTTTTCTCAAGATTCAATAATATATTAAATGTACATTATTAAAATGAATGCTATATAACTTACTATTTTAAAATATACTTTGACAATTTCCAAAAAATGTTTTTGAAATGTTAAAGAAATAGTCTCAAATTTCCATTTTTGTTTTCCCCATAAGGGTACCACCACGAGTTACAGGATTAAAAATACCAGTTCAGTGCTGCAGTTTTGGCATCACTATCTCATAGCTTTGTGACTTTGGTATGTTAAGCAATTTTGGTTGCAAGATATAGAAACTCAACCATATTATCTCAGGGAATAGGGTGTCAGAGTTTGGTTTTTGTTCATTTGGTTTGTAAAGAATATTTATGGAAATTAGAAAAACTGAACTCTCAGCCATGATATCAAACAAATCCTAAAAACAACAGAAAAGTTGAACAACCAAGGAGCCTAAGAGGAGAGGAATGCAAACTGAATTGGGCTTTCTGGAACACAGAATTTGAGGGTGTTCAGAATCCAAGGCACCAGTGAGAATTAGCAGTCTCATCCTATTAATTAATAGTTAGTGGAACATCCCAATCAACTGAGATTGTTGAGACACCCATCGACAAAGGTTCTGGTCTAGTTCATCTGGGGAAGTGCCTTGCTCATTTTATTTTTAAAGGGCTCCCAGCCAGTTTTTGGATGCCCTGCTCTATGTGTTACCTGATTTTACTGCTCCTTCCCTTGGTGTGGGCTTCAGGATCGCCCCACCACTAGCTGGCTCCCCTTAGCTTCTATTCTTTATGTCTTTTCTTTTCCACAGGCACACTGCCTCAGATCCTTCAAGCCTTAGCTCGAATGCCGCCTTCTCAGTGAGGCCTTCCCTGTTCCTGTTACTAAAAACTGCACCCCACCTCCCTGGCACTTTTCAGTCCCCTTCCTTGTATTATTTTTATACAACACTTACTGCCTTCTAATATACTATTTGATATACTTGTTTGTGTTTATTGCTCATTCCATCCATCAGAATGCAAGATCTATGAGGCAGAATTTTTGTATATTTTGTCCATATATATGTCCAGTACCTAAAACAGAGGAGATGTGTAATATATACTTATTGAATGAATGGGTGAATGAATGTGTGGATGGATGCTCTCTGCTTAGTCATTGGTTGACATTAACTACTGCTCACTGGTGATCTACAGGGCGCTTCCCACCCACAGCCAGCCTCTGTGCCTCCTTTTGTAGCCAGCTTCCACACTTGATTGTCTGATTGGACCAGCTTTTTGGGACTGAACTTTTTTTCCTAGGTCATTTTTTTGAATGGTTATGACTTGGCTGTTTATAAGTCAATGCTCAACCAGGGGCAATCAACTGTGACTCAGGGATTACACACAAAGCACAAAAGAGGGCTGCCTGGAGCCATCCCTTCAGCAAGTACTGTGGGAGGGGCAGCTTCTCCAGGAAGGTGACTTTGGTGCTGGGTGATTGTTCAGCAAATTGCCTAACCGTGCTGAGCTCCAATAAAGTGGCAGTAACACCAGCCTGCCTGAGACTGAGCATCTTTAGAGGTTCAAATGAACAATTGCATGAAATATGTTCATAAAATGTGTTTTCAATAGTAATTTATTATAAAAATAAAATGAATATGAGAAGTTATATAATTTTAGATGACAACTAAATGGGCCTAAAAATAAAGCCTAAGGGAAGTTGCAGGGGAGAAATTAGGAATTTAGAAACTTGTTGCTTAAAGTGCCTTTTGGTTTCCTTTTCCCCAACCCATGAATGTTTTTTAAATGTTACTCTCATTTCACATTGATTTCTAGTTGGCAGGGGCTTCTGCTATGTAACTTCCAAAGTGATATTTAAAGGGAATAAATGCAAAGATCTGCACTCAGTTTCCAAAAACAAATTGCAAAATACAGGTTGAAGGAAATATGGTCTGATAGATGTATATACGTTAAAGACTTAAAAAAGATTTGAGGATATTTTTATTTGTTTTTAGTTGGCAATAACATGATATTTATGAGCAGTATGGGATGGTAGAAAATAATGTGATATCAAGCATGAATATCATTTTGAAATATCATCATTAGAATGTAGAAAATTATACTCCTCTCTTTATACTTGGAATATTGGATTCAGTTCTAGGCACCACATTTTAAGAGGCACTAGAGTATGTTTAGACGAGAGAGTATGGAGGAGATGAATGGGGCATGAATAAAGACAGGTGTGAAAAAGCACATACTGTGATTGTTGACCTCAAATGTTTACAAGCCTGTGAAAGGGGAGCAGGGCTGTTCTGTACTCCACAAATGTTACTACTAGATTCAGATTCACCAGGCACTTTAATACACATTGTAATCATATTTATAATAATGATTTAAGGTGCTAGGATTATTATTTTTCCCTTTTAGAGTGGAACAAACTTATACTTGGAGAGGTTTGGTGCTTTTCCAAGGTCACATAGCTAGGAAGTTATAGAACTAGAATTTGACCACACCACTTTGAAGTTTAAGAACAATGGTGTTTCTACCCATACCATTGCTATCTACCAGATTTTTTTTTTTTTTTTACAAATTATCACAAACTTTGTGGCTTAAAACAACATGCATTTATTCTTTTATAGTCCTAAAGGTCAGAAGTCCAAAATCAGTTTTGGTGGCTCAAAATAGAGGTGTCAGCAGGGCCATGCTCCTTCTGGAAGCTCTAGGGGAGGATCCATTGTCTTGCCTTTTCTAGCCTCTTGAGCTGTATTCTTTATTCCTTGGCAAGGCAATGGATTCTCCCCTGGAGCTTCCAGAGCTCCCATTCCTTTGTCATCCACGCCAGAAGTATAGCACCTTGCTTCAAATTACCACCTTGCCTCCTTCTTCTATGTGAAATCTTCTTCTCTGTCCTTCTTAATAAGGATATATTATTATATTTAGGGCCTACCAGGATAATCTTCCCAATTCAAGATCCTTAATCATAGCTGCAAAGTCCTTTTTGCCATATAAGGTAACATTCAGAGGTTCCAGAGACAAGGACATGGGTATCTTTAGAGGCCACTTAAAAAAATATATTTTTTTATTTCAGCATATTACGGGAGTACAAATGTTTAGCTTATGTATATTGCCTTTGCCCCACCCAAGTCAGAGCTTCAAGCACATCCATCCCCCAGATGGCACACGGCATCCATTAGGTGTGTATATACTCATCCCTTCCTCCCCCCTCCCATCTACCAAATTTATGGGGAGAAACATTTCAGCTCAACGCAGGGACTAGCAGTATTGTTCAAAGATGAATAACTCCATAAAGTAGTGAGTGGTTCCTTATCACTTGGAGTTCAAACATATACTGGACAGCTGCTTTGCAAGGATCCGGTAGTTCCTTCATTTTATATATAGATGTAGATATATAGATATAGATAGACAAACCATAGAGCTGAAGGAACCCCAGAAGTGAAGCCTAGTAAATTTAAGTGATTGAGCTGAGTTAATTCAGTAGTTATTGGAAAATATGGCACCCAGACTTCATTCTCTAAATTTGTAGTCTAGTGTTTTTTCTATTATAGCAATTACTCCTCATCTAATAACTAGATAATACAGTAGGGTATGGAAAGAGGAAGGTCAGGGATGTTTTGTGAATTACTATTATATAATGGATTGTTTGGCATGCTCTTGCTTTATTAGGATAAGCAAAGAATGTGAGTGGTAGTTGGAGAGGGTTTAAAATGATAAGCATTGAATGACACATAGTAGAGAAAAGAACAGAATGTTGCGGAAGGTTAAGGAGGGCAAGGACTGTGGATTTTATTGAGTGTCCTATATGTTGGAATGGGTAATGATTTCAACCCTTCAGCAAACAGTTAAAGAGAATCTTCTTTGTGCTGAGCACTGTGCTATGTTCTGGGGAGCCAAAAATGAACTAGATGAAATCCCTATCCTTTTAAGGAAAACAGTCTAGGAAGAAAAGATCACCATGTAAAGCAGTGGGAAAAAAGAAAGTACTAAGAATTATCATAGAGAATACTGTAGATGAAAGGTTCTATGAAAGCAGAGAGGAAAGAATATTTAGTTGAGTGTAAATGTGTAGGTGTGGGGATGTTGGTATGGTGAAAGGAGGGATGTCAGGAAAAATTCCAAGGGGATGTAATTTACTGTCGTCATTATCTTGAAGGATAGTAGGAGTTCACCTGGTTAAATGAGGGATAGATTTCAGGTGGGGGAGACTACAAAAGCAGACTAGAGCCTGTTAAGTCTGTGTGTGATATGGGGCTATGTTAGGAGTTGTAGCTGGAGCAGAAGAGGTCAAGGGATCAGATTATAAACGGCCGTTTATGAGTTTGAACTTGATTCAACCAGGTGGAAAGCCTCTGATGGATTTTAAAGAGAGATGTGTCATGCTCAGCTCTGTGCTTTGGGGGCATTCTCTGGTAGTTCTATGGAACTGAAGCAGAAGTGAAATTAGAAAGGCTTGACCCAAAGAGTGGCAAAGAAGCTGAAGTGGTGCAGATGGACTGTTAGTCACAGATTTCAGAGGAAGAATTCATACATGGGATTTTAAATAAGAGTGCTTTAGTAGAGAGAAATTTGGTTCCCTACTGGTTGGAATAGCAAGATTTTATCAATGGAATTAAGTGATACTGAAGTGAGAGCAGAGTGTGTAACATGGAAGTCCTGGGATTGGAACCACATGGCCATTGTGATCTTGTGTGGATTCGCTGATGACTCTTTGGAACTGAATTCAGGAAATGACATAAAAATGATTTGCACAATAAAATGAGAAGAATCAGGAGTCTAAAGTCAATACATTTGAAGAAAAAACAACTAGGTTGGTACAGATAGGGAAGTAGCCATTATCATGAGAGACCCGTTTGTGGATTAATTTTGCACAGTCCAGTGGAAAGATCCTCAAAGCAAAACAAATGTCCTGAATCCAGTCCTCCCCCACTGCAACCCTTTCCCCTCCAGATGCCTTCATCCTTCAACCACACCACAGAACTCCCTCCTGGCATCTCCTGGCAGTGGGTACTTGGGAGCAAAGGAATCCTGACAAACCAAGGATGAGAATGTTAGAATGCTGAAGATCTTGGAGACCTTGTACTCGAACCTACATACTTCGGGATGTGGCCAGAGGAAACAAATAACTTGCCAAGGTGTCAAGTAGCGGGCCCTCCCCCTTAAGCCCGGACTTCCTGACTTTGGGTCCAGGGCTCCTTCCACTACCCCTCACCGTCTCCCGATTCGGGAGCTCGGAGTTTGGAGAGGGGTGGGGACAGCAGGGTCCACCCGAGTGAGTCAGAGTCCCCCATCGCCCAGCCCCGGTGGGACTCCCCGCCCCGCCCCCTTCCCGCGCCGGGCCGGGTCCCAGTGCAGCCGTCACCCGGGCGCGCGCGGGGTCGCGCGGACGCGGGTCGGGCAGCGGGTGCCGAGAGGTCGCCGGGCCACCCGCGCCGCCGCCCCCCGCCTGACGCACGGAGGGGCTGGGACGCGATTTGCCGCGAGTGACTGGAGCCGCCGTTGCCGGGGCCCGCTCCGCCCCCAGCCCGCCTTCCTCCCGCCTCGCCCTCCGCCTCCGCCCGCACCTCGCTAGCGTCCCCGTGTCCTCCCCAACGCCCGGGAGCCGCCGGCCGCGAGCGCCAGCGCCAGGGACAGCCAGGTGAGTGTGGCCGCCGCGCGGCCCGGGCGGGAGCAGCGCGCAGGCCGCGCGGCCGGGTGGCCAGCGCGGGCAGGCGGAGGCGGCGGCGGCGGCGGCGGGCCGGGCTTTCTTCCCCGGCGCGGGCCGCGGGGCAGCCGGGCTGCGCGGTGAGGGAGGGGCGCCCGCGCCTCGCCGTCCCCGTCGCCCCCGCCTCGCACCCCCGCCACCGCAGACAAAGCGCCCGAGGTGGAGCCCCGCGGGCCGCCCCTGCCTCCGCGCCGCCTGCCGGGTGCGGCCGCGGCCCGCTGTGCCGGCCCCGCGCTTCTCCCCTCCTGAGCGCCCTTGTTCATTTCTGGGTGAAAGGGACCCGCATCGTGCAACAGGTTTGGGCGTTAATCCTTTTTTTCTGGCGGGTTTCGTCCTCCTGGCGTGCAGGGACCAGATGTGGCGCCCGGCACTGGGGCGAGTCCGGGTGTCCAGCTCCCGCGGCCGGCTCCTTTGTGTGACCAGTGACCAGCCCTGCCCGGTGGGTGGGTGGGGGACAGGGGCTTGGGGCCCTGGGCTGTGTTGCAGAAGCTCCTGGACACCTCTCTTGTGGCATGGGTCTTGGCTTCCCGCGGCCTGCAGGACGTTAACATCCCTCCAGCCTTTGGAGGAGCCACAAAGAAGAGGGGGAGAGCGGGCTGGCCAGGGTATTTATTTATTTAAAAAAAGAACCACATATATGTATATATATGTGTATTTATTTGTATATCTTAAGTAGACTTATATTAGAAAACGGCCGCAGTCTCACCAGCTCTTGAGGGGATGGGTGTGGGATTTCGCCCTGGGATGCACGGTTTGGACCTGCTGGTGCTGTAACAGCCACTGTGGTTCTCTTGGTGCTTTGACATCTTTCTCTCATACACAGACATCACTGGAGAAGTTGGGAGAGCTGTTAAGGGAGTAACTAGATAGCAGCTGTTTGACAGGTCATCGCTTTCTTCACGTTTTTATCCGTGTCAGGCATACCCACCATGCATCTCAGCATAGCTTGACAAGCCCTCAAATTAAAATTGCCATTCAAAATACCCCCATGTTGGCAAATCTTAATTCATATATATATTTTTCTTTTTTTTGACTTGCTAAATCTTATTTTCTTAGTGTGGGAAATTTTTCCCCCAAGGAAGAATCATAATAAAGTACAGTTTATCTTTGTTTACATACCTTGGGTCATGCCAGTACCTAGCTGGTTTCATTGGTATGTTATTTTGGTGTAACAATACTAAATAGAAGGAAGATATCTTCCTTTTGCTTTGAGCAATAAAATACTTCTTTGTTCTAGAACCAGGAAGCCTTTATACATAATACTTTTTGTGGGCAAAAGTTGGTGACTGTCTTTACCCCATGACTAAATACATGATAAAATCCCCGAAGGGCTTAGGAAGCATTGCACAACTCTATAGATTGTTTTTATATTTCAAATTCCAGGAAATCTTTTTGTTGAATATTTATTCAAACATTCTGGACTAAATTTAATCTTAAAAATTGGGCCTACTCTAATAACTTCCCCAACATTAGAAAAATGAATTGATTGCATGTAAAGAGTTTACCAAATGTTACTCCCTGTGAGTAACAATTGAAAGAAATAATTGATGAAAAAGATTAGATGCTAATGATGGACTAGATATATGACAGCAGAATGTAGCTCATAGAAAGTGGTAAAGAGAGGTCACCACGTTTCATTTAATTGGGTTTTAGTTGATTGGTGAGCATTTAATGACATTTTAAACAGTTAATCTTACTAATGACATATCTGAAAATAAAATATCCACTAATTTATAAAAACAGAAAATATTACATTTTGACTTTTTAAAAAACTCTATAAGGACTCCTTAAGCTTTTTCTAGTTCCTAAAAACAAACTTGGTTTTAATGACAGTTCTTTTGAAGAAATGAAATTAATCCAGTTAATCTGATTTGTAGAAAGTTTCTCTGGCATAGTAGTTTTACTTTACTGAAAATACCATTCATCTGTGTAACATCTAACTTCGAAGATCTTTTAATGCTATTAAAAGCAAACAGGAGCAATCTCTTGAGAAAAGTAGGGTATTTACTAATAAAAAATAGCAGAAATGTAAATTTCTATAATAGTTTTTTTGAGAGATAATTTATATGCCATAGAATTCACTCTTTTAAAGTGTACAACTCACTGGTTTTAGTATAATCACAGATTGTGCAAACATCACTAATTCAAGAACATTATCATCACCCTGAAAAGAAATTCATACCCTGTATCTGTCATTGCTGTTCCCCCCGACCCCTGTACTTGACAACCACTAATCTATTTTCTTTCTCTGTGGATTTACCTATTCTGGACATTTCATATAAACAGAATCATACAATATAGGGCCTTTTGTGTAATGTTTTCAGGGTTTGTTTATACTACACCATGCATCAGTACTTCATTCCTTTTTATGGCAGAATAATATTTCATTATATGACTGCCACATTTGTTTATCTACTGGGCATTTGAGTGGTTTCCACTTTTTGGCTATCACGAATAATGCTGCTGTGGGCACTCATTTACAAGTTTTTGTATGGACATATGTTTTCAGTTCTCTTGGGTGTATAACTAGGTGTGGAATTTCTGGGTCATATGGTAACTCAGTTTAACTTTTTGAGGAACTGCTAAACTGTTTTCCATACCTGCTGCACCATTTTTACATCCCCACTAGCAATGTATGAGGGTTCCATTTTCTCCACATCCTTGCCAACACTTGTTAAGGTTTGTCTTTTTGATGATAGCCATCCTTGTGGCTGTGAAGTGGTATCTATTAATGATTGTGGTTTTCATTTGTATTTTATCTTTTCATGTTCCTAACTGGCCATTTGTATATCTTCTTTGGGGAAATGTCTTTAATTTATAATGCTTTTTTAAGTTTGTGTTTTTTACATATGTATTTTTTCATTTAATCTTTTAAATAATTCTGTAAGGTAGGTTTATCCTTATTTTATTTCTAGGAAACTAAGATGCAAGTGAGTTAAATCATTTGCTGTTTTTTAACCTTACAGTTGGTAAGAGGCAGGGTCTGAATGCAATTGCAGGTCTTCTGACTACTTCCTGCATTCTTTTATTTGATGAGGCATACAAAAGTTAAATTGTGTTTCTGAATTTGCTTGGCTAGTCAGTGACAAAATGGGAAAAATAAATAAAAAAATAAAATAAATAAAAAATCAAATGAAACAATATCAAAAAAGCAGGTGTTGTGGCCACACTGCCTTATATTCACCAGAGTGTATTATGTTTTTTTCATATAAGCTCTTTGTTTTCTCCTACCCTAATAATTTCCATATTTCCAGTGGAGAAACAGAGTCAGTGTGATAAAACCTTGTAACAGTGTCTCAGTGGCATAGCTGATCCTAGAACCCCCTGTTCACTCAGACACACATTGCACTTTCTATTCCCCTGAAACTTCCATGTTCTCTGTTTTCCCACTAATTTATTTCCTCTAATGGTAAAATAATTGAATAGTTTCACATTTTACATAAATGTTAAGATTTTTCTGGGTTAAACTGAAATTAACTTTTATTTTTGAAGAGGGTGATTTGCCAGTTTCACTTTGAAGTACAGGATTACTAAGGTACTTATTTCAGTTTTTTTATATAACTATGTATCAGATATATCATGTCTGCAAAATTCTCAACTCCTTAGAGGTTAGGTAGGAGCCATATGTTATTTATTCATCTTTGCATGTGCATTGTCCAACATGTGCCTGACACATAGCAGGGACTCTAACTTTTGTTGAATGAATGAATACAAATGCATTTTTAAATTAAAATTATTTGCTATTCTTTTTTAGAATAAAGGCAATACAAATTCCAGAAAAGGAAAAATCTCTCTTACCTCTGGCATGACCTGAAAAATAATAAATGATAAAAATTGGAATTTGATTAACGCTAAACACTATCTTATAGAAGGAAGTGACTGTTGCAATAGGCTCCAAGAACCTGGACTGGCACATGTTTGTTTTTTAAGTACTTAGCTCAGTACCTACACATCATAGTTGTACCACAATTGTTTGTTGGATGAATCAGTGACCAATGAGTGAATGAAAGAATTAGTTTTTGCTATGACAAGCAGAGGAGATACAGAAAAAGAATATTTATATATTTTAATTGTCAAACATGATATGCGTTAATTTTTATGATTCAAATAAAATTTTAAAATTCAAATAATATGTGAGCATATAGAGTAAAAGCTGAAAATCTCCCTTCACTTCTTGTTTCCTTCCCCTTCTGCACCTCTAAGGCTACTCTTGTTTCAGATAACCACTGTTAACAGTTTGAGGTTTGTATTTCCAAACCTGTATCTTTGCATTTATATGTGTATGTATGTAACAAAATAGACATTTACATATCCCACCATACATATATATGTTTGTATTCACAACGGTTTTTCTTTTACAAATGGGATCATACTAAACATATCCCTTTGTTTTTCACTTAAATATATTAAGACTTTTGCATCTGTCATTCACAAGGGATAAACATATTTATGTTTCCTTTTAAGTTTGCAATCCTAGCCTGGTTTTGGTGTCAAGATTAAGTCACCCTCCAAGGATGAATGGGAAACTTTCCACTTTTTTCTGTGCTCTGGAACAGTTTAAAATAGTCTGCCCTGTAAACGTTTACTAGAAATCACCTGACAACTGTGGGGGAGGGAGGAGATCTGAGATGACCTTTCTCATTTTTCCTGTTTTTATTGTTCTGTCAAGTTTCGGCACTTGTTTTCTATTACCTTTTATGAGTAAGCTGATGAAGGTAAATGATTAAATCAATCAATGTCTGCAAAATGTATGGGCTTTTCTTAGACCCAGGGTGAAGTCCTCTGCTTCTGTTTACTAGTTGTATAACCTTTGTCAAGTTCACTTACCCTCTTCCAAGTTCTGTCTTCTCACCTGTAAAATGGCAATAATTCCCACCTCATAGGAATCTTGAAGCTATTAAATGAGATGTGAGCTTATGTATGAAAAGACTCAGTAGTTGCAGCTAATAAAAATGAAAAAAATTATAATAGACTGTGACATGCTATACAAATGTAAATTTGTTACCATAGTTAATATAATTATGTTTTAGCCTAATAGGAACAAATTTAAGGAGCTAGGATGATGGAGCTAGGGACAGTTTCCACTAATAAATTGGAAGAATCTATAAAAATTCCTAGGCCAATTTAGAATTTAATTCTGGTAGACAATGATTTCTAAATACCCATACTCTTTTTGAGGCAGGATAGTAGGGGGAAGTAGTGGAGTAAACAGACTTGGATTAATTTTGTGTGATCACTTGTTAGCCAGTGACTTTGGACAAGTTAATCTCTCAGTAAAATGGGATAACAACACTTTCTTTATAGGGTAGTTATGAGGAAAGAGATTAATATAGTGCCTGGCATGGAATGAGTGTCCCATAGTGACAAACCTAAGATGTTGGGCTCTGCTATTTTAAGGCTGCTTTGTAGTGGAAAGAACATTAAGCCCTAAGTTAGAGTTTTAGTCTGTACTATGTATATTTATTAGCCTCTGGCCTTGGACAAGTCACCTAATGCTCACGTCCTTGTTTTCTCACCTATAGAAAAAGAACAAGAGAACTAAAACTTATGGAGGATCTATTTTATATGCATTTACTAGGCAGTTTACAAACCTTATCTCATTTAATCCTCCCAGTAATCCTGTCAGATGGAGATGATTGTCACTTCCCTCTTTAATAGATGAAGAAACAAAGATGTAGGACTGAGTGGACCCCTCAGTCCTGGCCATGTTATTTCACTCATGACAACTGTCCACTTCTGGAAATGATAGAGCTTGCCCCTATGTAGGACCAATATCACATGAGGAGCCTACTGTAAATTGAAATACTAAGTGTATAAATCAACTAAACCAGTGTAGGATGAGACTACTTACTTATTAATGATTTCCATTAATAACATACAAATAGAGGATTGTTAATGTGTTCTAATGCTTATGCTTAAGAGTAGTAATTTAAGTTAATACTTTGTGTTCTCATAATCGCTGTACCTAAATAATTTATTACTTAGTGCTCCCAGTGTTGCATTCCCAGTTTGACCAGATAAAAGGGAGGGGATAGGTAATGGTCATAAAGGGGAATATAAGCTTGTTTGATAGTGGTGTGTTTGTGTTTAAGAGCTGGGAAGTATGGTTCTCTGGCAGTTTGACATTTGCAGAAACTGCAGATTCTTGGAAAGCAGAGAAAAATCTGCATTATAATTCATTGTCTTCTAGTGGACTTGCAGTGAGTCATTTAGAAAATAGACCTGCCTTTGTCAGCTGGTTTGTAAAAAGCTATTGATTATATTCTTGAAAGATAGTAATATTGTCTTTCCTTTAATAGGGGAAAGGTTTTGCTTATGTGTTCCATTTTATTTGATCAGATTCAGTGATATTGATTTAGTATTTTTGCAAGCTTTGTGCTAGGGATATGGAAAACAAAAAATGCTGTTGGGAGATCACAAATTAAATTGTGATGCAGTAATAATATAGAAAGTTTAGGAATTCTATCTATTGGGGCTTCAGTTAGCATATTTGTTTAGTAGGAATGGGAATTCCTATGTTTAGGTTAGAGAATTTTTTTATCACAAGAGGCTTGAATTGCACTTTGTAAATTCTCACTGACAATGAATACTTCTTTTTTGCAGAATATAAAACACCTTGGAGCTATATGTAAGAATTAGAAGACATAGTTCCTGTCTTCAAAGAGTTTGTGATCTAGTTAGGGAGGCAATGAAGGAGGAAGCCAAGTAAAGGGACAGAAAGCTCTTAAAGCTTGTGCCTGCTCTTTGTCAAATCAATTTTGCTACATTGGGCTTTGGTAAAGTGCCATAGGTTTCTCTTGAGGAATAGTATCAGAAACAACCTAACCCTTTGAGTTGTGTAACTTGTATATCTTGGTCATTTATAGGGGTTCTCTTTGCTTTATAAAAATTACTGTTTGGTCTAAGTACCAAGAATAGTTCCCCTTCTCAGTACTTTTCTGTTTATCTCCTGGACTGCCTGGATTTTCCTTTTTCTGACGGCTACTAGGAAGCCAGAGCTAGATTTGTGGCCCACCCCAGAATAGGCAAATAAGTTTTATGTTATACAATTTTCACCTTTTTCTTGGTACTATTTTTCGGTTCTTTTCTTTATTCTTTACTTTTATCTTTAATTTATTAACTTTTTATAGTTCATTTATTCTTGTGTCTTTAATCCTCTTCAGAACAAAATGAGATATATATGTATCTTAAAGATATTGACAGTTCTGTTCCAGAGTATCACAACAAAGCAATGTTTTGTGTTTTTTTTCTCTTTTTTCTTTTTAGAGTCTTACTCTGTCACCCAGGCTGGAGTACAGTGGCACAATCATAGTTCACCGTAACTTCAAACTCCTGGGCTCCAGTGATCTTCCCACCTCAGCCACCTTGAGTAGCTAGGATTATAGGTGTGCACCACTAATGCCTGGCTGATGTCTGTTTTTTTTTTTTTTTTTAGAAATGGGGTGTTACTATGTTGCCCAGGCTAGTCTTGAATTCCTGGCTTCAAGTGATTCTCCCGCTTCAGCCTCCCAGAGTGCTGGATTATAGGCATGAGCCACTGTGCCCAGCCGTAAAGCAAATATTGAAATAAAGCAAGTCACACAAATTTTTGGTTTTCCAGTGCTTATAAAAGTTATGCTTACCTTATACTGTAGTACGTGTACAGTATCATTATGAATAAAAATATATATATTTACCTTAATTAAAAAATACCTTACTGCTAAAAAATACTATCGATCAACTGAAAATAAGCAATGATGTAATCTTTTTGTTTGTGGAGGGTCTTGCCTTGGTTTGCTGAAATTTGGGCTGTCGGTGACAATTTCTTAAAATAAGAAGACAATGAAGTTTACAGCATTGATGACTTCCTTTCATGAAAGATTTCTCTGTAGCATAAGTTCCTGTTTGATATTAATAGTATTTGAGCCACAGGAGAACGTCTTTCAAAATTGGAATCAATTCTCTCAAACCCTGCTGCTCCTTTATCAACTAAGTCTATGTAATATTCTAAATCCTTTGTTGTCATTTCAACAATGTTCACAGCATGTTCACCAGGATTAGATTCCATTTCAAGAAACCACTTTCTTTGTTCATCCATAAAAAGCAACTCATCTGTTCAAGTTTTATCATGAGATTGCAGCAATTCAGTCACATCTTCAGGTTCCCCTTCTAATTCTAGTCCTCTTATTTTTACCACATCTGCAGATACTTCCTCCACTAAAGTTTGAACCCCTTAAAGTCATTCATAAAGGTTGGATCAGCTTCTTCCAAACTCCTGTTCATTTTGATATTTTCACCTCCCATGAATCAAGAATGTTCTTAATGGCAACTAGAATGGTGAATCCTTTCTAGAAGGTTTTCAATTTACTTTGCCCAGATCTATCAGAATAATCACTATCTATGGCAGCTGTAGCCTTATGAAATGAATTTCTTAAGTAATAAGATTTGCATTACTCCTTGATCCATGGGCTACAGAATGGTTATTATGTTAGCAGGTGTGAAGACAACATTAATTTCCTCGTACATTATCATCAGAGCTCTTGGGTGACCAGGCGCATTGCCAGTGAGCAGTAATATTTTGAAAGGTATCTTTTTTCTGAGCAGTAAGTCTCAAAAGTAGGCTTAAAATATTCCATAAACCATGTTGTAAGCAGATGTGCTGTCATCCAGGCTTTGTTGTGCCATTTAGAGAGTACAGGTGGAGTAGATTTAGCATAATTTTTTTGAGTCAGGGTTTCATTCTGTTGCCCAGGCTGGAGTGTAGTGGCGCAATCAGCAATCAGCTCACTGCAACCTCCAACTCTTAGGCTCAAGGGATCCTCGTGCATCAGCCTCCCGAGTAGCTAGGACTACAGGTGTGCAACGCCATACCTGGCTAATTTTTTAAAAAAATTTTCTAGAGATGGGGTCTTACGATGTTGCCCAAGCTGATCTCAAACTCCTGGCCTCAGCAATCCTCTTGCCTCACCCTCCCAAAGTGTGGGGATTATAGGCATGAGCCACTGCACCCAGCCAATTTTTAGCATACGTCTTAAGGGCCTTAGGATTTTCAGAATGGCCAATGAGCATTGGCTTCAACTTAAAGTCACCAGCTGCATTAGCTCCTAACAAGAGAGTCAGCCTGTCCTTTGAAACTTTGAAGCCACTAAACTTCTCTCTAGCTATGAAAGTCCTACCTAGATGGTATCTTCTTCCAATAAAAGACTGTTTCTTCTACATTGAAAATCTGTTGTTTGGTGTAACTACCTTCAGCAGTGATCTTAGCTAGATCTTCTGGATGACTTGCTGCAACTTCTACGTTAGCACTTGCTGCCTCACCTTGCACTTTTATGTTCTGGAGATGGCTTCTTTCCTTAAACCTCATGAACCAACTCTGCTAGCTTCAAACTTTCTTTTACAGCTTCCTCACTTCTCTCAGTCTTCATAGAAATTGAAGAGAGTTGGTCCTTGCTCTGGATGAGGTTTTCGCTTAAGGGAATGTTGTGACTGATTTGATCTTCTATCCAGAGCACTAAAACTTTATCAGCTGTTTTGCCTTATTATCATTTGTGTGTTTATTGGAGTAGCACTTTTCATTTCCTTCAAGAACATTTCCCTTGCATTCTCAACTGTCTGTTTGGTGCAAGAGGCCTAGCTTCGGGCCTGTCTTGGCTTTTGACTTGCCTTCCTCACTTAGCTTACTCATTTCTAGCTTTTGATTTACAAAAAAAACATGTGACTCTTCCTTTTACTCGAACACTTAGAGGCCATTGTAGGGTTATTAATTGGCCTAATTTCAGTATTGTTGTGTCTCAAAAAATAGGGAGACCTAAGAAGAGGGAGAGAGACAGGGGAACGTCCAGTCGGTGGAGCAGTCAGAACATATACAACAATTATCAATTAAGTTGCTGTCTTCTATGGTTGTGGCTTGTGGCACCCCCAAACATTACAGTGGTACAATGGTAACATCAAAGATCACTGATCACAGATCACCATACAGGTATAATAATTATGAAAAAGTTTGAAATATTGTGAGAATTACTAAAAATTGACAGACATGAAGCGAACATGTGCTATTGGGAAAATGAGCTGATAGACTTGCTCAATGCAGGGTTGCCACAAACCTCCAATTTGTAAAAAATGCATTATCTGCAGGGTTCAATAAAGCAAAGTGCAATGAAATGAAGTATGCCTGTAAATATGCATGAAATCCACAGAGAGATCTATCAAAGTAAACAGATTAATATGCTAATGACCAGATATGGCAAATAAGTTTTATTTCATAGGCCAGCTTTGATTGATAAGGGTGACTGCCTAGAACACAGCTTTGAGAAGTAGTTGGAGGTAGCATCTGGAAGTAGTGGGAACGGGTACTGTGATTATGGAGCATGGGCAGGAGTAGTGATGGCATGAGTGCCTGTATTTGCTGTCCCTAGTACAGATACAATACTTGGGATGCTAAATAGCACAGTAGGTGCGTGGCTTTACGTTTAGAGCTAGGTTTTTCAGGGAGAGATGTGGATTTGAGGAAAAAGCTGGTGACTTGTTGGGATTGGCAATCAGATTGGTTTAGCTAGAGTCAAATGTCTGTAGTGCATTAAGGAGAAATGAGGTTGGTAGAAAAGTTGAGGAAGTTGGGGTATGGGGTGCCTTAATGGATAAATAGGGGAGATTAGATTATTCTTTTTTTATCTCCTAAAACTTTTTTTCTAATGAATGCTCTGTGTTATTTCCACAGTTAATTTCTTAGTTCAGGTCCTAGTCACACTTTTCTTATTTTTAAAGTTAATTATTTTTTGAATAAGTAATACATCATATATTTCAAAATTTAAAAGATATAAGAGCACACATACAAAGTTTTCCATTTATTCCTGTTCCTTAGCTACTTAGTTTTCTTTTCCACAAAGTCAACCAGTGTCATCAGATTCTTACGTATTTTTCTGGAAATATTTTATGTGTACATAAGTGCTTTCCCATCCTTTTTACACAAATGATACTTCTCTGCTTATGCACATACTGCTTCTTCAACACCCCACACATTGTTCTGCTCCTTACCTGTTTACGTTTTGGAGATTTTTTTTTCATATCAATGCATAAAGAGTTTTCTTTTTTTCTTTTCTTTAGATAAACTTTTTGTTTTGGAATAATTTTAGATTCTCAGAAAAGTTGCAAAAATAGTGCAGAGAGTTACTATATACACCTCACCCAATTTAGGTTTCACCCTAACATCTTACTGTGGTGCATTTGTCAAAACTAAGAAACCAAAATTGGTATGATATTTTAACTAAACTTCAGACTTTATTTGGATATCACCAGTTTTTCCATTAATGTCCTTTTTCTGTTCCAGGATCCCATCCAGAATGCTGGATTGTTGGCATCTCTGGTCTCCTGACAGCTTCTCAGTGTTGTTTTTTATAATCTTGACAGTTTTAAGGAGTATTGGTCATATATTTTATAGACTGTCTCTCAGTTTGGTTTTATCTGATGTTTTTCTCATGATTATGGGGTTATGGATGTTTGAAAGTAATACCACAAAATTGACTTGTCCTTATCATCACCTCATGTGAGGCAGTACCTGATAATTTATGTGACATCACTGGTGATGTTAACTTAGATCTCTTAATTAAGGTAGTGTTTGCTAGGCTTCTTCACCATATAGTTACTATTTTTCCCTTTCCATATTCTATTTTTGGAAGCGAGTCACTAAGTTCAACCCATCACCCTAAGTGGGAAGGGGAATATAAAAGAATTTTATTTAAAAAAATGTTAATATTCCTTAAGATAGATGTACCATATAGGTAATACATATTTTATGTAACTATCCCATATTGAGGAATATATATATGGTTTGGCATATTGTAGTAGTTAAGAGGCTTTGGAGCTAGACTACCTACCTGGGTTCACGTCCTGGCTCCACACTAGCACTGTGATCTTGGGCTACTTTTATTTGGTTCTTCGTTTCTCCATCAATACAATGGAGATGTTAATAGCACCTACCTCATAGGATTGTTGGCAGCATTAAATCAGAAAATGTGTAAGTGCTTAGAACAGTGTCTGGTACTATATTAGGTGCAAGGTAAGTGTTTGCTGTTATTAAATTTTTGTCATTACAATAATACTGCAATCAGTAACTTTGTGTATGCTGTTTCATATACAGTGACAGTGGGTGGCTAAAAGATAAATTCCTAGAAATGGGATTTTTAGATCAAAGATACTTTAGATTTGTAATTTTGATAGCTATTGCCAAATTTCCCTCCGTAGAGGGTATACCATTTTGCATATCCACCAGGAATAAATGAGAAAATCTTATTCCTGTATCCAATGTGTTTTCAGCTTTTTTGATCTTTACCAATCTATTGGTGCATTTATTTTATTATGAATTAATTTGAGCATATTTTCATTGAGCCATTTGAGAGTTTATATTTTGTTACTGCTTGTTGTGAAAAAAAATTGTGCTTCATCAGGTGGGAAGTGATAAAAAATGTTGCTTAGGGGAACTTATTATAGTAACTTGGTAAGGAATAGTTTGGACCTAGAAAAAACTAGAAGAGATACTGTCATTGCAGGATGGACAGTCTGAGAAATGGGACGCCAAATTGCTGACCTCTCTTGTAGTGTGACAGCATGGTGTCTTGGAAAGGTTTTTAAAAAAGTTGTAAGAGAAATTACTATGTTATTATACATTTGCAACCAACAGTGAATGAAGCTGCAGGGGTGGGAGTTGGAAGGAAAGGTTATAGTTACATCAGAGTAAAACTAAAAATTAGTCTGACACATCTTTCATGATATTCTTGTCTATTATTTTGCAAAATAATTAGGTATGAAGTAAAATCAGCTTGCATATATAATTGTAATTAACTTTAATATTCAATTTTAGAAGTTTTTCTTCCCGTTTTGTTTTCCAGTATGTCTAATCATTGCCAGTCAGTAGTTTTTTTTCTGATGTCATGTACTGTTTAATGGTCATTATCATTAAATTGCCTTCCTCCCCAAACCACTTTCTGTACCCCCCACCCCCAAAAAACAAAAGTGCTGAATCTTACTTTTTATCAGCTGAGTGGGAATGGTAGTTAGTGGTGGTGGTCCTTTGCTCTTTTCCTTGTGTTTGAGTTTTATGTTTTGGAGTCTGTGAGGTCAACTTAGTCACCCATGTATTTTATGCCTCTTTTCTCCCCAGACATTCATAGTTTATTTACCCTTCATGGGACAGAGGCTATAAGAACTCTGGGACATGAGCACAGATTACTGGGGGTCGGAGGGGAACCAGAGATACAAAAATGGTCACCATGCTGAAAGAAGGAAAGGGATATCAAACCAAGAGAAAGAAAGTGCACTCTGGATCCTTAGAATTTGAGAATCTTGGGCTCCAAATAATTGAGCTTAAAAGAGTGATGAGGGAGAGCAAAGGAGAGCTCAAATAACCTATTAACTTTTTGTACTGAGTTCTCCCAGGCGTGCAATCAGTACTAAAGCAATTTTTCTGGTGGACTCAGCAAAATAAAAAACAAACAAGTAAAGCCCCTACTTCCTAAACTATACCAATTCAACCAAAAGGTAAAAATTTCTCCTAGCTACCTTAAAATAAAAAATAAGTTCATTAAAGGACCATTGAGTCTTTGTTTAAATCTTCTTCTGATTTGATAGGGTAAGGTGGAAGACAGTGGACTTCTGAGACAGGAAATATGAAGGATGCCATAGAGAAATTAGAAGACAAGAGAAAGGGGAGCTTACAGGCATGCAGAAGAATAACTGGTTTTTTTTTTTTTTACAATTTTTGCCAGGTCTTGGATTATCTTTACTTATAGACAAATAAAAGCTCTATTCCAGATATTCCCCCCATAGGACAGGCAGTGAACCAGACATACATCTTGAGTTGTGGTGAGATGGAAGCTGCTACTACTTTGTAATTTAGGATTTGTGTCTCATTACTTACAGAATATAATAACTGAGGACTCCAAGGTTGGAAATAGAGGGTCTCTGAGTTAAGCAGTTGACAACACTTGGACTACAGTTTAATTCTGTCCTAAACATAGAATTTTTGTTAAAAGATCATTTGGGTTAAACTGCTTTTGTACCTTGTGAGAATATTTAATAAGCCTGTCAGTTACTCATACCTTAGTATGAATCATTTAAACAGATAATTATTGCATTTCTCCTTAATACTTTGCTGACATCAGATACTATAGAAATAAGAATGTTGATAGGAGAGAGAATTTTCTAATTTACATCTGGTCTTAGTCCATTCAGGCTGCTATAACAATATACCATATTCTAGGTGGCTTATAACAACAAAAGCTCATTTCTCACCATTTTGGAGGCTGGGAAGTCCAGGCTCAAAGCACTGGTAGATTGGTGTCTGGTGAGGGCCAGCTTTTTGGTTTATAGATGGCCGTTTTCTTGCTAAGTGCTCACATAGCAGAATGGGTGAGGGAGCTCTTTGGAATCTTTTACAAGGGTACTAATCTCCTTCATGAGGTCTCTGCCCTCATGACCTAATCACCTACCAATACCCTTGCATTAGGGGTTAGGATTTCAACATACGAAATTTGAGGGGACATAAACATTCATTCTGTAGCACATCTCTTAGGCAGGATTATGCTGGACCCTGCAGTTGTTGCTTTGGGTGACATTTAGGCAATGCTCATAGCCTGGTAAAGGGAGATGCTGGTCTTGGAGCCAAGCAAGGTAGGTCTGGTTTAGCATAGAACCTGGCCCTCCTTGATCATTCCACTGCGGTAACTAATATCTCTTCATCCACCCCCATGTGATCATTGTTATCCTAATACTTTATTTTTATTTTATTTATTTATTCTTTTGAGATGGGGTCTCGCTGTGCTGCCCAGGCTGGTCTTAAACTCCTGGGCTCAAACGATCCTCTTGCCTCAGCCTCCCAAGTAGGAAGGACTATAGGTATGCACCACTGTGCCCAGCTATCTTCTATTAATACTTTATTTTAGAACACATCATTGTAATAAGAGAAAGTACAAAAAAGGTCCCAGTAAAGTTACCTACCCACCAAGCTATAAAAAGTTTCTTTTTGTAGCTGTACCTACTTCCTTCTCACCCACCATTTTCTGTATAATGCCTGGCAGCCATCAGTCTATTCTCCATTTCTACAATTTTGTCATTTGAAGAGTGCTATATAATTGAGATTTTATAGTGTGTATTCTTTGGGGATTGGCTTTTTTTCATTCAGCATAATTCTCTGGAGATTCATACATAGGTTACATTGTTTCAGTAGTTTGTTCCTTTCTTATTCTGAATAGTATTCCATGGTTTGGGTGTACCACAGTTTATTCACCCATTGATGGACATCTAGGCTGTTTTCAGCTTTTAGTGTTTATGACTAATGATGTTATAAACATTCATGTATAGGTTTTTGTATGAATGTGAGTCTTCATTTCTCTGGGATAAATGCTTAAGAGTGCAATTTATGGGTTACATGATAGTGGCATGCTTAGGTTTTTTAAGAGATTGTCAAACTGTCTTCCAGAGTGACTGTACCATTTCATTTCATTTCATTTATTTAATTAGAGATGGGGGTCTTGCTATGTTGCTCAGGTTGGATTCAAACTCCTGGGCTCAAGTGATTCTCCCACCTCTGCCTCCCTAGTAGCCAGGACTACAGGTGTATACCATTGCACTTGGCAGCTGTGCCATTTAAAATTCCCACTAGCAACGTATGAATGTTGTGGACTGAATTGTGCCCCCTCAAATTCCATATATTGAAGCCCCCCGTACCTCCGAATGTGATTGTATTTGGAGATAGGGCTTTTAAAGAGGTGATTTAAGTTGAAATGATGAGGCCTTTAGGGTAGGCCCTAATCCATCTGACTGATGTCCTTATAAGAAGAAATTTAGACACACAAAGAGACACCAGAGATTGTGTACATACAGAGGAGAGATAAGGACACAGTGGGAAGGCAGCATCTGCAAACCAAGGAAAGAGGCTTCTGAGGAAACCAGTCTTGCGGACATCTTGATCTTGGACCTCTAACCTCTAGAATTGTGAGAAAATGGCCGCCCAGTCTGTGGTATTTTGTTATGGTTGCCTTGGTAGATGAATACAATGAGTGATCCAGTTTTTTGCATTTTTGGCAGCATTTGGTTTTTGACTGTTTCTGACTTTAGCCGTTGTGATAAGGTGTGTAGCGATGTCATATTGTGGTTTTAATTTGCATTTTCCTGGTGGCTAATGATGTTGCACATCTTTTCATGTGATTATTTGTCATCTGTATATTCTCTTTGGTGAAATGTCTGTTCATGTCTTTTGCCCATTTTCTATTTGGATTATTTATTTATTTAGTTTTACTGTTGGGTTTCGATCTTTCATATTCTATATACTAATTCTTTGTTGGATGTGTGGTTTGCAAATATTTGCTTCCACTCTGTAGCTTGTCTTTTCATTCTTTTAACGTGGCTGTTTATAGAGCAAAAGTATTTAATTTCGATGAAGTTCAGTTTATCAAGTTTTCCTTTTATGAATTGACTTTTTATTGTCAAATCTAGCCTGAAAATTTACTCCGAAAGTTTTAGAAAATTTCAAAAAATATTCTACATTTTTTAAATTTTCTGTTTAAGTCCATGGTCCGTTTTGAGTTAATTTTTGTATAAAAGTTGTGAGACTTAGGTCAAGCTTCGTTTTTTTGCCTACGGATATTCAATTGCTACAATAACATTTGTAGGAAAAGCAGACTTTCTCCATTGAGTTGTTTTGCACCTTTGTCCAAAAGGTGTGGTTCAGTTTCTGGGTTCTCTGTTCTATTCCATTGATCTATGTGTTTATTCCACTACCAGTACCACAGTCTTGATTACTATACATCTAAAATAAGTCTTGAAATTGGGTATACTGATTCCTCCTACTTTATTCTTTTCCAGAATTGCTTTAGCTATTCTAGTTTCTTTGCCTTTTTAATGTAAATTTTAGAATAATACTTCCTATGTTTACAAAGAATATTGATGGAATTTTGCAAGGAATCACATTTAACCCTTATGTAAATTTGGGGAGAATTGACATCCTTACTATACCTTGACAATCCATGGACATGATGTCTCTTCATTATTTATAGATCTTTGATTTCTCCCATCAGCATTTTGTAATTTCCAGCATACAGGTATTTCACTTGTTTTGTTAGATTTATACCTAAGTATTTAATTTTTTGCAGTCATGGTATTATCAATAGATGGTATTATCTTTTTAATTTTATTCTTCACATGTTCATGCTAGTATATAGAAATAAAATTTATTTTCACATGTTTATCTTGTATCCTGCAACCTTACTGAACTCACTTACTAGTTCTAGGAGTTTTAGGGTAGATTTCTTGAGATTTCTTATATAGGCAATTAGGTCATTTACAAATAGGGGCTTATTTCTTCTGTTTTGATCTTTGTGCCTTTTATTTTTTTTGTTATTTCACTGACTAGAACTTCCAGCACTGACTAGAACTTGTAACACTATGTTGAATAAGATTTGTGAGAGTAGACAAACTTGCCATGTTAGGGAAAAGCATTTGGTCTTTCACAATTAAGTATAATAGTGTTTTGTACAAAACCTTTATCAAGTTGAAGGAGTTTTCCTCTAGTCATATTTTTCTAAGAGTTTTTATATGAACGGGTGTTGAATTTTGCCTGTTGATTTTTTTGCAACAATTGATATGATTGTGATTTTTCTTTTAGCTTGTTCATGTGGTGGATTACATTGATTTCCTAATATTGAATCAGCTTTGCATCCCTAGAATAAACTCCACTTGATCATGGTATATCATCTTTTTATATATTGCTGAATACTATTTGCTAATATTTACTTTAGGATTCTTACATTTATATTCATGTTTTTGTCTGGTTTTGGCATCAGGGTAATACAACTTCGTAAAATGAAATGGGAAGTGTTTCCTTCTCTTCTGTTTCTGGAAGGAATTTTGTAGAATTGGCCTTAATTGCTTTTTAAATATTTGGTAAACTTCTCTAGTGAAATCATGTGGGCTTGAAGAATTTTCTTTTCTTTTCTTTCTTTCTTCTTTCTTTTCTCTGTCATTATGAATTTACTTTATTTGATAACTAAAGAACTATTCAAATTATCTTTATTATGTTAGGTGGGTTGTGGTAGTTTGTGTTTTTGAGGAAGTGGCCCATTTAGTCTAAAAGTGTGTAGAGGTGTTCCTAATACTTCCTCCTCCTTTTGCTGTCTTCATAGTCTGCCATGGTGTTTTTGTTTCATTCCAGATATTGGTAATTTGTGTCTTCTCTCTTTTTTTTACTTTACTCTGTTTTCTCTTTCTGCTTGCTTTTAGTTTGTTTTGCTCTTCTCTTGGGGTGAGAGCTTAGATTATGGATTTGAGATTTTTCCTCTTTCTGATGTATGTATTTAGTGTTATAAATTCCCCTT
Source organism: Cheirogaleus medius (assembly GCA_008086735.1). NCBI lineage: Eukaryota > Metazoa > Chordata > Mammalia > Primates > Cheirogaleidae > Cheirogaleus > Cheirogaleus medius. The sequence continues at coordinate 24,485,536 of VBSM01001562.1, read as the reverse complement.
CAGTATTGCTTTATCTGTGTCCTATATTTTTTGGATATTTTGTAGTTTCATTTTCACTCAGTTGAATGTATTGTTTTGATTTCCCTTGATTCTTCCTATTTGGTCCATGGATTATGTAAAATTTCCAATTTATTCATATACATTTAAGTCATTCCCAATTATTTACCATCCTAAATAACACTGTCAGAAATAACATCTTTGTGCAGCTTTCATCTCCTAAAGCTGAGTTTTCTAGATTTTTGTAGACGTTATAAGAAGTTAGGTTTTTATTAGAGAAAATGGTCTAATGTGATTTATACAAAGTTGGAATTAAAGTTTTAAAAAATATGTGCATAGCCCTGGCTACTATTCTAGTTATAAATAATACCTAGTTAGGTTATAAAAGAATATATGCCCAAGTAGAATTTGATAATGGGAGACCAATTCCTGTTTCATATACATGTCAAAGTTGGATGTAGGCAGACTACTGAGTAGATCTTTCTAATGAGTTTTACCATTAGTCTTCTACTTTCAGTCTGCCACCTTCTCAAGGGTTATTTAGAAGCGTTGTCACCATTGTATATGATGGAACATTGGACTTTTCCCTTTGTTCTGTAAGATTCTGCACTTATACTGTCTGTGTAACATGGCTTTGATCAGTTTGTTCTTCTGTCTGAAATGCTCCAATCCTTTATCTCAAGCCTATATATCCCATCACCTTGTAACCTGCAGGCTGTTAGGCATTTGCATCATCAAATATTTTGAAAGATTTGAAACTGGAAGTATTGTAAAATGTCAAAATATAATAATGTGTTCTGTACTATAATAGTTTCATATTCCTTCTAAATTTTAGGTAATCATTGTAATTTTCATTGTTAAAATATCTGTATCACCAACATATGATTGTGGAGGACCTACTGTTGTTGGTATTGTACTTAAACATTGTAATACTAGATGACTTAAAGATTTATGTTTAGTTGAATGACATTTCATTAAGAGTGAAGTATATTAATGCTAAATAACACATTTTAGGCTATGTTAATAGTTATACATGGCCAGTGGTTTTGAATACTAGCTGTATATTATGAAGCTCTGAAATAATTCCTGTGCCCAGGTCCAAACCCAGAGATTCTGATTCAGTTTGTTTGGTGTGGGTTGTGGCAACCTGGCATTGATTTATTTTCCCCTGGGAGATAGGCTCTTGCTCTACCTCCCAGGCTGGATGATATTTTTTTAAAACTCCCAAGTGATTCTAATATGTAGCTGGATTAAAATCAAAGAGAACACCAGTGGCTTCAGTCACTTTTAAAGTTTGGTGTTGGAATGCTTCCATCTGTGTAGCTTTAAACTTGGTACTTCAAAGTTTTTACCTTAACAGATTTTTAAACTCTGTTGCATTAATACATCCTTCAAATGACTCACCTGTGTGTTTGCAGTATAAAGCATTATGTGAAATATGATCTGGTTTGCAAAGGGAAGGCAATATTTTGTGAAAATAATCAGATTTCTTTAGGCAACTTAAAATTACAAAATCCATGATTATTTTCTCAAAGATATTTTTTAACTACTCTATTGATATTTTTTAAAAGGTGGTTTTAGGAGCAGTGCAGAGAATATATATAGCATCTTATATAGCCCATTTAAACTGGAGAATTTTTTGTTGAATTAATAATTTTAATCTGAATATTTGTTTTTTGTCAGACACCAAGATACTAGTGAGAATGTAGGTATCTCAACTAGTTGTAAACAAGGAATTTGCTGCTAGAGCAGAAAAATCAGATATTAGTAGTAATTAGTAAGTGTGGTACTCTTGAATGTCTTAGGATAAAATTGGTGTAGACATTTGGTGTCTAAGTTCTTAGTGTATTTAACTTAAGACACTGACAAGACTTTTGATTTCTAATAATAAAAGCAGGTAGGGATAAGAAAAGAAGGGCAAGTCAGAGGAAGAAAAAAGTAGAAAAGAGGTCAGTTAATAGAGGAAATAGAGAAAAAAATAGAATCAAAGATAAGAATTCAATTAACTCTTGTGACAACAAAGCCTTTCCTCTGAGGAAGAAGAAATTAGGTGCTCTAGTTTGCTATTTATTTTAGGGACACGTATTCAGTTTGGCTCATTATATATGACCTTTATAAGCAAAATACAGAAAGAATTATAAAATGACAGTGACTTTTCCCCCTTACACTTAGTAATTTATTAATTAATAAGTTTCTGGTTTCTTATAGAAACTGGCATGACTGAGGAGACTACTTCAAATGGCTGATGCTTCCTTTATATTAAGTCAGTCTTAGGGAGTGGTCATGAGAAAGTTATTGGATTATTGTTAAATTACTTGTCAGATTTTCCGTTTTTCTAAATGTAGTGTATGCTACAAGTGTAATATGTTATTTAATATGTATTTTTATGGAATCTAAATTTGAAGAAATTTAAATGATCTGTAATAGGATTTCTAAGGGAAGATCATGAGAAGGCATTAGTTTTTATTATGCCAATACTTTTCTGTGGGCTTATTAATATGATTATATAGTTGACCCTTGAATGACATGGGTTTGAACTGTGTGGATCCACTTACACAAATATTCTTCCACCTCTGCTGCCCCCGAGACAGCAAGAACAACCCCTCCCCCTTCTTCTCCTCCTTCTCAGCTTACTCAATGTGAAGACAGGGAGGATAAAGACCTTTAAGATGATCCACTTCCACTTAGCGCATAGTAGATATATTTTCTCTTCCTTATGATTGTCTTAATAACATTTTCTTTTCTCCAGCTTACTTTATTCTAAGAATATAGTACATAATACATATAACATACAAAATATGTGTTAATTGACTGTTTACAGTATCAGTAAGCATTTCAGTTAACAGTAGGCTACAGTAGTTAAGTTTTAGGGGAGTCAGAAGTTATATGCAGATTTTTGACAGCATGGGCGAGGGGCGGTCAGTGCCTCTAAGCCCCACGTTGTTCAAGGGCCAGCTTGTATTAATACTTACAGTATCATTTCAGAACTTGTATGCCATGGTTAGATCTCTGTCCTTCTGGCAGGAGATAAAGGTACCAACTCCCATGGACTCTTGTCTCTGGTAAGTAGAGGCAGGGAAAGTATCTGGGCTCTCAAACTCAATGCCTGACCTCCTGAAGGATATACTTTTCACAGATGCTAAATTTTGTGTTTGTAAATGCAGGCTGTGATAGAAACATGTGGAAAGGGCCAGGTAAGCAAGGGTCAAACAAATCATGCCAAGTCCCCCAGAAATGTCTAAGACAAAGTGATCCATCATCAGAGAGCCATCAGAAAAACCAGGAGGGTGAGGTATCAAAGATAACAATAACAGTGCTAATTTTTGTAGTTATGATCTTGCATATTTGTATGTCATGGTTTTTTTTTCATAAAAGCTTTCACATGGATTATTTTGTCATTAATAATTTAAGGATCTCTGTTTTAGGATTAGAAAATAATTTCATTTATCCCTGTAATATATCACAAAAGGAGGGCATTTGCAATGTTTTCTTTTAAACTTCTTCCTGATCGATTATATAATTGGCTTAGTTTTAGATCAAGAAAATAAGATTTAGCACTGATTAGATTTTTTATAGAATTGGGTTTAAAGCAGGAATTATTGCTTTTAAAGCACTTTAGCCAAAAAGATGATATTATAAAGTAAAACTACTTCAGTTTTGTATTATTTTATTTGCATACATTTATTCTGGTTCCAACTCATTATTTTAAAGCCTGTGAACAACAAAGTGCTCTTAATCATCAAACTCTAGAAAATAAAAATTGGGGTACATTTTCTCAGAACGTCTTGAAAACATGTGCTCCAGGCTGTTGGTGACACACACTTAGCTGACAATACACCTCTTTAAATTTAAGAAAAAGAAAAGAAAAATTGAAATACTGTATCAGATTATCTGTCTTTCAAAGATGAGTGTAAAAAAATTAAGTCTAGGACTTGTTCTAACTTACGTTAAATAACAAGCAAGAGCATGTATCATCTCCCCTGTAAAAATGTCAGACTTAAAATTATTATTTTTTAAAAATTTTCTTAGGTTTTACTTGTCAACCTACAGCTTGAGGCTTTCTTAACATTTTCTACCCTTTACTGTATGCTTATATGGTGTGTGTTTGTGAACATATTCATTGTAATAAACACTGTATGAGGACTTATTGTATTCCAAGTCATTCAACAAATAAAAATGACACGGTCCCTTCTGTCAGTACATGTATGTTAGAAGGGGAGACAGATAATAATGAGTGATGAGTATAATAGAGTGGAAGGTAAACAATAGCACTGAGGAGGGAGAGAATGGTTACACATCCTCAATGAGTGTTGTGTCAGGGAAGGGTTCACAGAGACTGAAGCTAAGATAGGGTTTAAAACATGAGTAGAAATTTCCTAGACAAAGGATTGTCAATAATGCTATTTTAGCAAAGATGACAGCATAGGCCAAGGCACAAACCATGAAACATCGCAAGTTCAGAGAGCTGCACTTGGTTTCTTGCTGATGAGAAAGACGAGGTGGAGAGAGAGGCAGTGATATGACCTATTAACAGAAAAGACTTGAGTCTTGTGAAAGAGTTGGCCATGGAGGACCATTCAAGATTTTCCAGTAGATTAGTGAGGTGGTTAATTTTGCAAATGTATGAAGGATGAATTGAAAGGGGGTGAGTCTGGAGTCAGGAAATCTTTCAGAGGTTGTGCAATAATTGAGGCAATAGTGTTATTGAAGAGAATAGAATAGAGTCAGCGGGTTTTGTGCCATTTGTATGTAGAGGGTACAGGAAAAGAATAACATGAGGGTTTCTCTTAGGTTTTTGCCTTTGGTTTTTATAATACATGTATGTGGGTATGCATGTGTGTTGGGGGATAATATAGAAAAGCTTATTATCAAATACTACTGTAAGACTACTTAAATATGTTTTATTTTGAAATAATTTCAGACTTATAGAAAAGTTGCAAAAATAATTCAAAGAATTCCCATATAGCCTTCATGTCACATTTTTCTAATGTTAACTTAATTTTTTTGTTTACCACATTTGCTTTTCATGAAGCAATAAATAAATGCTATTTCTTTTTTGAGCCATTTGAGAGTAATTTCTAGACATTATATCCCTTTAGTCCTAAGTACTTCCATGTGCATTTCCCAAAAATCAAGGACTTTTTTTATAGAACCACAGTACAATCAATCATCAAAATCAGGAAATTAATATTGATGTAATACTGTATAGGCTTTATATAAATTTTGCTATATTTCCTGATGTCCTTTTGAGTAAAAGAGAGACTTTTTTCTTGGTTTAGGGTCAGTCTAGGATTATATGTGTTACTTTCAGTTGTCATGCTTCTTTAGGTTCCTTTAATCTAGAACACTTCCTTGGTCTTTGTTTGTGTTTCATAATAAGAAATTTTTGAATATTTTAGAAATATTCTACCATTTGAGTTTGTCTGATATGTCCTCATGATTAGATTGAGGTTATACATTTTTGGCTGGAATACTACAGAAGTGATATACCCTCACTACATCATACCAGGAGGCCCATGCTATTTTTTTGTTCCATTACTGATGATGTATAAGCTCTTATCAACTTGGTTATGTTGGTGTCTGCCAGATTTCTCTACTGTAAAATTACTGTCTCTCCCTTTGTAACCAATATGTTTCTTGTGGGAGATACTGTGAGACTATGTAAATATCCTATTTCTCATAAAATTTTTACCCACTAGTTTTAACTTATAATAATGATTCTTATCTGAATCAGGCTGTGTCCTTTTGGCATGTGCCCATATATCTTTGAGAATTTTCTTATATTCTGGTAACATGTGTTCTAGAGTCATCTTGTTCTTTCCTTACTCAGCCTTAGAATCTGCCCTTTTATCAAGGAGCCCTAATGATTAGTGAGAATGGTATTTAGAAATAAGGATCTGGGCATTTGTGCTCATTGCCACTGAAAAAGCATTGCTTTTAGCTCTGGTTAGTCAGGGTTCTTCAGAGAAACAAAACTATTAGGAATTATTGATTGACTGATTGGAAATGGCTTACATGGTTATGGAGGTTGGCAAGTTCAATCTGCAGACTGGGCCAGCAGGCTGGAGACCCAGGGAGACCTGATGTTCTGGTTTGAAGGCCATCAGGCAGGAAAAGCTGATGTTATAGTTGAAGTATAAAGGCAGTCTGCTGGAGGAATGTCTCTTTCGGGGGGTTGGTCTTTTTGTTCTATTCATGCTTTCAACTGTTTGAATGTGGCCCACCCACATTATGGAGGGCAATCTGATCTACCAATCCAAATGGAAATCTTGTGCAAAAATACCCTCATAGAAAATAGGATAATGTTTAACAAAATGTCTGGGCACTTTGTGCCCAGTTAAGTTGACACATAAAATATACCATGAGAGCCCTCTTAATGGACAGAGCAAGGGCATGCATACACATACACACACACACACATACACACGTGCGTGCAGCACACACACACACTACACACACTACGCACATGCATGGAACATGTTTATCATGTCACAGAGGCTACCTGGTAGCATATAAAATGGCACTATAGTTTTACAGTGTAAGGGTCTGGGGACTATAAATAGATTACTGCCTTGGCAGCTGATATAGATGGTAGATTTCTGGGAGGGAGGGATATTAAGGAGGCAGTTTAGGAAAGATGATTGTCTTACTTCTAGTTTTTTTAATTTTAATTTTAAGCATTGAAGCCAATGTGAGTGAACTTAGGCTGAAAGGGAAAGTTGGTGGAAGAATTCTGGTATATTGCCTACACCGAATGGCAGCCCTGTCTTCTTAAGGTACTGAAACTAGGGTGAGAGGGTGACCAAAGCAGCTTGTTAAAGGTCACACAGCTAATAAGGGACAAAGTTCAGATTTGTTCCAAGGTCATTCTGGCTCTAGTCTTCATCATGACACCCTGCTGCCTCTGCTCATTTTCAGGGAGAACAAAAAGTAATGTTAAGGGTTCCACAGGCAGTATAGAAGTCATTAAAAACAGGAAGTGCTGGTGCCTCCTACCTAAGCTTTTGTACTGGAAGCAGTGGCCACTTTAAGAAAGCCGTGTGAACCTTAAATCACTTTTTATAAAGTAAGCAATTATCATAGTTCCACATTTTTAAATATTAGATTTTATATGTCATGTTTTCCTATGAAAAATACTATTCTGATAGCTGTTTCAGAGAATATTAGTAGTTGATGGTAAAAATGGGTATTATTTTGCCTAAATTATTGCAAATATTTGCTAGCAAAAATTTTATTTTTGACTATCCAGAGGAATACCATAGTAGAATCGTTTGTGCATTCTTTAGATCAGATAATCTGCTGAATGAGAAGTGGGTGGCAGAGTCAACAGCAATCTAAATATTGTAAGAAAGTACCAGGGGCTGAAAGGTTTTATGGATAATTAAAGTGAGAAAGTAAAGTAGAGGAGGGGGTGATGGTAAATATTATATTAAAAGTTAAGCTATAATTTCATAAAGTGGAAAAATGTACATGTTAAATAGTGACTTTTTCCAAATGTTGAAATATTGATAATGAATATTCACTTAGGCTGTAAAAGTAGTAAAGTCAAATAAGCTGTTTCCAGAAGCCAAAAGTTAGAGCTGGCTCGGCATAAAGAAGGCTTTATAAAGTGCTCTCTTCATTTGTGATCTTAATGGGCCATGTCCTAAAATGTTTCAGTAAATGTCTCTGAACTATGTAATTTAATATTCTATTCAAAGTAAATACATGTTCTATTCATAGAACTATTCATAGTGCTTTGACAAATTTAAAATTATCTAAGCTTGTTTTTTCCCTTACTTCTTCTGCTTCCTAATTATTCTGCTAAGTATCTTCTTAAATGAAAAAGCTAGCAGGATCCTAAGAAGGGAGTTTATTCAGCAAATATTTATTTTGTGTTGGCCGTGTGCCAGGCATTGTCCTAGGCGAACAGACACATTCAAATGACTAAGCCAACACCTATTTTAGATTTCAGAAATAACTTTTTTGACTTTATTGACTATATGTAAGTAAAATATTGATATATTGTTATTAAATTTGGAACATGTTCTTAAGTGTTAATATGTGTCATACTCAAAATCTTTGGAATCTGTTTCTTTTCTGGATCAATCAAGATAACATTGATTGATTCTTTACCTAGAAAATCTGCCTATTCTGACCAACCACTACTGTTCACATATCACAGTGAATGCATACTGTGGACATAAATTTTTGCTTTTCTTAGTAATTCAATCACTTGACAAAAAGTATAATACGGCAGTAGTGAGAGTGAGATGGAGACTGCTGAGAAAATGACTACAGTCACAAAAGTGAGAAAGGCCTAAAGAGACAGGGAATAAAAGTCTCCAGTGCCAGCAAAGTGGCACAAGCTGGGATTCTGCCTACCTGCCTGCTTCTTTTTATCTTCTGGCTATTGCATTTATCAAAATTGGCTTCCTTCCCCCTCAGCAGTCTTCATTGGTGTCCAAATACTCAGATCTTTCTCCACAGAGGGCCTTAGAATATGATAGTGAACAGGAGAATATTTTAAGAGTTTATATAGTCTCTTTTCTGCCTCCTCTTGAGATTCTGAAATAAAAGAAAATATTGCTAACTGCAAAAATTTTAAGGATTATAGCTCCTTCTTATATATTGTTGGTATGTTTACTTAGTCTTCTTAAATTTTATCATGGACCTTTTCAAATATACAAAAACAGGGAATAGTAAAGGGGACCACTGTTTACCCATCATCCACTTTCAACAGTTATCAACAAGTGGCCAGTCCTATTCCATGTATATTCTCCCTTTCCCATTATTGAAGCAAATCCCAGTGCTATTATCTGAATTTCCCCAAGATTCATTTGTTGAAAGTTAATCTTCAATCTTCCCTGTGGTGGTATTAAGAGGTGTAGCCTTTGGGAGGTGATTAAGTCTTGAGGGCTCTGCTCTCATGAATGGGATTAGCATCCTTATAAAAGGGCTCCAGGTTGAAGGGAGTGCTCTAGTGCCTGCTTTCTGTCATGTGAAGACACAGCGTTTGAACTCATTTTGCCCTCCTATCTCTTCTCCCACATGAGGGCACTTTAGATGACAGCATCACTTTGAGATAGGCCTTCTCCAGGCAGTGAACCTGCTGATACATTGATCTTGGACTTCTCAGCCTCCAGAATTGTGAGAAATAAATTTCTACTATTTATAGATTATACAGTCTCAGGTTTTTTGTAATAGCAGCATGAATGGATTAAGATACCCAGACATATTTCATTAAAGTGTATGTCACTACAAGATAAAGAACTCTTTAAAAAAACATAACCTTAATATCATCATATCTTAAAAAATGAACAATTCTATTTGAGGGATGTTAAATATTTTTATTCATATTATAATAAAGGTTATTATATTAATTACCAAGAGGATGAAAAATAATATAACTTAGGACATAGAGTAGGACCTTTGTAGTAGATACAGGAAAAAAATCAAATGTCTTTTATTCTCTTACATAGTCAACACAGAACACTTCACCTCTGGTCACCAAAGTGTGTGGCTATTTTTCCTTACCAGCAACCAGCCAATTCTCCAATGGACACCAACTGGGTATCCTATAATTTATCTCAGTGACGCTATCTACCAGGAGATGGCATCAGATCCCACAGGTGGAGGGTGAATCCCACAAGACTGCCCTCCCTGCCCTCCAGATGCCATTTCCAAGCCCCAGCTGTGATCTGTGCTTCTGCTGACTGCTGTGAATTGGGATTCCGTGACCCCCTCCTCGGGTTTGATTAATTTGGTAGGGTGGCTCACAGAACTCAGGGAAACACATTTACCCATTTATTATAAAGGATGTTACATGATTGATTACCAATTGGTGATAACTCAGCCTTCAGCCCCTCTCCCCTCCTGAGATGGTGGTAGGGGGTGGGCTGAGGGGTGGGGGTTAGCTGGGGATATGGAACTGAAAGTTCCAACCCTCTACTTACGTGGTTGGTTTCCCAGGCAACTAGTCCCAATCCAGAGGCTATTTGAGAGTCAGCAGTCATCTTGTCAACATACAAAAAGATACTTTTCACTTAAGAGAGTCTAAGGGTTCTGGGAGTTCTGTGCCAGGAACCAGGGGCAGAGACCAAATATACAGTATATTTTTTATATCGCAACATCACACCCTTGGACTCAGACAGCCTTAGGCTTAAATACCAGTTTTGCTATTTATAAGCTGCATGACCTTGAGCAGGTTAACCTTTCTTCATCTCACTAAGCCATTGCTTCCTCTGCTGTTGAAAGGTGACTGACAATAATAATTCTAACTTCACAGGATTGTTATGAGTTGTAAATGAATGCACAGGAAGTGATTGTTCATAAAACATGTTAGTGCTTTATTCATAAAACATGATCATGTTAGCATTATTATTATTTGAATATATGAGGAAATATACATAATTAGAGATCCCATCTTTTAGGGTAGGCCATGTTTCAAAGTGATTTATGTTCAATGATGCTCTTAATCTTTTTTTTTAGGGTATACAGAACAATCTTCATACTGTTTTAATTTAAAGATACATATTATACCTTTTTTAAAAGCAAACTTGATTTGTTTTAAAACATGCAATATCATTGAAGGGAATAGATATTTAACCTTTAATCAAAGCTTGGATGTCTATATGTGTTGATGTGAAAACTCTGAGATACCCTAAGAGATAAGAACTTTATTTTAATTTTCTATTGAGATTAAAAATAAAAAGCAAATCTAAGTTCCCTTTGTAGTACCAATTTAGAGTAATAGAGAGTTTGGGCAACCTGTGAATAGAAAAATGGTTTCAACGCTATTGCTCATATTCTCCTTTCTCCCCCTCATTTAATCCATTTAATCTTTTTTTTCTCGTTGTTTCACCCCATCCAGAATGTACAATGTTGAAAGAAATTTGTCTTTGCAGCTGAAGTTTTTTCACAGCAGTATGTTCTAATTATAGTGGAAGTCAGGAGGATAAATTGCTAAGCATATGCAGTTCATTTTACAGACTTTTTGGAACATATTGCTTACATATTTCTAGTTTTTATTTTTTAAAGTGCACATATCATTTTTATCCAGATTGTCCTGATTTACAAAGTGGGCAATTCTCTTGTTTATTTTTAAAATTATTTTTTTGACAGCTTTATTGAGGTAAAATTTACATACCATAACATTTTAATTATACAGTTCATTGATTTTTAGTAGATTTTAGAGTTGCACAACAGTTACTGCAATTTCATTTTATAATATTTCCATCACCCCAGAAAGAAACTTTGTGTCCATTACTAATCACTCCCGGTATCTACCCTAGCCCTAGGCAGCCACTGGTCTGCCATTTTCTTTCTCTTTGGATTTGCCTAATCTGAATATTTCATGTAAATGTAATCATACAATATGTGACTGTTTGTGTCTGGTTTCTTGCAGTTAGCATAATATTTTCAAAGTTTGTTTTCATTATATTATGTATCAGTATTTCACTCACTTTTTATTGCCTAATAGTATTCCATTATATGGATGTACCATCTTTTGTTTATCCATATAGAATTGATGGATGTTTGGGTTGTTTCCATGTCTCGGCTATTATGAATAATGTTGCTATGAACATTCATGTACAAGTTGTTGTCTACATATATTTATAATATATTTTAAAAAATTAACATGTATAAAGTAATAGCTCTCTGCCTTTGTTCATATGTTTTCAATTTTGATTTTGTTATATGACAATGTAATGTAGTACAGAGAAACACTGGATAGGGTTCTAAAAGCCTGGATTTCACATTGTCACTCACTCGCTGTGTAGCTTTAGGAGGGTAGATCTATGTTTCTAGATCTCATTTTCCTTATCCGAAAGGTTGGAGTAGATGATCTCTGTGTTTCCAACTCTCTGATTTATAAATCTGTTGATTTTTTGTGACCTTGAACAAAAATGACTTCACTGTGCCTCAGTTTCTCATCAGAAAAAAAAATGGAATAGTAACAGAATCATACATAGATATTCATAGAATTGTATGTGAGGATGAAATAATATTCTTGGAATATAAAAAGGTATCAGGATAAGATTGAGACTCTTTGATTCTTTTGGATCAAGAAGGCCTAAGTAGGAATGCTTTGATGTGGCCTCAGTGGAGGTCAGTGGGTATAAACTAATAAACTAGTAATTAGTGGAGGAAGGAAAATGTAGCTGCTAGTAATAGATACCATTTATTGAGTGCTTACCATCTTGAAGTATACTAAACACTATATTTACAAATTAACTCACTTAATCCTCAGTCCTATGAGTTAGTTTCAGTAATAATGCTCATAAAAGAAATGAAAGGAATTGCCAAAGCCACCTAGCTAGTAAAGTGGCTAGCCAAGAGTCACACCCTGGCTCCAAGTCCATGATTTTTTACCACTACACAAAACTGCATTTCAGGGAGAACAACTCTTTGGAACAGAATTCCATGGCAAAGAGATCTTTAGCAAAGGAGGTCTTGGCTTGGGAAAGATAGCTAATATTGCTCACCTAACAATCCTTATAATGGATAAAAGAGGTAGTCACTCTATAAATACTTAATTTTTTATACGTGTCTTATGTTACTTAGTCTATATAATAGTGAAATGACATTTCAGTTATTGAGCAAGTTAAAGCATTTGCAATATATTCAGTATTTTAGTAGTTTTACCATAAGAAATACATTATAACATACATTTTTTTTTTTTAAATGGGACTTTCAGTCTTATGGAAAGTAACTCTTTTAATGCATTTCACTGGCTTCTTTCTGCCTTGGCAACACTGTAATAGTTTCCATTTTTTAGAATAATTTTCCATTTTAAAGTTAACTTAAAACTTTTTTAACCTTTTTTTAAAAACTATTTTTACTTTTTTTCCCCAATGTGGTGTTTGGTACGTACTAAGTATTTACATTATACAAAAATGTAGTGTCAAAATCTCAATTCATGTTATAGGTATATTATTTTGTTCGAACAAAAGTACTGTTTTGTATATTTGTGGTATCCAACATGTAAACAATTGGATACTAAAAATTAATTTGTGTGTCAATTACTTGGAATTAGGGACTCTATAATATATATTAACCTCTGTTCATATGTATTAAAATCTTATATATCTGGAATATTGGATTTGGTCTGAGCTCAGCTCAATGGAAGACATGTATGTCTTTGCTGAGAATAGAGGAAGAACACCTCTTTCTAGGAGGAAGACTAGGAGAGAAAAGATTTAGTGATGACAGAGAAATTCTGAGTTGAAGAGGACAGGAAACACTTACAACAATTGTAGAGGGGTTGGAATCTAGAAATTATCTAATGGAATTTGTAAAGTTACTGGGACTGTACTTGCTTCTTCCTCTGGTGATGGAGGGAGACCTCACCCAGCCAGATGAAGTCAATAGACACGTGCATGCCTTGGACAAGGAAGTGGTTCAGGCTTCTGGAGCTCAACACAAGGCTCAGTTGTAGAACCCATACAGTTCAAGAGTTTATCTCCGGGAGCTCTGGCAGCAGGTAATGAGGTTCTAGCCAAGGGCAGGGAGTGTACTTTATAGCTGGGGATGCCAGGAATATCTTTAACCTCCTGGAATTCCACATGTGTGATTTACTTCTTTAAAACAATGTTCCTTTTCCCTTTTGCTGCCTTAATTTTGGTGAAGAAACAGTCAAACTGAAGATTTATCAGTAAATTAACACAGATAAGAAGAGCCAAAGATTTTTTAAAAAAATTATGCAGTTAAGAAATTTTTGAATCTGGACCTTCAAAAATGGATATTTGCAGCTACTAAGGGTTTGGTAGAATTGCTAGAGAGTAAAGCCCTCAAGGATGGACTTCCCTCTGCTTCTTACTTTGTAGATGTCAGTGTTCGTGTAACTTCTGAGGAGAAGGAGCAGGGTGAGGAGGGTGGTAAAAGGCTGATTGCTTATATTGTAGTTTTTGAAAAGGATTTTAAAGTGGTGTGCTGTCATCACCATCTGCAGTAGACGTTGGAATTTTTGAAGTTTAAATATAGTATAGGAATTTTAATGTCTCACTGGATTCCTTAATGTAAAATTCTTGTCTCTCACGGTAGAGTATCAATATTTCCATAGAAAATTCAAAATCATGACTTTCGTTTTTTCCTCCTTCCTCCCTTTCTCCTTCCCTCACTGAGTAAACTAGGTCTGGCACGTGGTAAAAATGGTATTATATGGTAATACTTTAGCTTTTAGCTTTTAGAGGAGTTACACTTTTGGATAGATCTGTTTTATGGTTAAAATTAGCCATTGTTTTATTATTTTTAAGTGTATCTAAAGGATTGTTCTTCTTTCATTTAGAATTGTCAATATTATTGTAAAACCAGATTAATAATCATACACTGGCACCTGCAATAACAAAAATTACATACATTTTCCACTGTTGATTTGTTTCATTGATGTATTACCCTAAAGCTGAGTAATGCTGGTTTATTTCTACATAGTTTTATATATGACTATGTGGAATGATGAACCCAGCCAGGTAGCACTGAGTACTTATATGTGTGTTCATTTGTTTGTTTGTTTTAATCTCTAAGATTGCTTTTACTTTGTAATAACAGTTGAAGGAATTTCTAATTTCAGTTTAAGGATAGCTATAGCTATAGTATATACAAGGAAATACAAGGCTAAGGAGCCTGCATTCTGATTTTGCTCATTGCCATTATGTGTCTACAAGATGTAGATTTATTTAGAGATGATTTAGTTACCCTTAGGCTATCCTAATGGGTTTTCACTGGTTGTTAAAAAATGCTTGTCGAAGAATCGAACTGAATTTTCCAAATAAACTGGTTGATTTATACTTATTGAGAGAGGAGTTCCAGTGCACCCACTCATATCATCAATTACAATCTCTTATGAAATGCAATTTGCCCAGTCTTGATTAAAAGGCCTGCAGTCCTCTTTCCTGCTGCTCACTACATCCTCTGCTGCCCTCTAATGGCCACCCATCAATGGTGGCCCATTGATGTCCATCTTAACCACCATCAAAACCTGCCGTCCTCTAGCATCCAGCAACTTAATGTAGCTACTGCATCGGTGGGAGGCTGTCCCAGTAAAAAGATAGCTGGGAGGAGCTCTTTGAAGGAAAAGCATGCACATGTGAATCCTATGATTGCCCCTCAAGGTTTTGCTATTCAGGTAGTTGTGATAATGCTAGGATTTCTAGCGTTAGTGTTTTGCTTTACTGTTTGTTTCACAGTTTGTTCACTTTATTGTTCTTTTATCTATCCACTAATTCATCAGATATTTTGGAATGCCACATATGTCCAGCATCTAGCCTTGCCTCTACGTAGTAGGTTCTTAGTATAAATTTGTTGAATGAGGGAAGGAATGAATGAATCGATATAAAGATAAATAAGACTTGGTCTCTGCTCTTGGGGAAGATAGAGACTTAATTACTGCTTGGTTGCCCTTTTTTTCCTCTTTTTACCTCTCTAAAATCTTGAGAAAGATGATCAAACTAGAAGATGGATACAGATAACAATGTAAACCTAGTTTCTCTGTATTTCTAGTTCTCAGAATTCATCATTCCTAAAGGGGCTATGTTTCAGGTAGGATTTATTTTGCTCCTAGAAATGACACTAATTTATTTTGGTGCTTCTTGCTTTTAGTCGAAGGGAACACACAGTCACAGTTGCATTTTCCTTTATGTTTACCGGTCTCCAAGGCACTTCATTTGCTATAAATTCTGGCTTTTTGACTTCTTTATATTTAATAAATTGTTACTTAAAATAGGTCCTGTTTTAAATGACCATTTATGAAATATGACAAGTGTAGTGGTGTGTACTTATTTTTTTCTTTGTTAAGTATGCTGTGAATTCCTTAATTCTTCCATTTCTTAGTCTGCTTTATTTGGCACATTTTTTAAAAAATATATTTTCCTTGCTACTTTTCATTATTTCATGACAGGTAAATGTTCATCATTGGCATCATTCCTTGTTTGAAAGTATAATTCACTCATATATATTAAGGTTTAATAAGCCTTATCTTGTGAAAAACAAAGATCTTTATCCCATTAGAGAAGAACATGAACTGGTGCCTTTGTGTTATTTAACATTTTATTGTAGAGATGGTGATGGTTGGTTATATTTTGCAAGACTTTTCCTTTATTTTGTGTATTTTTTACATTATCTGTTTTAACTATTCTATGAGATATTAAAATAACCAGAGACAAGCAAATTCTTTTTTTTCATGGTTGTGCTAAAAACTTGAAAACTTAAAACAAATGACTTTTGAAACACTAAATATAATTTGAAGTAGTGGTACAGTAATCATTATTTTTCATTACCATCTCTTTTGTGACAACAGTGAAAGAGATTGATGGAAAGGAGACTCTAGAAGGGAGGAAGATATAGGGTAAACATAATTATTTTTGTCTCTTGACTGCTTTACATTTTATCTATCAGTTCATTTGATCTTGACTCACACACCCACAAACCTGTATTTCTTATTACTTTAAACTACTTTTTCTGGATATTTTTAACACAAAACAACAAAAAAAGCTGTTGGATTAGAAAAATGAAGAATATTTTACCATGCTGAAGTGGTCGTCTAAAGTAAAGGAAAGTTTGGATAAAGCACCTGTCCGTGAGGAGACAGTGATAAAATGGAAAATTGCTTCTGGATATCATAGTTTGCCAAAGTAAATCTAGACCAAGAGACTGAAATCATTTGCTTTTTCCCTTCAAGTATATAGAAGGTGAAAACACAGTGGTGAAAAATTAAACTTTAGCACTTGTTGGCATAAAATCAATAATTTGACTTGCAGTGCTTCAATATAAATTTTACTCCAAGGGTCACCTGCAGCTATTGTTCTTTTATGCCTTGTGGGATCTTAGGGATTCCAGATGTTCTTATCTCTTGGGTGCTGGCTGTTTAATTGGGTTTTACTGTGACAAGGGTTAAAAACTCAATGTATTGATGAGCATTCTTATTTAAAAGAAATGGCAAAATATTTTTTTAAAAAAGGCTTAAGAGATGCAGTCTACTAAACTCGTTTTGCTGCTTATACCAATCAAATTTCTCCACTGACTAAAAAAGTCTACTCTGGCTAACTTAAGCAAAAAAGGGATATATTGGAAAGATGTCGTATAATTGATGAGAAGGATGGAGAAGTAGGCTGGAAAAACAGGAAGAAATTAAAAACAGCTGAGAATTTGTGTTCATACCATCCATACCATAGGAAAAATCTCATTAGGAAGCCAGTTCTGTTTCTAAGACTGAGTTGTCTCTGCAACTGCGTTACTCCCTCAAGGTTGAAATGCTTTGTGGGAGCATCCCATTGACAGCCTAGATCGGCCATTTTCTTGTTTGTAGCTTTCTAGGGATCCATGAGGTCTATTTTTTATAATAATTCTTAGGTATTATTTGCCTTTTTGCTGTATTGACATTTGCACTGATGGTATAAAAGCATTGGTGGGCAAAAGTGCTGGTGCCATAGCATGAATCAAGCCAGTGGCATGTCTATAGCCCTATATATATATATATATATATATATATATATATATATATAAACTGTTTTTGCCGACACACAACTGATGTCTACTGCAATATAATGGATGAAATGATGAGGATACTTGTGATTAAGCAGCCGAGGTTGGTCAGTAGAGACAGGCCAATCCTCTTGCGAGACCACGTGTCGCAAAAAACAATGCTGCTCAAACTACAGAAGCTGGACTTGGAAACTCTCTGCATCCACCATATCCACCAAACCTTGCACCAACTGACCACCACTTCTTCCAGGCTTTGGATCACTTCTTGCAAGGAAAAATATTCACTTCTCAGCAAGCTCTATAAAACGCTTTTCGTGATTTCATTGCCACATGCTCTCCAGGCTTCTTCGCTGCTGGTATAAACAAACTACTCTTAAGATGGCAAAACTGTGTCGGCAGTTTAGGCATATAGTTTGATTAATTATACTGCTTCTTACTTGAGATATAATAAAGTAAACTTTTGATTCAAAATCGGACATTTCATATTTAAGGACGTAATATATAGGCATGATTGATAAAATCATTGGTCATTGGTACTGTCTCCAGCCTCTCTCCCCTCCCCAGAGTTTGGGGTAGGAGGCTGAAAGTTCCAACCTTCTAATCAAAGTTTGGTCTTTTTGGCAACTAGCCCCATCCTGAGGTTACCTAGAAGCCCCACTGTAAGTCACCACGTTAGCATAAACTCAGGTGTGATGGGAGGGGATTCTTTACAAGTAACAAATTTCCTATCACTCAGGAAATTCTAAGGATTTTAGGGGCTCTGTACCAGGAACCCAGAACAGAAACCAAATATATGTTCTTGTTATGCCACATATATGTTTCTAGATATTTTTATTTTGTATATAGTCTATGCAGAGGTCCTCAAACTTTTTAAACAGGGGGCCAGTTCACTGTCCCTCAGACCGTTGGAGGGCCAGACTATAGTTTAAAAAAAAAAACTATGAACAAATTCCTATGCACACTGCACATATCTTATTTTGAAGTAAAAAAACAAAACAGGCAAAAACACCCAGCGGGCCGGATAAATGTCCTCAACGGGCCGCATGTGGCCCGCGGGCCGTAGTTTGAGGACGCCTGGATAGCTTCATCTTGTTTATTTGGCCAGATGTCACTGGATATTTTCAGAGCCATTTATTGGTAAGCTTAAGTTAGAAGAAAAACTTAAGACGAATTTAACAGAGTTTAATTAAGCAAAGCACTATTTGTAAATCGGGCAGCCTCCAGTACTAGAATAGGTTCAGAGAAACTCCAGGGTTGCCACATGGTCAGGTAAAATTTACGGACAGAAAAGGGGAAGTGACATACAGAAAATGAGAGTGAGCTCATTATAACCTCAAATTCCTGGGCTCAAGTTATCCTCCTGCCTCAGCCTCCCCAGTAGCTAGGACTATAGGCACATGCCACCACACCCAGCTAAATTTTATTATTATTATTATTGTTATTGTTATTATTGTTAGTAGCAGTAGTAGTAGTAGAAGAGATGGGGTGTTACTAGATTGCCAAGGCTTGTCTTGAACTCCTGGCCTCAAGCAATCCTCCCGCCTTGGCCTCCTAAAGTGCCTAGTATTAGAGGCATGAGCCACCATGCCCAGCCAATATCTGGGATTTTTTAAAAAAGACTAGATTGTTTTTGCTGGGCAGGGCTTTCACTGGAGTTTTTAGCTCCAGCTGATAGTTTAGTACCTGAAATGGGATAGGTTCATAGCAGGTGTTTGTTGAATAAGTAATATACTTTCATATAAAGAGTCATATTTTCTGCTCTGCTGGAAAATTGTTTCCAAGAGAGTTTTCTTTAAATACAATAAAATTTCATAATGCATGCCAAGAAACTGCCCTGTGTTGTGATGGTGGGTAGGTATGAGATGGGATGGGGAAGAAGGGGTAAAATGTGATGGAGGATACTCTCTCAGACATGAAACTAAATATAAGAGGATGGTATAGTTTAACCTTTGAATTGCTTATTTTGTTTTATTTTAAAGGTCCCACTCTTCTCAAAATCCTGTTTTGGGAGTGTACTGGGCCAGCCAAGCCTCAGAGTACTTGCCTGACAAACCCCCCATTTAAGGGAAACTGTCCTGCCCTTAGCCCTTGCTGTGAGCTCTTGCTGGCCAAGTAGACCCTGGAAAACTGAATCAAGAAGAGGGAATTGTGGCTTAGTACAAAAAGATGAACTGGGCTAATCGGATTTTTTCCCTGGAGAATTTAAAACTGTAAAATGTGGATAGTTGGAGACAGTTATCAGGGCAAAAATTGAAACAGTGTATTAGGAAATATCTTGAGGTAAACATGAGGATACTATGTGTTATGGGGAAGCAAAAATATGAGATATCAGAGAAAGCCATTTAATAGTGGAGCAGAAAGAATAAGATATTTGGAAGTAAACTGTGTATTAAATAGTTAATAAGGAAAACAATTGAAGGTTGATTGCCTTTTTGATTGATTAATTGATTAATTCCTGTATTCAACACATTATGTATTGAGTTATTGCTATGTACCAGGTAGTGTTCTAGCCCAAGACTATTGCTCCGAAAAATAATTAAACCAGTGATTCTCCACCAGCTGTGATTTTGCCTACCAGAAGACATTCGGCAATGAAACTTTGGTTGTCACAACTGGATAGGAGAGGTGCTATTGGTATTTAGTGGTATTTATTGATATTTAGAGGCCAGGGATACTGCTAACTATTCTAAAATGCATAGGATAACTCTCTCCAAAAAGAATTATCTGGCTCAGATTGTCAATAGATCCAAGGTTGAGAAACTGTGGGATAAGCCGTCATAATTGTGTGTTTCAGAATAATTATTGTGTAGTTGACATTTTAAATATCTGTGTTTTCAGAAAAAAAGAAAGTTTACTGGAGTAAAATGGAGGCCTCAGTAATATTACCCATTCTGAAGAAGAAACTAGCCTTCCTTTCAGGTATGTTTTCTTCTTAAAATTAGATGTATTTGATATATAAACTTATATAAATTTTCTTTGGTAAGTTTGACAGGAATATATTTTTATTTTTCTCTGGAAGTTTAAAAGGTATTTCTGAGACACCTTTTAATCAGAACAGGTAGCTGTATGAGCTAACTCTGTCTCTGCTGGGTCTTGGCAAGCCAACTTTTATTCTGTTCTGTAATTTGATTAAAATGGCCTCTTCAAAGCAGATATCATATCTCACTTCTTATACAAATATGTATAACTTAATAATTGACTAACTGGCATCTAAATAATTGTTTCTGAACTATAGAGTAATCCGTCTTTATGATATCCTATCTCCTAGCTTTTGTCTTCCATTTTCCAGTGACAGAGTTTCAGGACACTAGAGGAGTTATAAAATATCAATAATGCTGTTTTCAGTTTTTGCTGTTCAAAATTGTTCATACAGCCTTGAATTTACCTTCAGTTATTAATATTAACCCAAAGTTTATATCAACTGAGTCATGGAGAAGCTGTGAGATGCTTTGCTAGTGTGGGATGAGTGGTGTGGTGCGTTGGGTGTGCTGGTCTCCTGGATCATTGTGTAGTGTGATCTGGAGTTTGGATCATTCCAAAGCACATGCTTTAGAAATACTGTGGCCCTGCCAATTTAGGGTTATTTCAACTGTATTACCTTGCTTTCTCTTTCTTTCCTCTTTAGGTCTTGTCATAATTGTCTTGATAATACTAATATCTTTTTTTCAAAGTATATTGTGTACATCTCTGTAAATTGACATGTTTTCCTAGTATAGATTATAAAAGGCAAAATAAGAGATTGAATTCCACTAGTATTATTGTTTCCTTATTTAATATGTATTTTCTTTTTCTTTTTAATTTAACTTCTCCCTTCATTGGTTGACCCTTACATTTTCTCCATTCTTTTCTTATACGGATGGTATTATAAACGTTCTTATTTGTAGCTTTGTGCATTTTATATTAGTTCAGTAGTATAAATTCTTATAAATGAAAGTGTTAAAGAGATATGCATGTAAATTTGTGTTAGATTTTGTCAGATTGTCCTCCAAGAAGCTTGTTTCAATTTCTGTTTCCCCAACAGTATGTGAAAATGCCTGTTTTCCCACACTGTTGACAATAGTGGAATGATCTTATCACAGACATTTTTGCATCCTGTGACACTTGTCTCTGGGCAGCATTTGACCCTGTTGACCATACCTGTTTTGAAAGTCTTTTTCTTCTTGGCTTCTGCAGCAGCCCTCTTGTATTTTTACACTGGTGATTATTTTATTGTCCCTTAGTGAATGCTGGGGGCATGGAGTTAAATCTAGTCCCGAATGTTAAAGTAGTCCTATCTACAGTAGATCAGAGAGCCCCAGTCTAGGTGTTAACCTTTTTGTAGGTTTGGTTTAATGTATAGATAAAGCTTAGCAATTTTGAGCAGTAAATAAAAGACCTTGTAACCCACCCTTTTTAACTTCCTCTCTTGACCTTTGAATATTTAAGCCAGTACTTTTCAAACTTTTTTTATGATAAAATCTTTTCAAACCAACAGAATTGCTCAGGAGATACAATCTAAAAACTACTTGTGTTAATCCATTTTTTTAAAAAAGTAAACTTTTATTCTAGACAAGAAAACACGCACCTAAAGTCATTATTGATTATTAAGTTGAACCATCTGAAATTGCCATTTACTAATGTTAAAGTGGTTGAATAGTAGTAATTTGCGTGGTTGACCTAATGAGTGACAGAAATTCATCTATGATTGGCATGTCATGAATTGCATTCATGTCACTAACAGGAGTCTTTTCATTTCATACCTTTCCGTTTTTAGTGATAGATTTCTAGAAATCATGTAGAATGGTTTCCTTCAGTATTTGCTGTTTATGGCTTCTAGAATTGCCATAAAATGTCAGTTGGGTCAGAAGATGGGCTCTTCAGTATGAAAGTCAGGCATATAAGGAGCTTTTTCAAAGTTGCTGTGTGTGTATAAAAGTTCCTAAAGTTATATTTTAACACTTATGACAAACTGAAGGAGACTTGAACGTACATGAAATGTAAGTGTGTTCCACTACCTGGCTTTCAGGCTTCAGTATCTCAGACCCTGTCTGACCTTTGTGAATTAACTCAGATCATTCCTCATGATGGAATGCTCTTTTGACTTGGTTTACGAATTCTATCCTGTTTTTCTTAAGATTTAACCTTTTAATGAAACTTTTTACATTTATTGAAGCTCTTACCATTTTCTAAATCCCCTTTTATAATATTTTATAATACATTTTATACAATGCAACTTAGCAAATAAACTATCATATTTCCTACTGTTATTTCTTATGACTGAAATCTTTTCTTCCTAGGTTGATTGGAAATTTATTTTACTTGCAAATGCTTATTGTGCTAGGCACACAATAGATGTTTGATGAATTGATAAAAATAAGAAGCATACTAAATGGGAGAAAATTAAGTAAAATGATAATTGCTACATTTGTGTGAAGATTTCATGAGTAAAGTTTTTTCCTTTTTTTTTCTAAATTTTCTATAATTTTGCTATATACTATAAACATTTATAATGTATAACTAGCCATTAGATATTTTTAAAATTATGTCTGAAATGTGTAATTGTTTGAGTAACATTGGATTCAGTATATATTATTTAGATAATGCCTTAGTATCTACTACATGTTAAATTTATATCTTTTTCTTTAATAGGAGGAAAGGACAGACGAAGTGGCCTCATTCTGACAATTCCATTATGCCTTGAACAGACAAATATGGATGAGCTGAGTGTCACCTTAGACTACCTACTCAGCATTCCAAGGTGACTCTAAAGGTGTCTTTTCTTAAATCTTAATATGTTTTCATTCACTTACTAATGATTTCTGCTATTGTTGAAGTATATACTTTTGCTGTCTTATCTGCTTTTATTAGCAATGAAATTATAATTAAAAATACTATTAGTAGAATCAATGACTTGTGACACTATCACAGATTAAATACTTACATTATGCTCTTGCACACTTAATGATATACAGATTTCCAAAGTATATGTACTGTCAACTTTTAGGAACATAATAATTAAGCATCTATATATCATGGGGCTTTAGAAAAACTAGAAAATTTAATTCAGTAGAACCATCTTTTATTTAGGTAACTATTGTACTATATTGATATAAATACATCTGCAGGTTTTAATGAGTTAATAAAGGCTATTAGGAGTTTAAAAATATTTTTATTTAAAAAAATAATGCAAAAAGTTGCTCAAGTCTACCTATCACTTCAACAAAAACAAAAAAGCTTCCTCCTCAACTTCCTGTTCCATAACTGACATCTGGGAGCTGAAGGGTGACTACATGTTAGAATCATCTGGAGAATTTTTTCAAAATTCTAATGCCTGTGGTTTCACTTTTAGACATTCTGATCTAGTTGTTCTTGGGAAGCCTGCTCATCATTTTTTTTAAATCTTTTAAGCTTCCCATATAATTCTAATGTGCATCCAGATTTGCAAACGACTACAATAAAGCATGAGAATGAGGGCAGGCATGTGTGTGTGTGTGTGTGTGTGTGTGTGTGTGTGTGTGTGTTTGGGTATGTATGTGTGTGTTCATAAAATGTAGAGGTAGAAAAATGAATAAAACTATCTCATATAATGCTCTTAAACTATAGCTGGTGAATTTAAACATTTTAGTCAGAGTAAACAATTCTTTATATTTTTCCATATATTTGCATTTTGTTGACACAATAGTTTATTTCATTTTAAACCACTCTATTCATTTGCAGAACAAGGAGAATATAATTTGAATATGAATATGACATCTTTAATTGATCATCTATTTGTCTTTGTAGACTTTAGAAGGGTCAGTGTAAAGAGTGAGAGTGTAACTGGGATGGCTCTACTATAATTTTATTTTTTTTTATGGGACAAACTTACCAAAAAGTTTGTATCATTGCCTTCCTTTTTCTTCCTCAATAAATGCACTTATAGCAAATGGAGCCATAATTGCATTGACCTTAGAGTTACTTCAAAGCACTATAGTTAAGTGCTCTGAACATGCTTTATGCTGTTGATGAGTGACTTTTTAATATTCATTTCATTTATTCCACAAATATGTATTGAAAATTTATAATGTGCCATTTAAAACGTGACAGCTGAATCAGTGTTGCTTGTTTTTGCCACTATTTTTTTTTCTATTATCTCTGTTCTCTTTTCTATCCTTAAGTTCACATATAGGGATGGCCAGTATTGTCAAGCAATAGCCCAGTTAGTTTCTGTATCCCTCTTCTTTTCCCGATTTGCACCCAAGTACAAGATTAATTTCCCCTAAATAGCAGTTGCATCATCCTTCTCAGTTTCCTCTGACCTTCTCTCCTCCTTTCTACACAAGGAATTCAGTTCCGTAGCTGTTTGTTTTGCTTAGCAAGTACAGACACTGTATATCATGCACCGTATAGACAAGAGAGACCAGGTCTTTGCTTTCAAGGGTGTTCTTTCAGCCTTCTTAACTGCTGTGCCAAGACCTTCTGTGATTTGACTCACCTTTTTCAATTAATGTATCTTGAGCACCTACCGTGTAAGGCACTTATTTTAAGTACCTATATTAACTAAATCTTCAAAATAAATTGATACAATAGATACTGTTATTATCTCCATTTCATAGATGAAAAAGGCAAGGCAGAGAAGTTAAAAAACTTTCCCAGACTTATTTAAGTGATATCTTTGTTCATAAACTTCCTGCTCTCTGTCTGTCCTCTTACTTTAAGTTTCATTAGCTCCTTTATATAGCTACTTCCCAGATTCCTGTCTGTTCTCTAAACTTACAGCACTTGCTGTTTCTGACTCCTTAGGCATTTAATCATGATGTGCTTAATGATAATTCTTGAATTTTATATTTATTATTTAAGTCTTACATGTTTTTAAGATTCTAAAGGTTTATGTTGTTTCCCTAAAGACATTAAATGAGATAATGTCTGTGAATATAAAATAGACACTAATTAAAATACTTTTCTGCCCACCTTTACAACTTTCAAAAAGATTCTAAGCTCCTCAAGAAGAGAAACTGTGTCATATTATTTGTATTTTCATAGCCCTGTGCAGTACCTCATACTTCATCAATGATCAGTAGTCAATAGGTGTGGATTTCTGCCCTTATTTTATTTTATTACTTGTTTCTTCAGAGCTCTGCATACTCAAATATGGGCTTACAGGACCTGGTAACTCACCATTCTCAGAGCATCTCACATTTTGTTAGAAAATCAAATAAACATGAGCAGAAGTTGTCTGCTCAGTAGAAATTGTTTTGGTGGATAAAACATTTATCTGGGTTGGTTTTGCCTTCCTTTTAGAACTTTAAATTCAAAATGGACCTCAGAATTTATTTACGATGATGATTGGGACAGAGATATGGAAAGAATAGCTTGTATTTAAGGAAATAATAGATAACATTAAGTTATTTAATTATCATAACATCCTTATGAGATGAATACTATCATCTTCATCCCCATCTTACATGTGAGGGAACTGGGGCATAGGAAGGGTGGACAGTTTAGGTATCCTGACCAAGAGCATGTGGCAAAGCAGGGTTAGGGAAGGAATTTGAACCTGGCCATCTGACTCCAATTCTGTATTTCTGATCACCGCTATAGTTACCTGTTGGTAGCTTCTAGTAAATTTACATAAAACCTGGATTGATTACAACTGATAATTGCCAGATGAAAATCACTCTGTGAATATAGTAAAATATTATAAAAGAAATCTTATAAAAGAATTTCTTTTAAAAGAAATCTTGAAAATCTTTCTTATTCTAACATTTTCTTTGAACAACATATTCAGTATACCTTTAAAATTACATATTTTCTAGCTCAAAGAGAAGTTATTGATCATCTAATTATAGAATCATGGAAAACCACCCTAGCAATATTTAAATCCTCTTTAGAGAAATGCTGCCAAGTACTTGCACAGATTATTCTTGATTAGACAATGTTGAAGATACCTTTGCATTTCTCTCAAGTTTTGATTTTTTTTTAATTTAAGTTTTTGTTTTAAGTTAGTTTTTCTAATTATAGAAAAACTTGTTTATGGGATAGAAGAAATAATAGAATGAAGAGGTTTAATGACATGTCAAATGTCACACAGACATGACGTCTTCAGTCACATAGTAAATATGTGAGAGTCTACAATGAACTCCTCATTGTTCTAGGCACTGAGCACATGGGCAAACAAAGCAGATCTAGTCCCTCTCCTTATGGACCTTACAGCCTAATGGTCACACAAGCAAATACTACAAGTAAGCACACAGTATGTTGGATATTCATGAGTGCTGTACAGACAAAGCTTGAAAAGAGTCAGGAGTATGATGTAGTGGGAAGAGGGTATGTGGTGATATTTTACAAAATGATAAGATAACATTTTACCAGAGGTGATTGAAATGAGGGGCAGGCCCCACAGATAAGTGATGAAAGGGCATTCAGGACAGAGGGAGCAGTAAGTGCAAAGGCCCTGAGGCAGGAGCAGGGTTAGCATGTTGTGGGAACAGCAAGGAGCCTAATGTAGCTGGAGTAGTTTGAGAGTTGAGCAGAGTGCTGGGAGGGTGGTCAGAAAGGGTGGCTGGAGTGAGATCACAGAGGACCATGCTGGCCATGGTAAGGGCTTTAATTCTGAGTAAGAAGGAAAGCCATTGTCATGTTCTGAGGAGTGATGTGATGTGTCATCTAATATTTTTAAAGGTCCTCAGTATTTAAGGCACTGTTCTAGAAACTGCCAAGCTTTTAGTAAGATAATATTCTTGCTTTCTGGAAGCATGACATCCAATGAAGATAAATTGTAAACAAGTAATTATAATAAAAGCATAAGTGAAATTAGTGCTATTATGTAAGTATAAGCAGAGCTCTATGAGTGGAAGAGGAGTCCTCAGCTGTAATGAGAGAAATGAGTGAAGAGCTGCAGGATACTGACCCCAGGAAATCACTGACAATCCCTTTCTATGTGAAAAGTGAGTGAGCTTGTTAAGCAGCCTCACTTGTTTTATGTAGCTGTTCTAACTCAGCCTCATCACCCTTGAAAGGCTCTAATGGAGTAGGAACAAGGAGGTAGGATCTTAGATTTTTTGTTGTTGTTGTTTCTGTTTTTAAAGTATAATTATAAACATGTTAACAGTAGTCTAGGAATTTATTAATAGCACTTTAGTTCTTCAATATGCCCTTTATAAAGAGCATAACATGCTTCTAAATTATGTTGTTAAAACCAGTTTAAACCATTCTTCTGCTTGTAGGAATGAAGTAAAAAAAAAAACTAATTTTTTTCAAGTACGTGAGAAATTATTTAGTATTGCAGCTTTGAAATAGTTACCTTTGCGTCGTGTATATTTTCATTGTCTAGCTTAGTAAAATGTGAGAAAATTTTGGCTAAGGGTGTTTTTAAATACTCTACAAGATAAATTTAGAGTATTTTATGGCTTTTAAGATCATTACAGATGATATTTGCAAACTTTATTACTTTATTAGTCTTAATGTGCAGACTAATTTATACTGTACTTTGAAATATAACTGTGTTTTTGTGTAAAACTTATTTAACAAAACGGTTGTGTAACCTATATCTCAGAGATGTGGATGCTGATGACAAGAGAGTACCACGTTATGGGAATGGTACACTCCTCTTGGTGGGAGGGCCCTGCACTGGCCAACGCTGTGTCTCAGTTCTCCTTCCTGCAAATGCCCGTCATGCATTGGTAGAGTCCCTGAGTTGCTGCCACTTCTCCAAAGACCACTCAACAGCCAGCTACCCTGCCTAGGCTGATCTCCCTTGGGCTTGTATCCTAAGTCATGACAGTCTTCCTAGATGCCTTGCTGGTGGTGAACTCCAAGAATTCCCTCATTACCTGAGCCCACAGATTGTAATTCGCTGTCAGGTTTGATTCCCTCTCCAAGTCTTTATTTGCTTTTGCTAACTTAAAAGTGATCATTGTATTGCCTCACCTTTTTTCCCCCCAAAGAATACTTAGTGGATCCCTTATTTTGTAATGCAAATCTAAAAATAGAGTACTTAACTTACTTTTTACTGAGATATAATTCACATATCATAAAAATCACCCTTTGGAAGTATACAGTTGAGTGGTTTTTAGTATATTCACAGAGTTGAACACAATCACACTAATTCTAAAACATTTTCATCAGCCCAAAAGAAACCCTGTACTGCTGTCACTCCCCTTTCTCCTCTCCCCACAACCCCTGTCAACTACGAATCTGCTGTCTGTGCTTGTGGATTTTCCTATTCTGGACATGTTATATAAGTGGAATCATACAATATATGTCCTTTTGTGTCTGGCTTTTATTTAGCATAATGTTTTCAAGGTTTAGCCATGTTGTAGCATGCGTCAGTACTTCATTCTTTTTTATGGCTGAATGTTTCATTGTGCGACTGCACACATTTTGTTTTTCTGTTCATCAGCTGATGGGTGTTTGGATTGTTTCTACTCTTTGGCTTTTGTGAATTATACTGTTGTGAACATTTATGTGCATGTTTTTGTGTGGATATATGCTTCAATTTGCTTACTTCTTGAATACTTTTTTGTTTACTTTGGGAGCTCAGCCTTGTCCTTGCCTGCCATCATCATTTTCATGATCTCACTGTTTCTCAGTAGAACTGGACATGACTTTTCCGAGAACCCTCTTGGAGGTAATATGACTACTTAGAGGGAGTAGGGAGGACTAGTAAAACTCCCTGGACTGTTGTTGGATTTAAATCCCAGGAAAACTTTACTGTTTACTTCTCCTATAATATACGTAAGTGTGAAACCTTTGGGTGGGAACAGCTTTCACTACCAAATCTTTGCTCTACTAAGCAAAGCTGCATTTCCTTCCACTACAGTGGAAGACTACAAAAGGACAACTGAGATTCTTACATTAAGCTGATAAGTAAAATAGTAATAGTAATAATGATAGCTATGTAAAGTTTGCTGTTTAGTTTGGAGTTTTTCCCTACAGAAGTTGTTGCATATTACTGCAGTAGATTTCTGGGACATGTTTAGTAAATACTTGAATAATTGAATATCATAGGAATAGCACATTTTCTAACACTCAAGATAATATTTTGCTGGTCAAGTGACTGAGAATGCAAAAGTGAGAGCAGAGGTAGATTAGACATGATCTATTCAGATTTGAATCATCATGTACAGCAAGTGCTACCTCATCTCATTAAATTTCCATAAAAGAGAACCAAGAAGCCCATTTTCAATGGTTTAATAATCATTTATTTTCTACCTATTTTGAACTATCAATTGACAAGTCTAATACTTCTGGCAGGAGGAGAGACAAGTACATAACACACTTAGCATCGTTAATTATCTACTTCCCAGTGATCGCATTTTACAGATGAAGTAACTGAGAAGCCAGTAGCCCTGCTTGAATGTTGCTTTGATTTCTTCATTTTTTAAGACACATACTTTCTATACTTTTAGAGTAATTTTCTTGCCAAATTAGCTTGTAAATTGTTAACATTTCCTGAAGTGAGAAAAATAAATTGCTTGAGAAAATGAAAGAATATGCTGAAGAATTTTTTAAATTTACTAACAATGTAAACCAAACCATGTGAGATTAATTCTATTCTGTATATGATTACACTTTAAACCTTCTTTCTTTAGAATTATGAAGAATAAAATGTGGAGCTTGTTTTAATACTTCGTAATTTTGTTTTGTTTTAGTGAAAAGTGTAAGGCTAGAGGATTCACCGTGATCGTGGATGGCAGGAAATCACAGTGGAATGTGGTAAAAACAGTAGTCTTAATGCTACAGGTAATTTTATTTTTGTCTGTCAGGAAATGGTTTTTATTTTACAGCAACAGCATGGTGAAAATGGCAGCTACATTTCATTTATTGAACTGTGTCAGGCCTCTCAGCAGTGACTGAGTTCTGAAAATGCACGTATAACTGTTCGATTGTTCAACTTCAGTTTTTATAGGTTTGAATTTAAGTAGTGAAATAAATCTCAACCCTATTCTAAAGGTTTGTCATTAATTGAAAATAATATGTCATGTTTAAGTAATTTAGGCAAGGAGGTCAGTGATTTTAAAAGTGTGGGGACAGACATTATCAGACTCGTCTGGGAGCTTTTGCACTGTGTGACGTCTGTACCATTCTCCCCCCTGCAGCCCATTTTGTTACTATAGGCAGGTAGCAAGATTGAGTAAGTTTAGTTTGAGGAAGCTTCTCAGGTGATTCTGATGTCTTTTCCGTGTAGTCCCCTGTTTCCTACACAAAGCATCATTATTTATGATGTTGTTATTATTTATTTATAACCCAGAAGAAATTTACTTAACAGCTATGTCCTCGGGGATTTTGGCAGCTAACAACATTTAATGAACACCTATGATTACAAAGTCCTTGAGCTCTGATGCCAGCCTTTCGTTTTATATTTCCTTGTATTCCTGAAAGAAAGTTTCTGTGCTCCCTGGCACGTAGTAGATGCCCAGTAAACATTTGTTGATTTATTTTTAGGATATTGAAGAAACTAAGATTTGAAATGGAAAAATAAAATATTTAAGTGATTGGAGGGGCAGATTATTCTCATGCACCTGGCTTTCCTTAGAAGGGCTTCTAGGGGAGTAAAGTAAAATTTGAGTTAAATTAAAAGAGGTTATCTAATTTAAATGAAAGGAAGTGAAAAGGGCATTCTTGGTGGGGCCTCTTAGTTATAGCTCAAAAATGGAGCAAATACAATGAAAGGAGTTGATGGCAGGCCAGTTTGGGGGAAATATAGGTTGACAGTAACATGGGATATTGAACATTCAGTTAGGTGAATGTCAGTGATATTAAAAGAAAGATCAAGAATTTTAAATGAATTTGAGAAATATAATTGGCAGCTGCTTTAGGGTTCTACAGAAAGGAATGTAATTTAAAAATTTAAATTATCTAGGAAGAATGATTCTTAATGTTTTATCATTTATATATGGTAATTGGGAAAAAGGACTTTGAGGGGTGGGAACTAAGTGCTAATTTTAGTTTCTAGTTTTAGCGCTTAATATGGTTCAGATACTGTGTGAAGTAAGCTTGCTATATAAATTAGCTCATTTAATTTTAGTCTCACAACCTTGCACATCAGGTCTGTTATCCCCAAAGTTCAACTGAGGTGCCAGGATTTTAGATAATTTAAAATTGGAACTTCACACAACTTAAGCCCCAGGCCTTGGCTTTATCCATTACAAGGTGTTTATTTACCAGTGATTTGTATTTGAGGTGGTCCCCAAATTATCTAGCCCTTGCCTCATTCTTCTTAAATGTTTGACCTAAACTTTCCATGTTGGAATCACTCTAATATGTTAGAAAGGACATAGCTTCAGGAGGATCAGTTTTTAAGTGAGTACAAATTGGCATCCCATAATAACTTTTTCTGTCAAAAAATGTTTCTGGCACTTTTATATTCCAATCCTGAAGATTAACTCTTCTCTGTGAAAGTTGTTAAAATAACTATTAGGTGAAAAATCCATTAATTATGACCCTGTGTTCTTCCTTTCATCCTGTCACTCAACTGTGTCACAGATGAGCTGTTTGGGACTTGCTGGACTTTGATCTGGACTTTGATCAATGACAGTTTTGAAGAACAGTCAATGGATGATTTAATCCCTCTCGTGATTTCTTTTCTGATAGGTATTTTAACAACTTTTGGATATATTAATAGTTAACATTTTCAGAAGTTGCAGTGGCCTGTTTATTCCTAGTCAAACAATTTCTACATATGAAGTCATTCATTGCTTTTATCTCAAAAGGGACAGGTACCATCTATTTGGGAGCCCAGATGTCAGTACTGGCTCTGCCTATAACTAGTGTTCTCTAAAATGAGGGGCTTGGTTTGCCTTGTTTCTCACAGCTTTTATATTCAGTGATTTTCAAATAATAATCTTACACAAGGCAATATGTGAATAAACTTCAAATCTACTTTAAATTTTCCAGCCCCTCTGATAAAAGCTTTGACAACATTGAATTTATTTTACTTACCTTAGTCATAGCCCAATCATTGTAGGGGGAACTAGATTTCTAACATGCCCAATGACATGTTTACGTTAAAAGGTTTTCTGTTTTCTCTTTTAAAAAATGATTATTCAGTGCTGTTGTTTATAGTCTAGTACAGAGGTTGGGCCCTTGAGTTTATAAATAAAGTTTTATTAGAATTCAGCCAGGCCCATTCATTTATATATTGTCTATTGCTGCTTTCAACAGAGACTTTATGGCCTGCAAAGTCCAAAGTGTTTATTGTTAGGACCTTTCAGAAAGAATTTAGTGACCCCTGGTCTAGAACAGGTGAATTAGTATGATAGAAATTCAGAATCAAACAGACCTGATTTCTATTCTAGCTTCATGACTTTTTAACTCTGTTACCTTAGACAAGTTACTTTAGTTCTCTGAAGCTCAAATTCTATTCTGTCAAATTGGGAGAGTGGGATCTACTTGTTAATGAGGACTTATTTATTCAACAGGTTTTTACAGAGTGTGTTTTCTATGCTAGAAACTATCATAGACACTGGAAATGTAGGGGTGACATGATAGATAAGGTACCTGCCATTGGGAAGCTTATATTCCACTTCAGGGGTCCGACAGTAAGCAATTAAGCAAATTAATAAATAATGTACTATCAGATGTTGATAAATACTATGAAGAAAAATGCAGCAGTAAAAGGAAACTGAGTCAGATGGTGCCACTTTAGATAGGGTGGACTGGGAAAGCCTCTCTGAAGAGGGAATATTTGAATAGAATCTGAAATAAACTGAGGGGGCACTGCTAGGTATAAGGCAAAGCACGTTCCGGATGGAGGGAATGGCATGGGTAAAGACCTGGGGTGGGGACAGACTTACCGTATTCCAGGAGCAGTGAGAAGGTCAGCGTGGCTATAGTAGAGGAGTGAGCTAGGAGGGGAGAGGCGTGAGGTGAGGTCTGAGAGGTCAGTAGGGACCTTATAGGCCTTGTTAAGGACTTCGAATTTCATTCTAAGCATGAGACATGTCAAGCAGGGAGGCCTGTTAGAAGGATATTTTAGAAAGCTAGCTAATTAGGGGATATTAATAATACAGGTGGTAGAAATGGTTAGATTTAAGATATATTTTTAAATTAGGCTCTATGAGACTTGCTGATAAAATATATGTGGAATACTTATTAATTCAATAAATGTTAATTTCCATTCCTCTTTAGGTAATATGAATAACTATATCTAGTAAATGTGAAGTTGTATTTGTCAAAGATTAGCTCTTTGTCTTCTTCAAGTTAATACTCATGAGAAAATTTTGTGAGAAAATTGATTTTACCTCTTTTGAAGAAATTCTCCAAGATGATTGTACCAGAAAATTTTTTCTCATGTCATAGAAAAATCAAATTTAATAATTTCTCAACTAAAATCTTACATTTTAAACATATTCCTAGTATAGAGGTTCAATAAAAATATGTACTTTGTTTATTTTTTATTTTTTTGAGATAAAGTCTCACTCTGTTGATGGGTCTAGAGTGCAGTGGTGTCATCATAACTCACTGCAACCTCAAACTCTTAGGCTCAAGTGATCCTCTCACCTCAGCTTTCCAAGTAGCTAGGACTTAAAAAAAAAAAAAATTATAGAAACGAGGTCTTGCTGTGTTGCTCAGGCTGGTCTCAAACTCCTAGCCTCAAGTGATCCACCCACCTTGGCCTCCCAAAGTGCTAGGATTACAGGCATGAGCCACTGCACCCAGCCTGTACTTTGTACATCGATGTAAAATGATTCACATGCACTAGCTGTGTTATATTATTTGAAATCTTTTCTGAATCAGCTTTTCTTTCAAGTACTTCTTGTTTGCTATGTATGTTTCAAAGTTTGGAGAATTTCTTCTACTGTATTTTAGTTATTTTCCAAAGGTCTCTTAGTTAGCCTAATTATGAATGTTTAGTAATTTATAAATTTAGTAAATTGTTCATTTTACATGTGTAATTTGTAATTATTTTTCTGTATTTTATAGAATGTTGTTCCAGCTGAGGTGTCCCTTGTTTGTGTAGTGAAACCAGATGAATTCTGGGATAAGAAAGTAACACATTTCTGTTTTTGGAAAGAAAAGGATAGACTTGGCTTTGAGGTAAATATAAACTATAAAAAAGAACGGAAGTGGGTTATATCTTTAAAAATAGGATTTGCTGGTATTATTTTGTTCAGCATTGGTTACTAAGTGATGCTTTAAGCAATGCTTAATTAGTGTTGAAGTAATAATTAGTATATAGTTAGCACTCACTTCTCTTTTTCGTTAGCCATTGAATATTCATCTCTCATTGCTAATCTTAATATTTCTCCATGTATCCTCTCTATCTCTGAAATAGGTTAGGTACCTATGTGTTCAGTTTCCTTTTTAGCAACTCACATATTATATATTCAAGTGCTTTATGTTCTTTAGCATCACTGTACCTGCTGACTTTGATAGATTTTGTTGATTAGATGATAGTATCTATAGTCTATCTAATGACAAGATAAAATTGAAGTAGTACTGACATTTATCTTATCCTCAAATTTAGAGACTAATAATCAAAAAAGGATCTCTACTCTTCTATTCTTTATTGTCACTCATGACATTAAAAGTGTTATTTATTGGTAATGGTAACCAGCCACCATTCTATAATAAATTTCTTTCTTCTCTTATCTCTTCTTAATACTGTATCTGATCCTGTTCTTTTTTGAGATCATACTAATAGTAGGATGCAGCACCAAAGACTTTCATCATGTTCCTCTCTCAGGAACACCTCTGGCTTCATCTATTCTGATTCTTTCCAGTTTTTGTAGAAACTTATTTTCTCTTAGTGAGAAAAATATTCTCCAACAGTTACAAGCAGACCTACACATAGAAATAGTATATGTATGGACATGTGTACACATGTGAATGTTTGCTAAGTGCACAAATACATATAAAGACATCTTTATTCTGAATCTTACATACATTCTTAGCATAAGTGAAAGAAAAATAAAACATTAGTGCTTGCAGAATGAAAGTTAGTGTTAAGTTCTTTGGGAATGTTTTCTTAGGAAAAGAGAAATGTTCTACTTAACAGATGAAAGAATGAGAGTAAAGGAGAAACAAGTTTTGAGTCTTCTTATAAGTTAGATTCCAGAATAAAGAAAACCTTCATGAATGTTTTGGCTAAAGACTATATGGCAATTGTCTTTCTCTTCAAACTTGTTGAATCATGGTATCTGCTAGTTAATATAATATTGTGGTTTAGTTACTTGATTTGTCTTATCTTGACCTCTCTAACATATATAAAATAAAGGAAAAAGTAATATTGATATAGGACTTTACTATTAAAATATTTTTATGGTTTTTTTTCCTTTGAAGGAACTTGACAAAAGTTTTAAATGCTTGTTTAGGGTAGTGATTTCTTTTTTCTATATTCCTTTCTGTAGTATGTTTTACTCTGGTTCCCTTTGTGTTGGTTATTAGGTTTCAGATTTCTTTGGGAGTGAGGAATAGATCTGATACTGCTTAGTAAAATGATAGCTGCTTTGAGTAGCCTTTTTCTT
The DNA here is from genome assembly GCA_008086735.1 of Cheirogaleus medius. Taxonomy (NCBI): domain Eukaryota; kingdom Metazoa; phylum Chordata; class Mammalia; order Primates; family Cheirogaleidae; genus Cheirogaleus; species Cheirogaleus medius. The sequence continues at coordinate 24,449,651 of VBSM01001562.1, read as the reverse complement.
CATAAATTTAATGTTATCCATCCATATAGAATATTCATGCAGATGAATTAGAAAATAATTAATAATTATTTAACAGTTGAATCAGAATATGATCCCCAACGCATTCCTAAATTGATAAAGCATATGTTAAAATATAATTTTCCTAAGTGTAAAACCATGACTCTCATGCAAATATAAAATGAGCATAATTCAAGTGTATTATTCAACTCATTGATAAATGAGGTGATTTGTAAGGTGTGGTTCAAAGAGCATTTGAGGAATTTAGGGTTTTTATAGGTAGATAAGATTGCCCAGTTAGATACAAAATTAGTTATTGTTCTACAAATAAGTTTTAAACTTTGAGATTATTTCTTATTCCACTGGACATAAATTTACCAATTTCACTAGACAGATAGTATTTTCATTTCTTCTGGACAAAATCTACAAGTTAATTTTCACCCCTACAGAGGTTAAAACCTGTTGGTCAGTCTATAGAAAGTCAATCAAAGGTATAAGCCCAGCACTGCATGAAAGAACACCGAGTAATATTCTTTTGTCTGTTTCTAAGATTTAGATAGTTTTTCTGACAGATGAATTATACTTTTTATATGAGGATATTTTGTAAAATTTGATTATAGACATTAATAACATACTGAACATTCTATTACTGCAGAATAATAGAAGGTACTTTCCAAAGTTTGGTATTTTAGTTTTCTTATCTGTCTCTCTTCAAACTTTGTATTCCAAGGGGAGACTAGTATTATTTAGTATTTTCGTGCATCATTTTCCAAATGATGTTCTAGAGAATTTATATCCTTAAAAGAGGATTTTTTTAAAAAATTACCTTTTTTAAAAATATAAGCAATTAAAATATATTAGTTTGAAAACTTTTAAATATCAGTTAACTAGTTAGCAGGAGATCAGTCAGTCACTCAGATTTATTACTCAGCTAAAAATCATAATTCATATGGTAGTTTTATCTATTAAACAATTTCAAGTGAATCATTGGTCAATAACGAAGATTCACTGATATTTGCTATGTGACAACTTAATAAGACCCAAAGAAGTGACATGCCACTATATAAAGCTCTAAGTGTTTTGAGTTTGGCTACCAGTAAAAAAGGAAAAAAAAAAAACCCACCTTTACTAAAGCAATTAAAATATAAGTATTATCATTATTGGAAAAAAAGAAGCATAAAGATGATAATCCTGTAAATTTGCTGTAAGACAATTATTCAAAGATGTGTAAATTGTACTCATTTGATCAGAATTGTTATATAGTATATCATGATATCTTTAGTACTCTAAAACTAATGGTAAAAAAGATAGTATATAGTATGATTAAATCAAATTTGGTTTTTCATTTATGAAAAATAAAAGACTTTTTATGTATTCAAAGAGTTGTCTACTAGGTTGAAGTTGCCGACCTTTTCTCATAGACAGTTGTTTAAAAAGAAATACAGAAATTACAAAAATAAGCCAGCTGGACTTGTCTTAAATATAAAAGTTAAAATTTCAAATATCAGGTTATGAAAATAGTTCCCCCTCTATTTTTGATGGCATGACACCATTTTTCATTTAATTTTTATGTATTCTTAAAATCCAACACAAAAGTAGGTAATTTTATAAATTATTTATAAATAGGAGACCTGGATTAAATACGATACGATAACTATTATCATACGATAACTATTTTTACATTAGCTAAAGATCATTAATATCATTTGTTAAGTAGGAAAAATCAAAATTAGTTTTACTTTTTATCTTGGTGTAGAATATGTTATTTAATATGGTATTATGAAGTTTGCTTCCATTCAATATTTTATAATATTAGTGATTCAGTAAATCATTTTTTAAAAATCTTAAAACAAGGTCATTGTGTACTACTTTATTGTGTTCTGTGAAAAATACTATAGAACGACATGGAGAGTATTCCTGAGATTTTCATAACTGTTTGGGAAATAGTGCTTTAGAGAGTCACAATGGGCCAATCTAAAGAAATACTGGATACTTTTGGAAAATTTACTCTTTTAAATATTTTCCAAGAAATGAAAATGTTGAGTTTGTGGTTCCATTTTCTCCACAGGTATGGAATTATTTGATTTTTAAGTTTTGCTTTTAAGCTAGAATATAATGTTTATATAATGAGTCACCTAGTTAGAATAGGTGAAAGTGTCAATAAATATTTGAAAAAAGTTCTGCAGAATAAAGAACTGATTATATGCTTAATTAATATAATTATGTACATTTGTGGCTTTTTGTACTTTAATAAATTTTGCTCTAATTCACAATGTTATTATTAGTCACTTCACTGGAAGATTTTCAAAGCTTTTTTTTGTAGCTTTGGAAAATGTTTCTTTAGAAGTTTCAGCAATTGGGTAATTATTTTTGTGTCTTCATATTTAGAATCATAGGATGAAAATAAATTATGCATAATACACATATAAATATGATTTTGGGTGGGTCCTTATGTTCTGATTTTGGTTTTAATTTTATTGATGATTGCTCTTTGAGGCTGGACTTTAAAAAAATCTGATTATGTTTCTTTCCTTGTTTTTTCTCTCTCTTTGAGGGAAATGAAACATTCCCCATAAGAGAAAAACAACTTTCTGATTCTCATTGCTTTATATTTAAACTTTCATACAGATTTGCTATATTAGTATTCTCTTCAAGGACTGTAACAGAAATGAATATAAGAAGTCTTACTAGTATTTTGTAATTTAAGCAGCTGTAATGAAACAATTTAGAGAAAACCATATAGTCTGGGATTCCTAATCTTGTTTTGGCACATTGATTCTGCAATGTGTTGGTTTTCTCTGTTTTCTTCCTTTTATTTTCCTTTTTAACTTCCAGAAATCTCCTTCTTAGTTTGCTTTTTTAGCAGTCCAATTTTATTTCAGCCCTAAATCCTCCCTTCCTGCCCCCTAATGGTTTCTTATTTTTGCTTGTGCATTTGAATGTGCTTTTCATAAGCAAATACCCCTCTGTGTTGTTTGCTGTCACTGGAGTAGAGTTGAATTGTCTGTTCATTCAAACTTGGTTTGTCTTCTGGGAAGCAGTTGTCTGTATAATTTATATGTTACAGTGTGGCAAGTGGTGTCATTTTCCAAAGGCAAGTGGACAGTTATCACCTTTGTAAACTGAGTGCATTTCTGCAGTGCTCTGGAGGGAGGGGCTTTCTTTCTTCTTAATGATACCACTCCTGACTCACTTCAAAGGTGATTCTTAGGTGTAGAGAATTTACACAGAATAAGATTCTTTCCTACTATTGCAAACCTTTAAACATTTTTCCCTTCATTCCTTTTATAAATGAATGTTTCTCATGATATAGAAATGGTTATTGCTTTTTCATCAGCCTCCTCTGCCCTTTTCTCCTCATTCTCACTCTCTCAAAGATGAGATTATTACAGTGGAAACTGACATATTTCATCACAGTAGATAGTTCTCTAAATTATTAATTTGAAATGATCATGATTTTGACTGTGCCTCTTCTTCAAACTATTGCTTCTTTGCATGTACATTATTTAATTTTGAGATACCTTTTGTGTTGATACAGTTCTGTATATCTACATGGCAGGTCTACTATTTTCACTTTGAGTAGCCACCAATGAAGTTGATAAACATATGGATTTTATAAAATGTTTTATAATGATGTAGAAAATGAGTTTTATATAGCTCTTTATGATCTTCCCTTGTTTACATCTGTTTTGCATAGGTGAAAATATAATATTAGGTTGGTGCAAAAGTAATTGTGGTTTTAGCATTGTCGAAATTTGCCATTTGATATTGGAATGCATTCTTAAATAAATGTGGTTATATTATACATCATTTTTATGTGCATTTCTTGCTTTATGTGTTTCTGCTAGTGACTTATTACTTGCTGTTTATTTTATATTTATTTTAGACTATGGAAATGATGTTAGACAAAAAGCAAATTTGATCAATTTTCTTATTTAAGTTCAAAATGAGTTGTAAACTTGCAACATCAACAACACATTTGGCCTAGGAACTGCTAACAAATGTACAGTGCAGTGGTGGTTCAAGAAGTTTTGCAAAGGAGACGAGAGCCTTGAAGATGAGGAGTGCAGTGGCAGGCCATCGGAAGTTGACAAGGACCATTTGAGAGCAATCATTGAAGCTGATCCTCTTGCAACTACAGGAGAAGTTGCTGAAGAAACTCAAGGTCAAGCATTCTATGATTGGTCGTTTGGCCTTTGAAGCAAATTAGAATGGCAAAAAGCTTGAAAAGTGAGTGCATCATGAGCTTACCAAGAATCATCGTCTTGAAGTGTCATCTTCTCTTATTGTACACAACAACCAACCATTTCTTAATGGGATTATGATGTGCCATGAAAAGTAGATTTTATGTGACAATCTGTGACTACCAGCTCAGTGGTTGGACCGAGAAGAAACTCCAGCGCACTTCCCAAAGCCAAACTTGCACCAAAAAAAGGTCATGGTCACTGTTTGGTGGTCTGCTGTCATTCTGATCCACCACAGCTTTCTGAATGCTGGCAAAACCGTCACATCTGAGAAGTATGCTTAGCAAATCGATGAGATGCACCAAAAACTGCAATGCCTGCAGCCAGCGTAGGTCAATAGAAAGGGCCCAGTTCTTCTCAACAACAGTGCCCGACTGCACGTCACACAACCAACTCTTCAAAAGTTGAACAAATTGGGCTATGAAGTTTTGCCTCATCCACCATATTCACCTGACCTCTCCTCAACCGACTACCACTTCTTCAAGCATCTTGACAACTTTTTGCAGGGAAAACACTTCCACAACCAGCAGGATGCAGAAAATGCTTTCCAAGAGTTCATTGAATCCCAAAGCACGGATTTTTATGCTACAGGAATAAATAAACTTATTTCTCATTGGCAAAAATGTGTTGATTGTAATGGTTCCTATTTTGATTAATCAAGATGTGTTTCAGCCTAGTTATAATGATTTAAAATTCACGATTTGAAACCGCAATTACTTTTGCACCAACCTAATAGCAGTAACCTTAGTGAACTTTTTTCCTTAAAAATTATTTTTATTAAGGGATATTATATCTTAAATATATGTTATGTCATAAAAGAAAGTGAATCTGTACTATTCACATTTAAAATTGATTTTAGCAAAAACTTTTAAGAGCAATATTCAAAGGGAAATAAACTTTTGTCACATGTAACTTTTAATTACAAATTTTCCTTTTGGCTCATTAAACTTGAAACCTACTTGTCAATGATTTTAATGTATTTAGGAACAACAAAATGTAGAAAGGAATGTATATGTTGAGATTAACCAGAGTGGGTAGAAAAGTGACAGGTGTTCTTCACTGGGCAAGACAGGTAATATATTAGAGAAAATAGCCTAAGTTAACTGTATAGGATGATGACTCATTAAAATTATGTCCTTTTATAGCTTTAAAAAAGAGATAATTTAATGCAGCTGCCTTCTTTGAAAGATTGGGGAAATAAGCGGGAGTGGTGAATTCCTTTAGGTTGTTTTCTACAAGATTAGTGAATTTGTGGCAGAGCTAGGGCACAAACCTGGAATGATTGGCTTCTAGTTCATTATCTTTCCAATTGTAAAATAATGATGTTAAGCCTAGGAATGAGGTTTGGAAATTGTTTGGGATAATCTGTTAAAGCCTTTGGCCCTCTGTGCTATGACCAAAGGGGCAAAACACTTCGGGTATTTTCAATAAAGGCTTTAGAAACAAACCAGGAAACTTTAATCTGCTTCTTTTTGTAAAAGTATTATACAGCTGTCTCTGAAATATTGCAGAGAAATGAATGAAAAGCTCATTTCCTTGGTAGAGGCATATCTTATTCATCCTTATATTCCCAGTGCTAAATACACAGCTTCTAATAAATAAAGCTTCTAGTAAATAAATTTAGCTTCCACTAAATAATATTTGTTGAATGAATGAATAACACAGCATTAAAAGTTATAAAATATAGGACATGATACTATTTTCAAAAGAGAGATTTCTTTTTCAATATTTAAATAGAGTATTGTGCCAAATAAGGCATAATAGAAGAGCAGAAAGACCATCCATTATATTTTGGATTTTCTATTCAGTTGTCTTTTCAGGAGATAGTGCTCTGGGGCATGTTATCTTTTCAGATGTGAATTGATGCTCAAGTTAGCAAGTAATTTATTTTGTCATAGAATAAATATATATTTCTTGGTTTCATGGTTAGTATATGTCTAGTTAATGAATTGCTAGACATTTTTGGAGAAAGGAAAAGCTCTTTCCTACCATCTGATTGTATTTGATCTTTCTAGTGTCAAAGTCTCTGTATGGATCTGAAAAAGAATTAGTGACAGATTAAATGGTTTCTGAGATCAATTTTACTTACTGTTTTTTTAAATAAATTTTATTGTGCATATTTGAGGTTTACAACATGATATTATGAAGTAAATATAGATAGTAAAATGGTTATTTTGGTGAAACAGATTAATATCTATCATCTCACTATCTCACTATCTATCATAGTTATGATTTTAGTTAAATTCAGTCATTATATATAAATATATTTTAAATTTTATTCAAAAAATTATATGTAAATTATACACACAGAGATTGATTGATTTGTATCAAGATCCAAATAATGTTCACACATTGTGTTTGGTTGAGATGCCTTTCTAAATGGATATGGTTTTAAAATCTTTTTAAGCATTGCTGATTTGATTGACTATTGATTTCTAGCTTAATTTTATTGTGATGTTACAATGTGTTAGCTGTTTGAAACTTACCAAGGCTTTCTTTATGGACTAATAAATACACAGTCAGATTTTTAAATATTTCACGTTTGCTTGAAAAGAACATGAAATTCTCTTATTATTGGTTGTGGAATTCTGCATTTGTCCATTAAATGTAGCTTTTTAATCCTAGGTTTCTCTTTCTCTTTTCTTATATCTTTTTTTTTTCTTAAAGAGACGAGGTTGTTTGTCCTATAGAGTTTTTAATAGTGTGCATATTTCAGCGAGCATCCCTGTGGTGTAGTTTAACACATTCTTTTTCTGCCTTCTTGAACCTCTGTATTTCCATAAATTGGTATGTGGATTTAGACAGTGACAGATTCAGAGTTGGTTTTCTTTTTCCAAGGCTATGCATAAGTGGTGATGTGTTCTTCCATCATGGGACTCGTAATAGTTGTCTTCTTTTTCATGATGTTAACAGCCGTTGATGTTCAGTGTCTAGATCCCTTAGTTCATTAAAAATTGTAAAATGATGGTCCAATTGTATTATTCCTTCTTTATTTACTAGCTGGAATCCTTTTATAATGAGAAACTTACCCTGATTTATTATTTACCTATCCAGTGATATTATTTTTATATGAAAGTTATGATAGATGCTTATTTCTCTTTATTTGCTGGTTTTCAATATAGTAAGTTCGTTTTCTAGCTTAATCTAATGGTGATTATCTCTTTTAAAAAAGATAACAGTATCTCTGATAAATGGTATCACTGATAAATGGTATCAGTGTGAGCTCAATGATTTAAACATATTTAATGTTTCAGTCCGTAACATTTATTATTCTTATTGATGTGCAAATCATTGCCTCCTTGGCCAATGGAAGCCTTTGCAATTTTTTTTTTCAAACAACCACAGTAGTCTTTGATAGCTTTTTTGATACGTGGATGAGAAGATGTTCCAAGCTCATCGTTTATTTCTTCATTTCTCCAAAGTGCCCTGATTCCTTTTAATGAGAAATGTTATTTGGAAATCAGAGTCTAGATGCTGGGGTGTACATTTCGACAGGATTGGTCATTATTTCTAAACCTTTCATTGGACAAAATTAGAAAATATACATATTTGTGAATGTGTGTGTTTTTATTTAAGATGAAATGTATTATAGAGTTTAAACTGATACTTCTCATCCAAATTGAGCACCATAAAGGTAACTTTTTTCCTCTGAAATCTTCCTTTCTCCTTCCCCACAAATCCCATTTTCTTAAGGATGTTGGGGATGGCAGAATTATAATATCTCATATCACTCGTATGCTTCGTTCCTCATCAAGTCATCTCAGAGTAGCAGTACTAAAACTGTTATAGCATGGTCACTGAAAATATAAAGAATCTAATGTTTTACTTCACTTCATTGTTTATATTATTTTTTCTCATGTCAATTTTGATAAATTATACTTTTTTATAGGAATAAATTTTCTAAAAGCTCATAGTAAGGCCCAAAATTGTTCTGTATCCTTATCTTTTTTTTATATCTACCCAAGATCGTACTTCACTTATTATCTTTTAAACTGTTGCTGTCAATGAAGTTGTATTCTTGTTTTCATTCTTACGGCTATTTGTGCCTTTTTTTTTCTTCTTGCTTTTCCTTATGAGAACATTGTTGATTTCATTAGTCTTTTCAAGAAACAAGTTTTGGCTTTTTTGAGCCTCTATAATATTTCTATTTTATATTCTACTAATTTCTTATTTCTCACCTTCTTCCTTCTATTTCTTTGGATTTATTCTGTCTTTTTCCTCCCCTAACTTCTTAGGTGGGTCACTTATCTCATTATTCTCTAGCCTTTCTTTCCTAATGTAAATATTTAAGGCTATTAATTTCCATTTCATCTATTGTTATCAATAGCAATTTGTTGTAAACTCTAATTTGAGAGAGTCCATTGTCTCTGATAGTTTTATGAATTTTTCATATTGTTTTTGGTATATTCCTGAAAATAATTTTTTCTCCCTGTTGGCAAAGCAGTCTTGGTAATTTTCCCTAATTTATTATTCAAATCTAGGCCAATATAAACTCCAAAGCCTTTACTCCTTCTATAATACCATGTAATAACCCATTCAGCAGAATCCAAAAATAAATATCTGTGGCATAGACTACCAGTTGTCTCCCCCAATATCCATTTTTTCGTTCTTCCTTAGTGATAGGACCCCTGTTTTTTATAGCTGGGCTGTAAATAGCAGGGCACATGTCTACCCACAATAAAGACTTCCTTTCCCAACCTTCCTTGAAGCTAGGTATGGCCAAGTGACTAAATTCTGACCAGTGAAATATTATTACATTATAACTTCATTTATAGTAGGGATGTACCTAGTTTTGCATATTGGGTCTGTTTCTCAATTTTTCTTTTCCTCCTTTTTCTCTTAGTTTCTCTATAAGTCTTCCTTAAGTTTTTTTTTTCTTTTTTTAAAATGTCAGTTTTCTTGAGACTAATTTATATAAAGTAAAATTCATACCTTAGCATACAGTTTTATGAAATCTTACAAATACACAGTCATATAACCTTTGCCACAGTTAAGATACAGAAGAGTTCCAAAAAATTTGCTCCCACATTCTGTGGTTACCCCTTCCACCCTTCCTGTCTGGCTTTTCTTCAGCTTCAAACTAGTTGGTTTTCCTGTGACCTCAGCTCTCTTAGGAGTTCCAAAAAAGTTATAATTTTACAGATTATTTGGCTTTTGTTGTCATTAGGGAGGGAATGCTGCTCTTTCCAGCTGGGCACATTATTTTTCTTATCAAGTCATTTTTAATAAATTCAAATATCCTTATATCATTTTACATTAACACTAGCATTTGAATATCTCCCACAGATGTATTTTCTTTTATATTCAAATGTATCTTCATTGAAATTTTATTTAGTTCTACAATGGTCTCTTAGGTACTTACCTAATTTCTATTTGAAATCTTTTAAAGATTAGTGTTAAAAAATTATTACTTTAATATGTAAGTTTCAAGTTTATGAATTCTCTGACCTTTTCCCCAATTTTTAGTTCTGATTTTCAAATTAAATATTAGCATATGTTATCATGAGTTATACTTTGTAACCAGAGGACTTGTTTTGTTCATATATAATCAAAGGAATGTTAGAAAAACTTTAAAGTGTGTAATTTTTTGATTGCCAAATATATTCTTTATTATACTTATCGTTTTAGTGTACCTAGCTAATTTTGAGGTGATATGAAAATTCTTTGTTCATTACATCATTGTGTTAAGGAATTGATTTTTATTACCAAGAAATTGTTAATATTGATAAAATATTTTTTGAAAATATTTTAAGTGAGCTGCTAGTATCTCTTGTTTTTTAAAATGTGATATTATAGTGTTTGATAGATTATTTTTTAGTAGATATCTACAACTTACTGAATTGATTTTAAATGATGTATTTACTAAATAATGTGTCATCATTTTGAAATAATACTGCATATTTCACCCAATTGTACCTAGTCATTACATATGTGGACTTTAACACTGGTTTACTAAATATAATCTTTTCTTTCACTTTTTATAGGTTATTTTAGTGTCTGCCAATAAGTTGACTCGTTATATAGAACCATGCCAGTTAACAGAAGATTTTGGTGGGAGTCTCACCTATGATCACATGGACTGGTTAAATAAGAGGCTGGTTGGTATATTATAATGAGATAAAATCTTATTGCATATCAATAAGATATTTTGATAACTTTATCATTTTAATCAACTAAAAATGTAGATTATTACCCTTTTTACAAAAATGGAGAAATATAGTACCTACCACATTATAGCTTATGGACAAGTACAGTGGAATCAGACTTATTAATACTTGATTACAATCCTGATGCCAGTTGCTAAGTATATGACCTTCAGCAATGTATTGAATCTCTCCTTGCTTTGGTTTCCACATGTCTAATATGATGATGATAATAGTACTTACCTTGTGGGACTGTGGGGGAAATGAAATGAATGTACATATAAAGCACTTAGAGCAGCACCTGATATGATATAGTAGTACCATATAAGTGTTAGTTATTACTGTTGTCATTAGCAGCATTAGTAAAAGGTGTAAATTTTTTCAGAATAGCAGAGTAGCATAATTTCTTGAGAGGCAATCTAGTTGATATACCATTTTCAGAGGATATTTAAACAACTGGAATTATCAACTTGAAAAGCAGTTTGACAGATTACATTTTTTCATTTCTGAAAATTATTTTCTTTGTCAGTCCAGACTTCGGAAATAAGCTACTCTATATAATTCAATGTTGTTTTAATGAACTGCTAAAAGAACAAACTTCAAATTAACTCAGTTTGGATTATATGCTGATTTTATAGAATAGTAAACTTTTGGTTTTCTCTGAATGGATAACCATTTCTATTTCTACTATATTTGAAAAGTGTTACCAGACAAGTGGTTGTCCACTTTATTACATATCAACATACTTGCCCAAATACCTTTTTAGAAATATTTGAAGAAATCATATTAACATTGTAAAATTGTAAAATTTATTTTTATGCTATATCCTTGTATATAAAACTCTTAAGTTTTACAAGTAAGCAACATGGCTTGATGATAGAATAACATAAAGAAATGCTCTATGACTGGTATTAGAGGCTTAGAACTTGTCTAAACAACATTCATATAGTTATAGCTGTCATTGGTATAAATGTTTCTTAAAGAAACACAGGAATAAAAATAAAACTATCACGATGGAGAATAAAAATAATTTCTTTGTGATTTTAAAATTTTAAAAATTCCTTATTCATTTAAACTAGTCATTAGTTTAGGAAGCAGTTTTGTCTTCTCTTGCATGCAGTGTCATGCTGTTGTGGTCAAATTGCGCTAAGTGATGTCCAGGAAAAGAAAGGAATCCTGGCTGGCTAATTCTATTGCTCTTAACTGACGATCTTTGTTACACATTAATTTTTAAGATTATTCTTAGTATGTTAATAAAATCTCATATTGTAGGTTTTTGAGAAGTTTACAAAGGAATCTACATCATTATTGGATGAACTTGCTTTGATTAACAATGGAAGTGATAAAGGAAATCAGCAAGAGAAAGAAAGGTAGGTGGCTAGTGGCCTGCAATTATATCCTTGCAAAGCTATGATTAATCTGATAAAAGATACCTCTATGTTAATGTAAGCTAGAGGAACTACAGTAAACAAGTCTGCATTCAATCAAAATCAAATTCATGAGAATTTACATGTAAAACGTATTGATTTGAATCTGTTTCTTTACAAAAGCCATTTTTTGATGAATAGTAATGTATTTACCTTTTTCTGACACTGTAAAATGTTCAGTTACAAGAATATATTTTCAAAATGAAACAATTTTCCACCTTTTTAGAGTTCTACTCTTTGCTATTGAAGAATATGAAAAAGGTTGCAGCTTGAAATAAAATTATTATAACCTTATTTAAATACGTTAGCACCTAAATGTCTAGCTTGTAGAACTTTCTCTGTCCTTTGTAAAATATGTGATATTCATGAGTTCAACCTGGTAAATTTAGTGTTTTATGACAAGGGATGAAGTAGTAGTTGAGTTGTATTATCTAAATGTAACTAGCTAGATTTATCATTTTAACAGATTTCCGTTGAACTTTACAACCTTGTCAGGTTTCATTTTTCTGTTAGTATGCCAAGATCCTCTCTACTGGTAAAAAGAACTTTAGGAAGCAAATTAGCTCTTCCTGATCTCTTGATTATTACTGGTCACTAGAACAGTAATTTTTCATTAAGAAATTTGAAAGCATCAACAATCATCATTGTCTGTCTGTCTCCTTTGAATCTGACCTTGAAAATACAGTAGAACCTTGGTAAAATACTTCCTGTTATTCCATGAATCTAAATGTAGTCACATATTAATTAACTGAGATAATAAGGTAAGAGAGATGCAACAAGATCATAGTTTTAATACCAAATCTTGATTAAAACAAAGTCAAAATGTGAAAAAAAAAGAGGTAAATCTAATTAAAGTTACATTGCAGTTAGGAACATTACTATCCTATAGATGCCATATAAAAACATAAAATTATAAAATTTTGCATATATATTAATATAAATATAGAGTGTGTGTAGAGGTATCAGACACACATATACGCTATGGTTTAGGAATTGAAAATGTCACACAAGTGACTTAATAACAATTAGCTAAACTTCTTTGCTTTCTGATTAGTCCATCACATTAAATTTGATATTTCTTAGTTATATTCCCCAGGAAAGACATCCCCAGAGGGTACTTGTAGAAAATGAGTTCATAGTCAAAGAGTTTAATGCTGTTGACTATTATTTCCCTCCCTGAGAATGACTGTGAACACTGCAGATTATAGGTTCTGAGGAAGCGCTGCAGAAAAGAAACCTGTTTAATTGCTTTCTTAAAACTTCTCATACTTAGATGGCAATGGGACCCCTTTTTTTAACCTAATAATATTGTTTTGTATTTGGGAAACACTTTGGAAAATGTTGGTTTGCAAGACTACATGAAATATCAAATGAAATCTTGTAGTTGCCAGTCCTTCCTCAAGGAATTTAAGTATTATTGCTTAGTTTCTTTTAAACCCAGGATAATAAAGTTCCTCCTCTTACAAATTTTCATCAACCTTCTTTCTTTATGTCAATCCTCAGGAAGCATCTAGCTATACAAGATGTGAGGGCCTAATCAACTGACAGAAAGTGAAAAATTTAGCTCAAGACCAAGACCAGTTAGTTACAGCTGCACAGTCCTTGGCTTTGACTTTCCTTCATCTTCTCTTTCCCCTGTGTGGTTGAGAAAATAAAGACAGAAGGCCAACTGCACAAGAAACATGAATAGAATAAGAGAGTGTAACTGCTGGGGCACACACACACACACACACACACCTGAAATATTAGAGAGAATATTTGCATCAAAGGTTTCTGTACATAAGTAAAGTTTTGATTGGAGGAATAGCTCCATACATTTTTAATATTGTGTTTCTGGGTTACTATATAGTTACAGGTTTCATTTTGAATCTTCTGATCTGTAGTCAGACCTGTTATCCATCGTGCCACTGGCCCCCGTGCTACAAATTTCATTTTGAAACAAATATTCAGTGGATGAATACTAAGTGGATCACTTTGATACATTTGAATTAATACTATAATTAATAACAATAAACTATATTTTTCCAAGTATTATATTTTCTGATTTATCACATTGGTATTTCTGTGGCTACTAGTATTTCATTTTCTCTAATGGACTTTCCTTATGCTTAAGAGAAATTAGCATGGTGGCATAATATGCTTCAGATTTTCATATTTGTGTACCTCTGTTTTGATATGTATGTATAAGGAATTTCTTTAAGTTATATGGATAGAAATATAACTTTAAAAATTACTCTTTTGGTGCTTGTCAGGTCTGTGGATTTAAACTTTCTTCCATCAGTTGATCCTGAAACAGTTCTTCAGACAGGTAAGATGAGAAAAACATATTTATTAATGATTATAATCCAGTAAGCCAATTGGATTGGTTGGTTCATTAAATAAACATTAATTCAGTGTGTATGTGGTACATGTGGTGGGAACTCAGGAGGAAATTTATATTTACATAATGGGTGAGGTGCGCACCACCTGAGGGTTGGACACGCTTGAAGCTCTGGCATGGCGGGGTGGAGGAGGGGTGGCAAGGGCAATATATGTATCCCTAACAATACTTGTAACCCCCATAATAAGAAGAAATAAAAAAAACCCTGCTTTTTGGTTTAACCTGACAGTGTGTTAATATACTTTATAATTTAAAAATTTAATAATGATAAATTATTTGGATTATTTCTTTATCTGTAAAATGAAGATAAAAATTTCTATTTCAGTGGGTTGCTATAGGAATTATTGAATACTTATTATGTGCCAGGCATTGCATTTTTATGTATTTTCATATTTCATTCTTCTAGCAACCCTTTGAGATAATTATTATTATTTTCTCTATTTTGTACTTGAGGAATAGAGATATAAAATAATTTGCTCAAGATCAAGCTGTCAAACTATTAAGCTCTATCACCATAGCTCAAAACAAGTCTAAATTCAGAGCCATTAGCTAAACTGTTCTACAGTCATCAACACCTTCTAATACCCTTGCACACAGTGAGTGCTCAGTGCTGCCTGATATGTATATTCCAGCCCAAATATCTCTAGTAGTAGTTTCACAAACTCTAGGAGAACAAATTGTAATTATTTACAATGGAAATACCTTAATTTTATTTCTAATCAATTTGTTTCTAATAGCTCATAATTCTAATACTACTGTGTACCAGGCACTGTTCTAAGCACTTTACATATGTTAACTCATTTCTTCACCACAATCCTGTGAAGTAGGTACTATTATCGTCCCAATTTTAGGATGGGGAAACTAAAGCATAAAAGGGTTAAGTAACTTACGTAGGTTTTACAGCTAATAAATACCTGAGTTGGGACTTGAATCGAGGCAGTTTGGTTTGAGGCAGAATCATTATGTTGTGCTGCTTCTCTAATGGAAACAGTATTCACAAGGAGGATAATAGCTGTCAAAGCAGAAAAAAAGAAATGTATTCTGATATTAATGGCTTTTATGAATATATATAAAAAGACTTTGCACAAATCTTTAAAACAGGTATCTTTCTAATTATAAAATATAATGAAGAATAAAGAAATAAATTCTGAATATCTTTGTTCTGTTGACTCAGTTGTCCTATGTTTTTCCAGTATGATATAAATCTTATTTCCTTAGATGACAAAGAAATACTTATAATCTCTGAATTATTATATGTTTAAAAGGTACAGTAGACTGTTAGTAATAATACTGCTCTAAATTTAAAACTTAAATCTGTGTATGTATTTAACATTTTGAAAGCTGCTTATTGTAAGCCATTGAATTAAGAAGCTTTTAAAGTTTGTATTTTAAAATTAACTTTATATGCTACTAGGTCCTGTTTTATATGGTATTAACTCTTAAAATAGGGATTGAAAGAGAGTATAACATAGAGAGATTTAGAATAATCTTGGATATTTTTTAGAAATTGGTAATACTTCCAAACCATAATAAAAGTTCTGTTTCTATATATTGATAGCCATTTAAATTTAGGATATTTTTCTAAGTAAAGATAAAGAAAATTTAAATATCTGTATATTGTTTTTATATCTAAATATTTATTGGAATAATGGATATTCTTATAAATAGATATTATTTAAATATTATTTTGTACCAGTAATAAAAATTCTCCCTTTAGTTATACATTTGTTACAACTTTTTTCTTTAAGCGCTGTGATTGAGAATATGGATTAATACTCAAATCTTACAGCATATTGCTTTGATTAGTACCATCAGAAAGAAATCCTAGAGTACAATTTCGCTCTACAGGGAAATAGGATTGGTTGGCACAATATCCTGAGTAATGAATCTACCCATAACAAGAATATGATAGATAAGTAGAAAATATATATATTTCATATATATACTATATTTATTGTGTAATATAGCATATATATGGTATATATATTTACGATATAGCATTTTAATATACTATCTAACTTGTATATATGTGCACATATATGCAGTTTTTCTGTTTATTGTGATACCTAAATTTTTAAATTGCATTCCAGTACTCATGACCTTATAGGTAGGTAGGTAGACAGGTTTTAAAAACAAGGGACTAGAATTGAGAAGATTGAGAAGTCAGAGTTTTATTTCTTTATAGATATTAATTACAAGTATCTTTTATTTGTAAAGGGCATGAATTGTTATCCGAATTACAGCAGCGTCGATTTAATGGCTCAGATGGAGGGGTCTCATGGTCTCCTATGGATGATGAACTGCTTGCACAGCCGCAGGTTATGAAATTATTAGATTCACTCCGAGAGCAATATACCCGCTACCAGGAGGTTTGTAGGCAACGTAGTAAGCGCACACAGTTAGAAGAGATTCAACAGAAGGTGATGCAGGTAGGTGTCTGATTTGAATATATTTAACTGTTTTTAATTCTAAATTTTTTTCCTGAGAATTTCTACTATGTAACTGATATTTTACCAAGTTTTATTTATACTATACAGAGAACCTTAGACATATCAAACTGGATTCTGAAACTATTTTTAATTATGTGTCTTTTTACAAATAGTATTTGCATTAAAATTATTTCTACAGTGATTACTGAGCATTCAGCTCACTCTAACAGAATGAACTTCTGAAATAACTAGTTGTTGGAAACATCATTCGTGGTCTCAGTGTATTCTTTCAATAAATTAACATTTGATTATTGAGATTTGATTTATTCTTAATTTTCAATAACTTGTTAGGTTTTTTGTTTATTTGGGCATTATGAAGAGTTTTTCTGTCCTAGCAAAATAATACATGTAATGCAAGTAATTTTAATATTACATTTATTTTTTATGATACTGATAGGAAATATTAAATGTATTTCTTACAAATTTTTAGTTTCTTTTGAAATTGACTTTTATAAGAAAAGTAGGCTAAAATACTAAAAATTAATACTAGAGAAAGACATTTGTGTTATTTAGATTACACTCTGGATTTTTATCTGTTGAATAATTAAGAAAATAAATCTTTAAAATGTTTTATTTAAAAAATACAAATTAGAAACATCCCAATGTTTTTATCTAGATTCATTCATTCACTAGATAAGTATTTATTAAGTGTTTTTTTTATGTGGAAGGCATTGTGTTAGGCTTTATACAAGATATAAAGGTAGACTTGGCTTTTACTATCAATAAATTTAAGGAGAGAAAGTGTTAAGTGTCACAAAGACATGACTGAAGTGCTATGGGCAGTTAGAGGAGATTATTTCTGTGACTGCAAACTATCTGGGAAAACTTAGTGGGGGAAGTAGCACTTGAGCTTGTCCTCCAAGAATGTGCCCGATTTCACCCTGTAGTGATAGGTTTTTAAAGAATTGGCATTTTGTGGAGGATAAAGAATAGCGTGAGTAAACAGCAGAAGCATGAAATCCCAAGCTGTGTTGAAGAAAAAGGAAGCAGTAGACACAGTGGGAAGTTTATGGCCTTTTTGAGTCACAGAGCATGATCAGAGAGTGTGATCTCAATCCCAGTTCCTGCACTTATTAGCTGTGTGATCATAGTCACATTGCTTTTTTTTTTTTGAAAAAACTTGAAAGGAAGGAAGGAGTTGGATCATGGAAAATGTTAAATTTCCAGGCAAAAGGACTTAGGCTTTATTCCATGATAATCTGTCTTCTTTATTTCTTCTCTTCCTCTCTTTCTTTCCCTGTCTTCCTTCTTTCTTTAATTGAAACAGGGAAAACAATTATAAGTATTTTATTTGTAAAGAGCATGACTTGTTATACCTCTTTTGAAAGGTTGGTGCTTGGGAAGAACCCAGCCATCAATTAATGGTAGCTATTATATTTATTTCTACTGAACTAGACTCTACTTTAAAGGTCTAGTTCAGTTGTTAGCAAATCTTTTCTACAAAAGGACAAATATTTAGGCTTTGTGTACCAATATAGTCTTTGTTGCAGCTATGGCTACTTAACTCTCTTGTTGTAGCCAAGAGCAGACATAGACATTATGTAAATGAATGTGCATGGCTGTTCTTCAATACAACTTTATTTACAAAAACAGGTGGTGAGTCAGAATTGGCCTGCAGAATTGGTCTAGTTTATGACCTCTAAACTAGAGCATCAGAATGTCATGGGAAAAACAACTTGAAGAAAGGTCTTTGATCATGGAAGATGTTAAATTTCCAGGCAAAAGGATTTAGGCTTTATTCCGTGATAACCACATATAAACTGGAAATTTCTGAGCATACATTATGTGTGACTTTTCTTGTGTAAGTTAAAGACAGTTTATATTAAACCCAGGTAAGCTTTAACCACTTAGCTTGAGATTATCTCAGAAAACCACAAAGATGGAATGGAATAGCATAGTGGTACAAAATTCAGACTCTGAACCTAGAGAATCTGGGTCCACACTCTTCTTCCCCTTATAAGCTTTTGAACTTTGGACCAGAGTCCTAGTTTCCTCCACAGTAAACAGAGGAAATTAATAACAAAAACAATAATAATAATACCTACTTAATTGGACTGTTATAAAGATTAAAAAAGATAATTTTTATAAAATATTTAGTGCCTGGAAGATAATGAGTCCTCTATTAAAAAGTATATTAGTTTACTCATTCAAAACGAATGTCTACAATAGCGTGACATTGTCTTAGGGTCAGGAATGTAATGGTAAGTAAAAATAGAGAAGGCTGTCACCTTTATGGTACATAATAACATGATGACAGAGTTGTGAAGTTACAACTATACCAAGTGCCAACAGTGATGGGAGTAGAGTTAGGATAAGTAAATGGAATCCAAAGTACAATTGAAAGGATTAGCTTTAGAATGGAAAAGGGAGAGAGAACTCCTCTGTTGTAATAGGAGGAAGGATGGCTAGGGTGAATCCAGAGGTGCCTCCGTGTGCAAATCAAGCATCAGGAAGTTGAAAGAGTTAATGTGTGATGTGTTCGCTTTTTTTGCATGAGAGAAAAACCCACCTGCGTGGTGATATGGATTGGGGGGTAATTGAAGAGGATCAGAGGTTTGAATGGAGAGAAGGTGATTCAAAATTTTCTCTCTAGGGGAATAGAAGGGTGAAATTATCACTGTCAACCTTAATAACAAACAGAAAGAAGCTCTCTAAAAGAAAATGACGTTTATTTGGTAATAGAGCCTTGCAATGGGAATACATGTGCCATAGTAAATGATGTGTGTGTTCAGGGAGATAAAGGAATAGAAAGGTTTTTAAAGGGAAAAAAAAAATGAGGAAGGTTACATAATTGTTCTGAAATAATTATCATTGGCTACAAAAATCAATAACAAGGGTGATGCTAGCCTGAGGTTGGACAGGCAGTTGCTGGGCAGATGTCCTTGTAGAAGTGTTTTTTGTGTAAAGTTGTGATGGCCTCTGTGTAAGGTTGTGGTTTTTGTAGTCTTTTGTGATAGTTTTGGTTATCAGGCATACAAGCATGAGAACACTCTCTTCATGGCCTTCCCTGGCTCTATTTGTCACAGATTTTGTTTGTTTTCTGTTTGTTTATTTGTTTGTTTTTAAAAACTCCATTTTGATCTGACAACTTTCATATCACAGAAATGTAGTTGTATTTTGAGGTAGTATTGATCTTGAATTTATGGTAGAATCTTTCTGGCTTTTTAGGTGACCCTATCTGACAGTGTGGCTGGCTGTTTTGGTAAAGGGACAGAGAGAATTCATCCAGCAGGTGTGCTTTGCTAAATGGGATAAATGAGTATGACAGAAAGACAGAGGGGCAAAGGAATTAATGTATTGGCAAACGCAGTTTTGAAATAATGGGCCAGCTCAATTGGATAAGGAAGAAACTGGGGAAAGGAGATTATGATTATATTTATAATGATAGTATTGATGGCAGTGAGATTATTATTAAAAACAAGTAAACTTCATTACAATTCAGTTTTCTTCTTGAGGGTTATAGTAAATTGGTTAGAACAATAATATTCACCATGTAATGTTTCCTGCACTGTGTTTTTCACAGCTCACATTTTAAGGAAATATTTATTTCCCTTGCCAAAATGACTACTATATTGTAACATATATTGAACTATACAGTAATATGTATTTAACTACATAATAATATATATTGATCATATATCGATCACACAGGGCATGAACTATACTGTCTTTGGTCTTGTAAATTTGAGGAAAATGTAAAAATATTTTTATGCTTCTATAGAGATAATTATAAATTGAATATCTCTATTTGTGTTAAATCAGTAAAAATTGAATTATTCCAAATTTATTTTTTTACTGACTTGATCACTAAAAACATAATGCAAGAGAAATTGACAGCTCTGATATGTAAACAATATGATAAGTAATAACTATGATAGTTATCAGTCACTTACTCCCCATGGTTCAAATCGGTAGCACCAGACTTCATGTGGTATGCAAAGGTTCTCCATACTTCTGTTGCCGTTCCAGTAAAAAATTAGATTTCACATGTTTCTGGGTAGGAGACAGTGCCACTTCACTGAAATGTGCTATCGTTATTCTCATTATTTATTATCGCAGTAATTGCTGCCAGCACTGCAAATGTTATTTCTAGAATCATACATGTGCATTTCTTCTTTGTAGAGAGAAATCACAGATGCCAAACAGAATACACTCAGAGTTGCATAAATATACGGCTGAAGGCTATGTTTTCAATTCCTCATACTCTTTCTCCAGGTCACATGCTTGACATGTCCTTCTGCCTGGTTTGACCTTGCATACTTCCAGATATTCTCTCATACAGCCTTTAGAAATCAGCCTGGCTATGAAAGAAGGTTGGGTAGTCACAAGCATTTTTGGCCTGTGCAAGCATTTGTCATGGTGGATTTTAAGAGCACATCTCCAAGGTTATACTTTGCATATAAATGTAACCATTGGAGGGGTCACATTGATATGGATTGGGCATAGAACTATTTTTGCAGTAAGTTAATATTCAGATTGATTGAGCAAGATGTCCTGATTGAAATTACATTTTATACCGTAGTTTGGCAAACAGCCATTATTAATGCATTTAAATAGACTTGTTTACTGGGGCATCAACCTCAATTTGCATCATTTTTATTAGAAATAGTCATACATTTACTATGTCTGCATTACTGATGTTGCATACTAAGGGAAACTACTTTCAGCATACATTAAAGCTATATATACATGCACTTGACTATGTAACTTTTTTGCAGCAAGGAAGTATCTTTGCTCTATTTAAAATTTATTTTTAAATTTATGGCTCTTTGAAAATTCCATGCTAATGAATTGTTTTTTTCCCCAGCTATAGTGATCTTATTAACCTGCTTCTTTTGTTTCTAGAGTATCCTAAAATCAAAGTCTAAATGTTTGAATGGTGTTGTCTTAAATTTCTAAAAACAATATAGACAATATAATAATATATTATTAATTAGCTTAAAATGTTTAAGATGCTTTTGTCTCATTATTTTTAGAATTTAGATATTTCTAGTGAAATTATTAATTATGTTAATTATTTAAAATACTTAAAAACACTGAGATAAAATGACTTTTAAGTATTTTAAGTAATCTCAGTGTTTCTATATCTGTATTTGTAACATATAGTAATAAATGAGAAGCAATTGAGTCCCAAGAAAGAAATGGAAAATTGTTTTAAAATGTTTACCTAAGTTTCCTTAAAATTTATTCTTTTTATTTCCATTTTTTAAAGTGTTGAATACAACAGTTAGTTCAGGTGCTTTCCTAAGAAACTCAGGGTTCTTATTGTAAAATGCAGATGTGAGAAACTTTATAAAGAGTGAGTGGACAGAAGGAACTAGGCTACAGAAAAAGTGGGAAAAACAAAGAGGCTAGCATTTATTCATATCACTGATTGTGCTAAGTGTCTTACATGTAATGACTGGTGTCATACTGACAAGAACCCCATATGGTAGGTATCAATAACACCATTTTAAAGATGAGGGACCGAAGTCTTTCAACTAATAGGAGCAGAGCCAAAATTCATACTCATGCATAGTGCCTTCTCCATGTAGCACCACTCATCTGTCTCTTTTGTGAAACAGGGATACTTCCTACAGGTTAACAGGGACAGATCAATTCGTAGTGCCCTGCCCTTCCAGAAACAACTCAAACATAAGATTAAGCAGAAAAAGTAGAGATGTTGAGGAATAAACCACAGCATTCTAAAGAGCACCTGACCATAGAAGGCATAACTTTGGATGTCGTTGAGTTTAGTGACTCTTATAATGGGCCTGGCCCTGTGGGCTATGAAATTTTAATGCTTGAGTGTCTCCCATACCTGCCCCATTCAGATCTCCTCTCCTTACACTTGCTTCAGGGACCCGACAGAAAAGGAACTCCTAATGCTGTCATCCTGGTAGACTGTAGTCCCCTCCCTACATCCTTCTGAGCAGACTGGCAGGAGCCTCTTGTGCGTCTGAATGTATAGTTGATCCTAAGAAGATCCCTGGAGGGTGTTACAGTAGTATAAATCTACAGTTAGTTTTTTATTTTCTTTTCTAAGTGAGAAAGTAGCATATTAACTTTATATTAGTGAATTAACTGAATTTATATTAGTTAATTCATACATTCAATTTTATTAATGCTTTGGGAAGAACATTAGATTATGAGTCAGGACACATGGCTTTTAGTCTTAGTTTTTCAACAGTGGATTATGTTACCTTGGACAAGTCACTTACTCTCTCTGAAAATCAGGTTTTTTTAAGTGTTAGATAAGAACTTTGATATCATTTCTGATATTTCTTCCAACTCTAAATCCTATAGTTCTCTGATTCTTTTATCATCATAAGTTAATTTTTAATCTTTTATAGAAGCATTCCAGATTTGTTTTAGCCTGGTAGATGATCGGATAGCTGAAAGGCTTAGGTGCTACAGTGTACATTTTTCCAAATTAAGGTTTTGGAAATGTTGTCCCATTATAGCCGTGTAATTCTAAAAGAAACAGTTACTGCCTATGAAAATAGAATTTAAAGAATTTAAATTAAAAATACTTGAGGAACTTTGGAAGGGGAAAAAACAATTAAAATGAAAGTTTGGAAAGCATTTGATCATTTAAAAATTTTATCTCAACTTTCATTTATAGGTTGTGAACTGGCTTGAAGGACCTGGATCAGAACAGCTGAGAGCCCAGTGGGGGATTGGCGACTCCATTAGGGCTTCCCAGGCCCTACAGCAGAAGCACGAGGAGATTGAGAGCCAGCACAGTGTGAGAGGCTTTTTCCTTTGCAAGTTACAGTGCTGTTATGAATGTGCATACTTAGTAGCATATGTGGTACTGAGTGATAAGTTGCTATAAATTTTGGTAGAGAGGCATAAAATACAGTATTGTTAAATGCTTAGAGATCATAAAGTACATTTGAACACTTAGTAAATATTCATTAAAAGGTTGGTTTTGGTTTTATCTCCAATAGAGTTTAATTATATTTTTATAGAAGCACAATTTGTCTGAAATTTTAAAAGCTACACTGACAGAAAAAAAAGAGGTATCACAAGATTTGGAGTCATCCAAGGATAGTACATATATAGTTCTTGCAATTTTTCTAATAGTTAGTACTTTTCTAATAGTTAGTTCTTACAATTTTTCTAATAGTACTTATAAGAGACTTGAAAATGAAGTCTCAAAATTGAAAATTTATATGTTTTATGCATTTTACAGGTTCCAACATAATAGTTCTTTTATGCTAAAAAAAATCGTATTCAATAATTTATATTTAACTTACAGACCCTGTTCCTGAGGATATAATCTTTTAATTCTCTTGGTACTTTTTAAAAAACTTAATGCTTTTTTGCTAACATAGATTGTGATTAATTTGAACCTAATGGATTATTCTGGAGCACGTTACTATACTATAGAGTCTATTATTTGTTCCTCTATTTAGTTCCTGAAAACAGTATTTACGTGAGAACATGCTAGACTTCACCTACGAGAGGATTTCATTGTGAAAATATCCCAAAAGTTCTTTTAGTAAGGATGCATGACACATGAAGATCCTAAAGATAATATTTATATTTTATTACTTTTAAAAGATGCTAAGAGAAATAATTATAGTTAGAAATTGGATTATATATGTACTGTACTATATATACATTCATAAAAGAAATTGAAAAGTACATTTTATCTTGCATATAGTATGGGTGAAATTACAGATGGTATATACATAGAGATGCTTGTGTTTAGATATTTGTTTTTGTGATTTTAATATATTTATAAGGCTTAAAATCAGCTTAAAGAAACAAATTTCTTACGGGTGGCCTTTTCCATGTGCTTAAGCATACTTATAAGATGAAATGAGTACACAGAATTTTTTAATTGGAAAGAACCTTATAGATTGTTCTAACCCACCACCTTATTTTATATATGAAGAAACAGGACACTACATTTTTTGATCAATGAGTAGCTGGACTAGGGTTAAAACACAGATCTCCTGTTTCTTGGTGGGATCCTTTCTCTCTGGCTATCTCAGAGAGCCCTACTGAATTTCATGGATATGCTTAAGATATAGCATTTTTTTTTCATACTTATGCTCTTAATACTCGAGGACATATACACATCTGTTGACATCTGCATTCATAGACATGCTTTCCAAAGAAAAGAAACATTGATGGCTTATCACAGACTTCTTTAAATCCTATGTGATATTTGCGATTTGTTTCAAAATTAGGAGGTAGGGACAGAATAGATGAAACAGGATTGGCCATGAGTTGATATTTATTGAAGCTGGATGATACACGGGGGTTCATTATACTCTTCTTCTTTCCAATCTTGAATAGGTTAGAGATTTTCTACCCTAAAAGGTTTAAAAAAGAGGATTGTACTATTTTAACCAATAGATGGCACTGCCTTGTCACCTTGAGGATAGGTTGGTTGATGCTGAGTGAATGTAATAACTTACAATGTTTAAGATATTCTAATATTTCATTTAAAGCTCTCTTTTCTCTTTGTAAATAAAAGTCAACAGTTTAAAGCATTTATTGAAATTTTTCAGGTCTTGTGAAATTATAATGACAAATTTCTAGTATTGACAGCTAATTAAGGGTTGAATTTGGGAAGACTTTTAACATACCATTTTGCATTAAAGCACAATGTCAAGTATTAAATTTTAGGTTCTGCATAAAAGCATGATGCAGATATAAAGCTAAAGACCCAACTTTGTTAGGATATTAAGTACTAATATATAGAAAAATGTAAATTCTACTAATACATAGTTTTCTGTCAAGGATTAGAAGTTCATTTGGTTTTTGAATACAACATAACAGGAAAAAATATTAAGGTACATGGAAATGATTATAGTAGCTGACAAGTAATTTAAAAATATTTTAGTTTAATAATAAATCTAATTTTATCTTTTTGGTGGAGGGAAGTGTGTGGTAGGAGAAGGATGTGGTAGGAATGTGCAGGAGCATAAATATCTGAGGCCATTTCAGAGCCTTGTCAGTGTCCCGCTGTCCCTCAGTGCTGACTTCTGGTCTCCAAAGAGACCACATGCTGGTGTATTGTGCCTAATAGTGAGCAGCAGAACAGATCCACGTGACAAATGAAGCCCTTTTTCTCCATAATATATATTCTAAATATAATCAAGTGAGTTGATTGCCTAAGTGAGTTGGCAGTGTTTCCTCCTAAGTAGGGATTCCTATTTCATGGTATAATATAAAGTATAAATACCCATGGTTTTATCAAATACTCATCACTACCAATTTACATATGATTGCAGTATCAGTCCTGACTGCTTCTGTCCTAAATGTGAACCTTCAAGCTCACTTCTCATTTACATCTTAATCCAAATCCCAAATCTTGGTGTTGATTTTTTATTTTGCTATAAAATAATCACTTTCTACATAGTTAAATATATGTAAGAGATAGACCAGAGAATGGCCATAAGTGAATTGATTGCAGCCTGTTCACCTAAGGTTCTATATACATTCTATGTTCCTTTATTTTCTAGGAAGAAACATTCTGATGAAATTTAAATGTGGACATATATATAAGCCAGAGTTTTCCCCCGTATCCGAGAGAGACTAATTATTTCCTTATGGCAACCTCAAGTCAGTAATATCAGTGTCTCCAATTTCAGGTGTTAATTTCTTGAGACATACAAGTCCTTAACGTTGTATTTACATCTCTGGTCAGGTTGCTAGAGCCTTTATTTTACAAATTCAAACCAGGAAAAAAATCAGCTCCACACTGGTGGTTCTTAAACCTTAGTGGCATAAGAGTCATCAGAAGTGCTTATTAAACTGCATATTCCAGGGCCCACCCTCAGAGGCTCCGATTTAGTAGGTCAGGGGTGGAGCTTAGGCATTTTTAATAAGTACCCCAGGTGGTCTGATACGGGTAATTCTCACTGAGAAATACTATCCTAAGACTCTAATCCTTTAGTTTACTACTTTTCTTAGAATCATTGCTATTACTTCTTCAAAAAATTGGGCCTATTTATTTAGAGCACTAACAATTTGTAAGTGCTATAAATAAGGCAGTGAAATCCTTTTCTATTTCAGAACATGACAATGATAATTTTTTTCAGGTAACGTTTTATACTTTAAAATTCTGCATTAACCATTGTAATAATTATATAGTTTTAAAAGCACTTTTTTTATATTTAACTAATTTATCTAATTAAATGTATGCAAAAACCAATAAAGTAGGTAAGACAGATATTGTCACCACCCTTGGACAGAGCTGGATTTCTCAGCCTCAGTACTATCGCCACTTCGGGCCAGGTCATCTTTGTTGTAGGGGCTGTTCTAGGCATTTAGCAGCATCACTGGCCTCTGCTTCCCAGATGCAGTGGCATTTCTTCCCAGTTATGATGACCAAAAATGTCTCCAGACATTGCCAAATGTTTCCCAGAGAGCAAAATCACCCCGTTGCCTACGTAATGTAATGTCAATAAATCCCCAGTGCCTAGTATGTTTTATGCATTCATTCAACACATGTGAATTGAGCACACTATGTCACATGTTCCTCTAGGTTTTTACAATATACTACTGTCTTACCACATGGAATTGACATTCAAGTCAGGGAGATAGGGAGTGGGGAGTAGTATAGGTTTGGCTTTTAAGAAAGGCCTCTCTGAGGACACGACATTTAATCAGAAACCTTGAAATGATGTGAAGGAATATTCCAAGCAGAGGACAATTCAGATAGAGGACCCAGCAGTAGAAACACACCAAGGCAAGAACGGGATTGAAGAATGAGAATGTCAGTGTTGCTAGAGTACAGGGAGCAAGGCAGAGCCACAGAAGATAAAGAGGAAAGGAAGTCAGGGGCCAAGACAGGTGATGCCTTTTTAGCCCGTGAATGGGAGCTTAAAGTTTATTTTAGATGTTATGTGAAGTCATTGGAGGTGTATGTGAACAGAGAATTGATTTATGTTTTAAGAAGATCACTGGCCATCGTGTGGATAATAGGGGAGGGGATAATAATAATCCAGTGACAGTGGAAGGCAGGAGGTTGATAGAATGGAGGCAGTGGATGTAATGGAAACTGTGATAGACGCTCACGAGGCTCAGCCAGCGGGACTTGCTCATAGAAGAGTCAGGCTTCTGGCCTTAGCAACTATGAAGATGGAGAAGACTGGGAGAGAAGCAGGTTGGGAGCAGATTAAACTTTATTAACAGATATCTAATAGTTAACCAAGTGAAGATGGCTAGTAGTGTCTGGGTTTCAGAAGAGGAATCAAGGTTGAGGATATTAACTTAGGAATTATTATCCTATGGCTGTTATTTAAAGGCACAGGACCAGATAAAGTCATCTGAAACCCCCCAAGTGTTGATTTAGAAGAAAAGACAGCCTCTGAAAAGTGAACCCTGAGTCAACCTACATGTAAAGGGCAAGAGGAGGAAGGCTAAAAGGAGCTATTGTGTACCAGAAAACAAGAGAAAAGGGCATTTCAAAGAGGAGCAAGTGTTCACTTCTGCCAAATGCAGCTAAGAGGTCCAGTGAGATGCAGACTGAGAATTGACCATTGGATTTGGCAAGGTGGAATTTTTTGGTGAACTTGAAACAGTTGGTTTCATAGTGTAGGAAGGACAAAATCCTGATTAAAGTGGATTAAAAAGAGAATGGGAAATAGGAAGAGAATGAGTACAGATAAATCCTTTAAAAGAGATACTGTTTTTTCTTTTGAGATTTAATTTCAGTATAGTGAAGTACACAAATCTTAAGTGTATATTTTGTTGTATAATATATCTTTTTATGTGCTGGTAGAAATAATCCAATTGAGAAAGAATTGATGGAAGAAAGAGAAGATAATTGCAAGAGCAAAGCTCTGTGTGGGCAACAGAAGATAGGCTATAATGCACAAGTGGAGAGGTTGGCCTTAAGAGTAGGGACAGGCCACCCATTATTACATATGAGGACAGAGCACGGGGTAGAGAAGAAGGGAAGGTCGTACATTTGTTGGTGGGAAGATGATGAGAGAGTTCTCTTCTGTTGCTTCCCAGTGAATTAAGAAGTAAGATCTTTGGCTAAGAGTGAAAAGGGAGTTGGAGACTTAAGGAATGAAAATGACATAAATAATCACAAGAATGGGAAGGTGAATTGAGTAGAGAGAAACAAAAGAATTGCTAGAGACCCATCTGAGTTTATTTAGTCAAAACTTTAAAAAGAGACCCATCCACATAGTTGTTTTTATCTAGCTATGTTCAGCTCTCTGGTATAGGCGCAATTAGGCAGAGAAACCAGGTTTGAAGTTTTGACAGGTGAGTCTGATGGAAGGAAGGCGAGCAGGGCTTGGGCACGGGTTGTATGCTAGGCGGTGCTTACGGCCTGTGACCAAGGATGGAAGTGAAGACATGAGGCTCCCATGTGCTGGACAGTAGAGCACGCTGAGGTCAGTGGATTGGTGGACTCCATGGGGTGGTAGGTGTGAGCACACTCACAGAGGTGAGTCGAAGAGTCACCTGGTGGTCAGAGAATGGAATTCATGAAATTGAGATTTTGGGAGCTGTATAGTAGTAAACGGTGAGAAGTTTTTATGGCCCATGGTGTAGGTAGCTGAGGTAGAGTGAGGACAAGATGGCTGGAAGTGAAGGAGGGAGTCAAGGAACTGAAAGTTCAGGGTGTTGGTGGCTGTCTACATGGAGGAGACAATAACAAGGCTGGCACTGAAAGGAAGACAGTGACCTTTGCTAAACCCCTCTGTGGATGAGGGGATGCAACAGGGAAAGCTGAAAGAACAGCATGCACTTCAAAGGAGATGTTGTATTTAAGAGAAGAAAGAGAGGAAATGGTCTGGAAGCAGTGATGAGTAGCAAGGTGACCATCAAACCTACCTTCAGCTTACAGTATGTCAGGTGTGAAATAAAAACAGTAATCAGTTGAGAGGGCTGCAGATCTGTTTTCTCTGAGGGTGGACAAGTTTCACTTAGAGCAAGAAAGGAAAGGGAACATTTGGAGACTAGGATAAGGATATGGAAGATTTTGCTATTGGCAGGCTTTGAAGTCCAGGGATTGCAGTGGAAGGATTTGGGGGTTGGAGACTTTTCGTCTTCAATTTAAATAACTCCTCCCTAGAAAAAATTTTTGTGTATGTTACTTAATTTATCTGGAGAAATTATAAAATGTAATGTCTTCCAGGAAAGAATTTGATCCTTAATTTACTTTGCAACATCTTGATTACAGGAATGGTTTGCAGTATATGTGGAGCTTAATCAGCAAATTGCAGCACTCTTGAATGCTGGGGATGAGGAAGATCTTGTGGAACTCAAGTCGCTGCAGCAACAGCTTAGTGATGTTTGTTATCGACAGGCCAGCCAGCTGGAATTTAGGCAAAATCTCTTACAAGCAGCTCTTGAATTTCATGGTGTTGCCCAGGATGTAAGTGTCTATTCTGATTGCTTTTCTTTTCTTCAAATTATCTGAATACTTATCTACACATAATTTCTGCAGGTTTGCATGCCTCCTAATTATTTTTCTGGAACAATAAAATAATTTGCTGGCGGGGGGTAATGAGATAAAATCTTTGATTTTTTTTTTAAAAACAAATTTTATTTTTAAGTCATTCTGCATGCAATTAAACCTTTTATCGTCTAGAGTGTTCCAAACTTGTAGATATATTTCGTTTTCACTGTTTCTCAGTGTTTACGCTTTATAACATAAATGGAAATGGAAGCATCAATAATTTTTTGTCTTCTGCTGACCTGAATGAACTTCTTTGTCTTCCTGATGCATGCATCTCTGTGTTCTGTCTTCCAAATAACATGTATCCTAATTATTTGTCCTTGTCTTTTAACAGCATAGTCTTTTCAAGTGTAATTGTGATAACCTCATTAGATATAAACCTCATTAATCATTAAACACTTTAGATGCTGATTACATCAGGGTTATCTCTTTGGTGTCCCTCTGCTTTAGTTGTCTCAGCAGTTGGATGGCTTATTAGGGATGTTGTGCGTAGATGTAGCACCAGCTGATGGAGCATCGATTCAGCAAACTTTAAAACTGCTTGAAGAGAAGCTGAAAAGTGTTGGTAAGCAGATTTTAAAAATGCTGAAACATAAGGGTTTTTTTTTTTTGTAAAATATCATTACCATGTTAGACAATTAAGTCAACTTACACTGAACTAATTATAATTATTTGCAGGAAACACAGGAAAAAATACTACAAAAAGATTTATTCCCTTGAGGGGGTATAATTTTTATGCTGAAAATTTTATTTCTCATTGTTGGTTAGTCACTCCTCCCTTCACTGGGCTTGTTACCCAGCTATATCTACAGGTGCTATGTCTTGCATATACTATGAACAGTTACTTGTAGTGCATGCATAAACTGTAATTAGCTGTGAATTGTTCTGTGGTGAAGCCTGTATGCCCAAAATTGTGTTTTATGCAATGATTTTTGTTGTTGCTATATCCTAACCTTGTGAAAAAATAGTTGGTTTGGTTCTGTGCATTTGTTTCTCCAAATTAGGAATATTACCAGGTTAACATACTCTCCAAGGAGAGAAGAGTCCAGTTATATTAAGCTAGTTCTGTCATTCAGCATCAAGGCCTTTAAATTTTTTCTACAGTAGGAAAGACAGTGAAGTTCCCTGGGTCAGGATATGAAAACGGGAAGAAGGGAGGTCATATTAAGAGGGACAGAAGGGGAAAAGGAAAAATGGAGGGGAGGAGGCACCAACTTAAGGCAGAGAATTTGTAGAAAGTGGTGACACATGATTAAACCAAATTAATTAACTATTGAAAACAACTTGAGGGAATTGGTTTGAAAAATTGTGTTTATATTGATACTTGACTTGCTTACAGCCTTTGTTATTTTAACAGATGATATGTACAATGCATGTTTAGTATTTAATACGACAAATGAAATTTATTTTAAAATATCAGAAGTTTTTTTGAGCAACACTTTTCCTTGAAAAACAAAAAGAAATTCCTATAAACATATCTAATTTGGAGTATTATAAATATATCCTAAATGTTGCTTCCCCTGGTGTATAAGCTGGACTGTACCTTTACTCACATTGTTCGGCATCCTTTTGTATTGATAATGCATTATTTGAGTATTTTGAAATCTTGTAAATCTTATACATTTTTAAACAAAATATTAATATTTGCCTTATTCTCCTAAGAGTTGGACTACATGAAAGCGTAAGAGAAAAAAATAGGAAAATTTTATTCTTCAAACTAGAAATTCTCATATATTTTTTTTCCTGCTACAGAAATTCATGTTTTGAAAATTCCACTTAGGGAGAATTTGGCATGAAAGAGAGCTCTAGTGCAAGTCACATTTAAAGAGGTTTTATTGTTTGAAATGTTTATAGGACTCCATCCCAAGATAGTATAATGTACAAACTGTTATATTTGAAATCCAAGAACAGTATCCACTGAGAGGGTTTATTTGAGGCAGGGAAAGCACCTCAGTTGTTTAAGAGATTAAATCTAGTAACTTTTGTTGTAGATGTGGGATTGCAAGGTTTGCGTGAAAAAGGTCAAGGTCTCCTGGATCAGATCTCCAATCAGGCATCCTGGGCTTATGGAAAGGATGTAACCATTGAAAATAAAGAAAATGTGGACCACATACAAGGAGTGATGGAAGATATGCAACTTAGGAAACAAAGGCAAAGTTTGACTGTTAATTTTTACCAAGATAACAAAATATTAAGATAAAAAGTTACATAATTTATATTTTATGTACAAACTAAAATTTCTTACCTGTTAAATAGGAGGCATGTAGTAGGTTTTTGGTGAATGTGGTAATTATTGTATATGATTATACTAACACATAATGACAATTTGTTCAATTAATGGATACCTTTTCCCTTTTTACTTGGTAGTAAAAATTTCAGTTATACTCAAGTATTTCACATTCCATACTCACAGTGTAGCCTATGACTCTGCTCTACTTTAAGAAAACCTTTTTGGAGAAGTTTGCTTTTCCATCTTCATTAATTTGAGAGTTGCTCTTCTTTCTGTCATCTACTTTGATCTGTTTCTTCATCTAAACTTTTATATAATGTCACACATCCATTGCTCTCATACTAGCTATAGAAAGATTAGACAGTGGACTAATGATGATGTTTAGTTTCATTTGATGTTGAACTAGGAATTTAAAATATTCTTTGAAAACTCAGTTTGCCATAGCAACTGTGAGGTATTATTAGAAGGTAGAGGATTAAAATTACCTATACAAGTATACACAGTCTAGCATGGTTTATATGAAATTTTGCACACTTAGAAATTTTAAAATCATCAACAAAACTTCAGAGAAACTCTCCCCCACATCATAAAGAAAAATGGTCATGAGGCAGAAATTCCTTCTATATCCTGCCCTCCTAACTTATCCATTTCATTATTCTCACCATAGAGGATGATAGAGCTTCCTCTTGTCAAAGCTGATCCTTCCAGGTAGGCTCTGATTCTGATCACGCTCTTGTCTCCTTACTCCCTCAACTCCCATTCTCTACTCTGATTCCTGCCCCTCATTTATTTTTTTTTATTTTTTTTTTTTT
>VBSM01001562.1:24364802-24416406 GCA_008086735.1 Cheirogaleus medius | reverse complement strand
CTATAGTAAAGGGTATTGCATTTTTGATTTGGGTTTCTGCTTGATGGTTCTTTCCTGCCCCTCATTTAAATGCTTGAATCTCTCCTAATTTTTTTAATTCACACACATGTATGTACCTTCCTCTTCAACCCTTTGTCTTCTAGTGTTAGAGCTCTCCTTCCTCACAGCTAAGTCATTAGAAGGTCTCCCCTCCATTCATACTGCTTCCCCACCACCTCCAATTGACTTTTTTTTTTTGAGACAGAGTCTCACTCTGTTGCTCGGGCTAGAGTGCCGTGGCATCAGCTCACAGCAACCTCAAACTCCTGGGCTCAAGGAATCCTTTTGCCTCAGCCTCCCGAGTAGCTGGGACTACAGGCATGTGCCACCATGCCTGGCTAACTTTTTCTATATATTTTTAGTTGGCCAATTTATTTCTTTCTATTTATAGTAGAGACAGGGTCTCGCTCTTGCTCAGGCTGGTTTCGAACTCCTGACCTTGAGCCATCCTCCCGCCTCGGCCTCCCAGAGTGCTAGGATTACAGGCGTGAGCCACCGCGCCCGGCCTTCCAATCAAAAGTGATTTTGAACCCTCTTCAGTCTGACTTCTGCCCTCACCATTTCACTCCCTTTGCCCTTACTGGTGTTGCCAATAACTTTGTATTTGCCGTGTATAATAAATACTGGATCTTACTCAAAATCCAGGGAGTACTTTAGTCCTGACTTGCTTTACTTTGATTATTGATAGGCATGACTGACTTTTCCTTTCTCCTTGAAGCTCCCTAACAACCTTGTCTTCCTTGAAAATACCCTCATGATCCTTCTCCTGATACTTTGTTTCTTCTTGGTCTTCACTGATTTCTTGTCCTCTAGCTAAGGTTACTGCTTCTAGGGTTTGTTTTAAGGGCAGATTCTCTTCTTTATATGTTCTTCCTGGACAGTCTCACCACTTTAATGACTTTCTTTAGTATGATCATGGTATAGTAGTTATGGCTCTTACCACGACCCTCTCCTGTACTCTAGACCCATGATTCCAGTTGCCTACTGAGGGTTTCCTGCTGGATGCCCCGCCATATACTCCTCACACCTAGTACGTCCAGATTGGAATAATTTTCCCTTGCTCTTCCCAAAACTTGCTCTTCTCTCGTAATTTCCTACCTAGATTAATGTTACCGTCAGCTACCAAACTTGGGGATTTATCCTAAAATCCTTCATCGTCCTTATCCCTTACAGCCTAATCAAATGTTTAAATTCTGCTGTCTCTGAATCTCAAACATTTTTTTGCTCAAGCTCTTACTTCTTATCTGCCTCTGGCCTTGCTCTTCTCCAGCTGTTATATACAAGAATAATCTTCATACAGTGCAAAGATTGCATAAAATCTCCTTGAGAAAACTTCCTGTTTTCTCAGATGAAGTTTAATCTCCTTGGAATGGTGTAGGAAACCTTTTGTAATCCAATCCTGTATAATCTTATCTTCTATAATTTTCCCACAAAATCACACAATTATTTTTATTTTCCTGAATGCATTATACTCTTTCATGCGTCTACAGCTAAGAATACTTTTTCCTCATTTTCTGTTTAACGGATTCCTACTTGTTCTTCAAGATTCAGGGATACTTACCTTAGGAAGCCATAAGGCAAGTTAGTCACTTGCTCCTCCCTACTCCTGTAAAATCTTGTACATAGTTCCATAGTAGCACTTATTACCTTGTTTATTTAAAAGTCCATCTCCCAAATGAGAGCATCTTGATAGTAGAAACCATATCTTATTTTTTCCCCAGCACATTATCCAATACCTGAAACATGATATGTTGAATACAGTGTATGAATAACATCACCTTCATCATTAAAGTGTCTTACATCGTTTTTTAGTTTCAGATCTTGAAAGTAATTAACATCATCACTTCCTTCAATCCACTGTAGAACTACTTTAACCAAGTGCATTTTTACATTAAGTTATGAGTTCTATTGAAAGCATCTTATTAAAAAAAAGTCTCGTGATAACTACTTCTGTGTTGTTATTTAAGGACATTAACTGTAGTAGAGCCCAGTGCCTGTTGGGTAACTTGTTATTTGTATTTGGGACTGCAGTGGGAGTACCCCCTCCTACCTGCAGTATATGGCATTGCGTGGGAATGAGGGAAATGGACCAGAGCTGAGTTAGGTCAAGTTACCTTAAAAATTTAATCTGTATATTATCCAAGCAGAACACAGTGCGATTAAAAAATTGTGTTTCTCTGTACCCAGAGATCACTGGAAGTTTTTTCCCCTTAAGAATATAGGTGGAGTTTTTTAAAACTCAGAATTAAATATTATTGTATGGAATAAAATATAATGAAGAGTATTAGTTTTTAAAAATTCCCTTGGAATATGATCCTCTAAATTAGTATTTGAGAAACTTTATGTTTGTCTCTTTGAAACGTGTTTAATGCTAATTGGCAATGGAGATTTCTTTGGGTTTTAGAGTACTATTGCGTTTATGCTTTGCTTCAATATTTTGCAGAATCCATGCTATCCTCAAGAGGGTTTGTCATTCAGTATCATTCAGGTATTTTGAGGTTTTGATGTAACATAGATATAGATATCCTTAAAATTCTTACAAATCAATACAAAATAGTTGCTATCTCTGTAGTATAGGACTAAGTATCTTAGTATACTATAAAATGTGTGCCAGATGATGATGTTATAATAATAATCAACAAAACTGAAATGACGAATTAAATTTATGTTTGGGTTTATTAGATGTGAAGATATGGTAGATGTGCGAAGGTTAAAGATGCTTCAGATGGTGCAGTTATTTAAATGTGAAGAAGATGCTGCCCAGGTAAGGACCAGTTAGCCACATTAGGTAGTTATCTTTTCTTAGAAGATTTATTTCATTTAACTGTAAACAAAAGTATGTACTTTTCGTGGTCCTAAGAAAGCAAATTCATTAAGTCAGATTCTTATTTATCCTGTTGAAGAATACATTTGTATTCCCAGCTAGCTTACTGATCTCATTTGACTTAATCCTCTCAGTGAAATTCTCTGTTGAGCTAGAAATTGGGATTATTTATTATTGTTAACTAGGCTGTCAGTTAAATCTCAGGCACATTGCTTTTTAACCCACAGGGAATTTTTAATGCCAGATAAACAATTTGGTATCTTTGTATAGTTAGCATCAGAGAATATCAGTTCAGCTTGACATAGAGGAAATTTGTGATTTTATATAGTAAAACAAATCTAATGAGATCCCAGTAGATCTAAATTACAGAAATACCTACAGAAATGATCTATTATGTGATATTAATTTTTCAAAAGTGCTTCTCTTTAGTAGGTCTTGCCTATAAATTTAAATTTTAAGGAGTAATCGAATGAAATAAGCTATTAAGAACTTAAGTATTAATTAATGGATTGATTATTCACATGAGAGCAATCTTTGTATAAGTATGATGTTTTGATATAATAAGTGAAGAATCATGAATCCAGCTTTACTGTTACATATTTTCATTTAGGCTGTGGAATGGCTAAGTGAACTTCTGGATGCTCTTCTTAAGACCCACATCAGATTGGGCGATGATGCTCAAGAAACGAAAGTTTTGCTGGAAAAGCATAGAAAATTTGTTGATGTTGCACAGGTGCAGAACTGGTTATCTTCCTTTTCTACAAGCTCAGTGTTTGAATAGCTTTCTGCATGATTATAATATAACTTTACCCTCCAAGTCCAAGAAGGTTAGTTTTGTTATTCCAGAAATATAACAGAATTAAGAAAATGTCAGCTGGTGTATCAAAACTAGCCTGCATAAACTTGAGAGGGTTTATGTTTCCCCAAATACAGGTTCTGTATGCTCCCTCTGCTTTATGTTATATATTATGGCATTTTTTTTAGGCAGTCCAACTGTTCATTCACAGAAATTAATGTTAATGAAATATATGTTAATATCAGTAAATTAGAAACCCCACTTTCTGCATCTTACTAGTGTTAGCATAATACAGAATTTTTTTGTGGTTAAAAGTATCTTCATATATTTTACCTAATAACTGAGTTCATATTGTAACAGTTGTAGTTTCCTATATGGAATATAAAGTGCCTAATTTCACTCACTTGTTTTGCTTAATTAGTGAGTAGATGTTTTTTTTGCCAGTAAAATTTAGCAGACAGAGATGAGGAAAGCAGAATAGGAGCGGGAAATCTAACAAGAAAGGAACTTATTACAAACTAACTATAAGTATTGCTTCCCCTTTATTATTTATGCATGCAGATAATCTGTAGTAATAAGTGTCACTGGATTTCTTTAGTATTGATTTCTACTAGTGTCCCTTAATTGCAACCACAGTGCTCCTGCACACCTTCCCCATCCTCTCTTTAGAATTCTTTTATTATAATTTCATGTTTACTTTTTCTTTTGTAGAGCACTTATGACTATGGTAGGCAGTTGCTACAGGCCACAGTAGTGTTGTGCCAATCTTTGCGCTGCACTTCTCGATCATC
The DNA here is from genome assembly GCA_008086735.1 of Cheirogaleus medius. Lineage (NCBI taxonomy): Eukaryota > Metazoa > Chordata > Mammalia > Primates > Cheirogaleidae > Cheirogaleus > Cheirogaleus medius. Next base: position 24,411,956 of record VBSM01001562.1, on the reverse strand, counting down.
TGGGGATACACTTCCTCGACTAAACAGAGTATGGAAACAATTTACAATAGCATCTGAAGAGAGAGTACATAGGTTGGAAATGGCTATTGCATTTCACTCTAATGCTGAAAAGGTTTGCTTTTTTTTTTTTTTTGAAATGTATTCTCAGTGGTATTTATTGCATATGTTTGAAATATGTTAATTTTAATAATGTATTTATATAACTTTTTCAATATTTATATTAGTTCCATTGTTAAAGTTTGTTTAGATATAATATATTGTCTTAGAGAGTTCAAATTAAATTTGCTTTAATCCATATCAGTGCTGGGGTACTGTCATTGGAGAAGTCCAGCACCACCTGGTATTCCTCTCTTTACACTACTTCTCTTCTGGCCAAACCTAATGTGCAGAATGTGCCCCCCATTCATTAGAGTATCATGACTTTAATCTTTTCATTATGCCAGGAAAGGAAGCTTTGCTTTGGCAACTACTACTAATTGTCACACATTTTTAAAAAGATATTTTGTGATTTTATAATTTAGAGATATAAAAAATGAGAATAAGGGTAACACCCTTTTTTATGTGTTGTCGTTAAAGATTCATTCTAAAACTTATTTTTTAACAAATTAGAGTCATTAATTCCAGAAACCCAAAGTAAAATATGCAGTGTTATTTAGGCAAATTTTTAATACAACCTTTTTCTTACTCTCCACAGTAAAAATGTATTACACCCAAGCCTTACATTTCCATTCAAGAGAGGAGCTTTATTATGTAGTTAACTTTGTTTTGATCTCTTATAATGAAAGTTTATATGTAGAGGATGTTCAATATGCTTCAAGATATGACAAACCTAAGTTGTAAATGGGATAGCCTGGTCTGTAGAACAGAATGGATGTTCCAAGGAGCCTCAATAATTAAGCAAATTTCTGTCTGTGTCATGAAGTACATCTTTTGGGAAATGTCCACAGTTAACTCTTTCTTAGCTGGTCACTGAACTCTACAGATCAGTGTTTGATTAAAATGGGCCTCATGATGATGAATAAAAGTGTGCAAAATGGCATAACTTATCTCTTGATTGTTTCAATGCATTTTTTTTATTATAAAGTATACTATTAACGTAGAAAAGTGTACTGACCATTAGTGTTCTGCTTGGTAGAATTACACAGGTGAAAGTGAACACCTGTGGAATCAGTGTGCTGTTCATACAACAAAACATTACCAGCACCCCAGAAACTTCCCCCACCCTCCTGTAGTCACAATACTGCTCCGCCTCACCATCAAAGGGTGACCATTGGCCCTATTTCTAGTACCACTGGTAACTGTTTAGGATACTACTTCTAAAATGTATCTGCAAGGACATTTTAAAATCTAGAACTCTTTAATAAGTTGTAATCTTCAATTTTAAAATATTAAAAATGTCCATTTATCAGCAATGTGGAAATAAGTATGATTGGATTAAGTAAAGTGTAATGCAAAAAAACAAATTGCAAAAATAAATACTTCTTTTTTTTTTCCCTCTCCCAAATTTTGCAATTCTTTCTTTAAATTTAAATGGTAATAGTTAAGGGGGTGAAAAAGAATAGTATCTCATCAAGAACTATAGAGCTTCCTGTATTTGAATTATAATGTGATTATTTTACATTAGTTAACCGAAGTCAGCAGATTGGTTGTTAATACAGTGTGTAGCTAAGTCTTCACATTAGATACATGTTTGTACTCTTAAGTATATATTGTTTTTTATTTATATTTTCTTTCATTTTTGATGTCAATAAGCTCCTTGAGACAGAGTCTATACTTCATTCACACTTCAAGCTGCTTAACTAAATATATAGTAAAGTGTTCAATAAATGGTTATTTAATAAATGAAAGAATACTTTAATTGAACTTATTTTCCAAATAGAAGTTTAGTATTATTTTTTTCCTTAGAAATCACCATAGACCTTTTTGTACTATAATTATATATGTTGTATTTCATTTTATTGTTTGAATTTCTTGAGCCAACTTTGCCAATAGTGGATCAATCATCCAAAATGGTATACATGAAGATGCTAACAATAAAACAAAAAAAAACCCCTTCATTCTACTAAATTTGCATGTGCTTGATTCCCTTTCTGTGTCTCTTGATGCTGTTGTCCTTTTATTTGTTGCAGATTTTGCAAGACTGTCCAGAAGAGCCTGAAGCTATTAATGATGAGGAGCAATTTGATGAAATTGAAGCAGTTGGGAAATCACTTTTGGATAGATTAACTGTTCCTGTAGTTTATCCTGATGGGTATGGTGCATGTTCTTATGATTTTATTTTTTTATTAGTGTGGTCTTAAAGTGAAATCATTAAGAAAGGAAATGTATTCTTTAAAAAGGCAAGTAAATTAGCTTTGGCCCACATCTTTAATTTCTACAAACAAATTGGTTTAAAATGAAAAGAAATCCAAACAGCTCTTAATAACAGTTGGTACTTGCTGATATCAAATGTGTTGCTTCTTGACAGCTGGGTGTAGAAGAAGGATCATAGCTTGAAACACTTGGTGCTAGCCTTGGCTACGATAATAAGGAGGAGTGCGACTAGGGGCTTCATTCAGCAAAGGGAAGGGGAAAGGAGAGTGCTGATGTTTAGTGAGCTCATGATATATGCCAAGCACCTTCAATTACTTTCGACCAGGAAGGAGCAGGCCAGTATGATTATTCCCAATTTACAAATGAAGAAACTGAGACTCAGAAAGATTAAGTAAGGCGCTTAGGATTTTACAGTTTCTAAGTATTAGAATTAGAATACAATCTCAGGTTTGTTTGGCTCCAAACCCATTCTCTTTTCACTGTGCTATGTGGCATTCTAATTTCTTCCTGTGTAAAAGAATGAGGTCCTGATTTTCTTGTTACTTTCCATTTCAAATAGTCAATGATAAAAATATGAAACAATCTAATGCAAAATAAGTAGATCAGTAAAAGAATCAGAAGGAGCTTTATCCCTGGTGATCTAGACCTTCTCACTGAAAATAACTTAGAGGTAATCCAGAGATACTGAATTCGAAACCACAGCATTGAAGAGAAATACAAGTCTCCTTACACTATGGTGTGCTGTGATGGGTGAGAGGATAGACTCTGGAGCAAAGCGAGGTTTCTCAGCTCCACCACTTACTAGCTGTGACACCCTGGGTGAGCCACTTTATCTCTCTGTGTGACTTCCCTCAGCTAAAAACAGAGATGTGTAATCATAGTCATACCTCCTCAGGTTACAGGTGTGGGGGAATTACCTAAGCTAAACTAGATTGCTCTGGTCAGTCTAGGAACATCTATCCCTGGTATTTCTGCTTGGGCTTCTCTTTTAGTGTTCCACAGATAGTCCACGTCTTATTTCCTCATCCTTTTAAGATAAAAGAATATGTACTATATATTCCAGTTTCATAAACACCCTCCTTTGATATTTGGAATTGTTATTTTTATTCCATTTTATGCTGATTAAAATTTATGTATGTCTATTTTAGGTGTTTTGCTAAATTAAATATTTCTCAAAGGTGTGTATAGTGTTTTTCATAGTTAATATAATAGTAATGTGTGTATACCATGTAAAGTTTGTTTGACAAGTTGTACAGATTTAACTTTCTCATGGTAAAATAAAATAAATTAATGGTCTTTCTAGATTCACTGCTTAAAGATGGAGGTTCAAATCTTGGTTCTTCTATGTAACCATGCTTAAGTTATTTAACTTTGTAGGCCTTAGTTTTCTAAAAAATGAAGACGTTAACCAGATATTTCCAAGAACTCTTCCAGCTCTAAAAGATTCTTGAGTCTGAATATAGTACCTTTGAAAATGGAATAAAATTAAATGGTTTTATCTATTAATATACCAAACTGTATTTTAACATTAAAAAGGATATGTATTTTATTTAATACTTGCCAGCTCTACTAGACAGTTGGTGTAGCCCTTAGCACCTTAGTACATGTACATATTTTATGTTTGTGTATGCTTATAGACCCTAAACTGAAAAGCAGAATATTTCCAATGTTGCATTATTTGATTTATTGAGATTACCATAAATATACATGATGTGACATTTATACCACTAATATATTAATATTTCTCATCATGTCTTAACATATTTTATGTCATTTTAAAAAATATTTTTCCTACTGAATTACTACTCAAAGATAAATAGTATGGTCTGCAAACGAACTAATTTTTACACGTAGGCCATCTCACATAGATGCTTTTTCATGGTAATTTTTACTTCCATTTGCATTCAGTGCAGTTAATGGATTTGTATTAATCTGAGGTTTTTCTATGTGTTTTGATTTTAGAACCGAGCAATATTTTGGGAGTCCAAGTGACATGGCTTCTACTGCAGAACACATCAGAGACAGGATGAAACTAGTTAGTCTCAAAAGGCAGCAGCTGAGACATCCTGAAATGGTGACCACAGAGAGCTAATAGCTACTACCAGCTTCCCCCAGCTCTGAAGTTCGTAATCCCGCATGTCGTCGGCATACTACAGCATTAGCCACAATACATAAGATGCATTTCACAGCCAGGATAAGCCTCATTTCTTTTCATGACACATTGCTCTCTACTTGTTAACACCTTGCAACTACCAAGGCATAATTATTTAACATGCTTTGAGACCGTAGACTCCCAAATATCTTAAAAGAAGGAACTATAAACATTGCACTGAAAACTTGCATTAAAGCTTTACCTGACCTGTCAGTTTGTAGGTGAACAACTGATAATAAGCTTTGAATGGTGCTAATAAGAGTTTAGGAATTCTCTATATAAAAAAACGGTTGCCCTTCCTCCCCAGGTGATGCGATAAATTTAGACTGTAGTTTAACTGTTATTAGTAGACAATGGTGTCCTCCACATTTTACTTTGTAATTTTTCTTCAAAATTGATTGTTTTTATTGTGTCAATATGGAGAAAACCCTTCAGATCTTTGATATATCATATTCATTAAAAGACATTTTCCTATTTGTATTGATAATGTATTAAAAGTTGTCTGTGCTTAATAAAAGGCTTCTTTAAACATCTTATTTAATTTGGTAGTTATATCCTATTTCCAAACATGAGTGCCTTATTTAAAAGGGCATTCTTAGGATTGTGAGGATGGTTTAATATTTGTTTTTTCATGGTGGTTGCATGTATTTTAGCCAGGAAATTTATATGTAAGCATGTGTATATAATAAATAAGCATGTTTTATTAAGAAAAATGATTGTGAAGAACAATTTAGATCTTTAAGAACTTATGAATAATGAATATTATCAAAATTATTAACTATCCTGAAGATACTTTCTCTCTGGGGGAGGAGGGCTGCGGAAGAAGGCATACATAATTATTTCAGTGTAATCCTTTATATCAGAGTAATCTTTCTGGAGCTAAAATAGTAGTTGTTAATAAAATTTAATTTCTCATGATAGACTAGAAGTAAAATAAATTCTGAAGTAGTCCAAGAACAAAAATTGTATGACTCCTTTAGAAATAAAATTTATCATAAAATGTTAGTGCTTTTAAGTTTGTATTAAGTTTAAATGATAAAATGCATATAATTTAATTTTTGTGTATTTTTATTTCAGAAAAATTTTTTAAAAGATTAAAACTAATTTTTTAGGCTTATGATCAATACAAAATTATGCAAAGAATTGTATGCTGTATTATTCCTTTTCATGGTCTACAAATGTGCTCATGTATCCTCCAATGCAAAAAAAAAAAAAAAAAAAAACCTCCCTCTGAACTTGCTGGTTTCTCCAGCCTTCTTTACTGCCAGTCTTCTTGGAGAAACCCACATCTGTGCCCCTACATCTGCCTCACTCACTGGTCAGCACCTTGCAATCTGGTTTTATACAGCACTGTAATGACACTGTTCTCTTTGAAAGTCAGCAATGGGCTCCCGGCTACTCAACTGAATGGTTTTTCCTCCATCTGCATCCTTTCCCCTTTTCTCTGCAACCTCTCCACCTTTGAGCAGCCTTTCCTAGACAGTGCCTCCTCCCTTGAAGATGCCACTCTCTGCCATAACTGTGAGTAAAGTCGTATAACTCTTATTTGAAATGTTTCTACTAAACATCTCTCTCAGCTTCTGTCCTCAGAATGCTTCTGGTTCTTCTATAGGCATCTCATCCTTAGAGTTCCTGTGTCCTGCATTACATATCTGATCCAAAATTCTAGATCTGTACTTTTTTAAACTTCTACTTGACATTTCAACCTAGATAAAGGACTTATCATATTTTTCACCTTTATATTCCTGGAGCAATCTTGGTTAATGGTGCAGCCTTTTTTTCTAGTCAAACATGCCAGAAAATCTGGGGCAAAGTTCAACTGCTCCCTCTTGTCTTATGCTGCCACTGCTTCCTAGAGCATCCAGGAAGTGCTTTCTATACTTGATAATCCTCTCAGTCCTTTAGGGCTTCACTCCTATGAGTGTGAACTTTTGTGATTCTTCATTTCAGCCTTCATGATGGTGCTAGCCACATTCTACACTTGTTTATGTCTGTAGCTACTATGTTATAAGCGTTTTTGAGGGAAGGAATCTTGTCCTACTTCTCCTGTTCCCAGTCTTTTGCTCATGCCTAATAGATGCTTGGTTCTCCTAAGTGTGAATGGTCTATTGTAGACATTAGTAATAATCTATCTTATATTGCAGTCTGAAGTGTGTTTTAAACATATTTATTTTCTACAGTTAAGATGTGACTTATGAGTGAACCTACTCAGAAGGAAGTCATTTGGTATTTTAGATACTTGGAGGCTGGCTACTTTAGATATTTAGTTCTTATGTTCAATATCTGTTTCTTCTTCTGAATTTCAGAGTAATTAGAATGTTTTTATTAAGACTTTGTTAGAAAGGAACTGGTTTGTTAGTAATTCTGCCATCAACCCATGGACTTATAATTGCCAAATGAGTTAATTTGCATATACCTTAAGCTATCCTGCCTACAAAAAAATAAAATAAGGCAGGATCCATAAATGTTATTTGTATAATAATTTGAGTGTTTGCTGCTATATGTGTATCTGTATATACACATAGTTATGAATGAAAATCAACAATGCCCTAATGTGACATTTTTTTTCATAGAGTCATAGTTCACTTTGTGAAAAAGTGACTACAGTCTGTTGGAAATCATATGCCATTTGTATGTCATAAATTAACATTGGCCTGCAAATGTAACTGAGAAAGAGCCACTCATTTCTAATTGGTATATGCTACAATCTTCCACATTACTTTAGCCCATCTCAGGGAATTATTGAAGTGTTAGTTGGGCTAGTTTTGTTTTGTTTTTGTTTTTTCAGTTTGAAAGATTTATTTTTTCCTTTCCCCTTCTAATCATGATTTTGCTCCTGTATAAGATCAGTATATAATGGCAGTTTTGGCATCTGTTCTTCACACATGTCTAACCCAGCAAAGTTATAGTGCAAAGATGATAACTTCATTTTAAATCAAATTGGCTTTGTTCCCAGTCCTCATTGTTGGTGACTTTAGTCTGCTAGGGTGACTCATTGGTGATATTGATGAAACTGCTCAGCTTGCCAGCTGGGATATTGATGGCAGGTCTAGGATTCATTGCAAGGTAGAAGATTGGATGCTTCACTCACTTTATAGGGATTTAAATTGGTTATTGTTCCCAAGTGTTACCTAGTCTTAATGTGTTTGTTGTTTTATTACCTCGTGAGTTGATATAGGATATAGTGGTTTATTATCATTACATTATTAGTGTCATACTCCTTACTATGAACCTAATAATTAAGTTACTTTACTGATAATGCTGAGTAAATCATACTCTCATCTTAACCCATTGGCACCAATGGTGTGATTGTGAGTTTAGCTGAATTTATCTCACTATGTAGTCTACAATTGGAGAAAGAATTCAGAGTACTATATTGTACATTACTTGCCAGTAGAGATTGCATATTAATGTGTACCTCTCACATCCTACTGAAAGTACATAGGGCCAGAGTAAAATACAGTGGCTACTAAAAACTAACATACAATGGCTGGTAACATCCTCCACATCTTGGGCCTATAGAGACAGGCAGAAACAAACACCAGTAAATATTCTTTCATCAGTAACAAGACTTGTATGATTAGGATATCTTTGCTTAAGCACCCAAAGGAAAAATTCTCTAGGGTTAAAAACATTGGCTGAAACATCACTGAACAGTTAACCTAATTAGTAAAGTTACCAGTGTTAACTTTCAGTCCTAAAAATAAGAACCTTCCGTTGAGAGTAGAACATACTCTGCAGGTGTGTAGGACAACACATACCCTAATGAGGCAAAATGAAGTAGATGCTTACCATTTTACGTTATTTGACTTCAGTGTATGCTACAGAAAAATCTGGGTTTAGCTAAGAAGCTTAAATAATGGCAAGAATTATAGAGGAAAGATCATAAAAGCTAAAATAAGAACTAGTGAATATAATGGAAAGAGTTTATAGTTTGAATACTTGGCTTCAAAATCTAGCCTTGCCATTTACTGTGACCTTGGTTTAAAAAAAAACAATGAATTTTTCTGGGACTGTAAAATGGAGAAATCAAATAATTTCAAGAATGAAAAATAATCATGTAAAAAAGTGTTGAAAACCAAAATGTTATATAAAACGGAAGAAATCATTGCCTAATTATCTTTTCAGAATAGAAAATAGACTATTGTTTAATCTTGCTCTTGTCTCAGATGACAAGCATGGGATGGTGGGGGAAATGGCACATTGCTTATATTCATGCCAACAGTCCCATCTCCCTTCCCCCTCATCCCCAATTCACTGGGGTCTGAGGAAAATGTACATTCAGAATTATATACAGAAAATGCTAAGAGTGGAGTTGGTGAGCTCATCAGTAAATAACAAGGCTTTGAAATCTGACAAATTAGCTGTTTTTATGGGATGATGATAAACCAGCAAGATGGAAGACAAGTGATGAGTATCACCTGCTTTAAGTTGACAGGGTATGATACAACTCCATAATAAACACAGGTAAAAGAAAGTCGTACTTGGAGTGGGTATTAATGAGTCAGCACCAACCTATAGAACAAAAAGAGCATAAATCTGTTAAGATATTTATAAAGTATCCCTTTAATGAGGTAAATAAAACCAAAAACACCATGACTTGATACCACCATTAGTGCTGGTTATGATTAGAGAAGAGCAGTCTCTTCTCGGTAAACCCCAGGCAGTGATGATAGAAAATGACTGGTCCTGTAATAGAGGTAGAGAACTAAGGATGCTCCGTGAGATAGCATGAGTACTACTACTAGCATGAGTAGGGGAGCCTTTAAGACTGAAAAAGGTTCGTGGATATGATGCTGGATATGACTCAACAAATACTGCTTTCCAGTTTAAAGCAAACTTGAAAGCTGGAGAATAAAGCTAGTCTTTGTACTTCAAGAAAAAACAGAACTTCTGCTAGAACATGAAGAACTTAGAAGTCAAAAGAAAGCCAGAACTATGACTAAATATTTTGAAAGCAGTGAATAAATTTTTCATCAAGATTATTTTTGTTAGAGAACTCTTTATGGGGCAATATATATATAAATCCTATATGTAATGATATAGGAATTCTTAACAAATAACTAAAAAAAATCATTAACTGCTAGATGCCAGGAGCAGTGTTGTTAGAGATTCCAGTCAGGCATGTGGAAGACTGTGACAGGGTTGAAATCTCTAAGGACACTGAAGCCAGTTCCTAGGGAATCTCAAGGAGGCGCCTTAGAAGTCTGTGCGAGCTGAATGCCATGTCTTCAGGGTGTCCAAATGCATCTCACCTTGGAGGGAGGTGGGAGATGATTGGGATACCCTTCCACTCAGAACACAGTGGCCCATTCCCTGTATGAAATCAAGCCTTGCATCTTTTCTATTATAGTTACTCTGAATCTTCTTTTAGTTTAAAAGTTGGAGTAAATACAATTTCTATACTTGATATTTCTCTTTGGAATTTTCTTCATCTTAGCTCTTATGTGTCTTCACAGCCAATAAATTTGCTCAAAATATATCAGCAAAATTTATATATTGTATTTTTTAAAGGTGTGAGAGGGTTGAAATATCACTTTGGCAGTTATGAACCAGAGTAGATTTAAGAACTGATTGCTCACCTCACACTTTGGAATATTCTTTCATAAGCCCTCAAGAGAAACTTAAGTTTCTAAATTGACATTTATCAGAAGAATCTGATGCTCATACTGTCATGAGATCAATAATGAAATTCTCAGCAGCATTATTTTGGAAATGTTGCAGCCAATAATGTTCCCAACAATTTATTATAAAAATTTTCAAGCATATAAAAAAGTTGAAATAGCATACTCATCACCTAGATACTAGTTAGCATTAACTAGGCTTGCTTTGTCACATATCTATCTAGCAATTACTCAATCCAGATTATTTTTTAATGTATTTTCAATTGCAGACAACTGTGCATTTCCTACTAAATACTTCATATATATCATTAGCTAGAATTCCATGTTGCCTTATATTTTTCTTTTGATATAAAATTTGCATACAGTGAAATGTATAAGACTCAAGTGTACATTCATTTAGTTTCGGCAAATTGCAAACAGTGCTATCATGATATAAAACATTACCACCACCCTAGAAAGTTCCCACATGGCCTTTTCCAGTCAATCCCTGTCCCCATCTAACCCTCAAAGGCAAACATTTTTCTTTTTTCTATCATAAGTTAGATCTGTTCTAGAACTTTGGGTAACTAGACTCACGCAGCATACACTCTTTTTCTACAAGGCTTCTTCACCACCATAACATTTTGGAGATTTATCCATGTAGTTGGGTGTATTCGAAGTTCATTTTTTTATTGCTGAGTACTATTTCATTGTATGACAGTACTACAGTTTGTTTATCCACTTTCCTATTGATGGATACTTGGGCTATTTCCAGGATTGCCAGTTACAAATAAAGCTGCTGTTATCATTCCTGCATAAGTCTTTGAGAACATAGGTTTTCATTTCTCTTGGGTAAATACCTAGCATTAGAATTGCAGTGTCATAGGGTAGTTTTAAAAGAAACTGCCATACCTTTTTGCAATGTGGTTGTACTGTGCCCTGGATTTTATATTTTGTATGTGTAGAAAGATGTAAACTATTTTTATGATCCATATTGAAGTATTAGAAGTGGGTTTGGGGTAAAAATGGCATTGTTTATGGTTGCGGATAGCAGTTGGTGTTATTTGAGGGAAGCGAAGATCTGTCTGCCCAAAACAGCTCTTTGAGGGGTTACTATGCCTGAAATTCTAGCATTAGTTCCACTCCTTGAAAGGTTAAAGACCAAGTGTGGTGTTATATTAGCTCGAAGAAACAGCACTGGTATGTTTATGTTACTGACTTTTGCCACGCATTGTCAGTAAGTAAAATAAGACTGATGATTGAATAGAAAAGACTATTTTGTGATGGGGGTGCTGGGGGTAGCAAAAACCATATACTACTGGTCAGTCCCAGGCACAGCGATGTGAGAGAAAGCCACCTGGACAGGGAAGTCCCCCAAATGGTGGTCAAGAAAGCAGCAAGAGGGGTGGGAAGAATTCTACCTCACAGTTTTGCATAGGGGCTAGCTATGCTTTTGCAGGACATTTTAGCCTTTAAAAATCACATTTTCTTTTTCTTTTTAATATTTTGTTTTTAAATGAATCCCATGACAGATTATAAAAATCCTATTTTCAATGTTATCTTTTTATTCAGTACCACACAGCTATAGTTGTTTTACACTCGGGTGGCTTTCTTACCTACTCTTTTTGCCTTTTCCTCCTGTTGTATTATGTAGAGCATTCACCTGTATTAGTCTATAAAATTATAATCACGTGATTGTGTCTAATGCTCATGTTCAAACATATTTATGTATGATTTATCCAATCTCTCATTAGATTTTTAAGGGCTGGGAAATTTGGCTTCTACTGTAAATCCTTATAATGTTCCACACATTGTAAATATGCAATAAAAATGTTAAAAACTATAATGGCAGCAGATTTTGGTATGTATTTCTTTGATCAGTTGTCACTTTGGACAATAAGTGTGATTTCTGTTAATAAAGATTGCTCATAAAATCTAGGGAGTGATTAAGTCATACTGGTCTTTATAACATAATCTGATGAATTCTGCATCTTTGAATCTGTTCAAATTATTTTTATAAAACTTTAAATTTTTTCTAACAATATTATCTAAAATCTTTGATTAAAACAAAAATGTGACTTCGTTATTCTGAAATCATCTGGAATCATGGAAGACAGAGGCTTCTTCTTCCCTCTCCAATGGCCCCAAACCTATTAATACCTTCCCACAGTCTTGGCACAGAAATTCAGTGCTTTGTCTAGGCCATGTTGTCATAAATGGTTAGGTTCCTATCATAATAGGTAGTGTTAAATTTCTCTTGTTCCTACCAAGAAGTCCATTTTTAATACGTAAAAGGTGACTATATATTTGAGGATGAAGAAAACATATTAGAACAAAATTAGCTTTATTTAAAGTAACAAAAGTTATCATATTATGCTATAAAAGCAATTCTAGAATGGCTACCAGGAATCTTGCATTGCCAGAGTTTGGAAACTGGCAAGCCTTGTACCTTGACCAGTGAAGTTAAGTACATCTGAGTGACAGATCAACATACAAGCAAAATATTTATATGAAAAAAAATGTACATTTGTTATTAATAGATATTTTTTATTTTACAAGTTAGAGTATTCACCCCATCTGTAGATTTTCCATTAGAAACTTCATGTATCCACAAACCTGTTCCAAACCCCTGTAGATAAGTGATCTTACCAACATCTATGCTTGGTCAAAATGAAGACCAGGAGAAAATGTAAATGAATCAGTAGCAACCCTTGACATTCCTGTCTTTCTACTCTATTTTATTCTTATATTTAGAACATTCTCAGAATAGGACTCATCAGCTCTGCTAATTGTCTGCATACACACACAAACAGTTGCACCCATGGAGAAGTCCTATATTGATGGCAGAACCATACTTTCCTAATCTGTTAGAACTGGAAACACATTTTCCCATCAAAAACAATGATTAAAATGCAATTAGTCCTCTTCTTCAACTACATTATAGATTAAGCAAGCTACTATAGGATAACCTAGAAAGCTCGCTAGCATTAATAATATTACTTACTGTATGTTGCAAGTTTTTAACAACTGATCTACCAATAGATTTTTAGAACATATCCCATTCATTAGTAGGAAGCTGCTTTTGTTCTAAGAAAATGTTTAGAGTTCATATACCATAAAGATATCTCTGGTACTCAGGACATGAACATAGATGAATGTTCAAAGGAGGACCATAGTTACGTTGTAGACATGTAGTTAGAACTAGAACATGTGTTCTAGACCAGTGATTATCAAACCTGAATATGCCTATAAATCAACTTGAGATTTTATTAAAATGCAGATTCTGATTCAGTCAGTCTGGAGTAGGACCTGAGGTTTTTGCATTTTCAGCAAGTTTCCAGGTGTTGCTGATGTTACCAGTGTGCAGACCACACTTTTGATTGCAAGGTTATAGAATATCTTTTATAAAAAACTTCAGTGTATGAACTTTTCAGAGATATTGATCATCTTGCAAATTATCTAATTTCTCTAATTAGAATAGAAGAATGTAGAGATGGCAGTTTAGGAATTATATACTTCTAGGGACCTCAGAAATCAAATATATTTATGATATTACCAGTTTCTGGAAGATAAGCACATCTCATCTAAGGTAAATTTTAGCTAATTCAACAGAGTTAAGCCTGAACTGTCATTTTCTATCTCATGACTGAATGATGGTTGTGGTCAACTAGAGAGAACTAATTCCTTTATGCTTTATTCTTTAAAATCCTGCTTAAATTTAAGAGCAATGTGTAGTTACTGTTTTTAAAAAATGCTCTACTAAAAAGAGAAAAATACGAAAAGTAAAAACTGCCCATAACTCATCAATGCAGAGAACATGAAATTAATATTTGATACATTCCCTTTGTATTATGTTTTACCTAATAAGATTGTAATATCATTCAAATTTATTTCCTGCTTTTTACAGTCAATATATTATAAAATTTTTCCTTTATTAATTTTTTTCCAGTGCAAGTCAATGGCTGTGTGATGTTCAATGATAAGTAGATACTTTAATTTAACTATTGCACTATTAAGCAAATATTTAGTTTCATTCTTTCTTTTTCTCTTTCTTAAGAGTATTGTAAGTTATGCTGCAATGAACATCCTTGTTCTTAACTTTTTGACTTCATCATTCCTTGGGATTGATTCCTAAAAGTGGAAATGTTGTATTGGAATATATCCATATTTTAAGGCTTTTAATAGATATGGCCAAATTGCTTTCCAGAAGCTTAGGTAAATTTATGTGTCCATCAACAGCTGGAGTGCTCAGCACTCTTTCCAGCATAAAGTGGTACCTTTTAAAAAGTCTTTGCAACTCTTAGACAAAACCATTTTACATTTTACATTTATTAACTGCCAGTGAGGCTGAAAAAATTTTAATGATTTATTATTATCCATTGTGTTTCCTTTTTGGTGATTTATCTGTTACTATTTTTATACACTTCTCCTTTGGTGTCTTAACATTTTTTCTTTTTTGCTGGAAGAAGTTTCTTTATATAATAAGGATAATAATCCATCATATTTTTAGCAAGTATTTTTCCCAGTTATTTGTTCTATCTTTATGAAGTTTGGTGATATTAGCATGCTCATTTTTATGATGAAATCTATTAACCAACCTTCTTTGTGGTTTTTTACATGCCTTAATGCTTAGAAAAATCCTTCTTCAGCTTACTTTTTTTTGTTCCTCTTGTACAGTTTAATTTTTTTTACTTTTAACTCTTACATCCAGAAGCAATTTTGCTGCCTTGTGTGAGGAGATGATATAATATGATAGATTTTTCCAAATATCAAACATTCTCAACATCACTTACTGAATAATCCCTCCCTCCCATTGATTTCCAATACTGCCTCGAAGATATATTGAGTTCTTAAGTCTCTTGGGCCGCCTTCTGGGCTAGCCATTCTGTTCTGTTGGTCAGTGTGTCTATTCTTTTGCTAGTATCTCTGCTTTTAGTACTGCTTTAAAAATAAAACAAAAAATCAAAAATGCTTTTGAGTAGCATTGCATACAAACAGCTCTTTCCTACTGAAAGAAATTTTTTGGTTGCATAAGTAAAGAAAAACTCCATGGATGAGTATAGATGCTAGTAGATTTATGTGAGTTAATCTAAGAAAAAGGGTTAGAGGTGTTTAAGACAAAAGAAGAAGGAGAGGGAAGAAGCAGTAGATGAAGAGCCAGAGAGGGAGCAAGCCTGTGCAGAATGCAGAGGGGAAAAGTACAAGAGAACAAATAGCGGGGAAAACAATGCAAAAATGGAAGGGAAAGAGGAAATGGAGAAACAAGGAAAGATTTGTGGGAAGGAAATAATGATTGTAGTATTACACTCACTGAGTATACTTACAAACTAATAAAGTATATTTACAGTAGTATATTTGCATATAACATGCAAAACACATCAATAAGACCTGACCCATGAGATCAACAAAGATATACAAGCCCAGAATGATGTGTCAACATTAATGACAGAATAGACTGACACAGAAACCCAGGTGCTCTCACTAACATATCACAGCAGATTCTCTGTTGTGGTCAGGTTGATGGTCAGAAGAAGTCACAGGTGTAGGGTTTACCTGGATATTCCTGAAATTAGTAATATGCGTTTAATTTTTTTAGTTTGGTAAATTTGTTTATGATTGGTCTATACCTATACAAAATCAGATTTGCTTTAAACAGTGTGACATGAAGTGGAACACAGGCTTTGGGGTTACATGATTTAGAGGCAGTGGTTCAGAATCCTGTTTTTAGGCCAGGGACAGTGGCTCACACCTGTAATCCTAGCACTCTGGGAGGCCGAGGTGGGAGGATTGCTTGAGACCAGGAGTTCAAGACCAGCCTGAGCAAGAGCGAGACCCCCATCTCTACAAAAAATGGAAAAATTATCCAGGTGTGGTGGTGTGTGCCTGTAGTCCCAGCTACTCTGTAGGCTAAAGCAGGAGGATCGCTTGAGCCCAGGAATTTGAGGTTGTAGTCAGCTATGATGACACACCACTGTGTTCTACTTGGGTGACAGAGCAAGACTATGTCTCCAAAAAACAAAAAAAGAATCTTGTTTTTGGCATCAGGTTGACATGCATTAAGCTATATTAATCTTGTGATTTTGGATAAGTTATTTAATGTATCTAGGTCAATTTCCTCAATAAAATGAGATTAACATAGAAAACACCTGTGTTTCTCTGATAATTAAATGACATAGTTTGTAAAATCTTCAGCAGGTTCCTGAGCTTACTAGACACAGCAAGCTCCCTGAGGGCAGGGACCTAGGGTGTCTTCTTCCCTGGTTTTCCGGGGGCTTAAATCAATGCCTGACATCAGAAGTAGCTCAATAAGTATTTGTTGACAAAGAAAATGAATATTTGCATGGCATTTAAAATGCCATCAAGTTTTTGCTGTGTTTTGCTTTTAGCCTATTTGACCCTTTCAGGGTACTCTTCCTTAAGGGATACAAGTGTGATGGTAAAAAAGGAGAGAGTGGACCAGACTTGCAAGTTTGCTTTTTGAGAGCCCAGTTTCCTAATATAAAAACTCTCTTTCTTCTTGTCAAGAAGCCCCTTTAAATGCAACTTCATCTGGAAGGGCCAGACTTTAAGTCAGCATCCACCAACACATTGGGTCACATGCCAGCCCCTCAGTGGGGTCTGGTTAAGAATCAGGTCAGGGCAGGAGCAGTGGGACTGAGGGCAGGGGCCACAGCAGGTGGTGCGTGCCCTGGCAGAAGGGACAGGAGAGGGCCTTGAGAGGGCACAAGAACAGCCCTCCTCCACCATGCAATTCTCCATGCACTGGTGCTGTTTCACTCTGCAAAATTTGCAAATCCAAATGTAGTTACGAGATGGAATTCTGTGGAGAGGTTCTCAACGAAATACACAATATTCATGATCCTAGACGGGACATTCCAAACCAAAGAGCTTTCTTTCAGTTCCTTGATCTCAAGGTTTAGTTTTTGAAGAAAAGAGTTTGAGTTCATCCTGAGGTTTGACTGAAATGTGACTCTGTCTCAGTCATTGTACCTCCCAGCCCTCCAAACAACCGTGAAGAAGAAATTAAGACAACTGCCCAAATATTAATAGTCTTATAACCCAGATGTCTTCAAGCCTGTGGGAGGAAGGGGGCACATGGTACAGTCATGCCTCAGATTTCCTGTTATTTTTATTATTTGTTCATATATTCTGGCCCTTGTTTCACCTGGCCTGTTGGGTCTGCTCAGCCAAATCCACCTGCAACCTTTGAATGACTGATAACAGCCAATGCACCCTCACATCCTGTCCAGGTACTGACCAACTAAGGTAGCAAAAGTGATTGTAAAGTTAGGAAGAAGGACTATGACACAAACCCAAAGCTGTTTTATAATAATTGCTCATTTACATCCAAGTATAAAACTGTTCTTTATGATGCTCGCATCGATTTGGGAAATTCTTTAAGAAGGTTCTTCTTGTTTGATATTTTAGTGTGGAACATTTCCTAGATGATATTATAATGCCTTCTTGTCACAATGCTTCATGTGTGCATTTTGTCTCCTCCAATGAGGAGCCACTGAGAACAGAGAAGGAGTTTTGTGTTTCTTCTTGTTGTCTATTAAGGGTTTTGGTGTAGTGTTCTGACTCAGGGGGCTTTGCCCAGACAGCCTTCTTGTGTGGATTAGCTAAGTGACGGGTATTTATGGACATCTGTACAATTTTTGATCTAGCATTAAGGGGGTAGAACTCCCTGTGAGACTGGAGCAAGAGACTGAGAAGGAAGTGGCTGGGATCTCGACTCATCTGACTCATCCATTTGTGAGCTTGGACAAGACCTTTAACTTCTCGCCTCAGCTTCCCAACTTAGATGACAGAGGTAACAGTCTAGTATACAAGCCTACAGTACAAAGTCGTTGAGAAGCTCAACTAGATAAAGTGGCTACATGTTTTACAAGTCTCAAAGGATTTGTTGAGGACTGAATTGATAAAAGGAACCAGGCCTTGAGCACAGTGGGTGCTCAGCAAACATGGGTGGGGAGGCCATTGGCTCTCTCTGCTAGTAGGAGCTCAAAGGGGGGATATGCCAGAGGCAGAATGTAAATTCCCCATAACATAGAGTGACTTGGCTTTTGAAGTCCTTCCTTTGTGAGAGTGGAATTTGTGATAGGAAACTGGCTTGCTCGGGGCGGTGTGGGTTGGGTGGGGTGGGGTGCCGATGACCTGCTATGTTTGTTTCCATTTTTGATTCCCAGGTTTCTGTGAGTTTCTCTCATCTTGTTTCCTGTTTTTCCTAAAAGCCTGAATATATGAATATCTTTTTTCCTGCAGGTGTTACTAACTCCTTTATCCTTCCGGACAGTCTCAGCAATCATTTGCCTTTCATGTGGGCTCTATGACCCCTTGAGTGAAGTATTAATAAAAACAAAGATTCCCGTGCAGGGGACATCTCTGTGAACACTGATGTGGTGCATTCTTACTTGAAATGAGAATACAATTTCAAAAACCATACAGTAAAATGTCTAAAACTCAATTAAATTTTTTAAAAACAATTTACATAGAATTTATTAAAACATGTCTTTGTCATTAAACTGATGCCAATAAACTGTCAGTGGATCATGAAACATTACCCCTGTACAACTGAGAAAGCCCATTATAACATGACTTCGAACAGCTGTGTATATATCTGCACACCCACATATATATTAATTTCTTTAATTATGTTTTGGTGTTTCTTAATAAAATCTCATATTTTAAAAACGTTTCTCTTTTTAACTCTTTGTATACTTCCTGCTGAAAATCCATGGATAATAATCATGCCATTTAGGGTATCTGATTTTATGTTCTTGGGTTTCATAATAGATTATTATTCCTTCCTTGCCAAAAACTGTAACTGCTTGGAGAAGTGGCAGTTCCCCCTCAGTGTCACTGGCGGCTTCCCAAGCAGCTGGAATGACCGCTGCTCCCAAGGCCTCCCTGGGGATCTCTCTACAGTGGAAAATTCTCAGCCTCAACTGGAGTTTAGCAACAGTAAGGAGAAACAAAGGAAATGCCATTTTCCAAAATCAAGTGGACTAAGACTCCTCCTATCTTTTCATATACTCGCGCTGCCTTCTGGAGGCTCTCTCAGGACGCGTCACTACATAAAGAAGAACTGTATCAGAGAGAGAGAGAACCCTGCTACGTTGGAACCTAAGTACACAGCTCAGCGCAGGTAGGAAATGATGTGACTTGAAGTTTTAAAAATAAACTTTGCACATGAAAGATTTTCAGTGATTTTTTAAATTTTTTTTTTCTGTTTTGAAGTATTGTAAACATTTTTCCCATTCAGAAGGGAGTTTGCCCAAATCAACAATCACCATATGTTTACTGTTCATTTTAACTTTATGCATATATTGGACAGTTTTCTAGATCATGCATTGCTCTAGAGATTTTTCAAGAAAAATACACACAATAATTTAACAAGTATTGATAGCACCTCACACATCATTTTTGGTAAACCATTGCTTAAAACTGTAATAAATACAGCCATCGTGGCTCTTTTGACCAAGTTAAGTATTCTTTAAATTTGCCCAAGTTTTGTTTTGTTTCCCTTACACATATACAAGGGAAACTTGCTGGATATAGAATTTGCTCCAGATCTTATGGAGAAGCTAAGGATTTATGTAATTAAACATGTTTAATTGTAAGGGAAATCTCTGCAAGTCAACATGCAGAATAAAACTGTCACTAGGAGGCATAATATTTCGGACAGGTCTTTCTCCATAAGTAAAATTTACGTGTCCATGAAGAAACATCCCAAAGCAGCACTGTGTTGGCATTTGTGGATCGGGTGCTGCTGAATTTGTCCTGCCTCCTGCTTTCACTCCTGACTCTCAGTCTCTTCTTCACAAAGAGTTTCTTTAACAATGTTAAGTCAAACGATGCCACTCCTTGGGTGAAAACCCTGCAGTAGTTTCCCATCTCTCTCGGTATGAAATCTCAAGCCCTTACCTAGGTTTACCAATTGGGTTATTACATAATTTATCATCAAACAGAACTCTTGGAAATGAAAAGGACTTTAGGAGCAATTACACCAGGGCAACAGGTGCAAACCAGGATTGGCCCCGAGCAAACCAGCACTTGAGGCACCTACCTGGAAGGCCCTACATGAACTGGCCACCCCTCCCTCCAAGATCTCATATTCTATCACTGTCACCTTCTCTCTGTCCCCACTTAGTTCCAGCCACACCTACCTACCTTTTCAAATAGAACAAGCATGCCTCAGTGGCCTGGAATGTTCTTCCCCAAGATATCTGCAGGTCTTGCTCTTCACACTTAATCCTGGTCTCTACTCGAATCTCATCTATTAGAGAGACTTTTTCTGACTTCCTCCTAAAATAGTATCTCGCTTCACCTGTTCACTCTCTCCATCTGACCTTGGCTGATTTTTCCTCATAATACTTATTACGTCCTGACATATTATATATGTGCTTTTTTGTTTGTTTTCTAGTTGGTCATGTCTCCCCCTCCAGAAGGCAAGCTTCATCAGTGGATGAGCTTTGTTTTGTGTATTGCTGTTTGCCAGGCATCTAGAACAGTGCCTGGCACTCAGTAGGTATTTAATCATACTTGGTGAATGAGCAAATGGGAACATGCATGGAAGAATAAATTGCTGCCTAGAGTTATGGGAAGTTTTAAGGGGAAAGAGCAACTTGCATTTAGTTTTAGATGGCAATTAAGTGAGAACGCTTGTAGTCTAAGAAATAAGTGAGATGTACCAGAAAGAGTATTGCATGATATAAAGACAGAGTTGGGGAAAATGTTGGCGAATGTGAATAGAAAAGAAAGGTACAATGTTCTAGAAATGATGACTCACTGAAATATTTTTACATCTGATTACAGTGAAATAACTTACCCCTTAGTAATGCATATTTTATGTCTTTCTAGTATATTTAATCCATTCAGGTTGACTATCATGTGTTTTAATTCAACTTAATTTTAAAAATTAATTTCAAATTTTCTGTCAGCCACTAGATTTAGAAAATCCCTTAGTAGGTACTGCTGTCATCCTAGAAATAAGAATATATAACTGGCAGAGCATCATCTATGTTCTAGGGATTCTCAGGTTTTTGAGTATTATCTCCTTTAATCCTCCCAACAAACCTATATGGTGTAGGCATTCTCTTATCCCCAGTTTACAATGAGGAAACCAGAGCACAGGGGTTAAGGCAGTCTGGTTTCAGAGCCTGTGTTCCTAGCCCACCACTTTTGCCATACTGTGTGATTAGTTTGTTTTTATTGTTGTTGTTATAATCACTATCAGTTTATTATTCTTGTTAACGTCTATATTCTAAAATAGAAATACTTTGATAGAATTCTCTGATTTCTTTGGCAAATTCTAAACTTAACTTTTTGTGATTCAATCTACTTAAACCACTACCAGTTGTTTTCCTCTTAGCTTTTCTCACAGTGTGTCTTTATCTCGGTTATTCATTTCATTGTTTATGGTCTGTCCTTTCTCACTGAAATGTCAGCTTCTAGAGGGCAGGAACCTCACTGCTATATTCCTGATGCGTAAGTGCCTGGTATGGAGCAAATACTCAATAACTATTGGCTGCGTGAAGAAATAATGAATGAGTTATATTAAGAAGTTGTATCTTTTTTCTATATGCCTAGTGATTCAATCAGTCAACTAATATTTATAAGCACCAATTCTGTGCATAGTTCTGTGCCATGGTTCATATACAGTGTTAATACTTACTAAATGCCAGGTCCTCTTCTAAGCACTTTATGTAAAGCAACTGTTAATCTCAACAATAACCCTATGAGATGATCTGCAAAGATCCAAAAAACGTTAGGACATGGCTCCTTTCTATAAGGAGCTTCAAATATGGTTGAAAAATAATACTAATGGAAGCAAAATAATTAGAAAATAATATAAGTTTATAATACAGGCATATAACTATTAAATTTTGAGTTATAATTAAATTTTGAGGGAAGAAGAGCACAGGTAGATAATTCAAACTTTGTAAGGAATTGATATTTCATGTTGGCCTTAAGTGACAGAAGGAATTTGGGTAGGTGAAGGGAAGAAGGGGGTAATATTCCTAGATAGAACAAGTGAATTAAGGTGTAGAACAAGAATAACCTTTGGAGTCTGGGAATAATGGTATATATGATTGGGCAGGTAGGGAGAGACCAGCCATAGATAAGTTTGAAACCCAGAAAAATTTAGACCAGAGGTGGCTGGAGTCAGTGAACCACTGTGTGTGAATATGTGTGCATGCGTGTGTGCATCATTTGTAAAATCAGGAAAATAAGTCTTTCCAGCCTTATTATGTAGATCAAATGGGATAAAGAGAGTAAAGCACTTATCCCAGTTCCTGGCACATATTATGCAGCCACTAAATGGTAGCTATTATTACTGCTGCTAATGATAATAGCAGAGAAAGTTTGCCTTGAATTTTTAATCTGGGTAAATAGACTCATTCTGGGTTATTTATATCAGGTGTATCTAATTTGTCTTTATCTATCAGGTGTATCTAATTTGTCTTTAAAGTCTTTAAAAAGTTTAACCAATAATACTATTGATTAAGACAAACATCAGGAACCCATAGAAAAATGAGCAGACCCCACCTATATTCAGCAAAGAACATGTGTTGTTTTAATGGCATCACCATGGACAGAGCTAAAAAATAACCACATGAAAGAGTTTTCAGACTGCTATCTATATTTCATTAAAAATGTGCTATTTGCAACTCTACAGAATTCAGTTATAGGTTTACGATTCCCCATGAAGTATATTTCACTAAAACTCAGTTGTTATAAAAATAGGCATTTCCCAGAGGGATAAACAGAGGAGGCATAATAACCTCTGCAAGATCCTCTATAAACTTCAAAGGTATGAGAATGCCCGTAAGGTTTTTGTTTTGTTTTGTTTTGTTTTAGGTTTTCTTGGTGATGATAAGGGAGGCAGAGTATAAATAAACTGCAACTCAAAAAGCTTTTAGTACTTTAACATTTTAAAAAAAATCCATCTAAGTATAGTGTGCTGATTTCCTTTATACTAACTATTCAAAAATTGTTTATGAGAGTTAATGATGCAATTTATAATTAAATATTATTATGGATGAAGAAAAGTAGGCCAAGGTTCTAAATAGCTAGATGTTGATGGAGAGGTCTGAGCCATGGGGCTTCTATAGAGGTGAGGACTAAAGACTGTAGGAGGAAAAAAATGGGAACAGAAAACAAGAGAAGAAGAGAAAAGAATATTAAAGTCTTTTGAAGATTTTAAAGCCAAGAGTTTGAATTAAAGAAAAATTTGTTAGACCCCACTTAAATTCATGTATGCCGTTTGCATTTGCTCATGGCTGTTGTGGAAAACATTTTCTTTATGCAACACCCTGGACCTGCTCCATCTAATTAACAGAAAGAAAGGTCATCTACACACACAAAAAGGCACTACCTTTGTTGCTGAATAGTTGGATTAATCTTTTAAGAAAGTCTTAAATATTTCTAATTTCCTTTTCCCTTAAACCTTGTAATTAACCGGACTTTCAGCCATGTGCTCTCTCCTCTTCATCTCCCTCTCCTTTTCCCTCTGTCTGGGCCTGCAATTCCAGACATTCCTTGCTGCCCTCCTCATCCCTTACACAATCATCCATCTTAAGTGGGGCTTTGTGGAAAGACCCACTCTTTACTTATCCTGTGGTCTTTACAGCCTACTGCCAAAATGACCCTTCCCGACAAGGGCCTTTATGCAACTTGTGACACACACTGAGTTTCGAGCAATAGGATTAACTCAGGGTGAAAGTGCATTGAGTATTTTGAGTGCAGGTCACTGTTTGCTGTTCTAGTTAGCAAAGTACACAATGACTTGAGCAATGCTCCTTGAGCATTTTAGTTTAGAGTGTGGATATTCTGTGGCACAGGTATCAACGCTTGCCTTTTCTTAAGGACAATTAACTAAAATCTGGTTGTGATCAGTGTGTTTTAGTTTGTTTGGACCAACTATTTGCTCAAGGGGAAGGAGCCAGCCTTCCACATTCTCGATCGGGTTGGTTCTCTGCAAGCTCTCCAGCCTTGCCATAAAATAAAACCATGTACACTATTTTCTACGTCATGGCATGCCTTGGCATCTGCTCCCTTCATGGCGTCAGATGCAGTCTGTGTCGCGCAGGACATGGCACCTAGGCATGGTTTCCCTCTCACTGGAGCAGCAGGCACATGCTGAGGGCAGAGGACCTGGGTCACGGCTAGACAACTGCAGAGCAGCCATGACATGCTATTGGAAACAAAAATAATTGTTAAACACTGAAGAATATAGAAAAGCACTTTTCCCCCTTGGAATCAAGAATATTATTGTGAACCTTAGCAAAACAAATCAGTGGCGCTAAGTCTTCTAAACATCGGCCCTGAACCTGAACGTGCTTTTAAATTGAGCTAAGCAGTTACAGAGCAAGTAGACTCTTTAAAACTCTTTTTATTGCTATCCTCTCCGTTCCAGCTTTGTCCAGAGATTTCCGATCGTTCCAGGAGCTTTGGAGTTAGTATCACTGATGTGTTTGCATCTGACCTCTGACCTAAACGTCAGTGTTATTTTCAGCTGTTTTTTGACAGGGAATCCAACAGCTGCTGTTTAATACCACAGACAACTTGCAACACGGGCTGAGTTTCCAGCAATAGGATTAATCTGCTGTTTGGGGGCTCTGATCTGAAGCTGGCTATAATCTTCCTGCACAGGGACTGGGAGTGGGGAATAAAAACCAAGCCTGAAGTGTTATCCTTTTTTTTAATTGTGACAAAATATACATAATGCTAGCCATTAATCAAACAAAAGACATTTTCTTGCTGCAATTAAAAGTTAACAGTAAAGTGTTTTGTTTTCTAATGGTTATGGTAACTGAATTTGTAAACGCTGTTTAATGGGGTAGAATAGTCACAAAGAAATCCTGAAATGATAGGTATCTATACTGATAAATGCTGGTTGAATTATTTAAAAAAGTTTTCTAAGAAATCTGAGGCTCTGAGAAAATGTGGCTTTTCCATATAAACTTGATTTGGCAAAGGGCAATACATTTTTAGAAAAGCAGATCAATCTAAAAATGTATTTCAGGCAATTTTGTGACAACCCCAAAAAACGAATACCGGAACTTTTTTAAAAAGTACATTTTTTGGTGGTTTTCTTTGCATGAGAGAAACTTCGAAAATCTTGGAAAGATTGATATCCAGGTCAGTGATTTGCTGGTTTCAAAGTCCATGGTTACAAGTGCATAGTTTTAATGGCAAAACTCATTGGGGTTGTCAGGATGTAATTTTTTTTTTTTTCCATTTGCTATCAAACATCAGCTGATAGGGAAAGAGCTCAAAGCTGTCCTCCACATTTAAGATAATGGCAAAAATAACAGACGCTGAGCGTTACCATACTAGGGGTGTGGTGATTCTTTCTCGTTCCACTCCTCTCTCTCTCTCTCCTGATAAACTCAATGGGGTTGTCTATTTTTAACCTCCTGTTCTTTCCTTTTGGCAGAGTAATCATTGCGAGCTGAGCTCCTTCCCTGAATGAATCCAAGTAACCCCAGTGGTTGCCTTCTGAAATGACCAGCAGACACGCCACTGTACAGAGGCTGCCCAAAGTATAAACTCTGCTTCTAAGGTACCATGTCCAGCCAAGGAAGTCCTGGTGCAGAGTTTTCTACGACAACAGTCAGTTCAGTAGCTGTGCAGGCTGGGGACTCCAAAATCGTTATAGCTGTCATAAAGGTAAGCTAACAACTTTCTTTTTTCTGTGTGGCTATGGGCTTCTTGCTGCGTACTGATAACCCTAAAGAACATTCCATGCAATCAGCAGGACACAGCATATAGAAGATAACACAGCAAGCCCTTTTATTGCTTTCTTAAATCTGCAACTAAGAGAAACTTCTACAAAGTTTCAGCCAGTTTTCTGAGTTTCTCTTTCCTTTTAGTCAGCCAGAAAGCATCTACAGCAGCTTGATTTAAACTTGAAAACTCTACCACATACTTTCAATTTGCTCTTTAGAAGCAAGGCATGAGTGATTAGAGGTTCGTGATTGCCAGGCTGAGGAATCCGGCAGACCTGTGCAATACTTGTGATTTTTGAAAGTGGATGTGATGGAGGTGGGAGGAGGCAGGTCCTGCAAATGGGGTGGCCCTGTTTTGAGCTCAGTGGGGTACAGGAAGCACCTAGAAAGAGGCTCCCACATGTGCCCTCTACAACTCTGGCTTTGACATGCTAAAGATACCACTGAATCCTTATCACACTGTTGGGGAAGTGAAGACCCTGCCAGGGAAGGTGCAAAGGGCTTGTGTCAAATTTGCTTTTAACAGCAGGAAGTAGAAGCCATTTGGGGCTTAAGATTACTGCACATTTTATGTCAAGCAATTTGCCCATTTGCAAAGATGACCAGACATCTTCAGGTTGAAGAAGACATCCATGATTTTATTCTCTATAGAAATGCCCTGCAAAAGTCTCCGAAGCATTAGATTTGTGCTTTAGGCAATTTACCACCTAAAGAATTCAGTGTTTAATGAAGGGAAACCTGGCAAACAAGCAGCCAGTTACTTTCAGGACCCCACCAGACCTAATGGAATGGCTTTTCTGGCCTTTTGCTAGAGCATGGACAACAAGGCCTGTTTAATTTAACTTAATTGCTGTGAATTTTACGGTTATGTGATAATTCGTAACAGGAAAACAGCATTTTACACTGAGCACAACGATTCACTGTAGGACAGAATGCGAAGTGTTCCTACCAAGGATGATTTCCCAGTGTTGTTGAGACTTGTCGCCACAGAAACACAACCTCTGCTGACGCCCTCATCCCCTCCTCTTTTCAAAGTCAGTGAGTAGGGATGGAAGGAAGCTGAAGCAGAAGTAGCAAGAACTGATCATTTGCACGTGATTTAATGATGCTTTGAGTAACTGCAAATTTCAACAGTAAGGGAAAAGAGGCTAACTCACTATTTTTTAAAAAGTTAACTTTTCTTGTCCTCAAATATGAAACTTTCTTAGAGCAGGGTGAGAAACAATATAGGGAATAAAATATAAGAGAAGCAGAAATAGATTGAATGCAAAAAAAAAAACCCTCTAAAATTACACTGGAAGCTCTTATTTTAACTGAATTGTGTTTCTAAGAATGTTCCCTCATGGCCCCTCCCAAACTCCCTTCACTTGTTGCCATTTCCAAATGAAATACACCCCAAGGTATTCAAAGTAGAAAGTCCATCTTGATGGAATAGAAGTGCCTGTGTCTGATCTATAGTGATGTCTTCCAAATTATCTCAGGGCACTAATTATATTCTATAATAGAAACACATTTTTCTTATTTCTCTTTGGTAATTCACATATCCACATGCACGTGCCTGTTAGTGGTTTCTTTTGCTTAATCAGTGGTTGCTTCTTAGAAAAGCAAGTCCTCAGGAAATGCAATGATGAATTATGTCTTAGAGCAGTGAAAATCCCGAGTGTGGAAAACATGTTGATAGCATTCAAATGGCAGTTGTCACATGCATCTAATTTTATTAATATTTTCCTACATGCTTTATTGAATACTCAAAAACAGTTGGAAAATGTTATGTTTTATCTTTGAAATAAGATAAAAATCAGTTGCTTCATCTGATGCTTATTCTTTCTGGTTGAACCAGCAAGGCCAATGTAAAGACATTAATCAGCATAAATTACATTTATTAATACAAAAACTTTCCCATATGAACTTTGTGTCCTACTTACCCAGGTGGAATTTCATTCTTTTATGGAGTTCAGTTTTGCAAATGAGAATGGGCACAATTTATGTGAATTATTGTGTAATTTTATAATATTCAATAATACATAATTCATTGTACATGTTCCTCACTTGGGAATTTTTAATTCAAATCCAATATGCTAAGGGAATAATTTATCCTAAGAGTAACTAACAAGGCAGGGCATGGTTTTATATTAGATCTATTATGCTTTAATTTAAGTAAGGTCATCTCTATGGAAAGAATAAAGTGTTTACAGTATAACTGGAAATTTAAAATATATATTAAAAAGGAGAAGGGTGAAGAGGAAGGAACAAGAGGAACTAAAAGTGCATTTTATTTCATTTTTTATTTTTAGTGTGGCAAATGGGTACAACTTCAATTGGCTGAATCACAGCCTAATCTTTTAGAAATTGGTAGCAGTCAAGATGAAACCAAAAAACTTCTTCACGATCATGAACTTCTTTTGGCCAAGCTCAAGGTAAGATATTAAGATGTGAAGCAGAAACAAAATTAAAAAGAGATAAAAAGCTATTTCTCAGACTTCTTGATTCCTCTGGTGTCCCTGGCCTATGGCCATCTTAACATGGTGCCAGACCGATAATGGAAAACACCACAGTTATTTATGAGCAAACATTAGCATCAGAGAGAAGTAACAAGATTTTTTTCAACTTTCCCTAATGTGATAGAAAATATGGAGTGATAATATTTTCACTGTGGAGGAATAAGTAAATCTTTTCCAGGCTGCCTCAGTGAAAAAAAATTCTGTCATTTTTCTATTTCATGAAAGAGACTGTGAAGTCACAACAACAGATCCAAATTTTCTATCGCTAATGATACCTGCCGGTAAAAATAAGTTAGAGGATTTTTTTCCCTGTTGAACTATTGAAAACATCTGATTTTGTGTTTTGTATTAAGAGTTCTTGAAACTAAATAATACTCTTAGTATTATATATATATGTTGTGGTTATTTAGTTAAGAAGAATAACATTAGTTTAAATTGCCAGATAAGGGCCAGGGAAAGTCAGGGCCAACTACATAATTTGTGTGGCGCAGGGCAAAATTAAATGTGGGGCCTCTTGTTCAAAAAACACTCATCAAGGGGTTTTTAATTCGATATTTAGTGTCTGGCTCCTTCAGGCACAAGGACATGTGTAGGGTGAGCACAGACTCTCACAAGTACCCAGCCTTGCCCAGGACTCAGTGCACCAGGCATTGGCCTGACCCACCCCACCCATTGCAGGTGGCAACAGTCACTGAGCCACTGAGTGGGGTGGAGGAGCAGACAGGACAGCAGAATCTACACCCTGGAGGCAGGACCACATGGGCGATGAGGCTCCAATCCCCCAGCTACTTACTTCATTGTCATAGTTGGACACAAAATTACAAAACACAAATTCAAAGATAAAATTATTAAGAATTTCAAGACAGGGACAAGTAGAGCATTAGGCCCCAAGTGGCATTCCCTTCTGAAAATAGAGCCCTGTGAGGCAGCCAGCCCTGTTGGTAGCAACCCTCTTAGGCAAATGAACATCTTCACTAAGATCAAAGAGGTTTGATGAGGATTCAGAGGCCTGCAATGACTAGGACGTTCTGCATTTTTAATATGTCAATACTACTGGCTTCTTTGAACATCTAGGCTGGAATTTACACTTGCATTCTAGTTTTAGAGGCAGCTCTGATCTGCAACTGATTTATAGGCAGTGGTTTTCTGATTGGACAGCGGTAAAAGTAATTGGGTAAATCAGACTGAGAAGCTGAAGAAAGAACTAGTACAGAAGAATGGAGCCATTGTAATCTAGAATTTATCCCCTGTTTGACAGCTCCTTGCTATGGGCTCTGAGTTGTCTTTCAAGGCAGAAATCGCTGTGTTGTTTTTTTTGTTTGTTTGTTTGTTTGTTTGTTTGTTTTTTATTCAGGATGTTTTTTGAATATAGAAAAAAAACATTGTTATGTGAAAGAGCATTGAACCAGTAATCAAAAGACCTATTGTTTTAGCTTTAGTTATGCCACAAACTAATGCAATTTGGCTAACAACTCAAGATCTTCTTGCTATACAAAAAGCTGTGTAAACTTGCCTTGAATCCCCAATTCCTTGCACTGTGGAAACACAACAGAGATTTGCTTTTTCATGGTCCCCATGTCACCAACTCCTTTGAATGCACCTGCCAACTGTTTCTGCTGAAGCTAACCTGGATTTGAAATCACATCTCTTTCCAGGTTCCCACTGATAATTCATGCCCAGCCAGCATTTTCCAGTCCATTGATGAAATGTGGGGGGCTGGGGGTCACAACAGTTTGGGTCTCTTGAGCTACCTCTCTTCTCCCTTCATCCCTGTTCTAGTCAAGATCACAACTCCAGGGAGACTGCCTTCCTAGGTGAGGCAATACAGCACCCCTGAACCCATACTCAAATTTGCATACCTAAATCCATCCCGGAACTCAGCTAGAAAAGGGTTTTCCATTTAACAGGATTCGTCTTCATTAGAAGGCACTTGTGTCCTAGATTCTAACTGTCTTGTTGTCCTTTGATGCCAGCCTTTTAGGCTGTGGACTAGCCACTTAAGTCTTCTGGACTTCAGGCTTCTTATCTGTAAAATGAGGGCATGGTACAGATCAAAGCTTCATATCAATTGTGGATCTTACCATAATGTGCCATGGGATCATGGGACCATTATCCCTCCCTAAAATATGGGTCTAAAAACATGAGGTCTCAAATAAAAAGGTCTTTCGGCTTCACTTGGGCCTCTAGCCATAACCTTTTAATGTCCATGTCTCATACTTTCGCCCACTCACTCACCACTATCAACCCAGCCGACCAGCCCCAAGAAATTTTAAGTAGTAGTATTGTCTTCCAGATATAATTGATTCTAATGCTATTAGTATAAAAAAAGGAAAAAAAATGATCAGGGAGTTCGAAGTCTATTTCAGATTTGCCAACGAAAGACTTTTAAAAATAATAAAAATGTTAATTCCATCTTGCAAATGGATAGATCATTAATTCAACCAATTTACTAGTTATTATGCTGTCAGGGTAGGCACAACATTAACCTGAGGCGGAAAACTGTTGGATCCAAGTTGGTGTTAATGTGAGCTTTCAAAGGATGAGGACATTAGTAGTTCAATAAGCCAATAATATTTAATATTTAATGTTCCTTCCAGTCCGTTTCCTATGTACAGTGTTCCACAATTTGTTCTCATTATAAAGAAGAATGCTGCGGAAGTGGTATTGGGAGGGTGTAGGATTCAGTGCTGGGTCCACTTTGATTTGAGCATGGCATTTAGCCTCTCTGGTCTCAGAGTCTTTTATGAAAAACTGGAGTAATAAAAGTTACTTTCACACGCCTAAGAAGGAAATTTGGGGGAGAAATGATATGATGTATGGAAGTGCATGCTGCTTTTCAAAGAAAAAGTGGCATAATTATTATGTTAATGATGAACATATCAGAGTAATTTGATACATTAAATGTTTATTTAATAGAAAAGCCATTTTCTGCCTTCCATTGAAAATTATCTCAAACCCTAGTAATTTAGACTAAAGGGAAAAATTCTGAAAACACAGAATTTTTATGAGTGTTTCTAATGTTGGTAATATTTATTCCCTGGAGATCTTATTTTCCCTTCAGCAATTCACTGAATCTCAGTGGAGTATCCCGAGAAAAAAATGCTTCCCTATTTTCAGTGATGAAAACATAATCATGTGGAAAAAACTTTAACTTCCCAAAGGCGCCTAGATTCCCAAACCATATTCAAATTATTTCTAATGAGAAAGAAGGCATTTGGGAAAGAGAAGAAAAAGTAGATTTAGCCAGGTAAGGAAGATATTACTGGGGCCACTATTGGCATTACCCCCTCCAGTGAGACGCAAAGTGGTTAAAGGAGGAACAGAGGAGTTGGAAATACCTTAGGGATATTGCTAAGAACATTCTTCTCCTCAACATCTGTTTTTCTACTACATCACTATTGTCCAAAGGAATTATGACTATAGAAACCAAGAACACCTCCCGGGCACTGGCTCCTGTATTTGCAGATATGTGGTGTTAGCATTCAGTGAACCATGACCCTTCAGAGTACAAAACACTGAAAAATTTCACCTCGAATTTGACTCTCATAAATCTATTGGTTTCCTAATTCTGACTAAATCTCGGACCCAATAAATGCTTATTTTTGTCCTATTTCTGTTTTCTGAGCATACATGAATGCACTATAAATAGAATATATTAGTAGCAAAACTCAGTCTTATTAAAATTTACCTTAAGTAAGAGATAGTGAGGTTTTCTGCTGTTAATCTAAAGTATTTACTAAAAATGCATTTTTAAAATACTTTTTATTATGGTAAAAGATATATAACATACAATTTGCCATTTTAATTATTTTCAAGTGTACAATTCAGTAGCATTAACTACATTCACAATGTTGTGCAACCATTACCACTATCTATTTCCAAAACTTTCTCATTACTCCAAACAGAAACTGTACCCGTTTAGCAATACCTCCAATTATTACCTCCACTGGTAACCTCTAATCTACTTTCTATCTCTATGAATTGACTTTCCTATAAGTGAAATCACACAATAATTGACCTTTTGTGTCTGGCTTATTTCACTTAGCATGTGATGTTTTCAAGGTTCACCCATATTGTAGCATGTATCAGAACTTGATTTCTTTTTAAATAAGGAATAATAATCCACTCTAATGATATGCTCCATTTTGTTTGCCCGTTCATCTGTTGATGGACACTTGGGTTGTTTCCACTTTTGACTCTTGTGAATAATGCTACAATAAACATTTGTGTACAAGTATCTGTTTGAAGATCTGATTTCAGTTCTCTTGGATATATATCTAAGAGTGAAATTGCTGGGTCATATCGTATTTCTACATTGAACTTTTTGAGGAAGCACCAAAACATTTTTTATAGCAGTTGTATCATTTTACTTTTTCATCAGCAATATATACTTGTTCCAGTTTCTCTACTTGTTATTTTCCATTTGTTTGTTTTTAAAATTGTAGTCATCCTACTAGGTGTGAAGTTATGTCTGGTTGTGGTTTTGATTTGTATTTTTCTAAAAATGGATTATGTTGTGCATCTTTTCATGAGCTTATTGGCCAATTATATATCTTCTTTGGTAAAATGTCTATTCAAGTTGTTTATCCACTTTTAAAGCAAGTTATTTCTTTTTTTCTTGTCGAGTTGTAGTTCTTTATATATTCTGGGTATCAATCCCTTATCAGATAAATGATTTGCAAATATTTTCTGCCATTCTGTAGGTTGCTTTTCACTTTCTTGATAATGTTCTTTAAGAATGTATTTTAACTACTTCAGACTGCGCTCACCGGCCGCGAAACCTTGCCCACAGCCGGCACTCATAGTCCGCACGATAGTTTGTGCTGTGCATTGACGACGAATCCGTTTTGCTCTTGTGTGATGAGGAAAGCTTTAAAGCACTGAAAGTTTGTTTTATTTTACAGGCAGCTTTAGGAAAATAACTATAATAACTCCTACTAAGGACTTGTTAAAAGGTCACAGATTCGTAGTAACTTATTAGCTGAACGTACACACTGCAACTGCAGAGATAAAAGCTGTAAAAGTAAAAGCTTTTGGCTGTCGGCTAAAGTCGATGCTGGCTGTGCACGTTCATCTGTGGCTGATAACTATAGTCGACACTGGTACCAAAGTGGTTAAAGCTGTGTGACTTGAATTGCACATATTTATGTATTAGAGAAAATTTTATAGCATGTGTTGTGAATGTGATAGAACCCTTCTAACACTGTCTAGTGTTAGAAGATGACTAACCTATTTGGCATTATCAGTGTCATAGCATGTTCTGCTCTAAATGTTTGCTTCCTATAGGAGATTCATTTTCTTTCTTTCCCTGTGCTCATATATTCCCACAATTAGGAAATTCTACCCTCACAAGTGTCAGGGAAGAGGCTTCTACCCAACTCCTCTCCTCACTTTCTCTTCTGCACAGAAGTGAGGAGGACTGTGTTACCTGATTGGTGAGGCTGGGGAAGGAGTGACCACCATGCGGAAGCCACCTCAAGGGCCCTTTCCACAGACCCACCTGCCCATGGGCTGCCAGGTCTCTTTTTTCTCTACTTCTGCTGACCTGAGTGGACGTCCCTGCCTGGCAGATGCAGTCCAGTCCCATCTGGGGCAGCTGGATATGAGTCTGTGCCTCAGATCTGCCTCTCTCATTAGGCAGGTCGCATGGGCTAGATTTTAGGGAGGAAAAGTAGAAATGAAAATCAGCCCTGTCCTCCAGTCCAGCTTTACCAGTAATCAAGGCAGGTATTTTGATCCCTCTCTGACCCTGATGTCTATTTCTCAATCAATTCACAGTCCTGAAGGGAGATGGGTGAGATCAATGGGCACTTTCTGAGTTCTAACACATAGTTGATTTGTGGTTTCTGTGTATCTGTGTTTTAGTGTCCTATACATGTAAAGCATGTGCCTTATTTTTCACTGATCATTTTGAAGAAGGCAACTGCAATGAGGTAGGAAGAATGCAGGAGTTCAGAAGGAGTGGGGATTAGTAGACAGCTTAATTTCTCTTTTAGGCGTTTGAAAATGGAAGACTTTTTTCCACTAAAAAATGAAAGTAGTGTTCTCACAACTATGAAACAGCAAAACTTCCTGGTAGTTTTCCCTGCTTCACTTGGCACTTTCCTAGTTTACAGGGTGTTTCCTTTCCTGAATGTTCAATTCCAGGGACTAGTAGGGAGTTGTGGGGTGATCCAAGGGACTCAAATTCAAATAGCATTCAT
Organism: Cheirogaleus medius; assembly: GCA_008086735.1. Classification (NCBI taxonomy): domain Eukaryota; kingdom Metazoa; phylum Chordata; class Mammalia; order Primates; family Cheirogaleidae; genus Cheirogaleus; species Cheirogaleus medius. Next base: position 24,377,447 of record VBSM01001562.1, on the reverse strand, counting down.
TAGATTTGGAAAATGCCAGGGACAATCCTGTAAAATATTATATTTATAAGGGAAGTGAGAGGTGTTGGTTAAGAGAGTCTGTGAAGTCCATAACAATAGGCTTCTCAGTCATAGTGTTAAGGCACATAATATTGCAAATAATCTGTTACCAGTTCAGGCTAAGCAGGACTTTAGAGTATGACCATAACCAATGAAGTGCTGATGCAAGTTGATTTCTTAGAGGGGCAGGAAATCTAGGAGAAAATCTGTAGGCACAGAGACTGAAGAGTAAAAAGAAAAATTGGAAATGACACTTTTTATCTCAGCCCTGTCTTGGCTCAGCAATTAAGGTCGACTCCTCAGCAGTATCTGAAGGGCCTTTGAAAAAAATGAGGCACACAGTATATTGTGTTGTGGCCAGGACACCAATAGCACAGAGTGGACAAGAAAGAGAGATATTCTCCACATTTCTGCAAGGAACAGAGCATAGCTTCATTATAGCAAAGACTGACAACTCTTTTGACAACTTTAAAAAACCCAGTACACAGAAAGATTGTGGAAGATTAAAGATGGCTGTTAATTCTTTGGCACTCCTCCCACTGAGCCGTGGCATCTGTGTCCCTCCCTTGAAATTGGAGACTTTGTGATTGCTTTGACCAGTAGAATATGGCATGGAGGGTGCTGCGTCAGTTTCCATGCCTGGCTCAGGGCACTGGCTGCTTTTACTTCCTGCAGTTTGGAACCGCAATCTTGGAACCTACTCAGTTTGTGAGAAAGTCACAAACTCCTGCTGCCAGCCACCCACCTTGCCAGCCATGTGAGGGAGCTGCTGTGGAGGTAGATTCTCCACTACCAGTTGAGCTTCCCCACTGACCTGTGTGAAGCACAGACAAGCCTTCTCCACGGAGCCCTGCTCTAATCAAGAATCATGAGCAAAATAAATGACTGTTGTTTTAGGCCAAGAAAATTCAGGGTGGTTTGTTACACAGCAATAGCTAACTGGAACAGAAGGCAGCAGCAATGGGGGCAGCCCCTAGGTACTCATGAAGGAAAAGGCACAGGCAGCAGAAGACAAGAGTTGTCATGGGGAGACGGAGGAGACGTGCAGCTGAGTTTCTCTAAAATGAAGAATGGTGTGATAGTACTAATAACAGGTGAAAAGAAAATTCTGCAGTTTGTAAGTGATTTACTTTTTGAAGAATGAATGACAACAGATCCAATGGTATATCTATTATAATTTTATACAATTTGTTTGACTTGTCTTTTGATATAGCTTCTGGGTCCGGAGGAAAATATTTGTAGTTATAATTCAGCACACAGGGATATGCACAAAATATTAAGGGTGTGTTGTGGAAGGAATGACTCATTCTGCAAGGAAACCAGGGGAAGCTTGACAGAAAAAGTGGTATTTGAGCTGTTCTGGAGATGAATATGAATTTTCCTGACGCCATAGACTAATTTAAAGGACAAATAATGGATGGGGAGAAAAAGATTTGCAATTTACACGACAGTCCATGGGTTAAAATCCTTCATATTGATAAGAAATACAAATAAACCAATAAAATCAATAAAAAATAGACAATTCACAAAAGAGATGAATCTCCAATAAGTGTGTAGAAAGGCTATCAACATCAATAATGGCTTGAAAAGTGAAATTGTAATAATATAAAAAATATACCATTATTTGCCTAATACACCATTAAGAATTCAAAATATCAATAACATCTAAATATGGTGAGAATGTGAGGAAAGGCTGTTGGTGAGACTTTGGATGGACACAATCATTTGTGTTCATATGTATTGTACTTAGCCTAGAGTGGGGGATTTATTTTCTTTTTCGTTTGTGTGTTTTAAGTCCACTATGGCTCCTACCTGATTAGCATTAGCCAGAATGCATTTTTTCCTAAACTATAGACTTTATCTTAGATATGTAATAATGTATAAATGTGTAAAACACTAGAGGTTTTCAAATGACATGGCTAGATCATTCTCATGATAAGTTCATCTAGCTATTAGTCTTCAGGAAAATAAAGCAAAACTTATGCGTGTGTTTAGTCCTGTCCTCCAATTTATCCATATTCCACATTCTCCATTTCCTTACGGCCACATAGTTGAAGCTCATACCCTTGAGTGGGATCAGAATTTTTGTCTTTCTACTGGTTCCAGCTCCAGGCAAGATGGCATGAACACCCTCCACCCTGTCTCCACTAACTGGAGCTATAAACTCTAGCTGGAATGGATGTATGATGAGGATGCTGAAGAAAGGGTTAGTGGGTAGATTAGGGCAAGAGATCAGAATTCCAAATACCACCAAACCAGCAGTGTTTTCATTTGTCCCCTGTCCAATATTTCCCAATTTAGATTCAAAGGCTGATCAATACCCTAATGTATATACCAAGGGTGGACAGAGAAAGCTCTAGAAATGCCCTTTCTTTCAGGTCTGAGCAGTAGGAAGGAAGAATTCCAAGGTCAGAGAGGAAGAGGATGATCCCCAGCCTTTGTTTTTTGTGTTTCTGTTGTCTCTGTCCTGTACCAGCCCATCCAGAATGGCAGTGGTAGTAGTGAGATTGGAGGCAGCAGTGAGATGCCTAAACCTCCGAGAGACCGGAAATCACTCTGACTAGAGGAGCAATGATTCCAGAGCTTGGGAGGAATTCCTGTCACTTTTCCCTCCTCTGTCCTCCCTGCTGTTTGGCCCTGTAGGTGCAGGGGGCGGGGGGGCGGGGGAGTGTATAGCAGAGTGAGGAACCTAATTCTGGCACAAATTTCAGCCCCTGAGTAAAACCAGGGAAGTGAGAAGACAGGGAAGGTGAGAGCAACCTCACCTTTCAGCTCCATAACTCATACAGATGGCTCTCTGATTTTCTTAAAGTTACTCTTTCAGTTGACAGGGAACTCTGAAGAACCACAAGCTCTCAAATTCAATTTCTTAAGACATCTTTTCACTTTAAGATCCAATTCAAAGCCCATCCCAAGTTTTTCCATAATTGGAACTAGAGAAACCCAAACCACTCAAGGCTATTGCTGACTGTTCTGAGTGCCTGAGATTCTTTGGTTCAGTGATCCCATAGGCTATTAAACTTTTATTAATGTGTTGAAAAGAAAGCACTTTGCTAGTGTATTACACTTCTTAGAGCAGCAATAAATAGAAATATGTAATGTAAACCACAAATGTAAGACATATATGTAATTTAAAATTTTTTGGTAGCCTACACATAAATTTTAGAGCATTAAATGTTTATATTAGAAAAGCATAAATATCTCAAATGGATGATCTAAGCTTTTTCCTTGAGAAACTAGAAAAACAAGAGCAAATTAAAACCCAAAAAAGCAGAATGAGGGAAAGAAATAAAGATAAGAGAAAAAATAAATGAAATTGAAAATAGAAAAATAATAGAGAAAATCAATAAAACCAAAATCTTGTTCTTTGAAAGGGTCAATAAAATTGATACAACATTAGCCAGACTGGGAAATGAAAAAAACAAAAGAGTGCAGATAAAAATGACCAATATTAGGCATGAAAGATGCACATCACTATAAACTCCACCATCTTAGAAATACAATAAGGGAATGCTATGAACAACTCGATGCACGTAAATTCAACAACTTAGATGAAATGAACCAATTCTTGGAAGCCATAAATTACCATAACTACTCAGGAAGAAAAGTAAAAAGAAACAGGGAAAGTAATTTAATAATATGCTTAATTTACCCCAATACATAAAAATATTATTTCTTAGTATGTAATCTTTATAAAAATTATTAATGAGATATTTTAATCTTATTTGAGTACTAAGACTTCAAAGTCCAGTATACTCTTTATACTTGTAGCATGTCACAATTCGAATGAGTCACATTTCAAGTGGCTAGTGGCTCTCCATATTGGATAGTGCAGATTTAGAGAATAAAGAAGACTAAATCTTCTGGGAAAGAAAATAGTTTGTTTATTTTTGTAGCTCAGGAGAAGCCTGCTTATCACAAAGCCACTGTACAGTACACAGAGCCTGTCAAGGAAAACTGTGAGATGAGATTTCTTTCAGGGATAAGAAATGAAAGAAAACCAGGCCAAATTACTTTTAATGGCAAATTTTTGAAGGCAATGAATAAAGCATTATTATTAAACATTGTCATAGGAGGAATAGGATTATCTTTCCTAGTGTAATATAGTTTTTAAAATGTATGTGTATAAATGTATTTGTGCATGTGTTTGTTAACTATTGCACTGATTTTACTTGAAAAAGTAATTTCTTGAAAACAAGTGAATTACATAAACATTTTGAAATGATGAAAAGCAAACCTTGTATTAATCCAACTTGAAAGGCTGACAGTAGAAGGTAGTAATTAAATGGTGAATTGTCTGGATACAAATTCTGGAAGCATTATTGCACATTTCATTAATAATTTTGTATATAATTCATTTGTTGTTCATTGTTCATCCATTGCTCAAATATTGCTCAGTGGAATTTTTATGGTTATGTTGCTTAATAATGATAATAGCATGGGAAGCCAAATGCAATTCAGATTCTAAAAATAGCTGAAAGGATTCTGTTAATGTGCCTTGGTTAATTTTACTTAATGTTGGTTAACAGATCATTAAGGATTGTATATTTTGTTACTTGAGAGATGAATATATAATACAAACGAAGAGTCTGCTTTCCATTAGCATAATTGGAAAAATGAACTAATTTAAGAATTTTGGGGGGTATTGCTTAATTTACTTATAAATATTTCACATATGACTAGTTTTCATTTATGGTTGTATTAATACATGATGGCCTAAGTTCTGAATAATAAACAAAAGGGGACATGGAAATGTTATTGAAAAAATACAGTATCTAATCACTTGAATGTTCCATCAATTTTCATTGCCATTTTAAGTTTTGTGCTTGAAGAAGAGATAATCAGGGCTGGATATTACATGTATAAATGGGGTTAAGATTTAAATCGTTGGTAAAACCTGCTTTCCAGCACTAAGCCAGCTACCAGGAAAAAGTGTTAGATAATTAATTAAGATTAGGAAGACAAAGAATTATAAATTCTGTATTTTCTTTTTCTCCCAAGAATAAAAAAAAAATCTTTCTATATTATCTAAGATTCACAACTGGCCTGCAAAAAAGCTTAGTTAAACTCAAGAATACCAAACAGCATTTTCAGTCCTGAAATTCCCATCTTGACCAATTCATTAGTCATCATGAGAGATTCCTTTTGGTAGACCAGGTTTATACTTCTACAAAAAAAACCCAGCTAAACTTGCAAACAAGATTCTGCCATAGTTACCAGAATTTTCATGATGAACTTGTAAACCCAGTATATACCTGTGGGACACTCTCTGTGTACCTAGCTCAGAATTGGTGCATAAAGTGATGTGGACATGAAACATTACAAAATAAAGTTTTTACCCCTTGAAAAGCTTGTAGAAGTAATAGTGGTTACTATCTATTGATCATTTGCTGTGTGCCAGCCATCATACTAGATGCAGTAGATATTTAATGTCCAAATCAACCTCATGAGGTAGGAAACATTTACATTTAACAGATGATTAGACAGGTTCCAAAGTGGCTACGCCAAAATCCCACAATGGTTTATACCACAATAAGTCACTGCCTCGCCAATTTATTTAAGAAAGTATTATAAATATTTAAAATATAGCCATTGCAAGATAACATATGAAAGAGTATATACAAAGTGCTGGATCTCAGAATAAGTAATGGATAAAGATTGGGAGTGAGAATGACCTTCCAGATTAGAGGACAGGATTAGCAAAGCTGTTGGGACAAGTATAAGCAAGATACACATGGGACTCATGAAGAGCCCTGTCAGGGAATATCAAGCAATGAGGCTAGACTGGTGTGGGGAATAAGGGCTGAGGCTGGAAGGCAGTACACACCGGGATACACAGTTAGATTTGATGGTGGCCAAGAGTGGGTTCTGAAAGCAAGGGCTAGATTTGATGAAATAGAGTTCTATGTAGGTTATCTTTATAACTATAAGCAGGGTGAGATTGGATGGGAAATTTTGGTAGTTAAAAGATGTATATGGAGGCTATTTAATAGACATTGGAATTTAGACCAGGATTCTGAATGAGAGAATAAAAAAGATCAAATTTAAAAGTCTTTATTATAGCAGTTGGCACAGTATGTATACATAATAGAAACATATTTTTGATGAATTAATGAATTATGAAGCAGATATTTTAGATTCAATTTATTTTACATAGAAAGGAAGGAAAAAGTCAAAGATAATACTAAACCTTAAAGCCTGTGTAGGATAAGAAAAACAGATATCCCACTGGTATTATATAATTTTCAAAGGGGCACCATTCTGGATCAGAATGCCATTTATATTTGGCAGATTGGAGGTCACTGATATCATTTGCTAGAGTAGTTTTAGGGGACCAGTGATGCTGGACACCAAGTTGCAGCTGTTTAACAATAAATGTGAAGGGAACAATCAGCAGTAGCCCAAGTACACCATTCCTCTAAGAGCTCTGAAGCAAGAGGATGATGCTGATGGGGAAGTTTTGTTAGTATGGGAGAGACAAAAGTTCAGGGAATGAGCAGGCTTTGCTTAAGAGGTGTAGTGTGAGTATTAGGGAAGAGTTTGCTATGAATATTTCCATGAGATACAGTTGTGAAGTTTGAAAGGAAGGAAAGCAGTGAGAGGAAAATTACAGAGCAGAAGGTTCTTACTCAGGTGACCAAGGACTGGAGGAATGTCAGGTAAGGTGGAGCTTTCCAGCCTTGAGATTCAAAATAGTCGTGGTAGAATTGATCTCATGGTTTCCCAGGCAGGGAAGTCTGGGATGGTGACTTCCTGCTCCAGTGTTCTCAGTCTGATGCCTGTTTCTAGGCAGTTCAGGAAACCAGTGAGAGGGAGTGTGAAAATGAACAATCTCCACAAGAAGCAGGTAGGAGGAGGAAAGCCTACATAGGTGACTCTCAACCTGGCTGGCATCAGAATCACCTGGGAGTTAAAAAAGAAGACACAGGATTCATAAACCTGAAGAGTCAAGAGAAGGCCAGGGTGCCTGCATGTTTTTTAAAGTTTTTGCAGTAATTCTGATACACAATAAGGAGTAAGAAGCTCTGGCCAAAGCCCGAAGACATATCCTCATTAAACAACATTCAAGCGCCATCAATGGAATTGAAAAAGGGACAAATGAAAAGTTAGAGGTAAAAATGTTCAGAATCCCATCACAAAAGTTTGGGGAAAAGAAACTTCAAGAAGATGTATCTAATAGTTGGAAAGAGCAGTGTGTTTGAGGAAGCTGCCATCAGACTTGACAGTGAGGAAATTGTTATTGCTCTCTAAAACCTTTCTGGAATGCTCCCCACTATGCTACTGACCACGTCCTCCTCTGAGCACCTTCCATATCTGGCAGCCTACCTACCTCCCCTATAGTATGTGTTTCGTGAAAGACCTAACTAAGTTTAATTTTCATCTTCTTTGCTAGACTGTGAAAGTATTTGTATTGCGAAGGCCTAGCACTGTGCTTGGATAATATGTTCAATAAATGTTTGTGGAATGAATGAATAAATGAGGGAATGAATGAATGAATACATATGTCCATTATATAATCACAGGAGCAGTTAATCTCTGTGTAATAGCAAAAGACACATGCCAAAAAAGTCATGTGGGTAAAGAAATGAAATGGCAATGATTTATATGGTATTCACATACCTTACTCTTCTTGTTCACAATAGTTCTGAGGGTTTTAAGACAACTCAATTATTAATGTATAGAACATTTGGGCTCCTAAGAGAACATGGTGGAACTGATAAATTATTAATACTATTAGTTTTACTGATTTGTGTCATTCTTCTTCTTTTAACTGAGCCACAGGATGAGTTTCCAAGTAAATTATTGATGTCCTCATTTTAGAATGCTATATCGGCCTCCTAAGCTCAGGTCCCACCTTAGTCGGGCCTATCTTTCTCCCTGTTCTTCCTCTGGTCTTCCCAACCAGCACCTCATTAGACATAGCATAGTGTCACATGAATGCAGTACTCAGACAAGTGTGGCCTGTATAATGTGGTTTATGAAGTATTTACATCAGCATCACCTTGGGTACCTGTTAAAGGGTAGCTCTTCAGACCCCGTGAGGTAAGGCTCTCTGTGGGTAGAGGAAGGCCATCTGCACTTGGCATCTGCAGCTCTAAGGCTCTTTCTCATCATTTAGCATCATTTTAGTATTGGTTTACTTACATTTTTACATATGTATACATTTCTCATAAGAGCATATGCTTTCCTCTGGGCAGAGATTGTATTGGCGCATATTTAGTTATTATCTGGAGAATTTTTGTCTAAATTAGTCATAAGAGTTTTGGAGCCCAAATATGGAACACAAAAATGATATCTTGGTAAACATAATAGAATATGCTTTTAAGTGCTTGCTATGTGCTAACCACTTATTCAAATTTCATATTTAATTTCTTTTCTTAAAAACATTTATTTAGAGATGAAGTCCTGCTATGTTGTCCAAGCTGAATTTGAACTCCTGAACTCAAGCAATCCTCTCACCTCAGCCTCCCAAGTAGCTGGGACTATGTGCATGAACCACCATGCCTAGTTAATTTCAAATATGAGATGCATTGAAATGTTTTAAGCATATTAAGTCATTTACTCCTTAAAATAAACATAAGAGGTAAATTTTATAAGAGGCAGTGCACCTTAGCAGTTGAATGTGTGCTATCTGCCTGCCTGGATACGAGTTCCAATGTGGCTGCTTAGTTGTGTAACTCTGGGCACGTTACTTATCTCAGTTTCCTCATCTGTAAAATGGGTGTAGTAAAGTGCCTACCTCAGAAGCTGGGTGAGAGGATTGAATGAGTGAAACATTTAAAGAATTTAGAACAAGGCTTCACACATAGTAAGTGCTAAATGATTGTTACCTCTTATTATTTTGAATCCCATTTTACAAATGAGGGAGCTAATGCACACACAAGTTGAGTGATTCGCCCTGGCCATCCAGCTAGGAAGCAGTGGAGCTGGGGCTCCAATACCAGTGGCGTGCCTCTGCGCTCTCCCCACGCCCAGCATGCTGTATGCCCTTCAGTCATCAGCCCTACTGTGAGATCCCACTCGGTCCGGCAGAGGTAGGATGGTATGCGTCACTTCTCAGCTGACTAAAAGGAACACTCAAGAATTTCTTATCAACATCGCAGCAAATCTCACAGGGTTTGCAGGAAGCACGTCGCAAGAGCATGAGGATGGCTTTGCTCTCCCAGGCTAGATTCCCTGTCTGCTGTGTGCCTGCTCTGTGCTCGGCATTGGAAGGCACAAGAAAGAAACGTAAAAGGCATTCTTGGCCTCCAGAAATGTATAACGTGTAACGTGTAGAGAGCAAAATGACCCTGGTAGATTCATGAAGCAATTAAATAACAGTGAAATCACGACATCAAGGCACTAGCTGGTTAATTAAGTCCCCAGATGAAAGGCATTGATAGTGAAAGTACCGTAGACAAGTTTAGGGGAAAAGAGAAATTAATTTAGCTGGAGCAGTTTCATGAAGAAGGTGGAATTTAAGGTCAACCTTGATATATGAGGCTGTGGGGGCAGGTGGTGTGAGAGAGAAAAGTTGTGTGGACAGGGAAGAGAGTGGACTCCTTGGGTCAGAAGCAGCTGTCTCTTTCCTCTGCTTTGGCTTCACCCTGTGAACAGACGCTAGTTTAAGACTTGTATTTATTTATCTTTCTGTTTGGGACAAAAACTTCCTAATGTTCTAGCTTTCATCAAGTCTTAGGGAATATGTCATTCTCTTTGTTGTTATTTTTGTTTTTTTGTTCAAGCACTGTAGAATTCAGGTTCCTCCGTAAAACACACAATGGCATTCTTGATAAGCCTCCAGGATTCTGTTGTTTTAGTGACATAAAAGGCCACAGAACTCTAAGAGAAACGGTAGCGAAATCTAAACAAATCCAAAAGTACAGACAACTCTCTCAAACCGCAGAAATCACTATTAATGATCTAATCCATGCCCCTGTCGGTTGTTTCTAATTACATTCACTTCCTTTCACAGAACAGACATGCAAGAGTCATTTATATGCAAATATCCAGGATGAAAAAATTAAGAAAATACATTTATGAGAAGTAACGTTGTAGAGCTTTTCGAAGGCAATTGAAATCTGTTTTAAAATACCATCTTTTATTGGGTCCATACAAAAGAGATATTTCTCGAACAACAATTATTTTGCAGTATATTGAGAAGAAAATATCTGATTCTATTTACATTTAATTATAAAGGAATTAAGCTGTAGCTTTGAAAGATAAAGGTTGTTCTGGCATTTCCATTATGAACAGATTTCATGGCCCTTTAATAAATGATTCTGGTTTGAAAAGTGACCAAAATAAAAAAAAAATCTTATATTTTTAATCAAAATTGACTGAATCTGGCAAAGTCCACAGATTCAATTCAATGTCAGAACTTTCCTAAGTTTTTTTTCTAATTTTGTATTTTTCTGTTATTGCTTATGTCACTGACATTTCCTAGTGACAACAAAACCATGTGATACTATAACAATTTGGTTTTAGCACAGGAACCCCTGAAGGTTAAAGAGTTGATACATGAATTCTCAATTAACACATTGACTGCCACACTGGAAAAAAAATTTTTTTTACTTGGGTCCACTGTATTTTATTACAAAAATAGAATGAAAACTTCCAAACCAAAATGATCCTTTCTAATTTAATGAAAAATTTAATAAAAAATGAAGTTTATTGACTTCTATTCATTTAATCCACATTTTTAGAATTAATTTGTCAATATTAATTGTAACACTAAGAACATCAAAAAGATTTTCACAAACCAGCTGTAGGGTTTTGCCCAGGTTTTACTTCATGAGGCCCTGGGCTCAAAACTAGCGTGAGTTAAATACAACTCACATGGCAGTTAATGTGTGAAGTGAGGGCTGTGGTCTGCTTTCAGTGAGAGGCTATTTCCATGTAGGACAGCTGTGGCCCTCAAGGTTTTCAGCAGTTCTGTTAGCTACAGCTCCTATTTCAGGCCGGAGGCCGACCAGAAATCTAGTTCTGTCATTTGTGTGCCAGTCTGGATTAGGGGCAGCCCGTACAAATAGGGCAGGATAATGACACCATCAAACAGGCATGTGCAGTTAGGCCAGATTTAAGTGGCATTGTGTTCCTTTCTCTTTCATCAGAAAAATATTTGAAGCCAGAAACTCATTGTGCCTGCTTGCTGCATACAGACCGTACACACTCAAAATTAAATTAACTAAGTAGGGTTTACAGAGAAAGCTATAACCTATGTTGATAGTAAAGTAAAGGCATAAAATTCTTGCAAAAGGAAGGATGTAATTTCTAAAGTATTTACTCTGTTATCTTACAATTATCTTATGCTTTGGTTACTATTAATAATGATGATTATGCTAATAGTTACTTTTATGGAAGACTGAACAGTGGCCAAGTGATGTGCTAAGCACTTTATAGGCATCATCTCATTTCATCTTTATAACAATAGTACGAGGAAAGTGCTGTTATTATGCCTGTTTTCTAGATGAGAAAACTCAGACTTAGTGCTTACACAGGATCCCACAGTTGCTAAGTGGGATCAGAGCCTACTGATGTGATTTTGGGTGGCACTCAGAAGGTCCTCTTGCCCTCACATATCCATGACTTTCTGTTTCAGGCAGTTTCTGATGCCATAAACTCCACCAATAGAAAATCATTCTTTAAAATTATCAAGAAATTGTCTTTATTCAAATACCAATAGTGGAGCAAGCACTTTTCCATCCTGCTATGTTTTGCCTCCAGGACCGACTTTCTTCGTACTCTACCATCCTTGGCCCTAAAAGCTTTCTGGTCCTTGCTTTATACCAAAGCTGGGTGCTTCCTAAAAGTATAGGGAAAATAATATGAATATTTTTAAAGAAATAAAACCGTAAGTTAAAATAAATATTCTCTGCTAATAGAGTTGTTGGTATTAGCCAGCATGTGATAGAAGATTTATCATGAACTTCAGGGTTTTCCTCACATCCGTGAAATCACATCACATGTTTGCTTACATATCCCATCAACATTTACGGCTAACTCTAGCTGACATCAGAAAATGTCAACACCTGTGGAAACAGATAACAAGCACTGCATGTAACTGGGTTGTACCATTGAAATATCTTCATAAAATAGCAGTACAATAATCAGGTCATAATAATGAACATTACATGAATAGGTGGCATACATGTTCACTTTAGAGGCTGCTTTTGTATGTGTTCTCTCATTCTAGCTTGCATATAGTAACCTGTTCATAGGTCAGGGAGCTGCGGTTTATAGAGGTTAAAGGACTTGCTCAGATCTAGTAACTGGCTAAGCAAATCTAGGTTGTCATGATCCTTCCACTATGTTATATCCTGTGGCTTTCCTGGCACAAGCTGAGCACTGCAGCCTCATCCGGAAGTGTACACCTGATCCCACGAAAAGTGCTGCCACTTCACAGCCAACAGTGGTCTCCAAGGTGGAAGTTTGGCCGAGTGCCAGCATGGAGGAGTCTGGTGTGCAGAGCCTTAAGGCCTCTGGGGGGGAGTTGCGATTGGCCCAGAGGAGCACGGCACCCTGGATGAGGGGAGTGGGGGCCACATAACTGACAGAAAGGGTAAGAACAAATTTAGGTAAAATGGTGCCTTTGGGGGTTTTTTGGGGGGGTTGTTTTTTTTG
>VBSM01001562.1:24331014-24360475 GCA_008086735.1 Cheirogaleus medius | reverse complement strand
AAAATATTCGCATGCTACACATCCGATAAAAGGCTGATAACTAGAATCTATATAAAACTCAGGAAAATCAGCAAGAAAAAAAAAATCAAACGACTCCATTAAAATGTGGACAAAGGACATGAACAGAAACTTTTCAAAAGAAGACAGACTAATAGCCAACAAACATATGAAAAAATGCTCTCTAATCGTCAGGGAAATGCAAATCAAAACCACAATGAGGTATCACTTAACTCCAGTGAGAATGGCTTTTAAACAAAAGTCCCAAAACAATAAATGTTGGAATGAATGCAGAGAGATAGGAACAATCAGATACTGCTGGTGGGACTGCAAACTAGTACAACCTCTGTGGAAAGTAATATGGAGATACCTCAAAGAGCTAAAAATAGAACTATCATTTGATCCAGCAATCCCATTACTGGGCATCTACCCAAAGGAACAAAAGACATTCTATAAAAAAAGACATCTGCACTAGAATGTTTATAGCAGCACAATTCACAATTGCAAAGATGTGGAAACAACCCAAGTACCCATCAATACATGAGTGGATTAATAAAATGTGGTATATGTATACTATGGAGTTCTACTCAGCCAGAGAAAACAATGGTCTAGCAAATCTTGTATTATCCTGGATAGAGCTGGAGCCCATTCTTCTAAGTGAAGTATCACAAGAATGGAACAATAAGCACCACATGAACTCACCATCAAATTGGTATTAATTGATCAACACTTATGTGTACATATAGTAGTAATATTCATCGGATGTCAGGCAGGTGGGAGTTGGAGGGAGGTGATGGGTGTATTCACACCTAATGGGTGCGGTGCACACCGTCTTGGGGATGGACATACTTGAAGCTCTGACTCAGGTGGGGCAAAGGCAATATATGTAACCTAAACATTTGTACCCCCATAATATGCTGAAATAAAAAATAAATTTAAAAATTAAAAAAAATATAAGTAGGTTTCAGACATCAGCGGATAGTCATTTAAACAAGTAAGTCCAATAAGTTTGTAGGGGCTTCAGCAGAAACCCATATAAAACACAATTATAGGGAAAAGAAGGGCATAGGAGGGAATCCAGAAAGTCTTCATAAAAGATTACTTGCTAGGTATATAAGAGGTGAGTTGACAGCTCAATCAACAGGAAAAGCACATATCAAAGCCCGAGGACTGACCCAGTGTAGAGCAGTGGGAGAGCACTAGGTGGTTTTGCAGGTTGGACCAGGCCCTAGAAGGGGAATGGGAGAGGGGTCATGAGAAAGATAGGACAGGCAAGTAGGCAGTGGCTGGAACATGGAGGGCCTGGTATGCCACTGAAAAGGGGTTTCTCTTTATCTTATGGCTGATGAATAATCATTGACAAGTGTTAGGCAGGGGAATGACCTCATTTGTGCTCTGTTATCAGAATTTTATAGATAAAATGCCTAAAATTAAAAGAACAACTGTAAAGGTGAAATTTTTCAGGTACTCTGATACGTCGTGTATAGAGATATTTGGGGAATGTGTGGGCTTTTAAATGCCCTAATATTTCACCCAAAAGTTGGTGCCCTGTTTTCCAGCCCCAGAAGAATAAATATGTGAATAGATACTTCCAAGACATTGTTGTGTATTACATTAGAATCAAGTGAGGAGTTTTAAAAGAAACAGAGATTCCCAGTTTTTACTCCAAACCTATATTGAGTCAGTATCCTCTGAAGTGGGACCTGGAAATCTGCATTTTCCAAAATCTCCCCTAGGTGGCACTGGTGCAGCCAGTTCACTGCCTAAGGTTTGAGCCCATGGAGCTGTAGAGGGAGGATAGGAAAGATCAGCTGCAAAGGTCTTTGCAAAGGGCTCAGAACTGGTCAGTGCCGTGACAACCACCAAATGCTGTGGAAACACGTTTCTCATATCAGCCTGCATAGCCCCAGCCACCATGTCGAATGCCTCTCTCTCTCCATGTCCTTGGAAAGTCTTGCAAAGTCAGGCACATGGTATGGTCTCAAATATTTGATAAACAAATAAGCGTGGCCTAACCCTAACATTAGCAAAGCCTAGTGTGGCTAGCGGTATGGTTGTGTATTCTTGTTTGGCCAAAACACTCTAGAAATACCAATTTATTAAAATAAATGATACAGATAGCCTAAAGCCCAGCTATTTATTCAGACATGTCAGCAATTCTGTTAATTTTAATTTTTAAATTGTGGCCGAGACATTTTGACAGACTATCTGCTCTAAAGAAGATAACAGAATATAGAAGATGACATCAGTCACCTTGCAAACACTGTCATGCTGAGATTTTATGGGCTAAACTAGGAAAATGTATTCTCTGGTACTCCTTCTGAATCAATTCTCATCACTATGTGATTGTGACAGATAATCTAAGTGATGACAGGTAGGGGTAATAATGGTAGTTAATCCAGACATATATTAAATAATGGAGATAGGAAAAAATCATTTGAAGCTAAATTTGACAGTCATATTATGATGTTTATTTCAAAAGTGTTTTGAAACATTTTATTTTCTTACTTGGTAAAAGAAGAGGTGGTATTTACTGAATAATCATTAGTGGACATTTCATTATAAATGTCAAAACCAAGATTTTTATTAGATATTAAAAAATTAAGTCTTTTATTTCTGACCTTCATCTACTTCCAATAAAAGTCTTGTTTAGACATTTCAAGGTGCTGAATGTGCAGGTAGAAAGTGGATGCTGGGGAACAGCTGATCTTCAGGGATTGACAGTTCATTCTGTTCAAAAACCATATTCCAGGGTAGCATGCATCTTAAAGCAGCTCTATAATGATGTTTATCACACGCAGTTCTTTTGCTAACCCTCATAAACAGAGGTGATTTTAAGATTTTGATTTGTTTCATGTATTTATTAAGTTCAGTTTGGAGAAACCATGAACGATGTGGGTTAGATCTCTGAATGTGTTTATTTGCATAAGCAGGAGCATCAGGTATAAGTGAGCTGGACCCAGGAATACTAGTAATGTTAAGGCTCTGTGTGTCCAGCTCTTGAACAAACTCTGTACACATGGCTGGTAGGATGGCCAATTAGTTACATCAGGCTCACATCTTACACATTTAGTAGTAACTCTTGTGAATAGAGTCTTTCCAGATATCCTCAGAGGATAAGATTGGATACAATCTGATTTTCGAGGCTTTGATCATTTTCATCCCTGAATCAATCATGTTTTCATCCTTGAGCCAGTCAACTCATCTGCAACAGGAGTGGGCAGCTCTTACAGACTAGCCTAATGTCACTGCCTTTCCCTGTCAGTAGGTCGGGGGGAGGTTGGCCCTTCCCAAAGTCATGTGTCATGAATTTCCCAAGTGGAAGAGGGATTCTATTGACAGTGAAGAAAAGGGCTATACTGTTGGTGAAAAGAAAAGAAAAAAAATCAACAAGCCCACTGTAGTGGCTTAATTTTCCCATTAGTGTTTCTATGCTTAAGAAAGAAAGGAAAATCACGGCTTTCAATGGCAAAAACAAATTATGCCCTATCAAGTGAGGAAACGTTGCATTTCTTCAATAGTATAAACAATGGTTTTATTCTTGTATTTCTGTCATTTCAGTAAGGTGTTAGATATTATAAGCCTCTTGTCAACCCCAGCTCTAAGTTTAAACCCTTGTATATAATGTGGTAAACAAAAAGTTAAACATTTCACATACAAATTTTCTAGATTCCAGCTACTCCTTATATCTTGTAAATGGTAGCTACCCAATCAGTGTTGAGTAGATTAATGAATCATTGTATCACTGAACCTTGGAGTTAGATGGGACCTTAAAAGGCATCTAGTTAATCTCTTGGATGGAGGCAGATATTTCCTGCGATAGCTCATAGAGTGGGTGTTGAACTGCTATTTGAACATTTTCATATGAAAACTCGGACTGTTTTTCTCACGGGGTGAGGGGTGGGGTTGTTTTACATCTACTTTCATTTGATTACTACTTATGAAGTAATCAAAAGCTGATAACATTAAACAAAGGAACATTCACATTGTTTGCTCAATTTCTTTTCTTCCTCTCCACCCCCATGCTTGTAAGATGCAAATACCAATTACTATTGAGTAGTATTTCAAGCAATATTATCTGCCAATGAAACTCAAATCAACAGCTGGCATTTGTTCAGGGGAATTTGGGGGAGAATTCCAGCCAGGTAATTGATCGAGGGAAGATGGAGAAGGAGGTCATGGGCCATCATTTCAGGTAAAGGCCTCCTAAAGGCAGCCTTAGAGCTGCCTAGAGGAAGGCTGCAGGAATGGCGATGCTGGGTAGTTGATACCTGGGCCAATAGCTAGTGTGGCTTCTTTGTGGCTGATGGAGGTGTTTCTTCACTGGAATGACAGAGAAAAGGGAAATGAGGTGCTGTCTCATCTGGAAGGTAGAAAGGTACAAATCATCCCAGGGAGTTAGCTTTTATTAAGAAATACACAGTGTTGAAGCAGGGAGAGGGGTGGTGAAGCCTACATCCCACATCAATTGTATTATTTGTCACCTCTGATAACAAAAGTTTTTTATAATGCAAAAGATTTGCTCATTGCAATATTACTTTTTCCATAGGTAAATCACACATATAGGTAATCTCTAAGTGCTTCCCATTTTTGGATTAATTTGCTCTGTTTTTTCCTCCTATAATGTATGTATTTTCTATCATGTATTTTTGAATCATTTAAATGATGCCAGTCTGTTATACTGTTTAATAATTTTCAAACCCTCTTATGTTTTAAAAAATAATTCCTCAAATCATGTTCATAAATATAAGAAAATCTATGAATAATTTCTTATGGAATAGTTTAGATCCATTTACTTGATTAAAACAGAGAGGAGAATACTTTTCTTTATTACAGATAGTCAAATTTGAGAGAAATGACTGTCAATTAACTATGTGTAGTTGAAAATATTTAAAGAAATTCGTTCCTACTAGGTTTGAATAGAGCATTCCTAAAATCTTTTCTAAATTGTAAGTTTGGTAATTTTAAAACTCTCAAGAAGCCAAAAAAAACCCCATTTTGTGGCTTTTAAGAGTTTAGTTTCCTATGTTCTTCTTTACTTAGGATGTATTTTAGATTGCCTGATAGAGAGGAAAAGATGTTAACTTCAGAAAATCGATACCCAGATCTCATCTGTAGAATAGAAATTTCAGATGACATCTTCATCCTGACTCTGAAATGTAATTAGTAACAGAAATGCTTGGCGGTAGAATTAGAATCAAATTGATAGTAAACTATTTATTGATTCAAAAACTGTTATATCTACAGATAACAGCTCCATAACAATTATCACACATAATTCACCTATCAGCAAATGACTATTATTCTTAACAGTTGATCATTTTTATGCATTGTATAATGGGCTTTGAAACAAATTTATTAGCACAGTTATTAGCATTATAAGAAATAGCAGATGACTATAAACATTGATTTATAATACATTTTGTATGAGTGTTGGCAATGTAATTGCAACAATGGCAGCACATGTTTGCTTTCACATGTGTTCACTTAGTTTTAGTGAGAGATGCCCCAGGGATGCATGAGAAAGAAAATGTCAACACCTTCCTAGTCATTAGTACAGTCTTCAGCCCAGGGGAACTACAAATCCCAGAATACAACATTTTATTCTTACTTAAACATGGATTTCAGAAACCAATGACCAAATTTGGTAATGCAGTTGGATTTACCGTGAAGCCTAAAACACTAAGATTTAAAAAATAATTATTTCACCAGAGAGAATTAGTGCAAAGTTTACAGACAAAATGAGTTAGTTAGAGTTTTTTTGAAAAAAAAATTATTTAAAAAATATACTCTAACATACATGTTTCTTGAAAATAGGTCATTGTTATTTGGACTCAGATAAAAATATCTTACGTTTTTAACTTTCATAATCTCTGAAATTGTTATTGCAGGCTGTAGTGATTGGCATTTCATCTAGATGCTTCAAATCAGATATAGATTTTTGTTTTCCATCATGGGTGTGGTGTCACTTTATTCCTACTGGGACCTCAATATGTTCTCCATCAGTGGTTTTATATATACACAATAATAATAGTAGTAAGAAGGTATACATAAAGATAAACACCATTAATAGCTAACTTTATTGACTGCTTACTATATACCAGGTGCTTTGCTAAGAGCTTCCATGGGTTACTTCATGTAATCTTCACAAAATCTTATAAGGTAGGTATTATTATTGTTCCTATTTTATATCAAGCTGTGACTCAGTGAGAAAAAGTAACTTGTAAAATGTGTGGAACTTACTAAGTAGTGAAGCCAGAATGTGTACCCCAGAGTCTTGTTCTTAGTCACTATGTTATACTGCACACCATGCATCAAAAAGCAGACTTATTTTATAATGTGGCCACTCAATGCAAATTCATTTCCACCACCACTGGAGAAACAACTCAATGCGCATGCATTTTCACTGATTAGAAAATATCATCTTTACACATGAAAGACAGGCTATTACCTCAAAATTTTCTTCATGAGCAAAGTCTGTATCCTCTTTTTAAGAAGAAAAATTTTAAATTTCATCAAAAAAATAATAAAGTAGACAGGTGAAAATATCAGGGTAATTCCATCCACAAACAAGCACTGAGCAAAATAGATTTTTATCCCATTTTCCAGATTGACTGAATAAATCAATCAAACAATCTGTGTAATTCTTTGTTTATGTATGTTTTCTGGCAGCATCTACTTTGTATCTATTGTGATTCCACAAGAAGAATATCAAGTCCTACTCTGTGCGTTTGTGAGGTGTATCATTTTGATGTGTTTGTGATGCTTCCTCCGAGTTTTACCTTATTCATTATACTGTCCCTTCTTTCTTTTCTTTTTTCTTTTTCCCTGATATTTTGTAGAGATGAGGTTCTGCTATGTTACTCAGGATGGTCTCGAACTCCTGGCCTTAAGCTATCTTCCGTCCTAGGCCTCTGAAAGTGCTGGTATCACCGGCACGAGCCACCATGCCCTGCCCTACACTGTCCTTTCTGGTCCAACCTTCTTACATCAAACTTTGGAATGACCTGTGTCTTTTTGGCTCTGTTAATCCCACCATTTCTGCCTGTGTTCCCTGAAATTTTCTGATTTCCAGATGCTTTGCCATCCAGAACATCCCTCCATCTTTTAATACCTCCTTCATCCATCTTTTCAGTTAAACCATATGATTTTTTCCCACCTCAAGCAGCTTCCTTCTTCTTGCCTTACACAAATGGTGCAAGCACAAGCCTGCAAAGGCACAGTGCTTTATTGTTGGTTGGAATATATAACACAGCTCGTCAGCACAGAGCATCTCTGATGCTGCTTGCTGACACTGCAGCTGCACGTTGGCGCAGTTAGGCATCACCTCACCCAGTAGGCTTCACTGATCTCATTTTCTCTATCACATTGTTTCTCAAACTGTGCTTCTCAGAGCCCTGGGAGTCCACAAATATAGTCTCAGAGATCCACAAGTATCTAAAATAATTTTAAATTTTTGATGATTATCTTAAAATATTTGAATATCAGCTGCCAAATTTCAATGCTTACACTGTATTTTCATTTTACTGGTGCCAAAATAATGGCAGAGTTTGACTCTTTTGATAATTTCTCAAACAGGGATTCCACAGCATGTTTTTTGTGTTCCTAAGTTCTCAAGATTGAGAAAAACTGTTCTACAGTGCTGGGAATAGACCTGGATAAATGAGCAATGACCTAGGCCTGGCTATTCATTCCTCATACATGTATTGTATACTTCTGTGAGTCTTACACCATGCTGCACACTGGGAATAAAAAAATAATGTCCCTATAGTCAAGGGTTAGTGGGGAAGTCGGTAAGTAACAGACAATATATTGTGATAGTGTTAGTCAATTGGTACAAACTTTCTGAAGAACTTAGCAATTAGCAACTTAGCGATTGCATCAAGAGCCTTGAAAATGTGGAAAACACTTGATCCAACCATTCTAATTGTAGGAATTTACTTCGTGGAAATGAAAGAGGTCTACAAAGATTTTTACGAAAGGATCAATAAGTTAAATGAAATGAATGATAGAATTTACTCAGCCCAATATTACAATAGTTTAAAATGGAAACAAACCAGATTTAAAATTTAACAAAAGGGGAATAATTAAATAAATTATAGCATCTATGTGATGGAATATTTGATAGCTGCTAAAGATAATATTGCTACAAAATGCTAAAAAGGAAAGTACTTACAATATGATGAGAAGCAGAATAACAACGCACAGCTGTCTATACCAGAAGTCAGTAAACTTTTTCTGTTAAAGAGTCAGATGGTAAATATTTTTAGACTATTTTACCTAAATTTTAAAATATTTCAGGTAAATATTTTAGGATTATATTACTTTCTGAGTTGCAACTATTGAAACTCCACTGTTGTAGTGTGAAAACAGCTGTAAACAATACATAAACAGATGGACATGGTTATGTTCCAATAAAACCTTATTTATGGATACTGAAATTTGAATTTCATATCATTTTCATATGTCATGAAGTAGTATTTTTAAAATTTTATTTTCAACACTTAAAAATGTAAAAGTTATTCTTAGTTCACAGGCTGTATAACAACAGATATCAGGTCAGATTTGGACCATAGGCAATAGTTTGCTGATCACTGATCTACACATATGATTCTAATTGTGTATGGGCGTGTGTCTGTGTGTGTGTGTGTGTGAAACCACATGAATGTTAATGGCAGGTATCTCTATGCAGTGGGATTATGGGTAATCTTTACATTTTATAATTACCTTGGCATTTTTCCATTTTAAATATGAAATTACATTAATTTTATAATCAGAAAAGAAGAAAATGCATGCACTATAATAATTTCTATAATGGAGGAAGACACTTTAAAGGAGCAAATCCTCCTGACCTGTGTAGGAGTGGAGGAGGAAGGTCAGGGAAGGCTTGCTGAAAGAGCCAACTCCTGAACGGTGTTTTAAGAGATGATGAAGAGTTGTTCAGGCATAGGCGAGTCACTTGAGGGAGAGGGAAGAGTGGGAGGCCAGCAGGAAGAGTATTCTAGGCTGAGACACGGATGATAGTCCATAGGAGAGTTAGGGAACCACAAGAGTTTCCAAAGGCTACAGAACTGTGTGCAAAAGTAAGGCAAGAGGTAAGATTAGAAAGGGAATTAAACATTGAGAATCTTATTTACTATGCTTGGACTTCGAATTTGATCTTAAAATCAGTTAGAAGCATGGAAAGATTTATGAGTTGCTGAATGACGTATTTGTGATTTAGAAAGATCTGCATGGCATCAGGCCAGAGAATGGATTGGGTGAGGGAGAGCCTAGAGGCAGGAGTACAAATTGAAAGGCTATTGTAGGAATTCTGGTGAGAAATGTTGAGAGACCAAATTGAGGTACAGGGACAGAAATATAAAAAGGAGAGGGTTTGAATAGCATGTAGCAGGTTAGATATTGGAGTTGAAGGTGATGTTGTGGAGAAGGGTGAAGGTGGTCTTCTGTGTTCTGTTCCTGGCAACTCCAGGTGAGTTGCAGACTGGGTGAAGACGGCATGATCCATTTTTGATGTTTTGAGTTTGAGGTAGTTGTTGAATGTTTGGATGGAGATTTTTAGTAGAGTTCAAAAATCAGGAGAAATGAATTATGTACACAGAGGTTGTAGTTATAAGGGCTAACATATGCACTTTGAAAGGGTGTTGAGTAGCATCTGTTATACTTTCTCCTCCACTCCACCTTGAAATGTACAGAGATGCAATCCAATCAACACCAGCAGCTTGTTATGATAATGCATCCAAACTTTGGAGTTGCTTGCCTTCTGCCATCAGGACCACATCAACGTTTCTGGAGGAAGTTGAGTGTAGTTTGAGAAAGTTGCCCAGATGATTTTGATAGAGGCCTTCCAGCCCCATCCTTGACAATTACTTGTTGTATGAGGGGAAAAGAGCAAAGACTACAGCATCCTGGAACACCTAGATGTTTAAAAATAGACAGAAAAAGTAAATTTGTAAAAGAGGGCAGAATCACAAAAGGAAAATCAGAGTGCACAATAGCCAGTGGAAGAAAAAAAGTATTTTAATGGAGCACACAACAGTATTAATCACAAAGAGGTGATGAAATGAAGATTGTTGGCACTGAACCATGTGAGGTCATATGGATCTACACAAGAATATTTCAGTAGGAGGGTGGTGACAGAAACTAATCGAGAATGAGTTGAGAAGTGGATGCGTATTAAGAAAAAGCTAGAGCATGGAGGACAGGAAAACAATACAACAATAACTAGATCCTCTCTCAATCTTTTGTATCTGTTACCAAGCTCTGTACGACTTAAGAGGTGCTTGAAAAGTGCTTGCTGAACGAGTGAGAGGATGGCTAAGTGAATGTGTTCATGAATAACTAACTGCAGGCTCCATTAGGTCTTATCTTCCCTGAACGGTAAGAGTCATTGAAAGTATCGTTGTGTTGGAACAAGTGACAGTTTGGTTTTAGCTTTAAAAGAAGGTAAAGGACACTCCATTCAAGTGAAATACCTTTTACAGATCCCGGGTAATTGAGAATACTATAAGTACCATAGGGATGATATATAAATTTTTAAACTATAAAGCACTATACAAATATTCTCATTTATATTGCAGTATTATTATTGAATTGATTGGTAAAGTCATGCCAAAATGAGATTTCTCCTCCTTTTAAGTGTGTTTTCAGACACTATGGTTTTTGATGATCTTCGACCTTGAAGAGCTGTTTCTCTGCTTCCCTCTGTGTAGACAACATCTCCGTCTCCATCTCCAGCCAACAGCGACAGAGAGGGGCAACTTGAGGAGCTGGGGTGAAGGCAGGAGCACCAGGCTCACTTCAAGTGTTCAAAATTATATCCTCAAGTTTGCCTGGTTTAAATTTCTATAGTACACAAATCCTATGAGAGTTCTAAAGAACTCTTCAAGTCTAAGTAAGAAGTGAGAGAGATAGAAGACTTGAAGGATGTCGTCAGGAGGGTTTTAATAAATGGAAAGTCAGGAATCGTGGCAGTCTGGGGAATAAGGAGGCAGATTTGGTCCAGTTGGAAAAACTTCTAATAGTCGTGGAAGAAGCTGTTCCCAAAGTAAGGGAACCCCACTGCTCTAGAATTGGTGCTGTGTGGCAGTTTTGTTAGAGGCATCCTAAAATTGATGTCCCATTGAAACAAATGGCCTCTAATGTCTCCTCTAGCTCTAACAGCTTGTGAAAGAAAGGGAAATGATTGTCAAGAGAAAGTGAAAGAAACCTTTTAGATTGTTCCTATGCATTCTACCACCAACATTTTTTGAGCCTCTGATATATGCAGGGCATTCTGTGTTTCTCAGTACGGATGCTATTTGGTGAGACAATCCTTCATCAACGTTACCACACACATGCACACATATTGTGACAATTAAAAATGCCCAAGGTGTCTGAGAACCAGTGATAGGTGCTGGAGCTAGAAATATAAGCAAGACAGAACTTAGGTCTCTGTGCCTCCTTCACAAACTTGAAATCGTTGTCATTGGTGTGCATGGGGTTTTATGCCCTCTAGCCCTCTCCGTTAGTACCTTACTAGCATGTATGTTTCAGCCTGCCTAATTGACACGCCCTGCTCCTTGAGGGGAAGAGAAAAGAAAGAGAGCATCTTCATGGAGGCTCAGCAATGCATGTTAAAATAAAATAGTATTTCCTGAGTGGCTGTCAATGAGTGATCACCAGATTCAGATGGGAAGGCCCGGCTCACAGGATAACATAGGCACATGTAGAAAGCTGGGGACCGCTAGAAGAATCACGTGGCTTTCCCAACTCCTTTACCAAGGCCGAGGAAGTGGTGTCACAGAAACCCAAGTGCCAAACATTAAACACCTGGCTGGTGGATTCTGGCTTTGGGTTCAGATCATGCTCTATTTCCAAAAACTCACAGGAAATGCTTTAACTGGTAATTTCCCTGAGATTCTGGACTGGCTGAGAAATACCCCCGCGTATGTATCCTGCCTAGTTCACTCTGTGTCCCTGTTTCCTCTGGTATTTCACATGGTGTTTGACAGGCCCTGGGCAGCAATGGACTCTGATCCCAGCACCCCAGGAATGATCTAAAATTCCCAGAGAATTTGGAGTGAACAATTTTCTGCAGATTCCCAAAGCAGAATGTCTGTTGGTTTTCTTGGAAAAAATCCCAAGTGTAGCTTGTACCAAATTAAATCCAGAGGGTTCTGCAAGAATGTTCTGGCCTTGGGTCTGCAACGAATAGAACATTTTGTGGTTCACACTAGAGGTCATGGGAGAGTCCCCAGGAAATAGTGGAAGCCAGAACTGTAGTTCTTCAAGCTGCTTGTCTATAAAACCTCTACATCTTTGCTTTATAAAGTGCCATTTCAGTGGGAAAAGAACAGTATTAAGAGGAATTCTTTTATATGTGTTTAACAAAGCCAAGAGGACTCTGTGTAAAAAATACTTCCAAAGGCAACCTCTATTAGATATAGTAATAGCCAATCTTCAGATTTATCTTATCACCTTTGTGTCAAATCTGAGAAATATCACTGGGAGGTTAAATATGTACCTGCTTTTCTCCAGAATCAATTCATTCCATTATTTCTTATTCTCCTCTGCATCACTGCCGTGGGATTACCAAATTCTCCTTGTTTCAGTTCTTACTACATTCTTTGCCATATGAGCGAGTTATCTTAGCATTTAGAACTCTACTTTTCTTCTCCTTATGTATTCTTTTTTTTTGTAATTTTTATTTAAATAGATTTAGGGGGTACAAGTGGTTTTTTGTTACATGGTTGAATGGCATAGTGAAATCTAGGCAGTTAATATACCCATCACCTGAATATTGTACATTGTACCCAACAGGTAATTTTTCATCCTGCACCTCCCCTCACAACCTCCCCTCTGAGTCTCAAATATCCATTAAGTCACTCTGTATGGTGGACCATGCATACCCATTGCTTAGCTCCCACTTATAAGTGAGAACGTGCGGTATTTGGTTTTTTATTTCTGGGTTATTTCACTTAGTATAATGGCCACCAGTTCTATTCAAATTGCTGCAAAAAACATTATTTCATTCTTTTTGATGGCTGATTGGTATTCCATGGTATATCTACACCACTTTTTCTTTATCCACTCATTCATTGGTGGGCACTTAGGTTGTTTCCTTATCTTTGCAATTGTGAAGTGTACGTACAAATTCAGGTGCCTTTTTATAAAAAGACTTCTTTTCCTCTGGATAGATCCCTAGTAGTAGGATTTCTGGAGGAAATGGTAGATCTACTTTTAGTTCTTTGCAAAATGTCCATAAAGGTT
This sequence comes from Cheirogaleus medius, assembly GCA_008086735.1. Taxonomy (NCBI): domain Eukaryota; kingdom Metazoa; phylum Chordata; class Mammalia; order Primates; family Cheirogaleidae; genus Cheirogaleus; species Cheirogaleus medius. Next base: position 24,347,227 of record VBSM01001562.1, on the reverse strand, counting down.
ATAGTAGTTTACATTCCCACCAACAGGTATAGCGTTCCCTTTTCACCACATTTGCACCAGCATCTATTGTTTTTTGACTTTTTAATAATGGCCATTCTGCAGGGTAGATAGTATCTCATTGTGGTTTTAATTTGCATTTCCCTAATAATTAGTGATATTGAGCATTTTTTCATATATTTGCTGGCCATTTGTTTCTCTTACATTCAAAAGGTCTGTTCATGTATTTTGTCCACTTTTTAATGGGGTTGTTTTGTTCTTGCTGATTTGTTTGAGTTCCTTATAGATTCTGGATATTAGGCCTTGGCCAGATGTATAGTTTACAAATATTTTCTTCCATTCCATAGGTTGTCTATTTACTGTCGATTATCTCTTTTGCTGTGCAGAAGCCTTTTAGTTTAATTAAGTCCCATTTATTTTTCTTTTTGTTATATTTGCATTTGAGGTCTTAGTCATAACTTCTTTATCTAGGCCAATGTCAAGGATAGCTTTTCCTAGATTTTCTTCTAATATTTTTATGGTTTATTGCATTTAAGTCTTTAATCCATCTTGAGTTAATTTTTGTGTATGGTGAGAGAGGGATCCAGTTTCATTCTTCTGCATGAAGCTATCCAATTTTCCCAGCACCATTTATTGAATAGGGTATCCTTTCTCCATTGTATGCTTTTGCCTGATTTGCTGAAAATCAGTTGGTTGTAGGTATTTGACTTTATTTCTGGGTTCTTTATTCTGTTCCATTGGTCTATGTGCCCACTTTTATACCAATACCATACTGTTTTGGTTACTGTTGCCTTGCAGTATAATTTGAAGTCCAATAATGAGATGCCTCCAGATTTATTCTTTTTGCTTAGGATTGCTTTGGATATTTGTTCTCTTTTTCAGTTCTTTATGATTGTTATTTCTAATTCTGTGAAAAATGATGCTGGTATTTTGATAAGATTTGTATTGAATCTGTAGATTACTTTGGGCAGTATGGATATTTATTTATTTATTTATTTATTTTGAAAACATATAGCACTGACAAGTGTTTTATTTTATTTTATTTATTTCAGAGTATTATGAGGGGGTATAAATGCTTTGGTTACATAAATTGCTTTTGCACTGCCTGACAAGTGTGCCCATACCCCAGACAGTGCACACTGCATCTGTTAGGTGTGAATTTACCCATCCCTTTCTCCCCTCTCCCACCTGCCTCACACTCTATGAATGTTCCTTCCCATATGTCCATATTAGTGGTGATCAATTAGCACCAATTTAATGGTGAATACATGTGGTGTTTGTTTTTCCATTCTTGTGATACTTTCACTTAGAAGAATGGACTCCTGCTCCATCCAGGATAATACAATAGGTAGTTCATCATTTTTTATGGCTGAGTAGTACTCGTGCTATACATATACCACATTTTGTTAATCCACTCATGTGTTGATGGGCACTTGGGTTATTTCCACATCTTTGCAATTGTGAATTGTGCTGCTATAAACATTAGAGTGCATATGTCTTTTTTTATAGAATGTCTTTTGTTCCTTTGGGTAAATACCCAGTAATGGGATTTCTGGACCAAATGGTAGTTCTAAGTTTAGTTTTTTTAAAATATTCGTTCTTCCAATCCATGAGCATGAGATGCTTTTCCATTTGTTTGTGTCATCTACAATTTCTTTTGTCAATGTTTTGTAGTTCTCCTTGTAGAGATCTTTCACCTCCTTGATTAAGTGTATTCCAAGGAATTGTTTTCTTAATTTTCTTTTCAGATTGTTATTTTCTGGTGAATGGAAACACAACTGATTTTTTTATGTTGATCTTTTTCCCTGTAACTTTGCTGAATTTGTTCATTAGCTTTAATATCATTTCTTCTTTAAATATTTGATAGAATTCACCAGTGAAACCATTTAAACCTGGTATTTCCTAGTTTAGGTTATTAATTGTTGATTGAATTTCTTTAATAGATACAAGGCTGTTCAGATTGTCTGTTTTTCCTTGTGTGTTTTGGTACATTGTATCTTTCAAGGAATTTGGCCATTTCATCTAAGTTATCGAAGTTGTGGGCATAGAGTCATTTATAATATTTCTTTTTATCCTTTTAATGTCCATAAGATCAGTAGTTATGACCACTGTCTCATTTCCAATATTAGCAATTTATTTCTTTTCTCTTATTTTCTAGATTACCATAGTTAGAGGTTTATCGATTTTATTGATCTTTTCTTAGAACTAGCTTTTGGTTTCATTGATTTCCTCTATTGTTTTTATTTCATTGATTTCTCCTCTAATTCTTATTATTTCTTTTCTTCCTCTTACTTGAGATTTAATTTGCTTTCTTTTTCTAGTTTCCCAAGGTGAAAACTCAGACTATCGATTTTAGATCTTTTTTCTTTTCGTATATATGTATTCAGTTTTCCTTTAAGCACTGCTTTTGTAGCATCCTATAAATTTTGATAAGTTGCATTTTCATTTTCATTTAGTTCAAAATATTTTTCATTTCCCTGGAGACTTCTTCTTTGACCCATGTGTTATTTAAAAGTATACTTTTTAATCTCCAAATGGTTTTGTATTTTGCAGCTGCCTTTCTGTTATTGACTTTTAGTTTAATTCCACTGTGGTCAAAGACATACTTTGTATGCTTTCTATTTTTAAATTTGTTAAGGTATACTCTATGGCCCAGGATATGGTCTATTTTGGTGAATGTTCCATGGGAGCTTGAGAAGAATTTATATTCTGCTGTTATCAGAGAAATCATTCCATAAATGTTAATTAGATACAGTTGATTAATGGTATTGTTCAATTCATCTGTATTTTTAATAATTTTCTGCCTGCTAGATATATTGATTACTGATGGATGTTAAAGTTTCCAACTATTATAGCAAATGTATCTATTTCTCCTTGTAGTTCTATCAGTTTTGCCTTATGTATTTTTGATTCTTTGTCATTAGGCTCATACATATTTAGGATTGGTATGTGTTCTTGGAGATTGATCCCATTATCATTATGTAATACCCCTCTTAATCCCCAATAACATTCCTTGTTCTAAAATATGCCCTGTCTAGAATGAATGTAGATGCTCCAACTTTCTTTCAATTAGTGTTAGCATAGTATATCTTTCTCCATCCATTTACTTTTTTTTTTCCCCTCCAGCTTTATTGAGGTATGACTGAAAAATAAAAATTTTATCTATTTAAGGTATACAGTGTGATGTTTTGATATATGTATACACTGTGAAGTAATTATTGCATGTTATATCAATCAAGCTAATTAACATAGCAACTGCCTGTCATAGTTATCCCTATTTATTTACTTTTAAAATCTACTTCCTCTTTTACATTTAAAGTGAACTTCTTGTAGACAACATATAGTTGAATCTTATTGCTCTTATATACTCTAATAGTCTCTGCTGAACCCAGGACAGGGTGGGCAAGGGCAAGTAAAAATACCTTAAAGCTTTTCTACCATTTTTAAGTTGCCTTTTTCTTGCTTCATCTTTGCTTGGGTACTGTAAACCATTGACTACTTCCCAGAATTCTGAAAAAGTTGATTAAGACAGTTTTTGCTTGCTTTTCTGATATTTCTATAGAGGGATGGGCCCTGGGAGCTATCTACTATGCCATTTTAATTGATATCTGTCAGATATTTTTATATTTCATTGGCTTTTCTATGAACCGATTATTTTAAAAAATCAATTTTGGTATTTTTCTCTAATTTGCTAATTTCTGATTTTTGTACTGAATCAATTTATCCCCTTTAATGTTTGTTTTATTTTATTAGCATTTTTCTATAATTTAGACTTGAATGTTTAATTAATTTATTTTGCCTTTCTTTAAAAACAAAGTTGTCTAATGCTACGTATTTTATCTGAGCTGTATATTTTAGGTTTTTAAATGTAGTAACTTCATTATTATTTTTTTAAAAGCCTATAATTGTAGTTTGTATTCTCTACTTGATCTAAGAATTATTCTTCAAAGTGTTTTTTTAAATTTTCTTAGTGATTTGTTTTATGATCTGGGCTTTTTGTTATTTATTTCTACTTTTATTGTATTGTGGTCTGACTGGTTATATCTATTTGAAATATTTCAATGTCACAGACATAAAGGTTCATGAGTCCTTACCAATACTGTGGATTGTACTATTTATCAATATAAAATGCCATTTGTTAGCCTTAATGATTTTTGTATTGATTTCTATTATAATTTATCTAATATTAATATTGTTAGTCCTGCTTTCTTTTGTTAACTTATCCGATTTTTTGTGTTAATTGATATTTAATTATACATTTTGTTTTGTGTACATGTGTGTTTCCTGATAAATCTGCTCTTATTTCTTTTGTTTGCTTTGTTGTATTTTGTTTTTATCACATTTTCATTTATTTTTTCTGTTGATAATTAGAATTTATGCATACTATTTTTAGCATACTACATTTTAAAAATGTATGCCTTCATTTTGGTGCCAACTTCAAGAACTAAATGGAATCTCTTGAATCCTCTTCCTATCCCTGAATGAGACAATTATGGAAGCACACATTCCCCTTTACTTTCCATATTTTGTCCAAACTCTGTAATGTTGGTTACAGATATTCTAATTTTTATGTTATGAATATTCTCTTTTAAGAATGTATTCTTAATATTTACATTAGGTTTTACAGACATATTAGCAATTAATGACAATTATTTAGGACAAGCAGTAAGTTTTAGTGGGTTCATTTCTCACAATTTTTTTTTTCATGGTCACTCTCCAGAAGTGAGTGATCTTGTTAATTTTGGAAATGTGAGATCAACATAATATTCTATACCCCGTGGGAACATGTGTCTTTGGTAAATCTCTACAGTGCTTGAACAATGTTTGAATGTGAGTGCCATTAGCCTGGCCATGCTCCCTGGTTCACCACAATCTCTATTGCTCCCTCCTGCCTGCTTGATGTGCCTGCCTGCGTAACAGTTTGTGTTTACACATTCTCTTCTAGGCCTTCTTAGACCACATAGAGTTTCAGACATCCAAGTGTTTAAAATGTGATCCTGTGTTCTTACATTGAACATCTGCTTTATGCCTTTTTTTTTTTTTCTTGGACTTAGGCTTTGGAAGATCGGGTATGGGACCTCTTGCAGGAAGCAGACAAGACAGCTGAAGAGAACCAGGATCAGAGTCAGGTGTATGACGCCATGGCCAAAACTCTGGGTGAAGCGTGGGCCGCCCTGGTCTCCATGCTTGAAAGAAGAAGGGAGCTCCTTAGGTTGACTTCTGAATTTTTTGAAAATGCCTTAGAGGTTTGTATTTTTAAAAACTCCCTTCTCTACATCAGAGCAAATGAATAGCACCCTAAAATGTTTTATTTCCACAAATAGGCAATGCAATCAGTTCAACATAATGGCAGAATAATCAAGACATACACAATACATTTAATTTTCGATTGTCAAAAAATAAATTTGTTAATATTTTAAGTGTAGGTCTTCAAACAAAAAGAAACTACAGCTAACTAAAATTAAGTAAAACATTAAGTTAAAATGGGAACTCTAAAGTCATGATTTATTTCCCTCTTTGGAACATAGTCATAAAGTTACTAAATCAGTTACCCTAATTACAAGATTACCAGGAAATAATGGTCTAGAGTGTTCTTGTTGGCTAAAAGTTGGAGGATAAAATTTCTTCTGCTTATTTTTTTTAAAAAGCAATTACAGAATATTCCATAAGATGTTTGACTTGTACTTAGAGCATTTTATAGAATACTTTTCTAGGATATATAGTTGATTTTCCATAGTTTGAACCCATTAAAATTTAAGGGAAGGAAAATGTCCTAGACCTAAGACAGTCATTTCTCCCTGTGATTTTTCTTGAATTCTGTGGGTTTTTTTGAGGTTCCCAATTTCAAAATGTGAAATTCAAAGAACATTATCAAAGGAGGTGTTATATTTGGTATAAGACAGTTATTGGAAATCTCACTTTTAGCTTCTCTGTCAAGTGGGAGCACGTTCATTTTGATGTGAGAGCACTGCTTCATTATGATAAAGCACTAGCTTTGAAAAATATGACATTTTTAAACTGAAAATTTGGGACTTCAATCCAAAATAATGAAGGAAAGAAGATTAGTAATAGAACATAAAAATTGAGGTAGACAATCTCATGCATCATGAACTCATTTAAAAGCAAAAGGGAAGAGCAAAAACTTTATTGTAACTTCCAAGGTTTGTTTTCTACAATTTGAGCACTAAAGTCCAACTCACAGTTCATTTTGGAGACCATTGTGGGGAAAAGTTCCATATGCAGTCTTTTTTCCTGAAAAGAAATAAAACAGCTGAAATATACCTACAGAGGCCAAATTATAGATACATCTGATTCATTCCATCTTAGTAAGTGTGGGGTAGGTGTCAACTGCCCTTGAAACTTGGCTCTTTTGAGCACAGGAAATTATCTTTTTTCTAACATTAGCACCAATGTTTGTTTCTCACTGTGTTTTAGTGTTAATGCTTTCTTATTTTTTCCATGATGAGCAAATTACTTTCAGACATTGCATGAAGTAAAAGGAAATACTAGTCAAACCATAAAACCATAATTCAGACCAGCACTCTTATTCTTATACTTCAGTGAGCTTTTATTGGATCTAGTGAAAAGACTAATTGTTTCTTGTATTATCCTGCTTCCAATTTTGTGGACCATTTCATACTAAGCTGCAGACAAGCTCCTACATAATCTTTGTGCCCCTTTTGCATGCCAAAGCAATTTTCATTAGTGATAAAAAAGAAGAGGGTGAAATTAATTCTGGGTTCTTCAAAAAGTGCTCCCCTGTTGCCACTTCTACCCCACATAAGCGGCAGAAAGAAGACAAGTGTAACTTTTAGGTGGGAAAAGAAAATATCAGTAAGATAAAAGTTAACAGAACTTTAGGGAAGCTTTTTCTGAATAAAGCATTGTTTGCTTATTTGTCTATTTATTTTTTATTTTAAATAAGAAGCTGAAATATAGATATAAGTTATACAGTGACTCGAAAAATTTTTGTAATGTTCTACAAGAAAAAAACCAAATAACCTACTTAGGAGTGGTGTTTATTTTTTTTCTCTCTTTGAGGTTCTCTTTAAGGAATATCTTTAGAATCAGTTATTAGAAATCGAGTGACTTAGAGATGTAAATAATGTGTGCATATGATCCCCTTAATGAATGAACTATGTGCATGCATGAGTTGCTTAGAAGTACAAAATGACTTATTATTGCATAGTTGATTGTTATTACAGAATGATGTCAGGCTCACAGATTTAACTGTTAGGTGTGTTATTCTCTCAAACACTGTGCTACAATTTAGGAACACTGCCCTTAGGTGACAAGGGCAGATGTCCATCAGCCTGTTCTAAGAGGATGGCAGAGGCCTTCTCTGCATTTCTACAGCGTGACCTCCTGCTCATCAGTCTCCCTCTCACCATTCCCTTCCATTTATGATTGGATTGTATATGGCTGTTGTAATAATCAAAATACAGTAGATCATGTTAATCCAATAGTTTCATAAAAACATTAAAAATCACCAAATTGAAAGCTGATAGTTTGGAGAAGACTTGAAAAAGAGGACAAGCACTGTGGTAGGCTGCTATATCTTTCACATCAATACTTTCCCTAAATTAGTTTATTCTAAACCTAATCTAAAGGAGAACATGTTGACTAACATACTCTTACAGGAACACTACTCAGCCATAAAAAAGAATGAATTAATAATGCCTTTTGCAACAATTTGGATGGAACTGTAGACCATTATCCTAAGTGAAGTATATAAATAATTTAACAAACACCACATGTCCTCACTATTAAATTGGAACTAACTGATGAGCACACTTGTGCACGGAAGGAAGTAAAACTTAATAGAAATCAAGCAGGGCTGAGGGGAGAAGAGGGGATGGGCAAGAACCTACCTAATCGGTACAATGAACACTATTTGGGTGATGGACACATTTATAGTCCTGACTCAAGCATTACAAAAGCGATCCATGTAACCAAAAACAGTTGTACCGCTATAATATTTTGAAATAAAAAATTATCTTATAAACTATAATAATTAGCATTGTCTCTGTGTTAAAACAAACCAGCTATTTGTCTACCACTATAGACATACTGTGATAACATAACCAAATATATTTTAACCTCTTCTAAAATTTGTTTGTAAGATTATTTCCCTGAGAATTTTAACATTATTCTAAGCATCTCTCTCTCCCTCCTATTTTGTCCATGGAGAAAATCAAAAAGAGACCAGTCATATTCTTTACCATTTAGGGTGTCAAATTACTATGCACTTTCCTTGAAACAGAGGAGAAATTTTCCATTTGTCATTCTTGCTCTATTGGATCTCATTTTTATTTATATAAATAATGCATAAAATTATTGATAAATTACAAACAAAATTATAAATTATAATCTCAAAACTAAAAGTTTACCTTCTCTCACTCATCCTTAATCTCATTTCTTCTTATTAATGTCACCATTTGGTATGTATCTTTTGAGACCACTTTATGTACAAACATATTAATATATATTTTTTGCTTTGTATAAAAACTGAGATTAGACTATTTATTATTCTGGAACTTGCACATTTCACTTCTAAGTTCAATCATAGAGCAAAAAAATAATTATGTTTCAACCTTCTAAGTGAGTTCTTACATTAAAATTATTTGTAATTATATAGTTTACTTGTTAGCCATCCTTTTGTTGGTTTCTCATTAATTTTTTTCAAATATATTTCACTTGTATTTCTTTGTAGTTTGCTATTAAAATAGACCAAGCTGAAGATTTTCTCCAGAATACTCATGAATTTGAGAGTGCTGAGTCCTTAAAATCACTTCTTCAGCTTCATGAACATCATACTAAAGGCAAGAAATATGTTTATTTCTCATGGAAACTTTTATAGGATTTTAAAGATGTTAATATGAGAGTGCTTATGTATCAATGTGTATTTTAATTTATTCATGCATACCTCAACTTATTCCAAGAGAAGTTAAATAAAGCTTTCTTTTTGCTCATCGTCTGAAAGAAAGAACTATTTGGAAATGATTCTAAGGGGATGGTAGAAGAAGCATCCCCCAGGAGATTCAGTTATTTAGTCTGCTAGTTTTAGTTCCTGAGGACAAAGCCCATTTCCACCTTGTTCATCCTTTTATCCTCAGCATCTAGCAAGGTGCCTGGCACATCGTGGAGCCTCAATAAATATTTCTTGGTTGAATAAATGGTTCAATTCAGTGAATGTTCCTTCTAAGACTCAATGAATGAAAGTCATCTTTTAAATAAAAAAGAAATAGTGAGATTTTCCAAGATAAAAATCTAATAAAACATTATACAAAAAAGGTTTTCAACTCCCTCTGAACAATTATAAAGATAGTCTAATTGTTAACCAACAATTTGTACACCAGGCCTTTCCACTAGAATTTGGGCCAGACCAGAACCGAAGCAGGAAAGGCATTTGTGGAAGAGTAGCAGTGACCTGTCATCTTTTGCTTTAGGAGTAAGTTTGATAAATAGATAGGAACAATCACTTCTTTTCTTCCTAATGTGTTTTCTAATTTTACTGCCAAATAGAACTGGGTCTGAGTGGAATGACTTTCGGAATTCATCACAGTTCTAATTTGACTTCTAGCTCTGCAAGCCTGTCATGCTGGACAGGGCAGACTGTGTTTTTAAAATCACAAGTAGATTTTTTATGTATATCCTTCTTCAAAGGACCCTAGATAATAGATGATTATGACTAGTTACTTATCACAACTTTCCCAAAACTCAAAGATCAAAGGACTTAATCTTTCCTGTGTAAACTTGTGTGAGATCCTACCAAATACATACGTGTCATTTTAACTGATTATTGGTTTGTAAGACTTGTCACTAAAAAGGATTAGAAACAGCATCAAAAGACTCTGCATTAAAGCAGCGGCTGCACATTTTTTGCAGCAGCAGTGATCTAGCTGGGTCCAAAGGGGATGAGCAGAATCACATGAAAGTCCTCCTAGGAGACCGGAAGGCGAATGGAGTGAGTCCAGGTAACAGGTGGGTTCTGTGGTCTCAATTCAATCTTCCACCCACCATGATCATCACACAGCAGTTTTACCTCCAGAAACCTGACAGTGACTGATGCTTTTGTTGAAGAGGTTCATTACTGAGGCAATCCAATGAAAGCATTTTCCTGGGGGATTGGGAGATTGTGGAAGTAGGGACTTCTCCATAAATGTTTGGGGATGGAGCTAGCAGGGGAAGTAGCCTTAACGCTGTTTTGTGGTTGTTGCTGCTGATATTGGCTCCTTCAAAGTCACTAGTATCTGCGACGCAGTGAACCAGTTTACATGGGGTGCATGCTACTCTGTTTGGAGGCCTTAGGCTGCACATCCCAGGCATCCAGCTGATAGCAAAACCAATGTCTTGCTTTTCAGGGGGATAGCCTTTGCAAGTCCATTGGGCCTCCTCTTAGTTGGAAGAGATGGATAAAAATGCTAGCCGAAGACAGAAAACATAGTTATTTTTGTAATGACAAAATATTCTTCTTTCCTGACGGCATGTTTATCATGACATTTTTGTGCCCCTCTATGTGATACTTGAAGAACAGGGATTGCCTAGGACCCTCTGGTCAGGATACCTGGCTCCCAATTCAAATGCTCAATGATGTTTCATAAAATGTCTTCATGAAACCAAAAAAATGGGAGTTGATGAAATTTATTAATCAACTAATCCAGTGCGATATGATTAAGATTAGCTGATTTGAAATGAATACTCAAGGTTGAACTCTGATTTTTATTAAGGACTTCATATCTATTATCTTTATATTTATGTAAATAAAATATAAGTGCAGCTAGCAGTTCTAATAATTTTCTGAGATACTGATCAGTTGAGTAGTACAAAAGGTGTGTGTTAGGATGATAAAATCTGGGAAAACTATAACCAAACTCACCCCTAATAGCCACTTTATTTCCATTAGCTTCACCTAAGCTTTTTCCTTATTCAGCAATGCTAAGGCTACATTGCACATAAGAAGCTTAAATTCCGTGACACTGCAGAAGTCAGGACCAGGATGAATGGGTTGAGGTTTCTGCTTTCTGGACTGCTTCCCTCCTCCGCATGAAAATCTCTGAAATAGATGAAGACTAACATATCCTCTTGTTTTTTCTCCTTTGGCTTAAACATGCCTAAAGTCCTTTCCAGCAAACATGATTTCCAGGCTACTTACCAGCCTGCTTGCCCTCAATTCAGCAAGACACAAACATTTTCTGAACCCATACCTGTTGACAGCACCAGAGCCATATGTCAGGGAAGTACATGACTCTTCTCCTTGGGAAGCCTGCAATTTAGTAGGGCATGTACACCCTTGTTGGTGACTTCCTTCTGTCTTTCCTGTGGGTACCTCTGTTTTACCACCCCACCCACTGTCTAGTAATAATTTTCTTATTTATTTCCATCCCCACATTGTGAGACCCTGGATCTCTGAAGCTTAGATAGTGTCCAACTCAAAGTATGTTTATTGAGTGTTCTTTGTGTGTAAGTCCAATGTAAGACATGGTAGAATGATGCAAAAGTGAGCAATAAAGGTGCTACAGGAACATTAGGTGAAGAAAATGTACTCTAATTCCTAAAGAATCACAATTTCACCTACCAGTTTTCCAATGGCCTTCTTCAGATGGACTTAAGACCTAAGAAGCTACATCACAAAAATAATGTTCATAATATTGTAAGTTCTTCAATGCAAGGGAAAATAAAAACACACTCTCTCTGTATACATATAAAAGGAGAATCAGTCATACTTATTACTACTTTAAGGCTGTATAAATCACCACTCTTCTGTCTGATGGGCAAGGCCCCCTCTAAGCTGCTATTACCTCGTTTCTCCAGTTGTTTCTTTCACGTCCCCATAAGAATTTGTTTTAGATAGATAGGTCTTCTTCTGCACTCTCCTCCCCACCCACATCTTGTTCATGTTTGCTTCCATTTCTTTTTTTCAAGGACTTTACTCTAATTATGATATTCTCCTTAACTTTTCTGATCCTATTTAAATTCTCCTATCCTTCTGTCGTGGTTCAAGTCCGTGGTTTTTTTTGTTTTTTTTTTTATTTGTTTCCTTGCATTTTTGACTCCCATCAATGCAAAGAAACAAGATGCTACTGTTTGATATTCTACTGGACAGATCTAGATCATGTGGTATAAACTACTTCAACTTCCTTTTCATCTCAAAATGCCTCTTTATAGTCTATTCACTTATCTCATTCTCTCTTCCAGCTCTCATAAAAAGGTGTCAGTTGAAAGGGACAACTGGCCCAACTACCTCATCTAATTCATTGCTGTGTAACTAACTGCTGAGAGTGAGAATGCTAAAGTAGAGAGCCACCCTTCCGTGGAAAGAATTCTGAGATACTAATCACTAGACTTGGGTTTTAGCTCTGGTTCAGTCCATTTTTAGTAGCACAACGCTTGGTAAGGTCTTTGCTCTCTGGGTGTTCTTCACAGTTCTCCCCAACCTAAAAATAAAAATAAAAAAAGCAGCGTTGTTCTTTGAACAATGAATGTCTCAAAGATTTTCCTGTCTTACTGCCTTCACATCATTACCACCTTTCCACTTCTCAGCCTGTTACCTTGCTTCTGGTTTCCATCACACAATCCACATCTTCTCAGCTGCTTCTCTGCTTACAGCTCTGGAAGACTGCTGATCTCTAGCCTCCATGGCTCTCCTAATCCTCCCCTGATTCTAATACATTTGCTCTCACTCCAGCATTCTGTAAAACTTACTGAACACCTCCACTGTGCCAGTCACCGTGTGAGGTGCTGGAATGCAATCCTGGTCCCTATCCTTGTATTATCCTTGTATTATCCTTGGAGCCTACTGGCAAATACAGATGTTGCTCAAATAACCCCACACATAATGTGAGGTTACAGCCATCGTGAGCTGTGAATGAGAGGAACATTGTGCTGAGAGAACACTTAATAGGAGGATTTGGTCCAGTCTGGTTTGTCCTTTGAGGAATTAATGGTTGATGGATACCTGGAGTATGCATAGACTAAAGGTAAAGAAGGAAGGGGTTGAGGAGAATGGTGTCCCTGTTAGAAGAAATAGTGAAAAGTTCAGGAGCAGGAAGGAGTCTAGCACATGTGAGGAATTTAAAGAAGGTTGGTATGAAAGGTGGAGATTGAGACAATCTTAAAAGGAAGATAGAGACTAGACCATGACAGGCCTGATCATCCACATGAAGGGGTCTGTCTGTAATTTTAAGTCAATGGAAAGCCATTGTATTACATGTGTGTTGGGGGGTGAGCATGTGGGTGCATCTGAGACATGCTATGTTTAGAAAAGATCTCTGTGGCTGAAGTGTGAAGAATGGAGGAATGGACTGTAGAGGGGATGCTATTAAGAGAAGGCTGGGCACATCCAGGTGACAGATGATGCTTTGCATGGTGGGGATGGAGAGAAGCAGCAGGCAGATGCAGGAGACAGGATGAAACTGGCAGGTCCTTTTGGTGGCAGAATGAAGAGGGGTGTGTCATGGGGAGCTGCTGAGTTTCTGGCTGATGGGGAGTGGTCGGTTCCCAGCTGCTTCTCCACTTGATCTCCAAGTGTGGTGCTGCCCACTGTGCTCTTCTCAGCTCCGTCCTGTCTGTGCTCTCTCCATTGGTGCTTCTTCAATTTTCAGGCTTAAAATCCCAATTCTACAAGATGTTACCCAAACCTACGATGCTGTTTACTCCAGAGATTGCAAACTGGTGGCTCATATGCTTTGTTTATCCTGTGGTGTTTTTAAAATTAAATAAATAAGAAATGACAGAAGATTTAAAAATCAAAAGCTTCACATAAAAATCTCTTACTTGAAACTCTTTAGACAATTGGAAGCTCCATGATCCCTGGGCCCGTACTCCCCTATGTCAACAGCTGGTCAGAACTGAGTGGCACCTGACCCGGCTAGACTAAGCAAGCATTTTCTACAGTGCGGTGGTCCCCGGCATCTGGGCACCTGCACACCACGTTCATTGAGGTTTTTGGGACCACTATAGACATTAGCCGTTGAACTTCAGATTTAGTCCGATCACCTCAGGATACAGAACACTTAACCACCGCCGAAAACTGATTGAAGCAGTGTCAAAGTCCCACGATTTTTCCATTCCCTATACTGAATCACGCCATCATTGAACTTTAGCATCCTCTCATTTGGCAGTTAGTGCTATGGCAAATGTTAGGCCAAGATGTATGACCAGTTGTTTCTTTCAAGCATTATATGCAGTTTCTCTTTACACATTTAAATTCCTTGCAGTGCAGATTATTATTTGTTAACATAAAATCTGCATATATTTCAAATTCTTAAGAGTCTAAATAATACTATATAAAAGCTTGCTCATCTCATCATTGCTTCTTCTGTGTAATTTTCTTCTAGAACTCTTAGAACGATCTCTAGCCCTTTTAAATAAAAGTCAACAACTCACGGACTTCATAGAAAAATTCAAGTGTGATGGACCTAACATCAATCCCGAGTTGATTCAGGGAGCTCACAGCAGCTGTCTGAAGATCGACAGCCTTCTTGAACTTCTGCAGGACAGGAGAAGGCAACTAGACAAGTACCTGAAGCAACAGTGGCAAGAATTGGGTCAGGTTCTGCAGCTATGTCAGTGGGACCAACAAGAAAACCAGGTAACCCGAAGGGGCATTGCGCACTGGGTGATAAGCTGGCCTCAGCTCATTGGTTACTGTGTAGATTAGCCATGCCACAGCACAGTTTCTCAGTCTTTGTGGTCAAATCCTTTGGTCTTGGCTCCAAAAGCCTTTCATCCAAACTACCATGTTGTTTTCCCAAGTAAATAATATTAAAAAAGATTTTTATTTTCTTTCATTATAACATTGATTTTATAAATGGCAGAACACCCACGGGTGGTTTTGAAAATGACTGTGCTCTCTCTATTGTTGGATTCTCATTTCCTTCCAGGTCACTACTTTTAGGCACGTTTCTTTAAAATTCTGAAATGTTAATTGCAGTTTTCTTGGAAGTTGAATAGGCATTATGGTGCTGAATTTTACTAGATTGTTATTAACATAAAAAAAAAAAACAGTCTGTCAGCCCCAAATAAAGATAATGTTCTTAGAAGAGTGATCTAGTGCCAATGAAGAAATATGACCTTGGCCTATGGCTGAACGCTGAGTAGCCAGAGGGCTTTGTGGGTTGATGGGTTTGCAGGCTCATTAGAGCTCATTACTCAGACAGCAGGCAGGGCTCCGATCAGCTGTTAGCATGCTGGCCATGCATTCCTTCCATTCTGGTCATCTGTGGGTAAGAGCAGACAGAACTCTCTTTACAAACCCCCGCCTCAAATAGATGGGATATTTATTGCAACATTTCCGATTGTCACAATCCCATGCTCCAATCTATACAGAGTAAGTGGAAGAAATTTTTTGGGAGAGATGATTCGGAGAGAGGTCTCCAGGTGTTGTACCTCTATGGGTTTGGATAAATGTGTGATGACATGTGTCCATCATTATGGAATCATACAGACTGTTTTCACTGCCCTTAAAACCCTCTGTGCTCTGCCTATTCATTGTGCCCTCCCCCAACCCCTGGCAACCACTGAACTTTTCACTGTCTCCATAGTTTTGCCTTTTCCACAATGTCATATAGTTAGAATCATGCAATTAAGTGGCCTTTTCAGATTGGCATTTCTCACTTAGTAATATGCATTTAAGTCTCCTCCATGTTGTTTCATGGCTTGATGGTTCATTTCTGTTTAGTGCTGAATAATATTTCATTGTCTGAATGTACCACAGTTTATTCATGCATTCACCTACTGAAAGACATCTTGGTTTCTTCCAAATTTTGACAATTATGAATAAAGCAGTTATAAACATCCATGTGAAGCTTTTCGTGTAGTCATAAGTTTTTAGTTCATTTGGGCAAATACTAAGGAGCATGATTGCTGGATTGCATGGTAGGAATATGTTTAGTTTTGTAAAGAAACTGCTAAACTGTCTTTGGAAGTGGCTGTACCATTTTGTATTTCCACCAGCAAAGAATGAGATTTCCTGTTGCTCCACATCTTTGCCAGCATTTGGTGGTGTCAATTTTCTGGATTTTGGCCACTTTAATAGGTGTATAGCAGTATCTCATTGCTGTATTGATAGGCCTCATCTTTAAACTGGAAATAATACTTAACTCACAAGGATTAAATATGTGTAAAATATGTAGGCACAATGCCTAGCATTTTTTTTTTAATTCCATTTTGTAATGGGGGTACAAATATTGTTTGGGTTACATACATTGCCCCT
>VBSM01001562.1:24307749-24330914 GCA_008086735.1 Cheirogaleus medius | reverse complement strand
CTTTTCTGCAGAGACGCTCTAACTGGCGGTATTTCTCGTCCGCCATCTTGCTCCCAATGCCTAGCATTTTAAAAGGTGCTTAATAAATGTTAGTTTCTTTACCTTTCCTCTTTTTGGTTAAGTCTCACAATTTATGAATTCTTTCTCATCCAACCCAGATTCTTTCCCCTGGGTTTAGCAGGCTGAGGTCTCTTAATGCTATTTAGTTATAATAGGCTGTCATAGGCATAGTGAGGCTTTAAGATGCACATGTGTGATTAAGAGAATTAGGCTTTCATTTAGAGTCCATTCCTAACAGTCATTGATCCAAACTTAATTTAGTTATAATAAGAAGAATAAATATTATTTTACATATAATCAGTCAATAAGTAAGATAGTCATTTCCTTAAATATAAAATTTAGGTTCTTAATCTTAAAACACCCATGTTATGTTTTCTCTCGCTTGCGGCAGTGACGGTGGCTGGAATAATTAATACAGATAACTGTTGTCTCTTCATGCTTGTAAGGGCACAGATTTTGGGGCTGCACTGTTGGCCAGGTTCAAATCCTGGCTCTACCACTTACCGGCTGAGTAACTGAGAAATTATTTAACCTTCCTGAAATTCAGTTTTCTGTAAAAATGTGGATACTAATAGTATCTACCTCAAAGTGTTGATGATCAAATGAGTTATTATGTATCAAGTGCTTGGAACAGTCCCTGGAACAGAGTAACTTGCTATCTTTGTATTAGCAATTGTTACCATCACGTCTGAAAAGGACAGAGAAGGCTCAACATATTACACCCTTGCACTCCTAGCCCCTCCACCATCATGCTCAAGTAAAGACTGGTCTTGGATTGAAGGCCAATTTCATTATTTATATTGAGTTCACAGGGTGTGACCAAATAAAAGTCACTTTTATCATCTTAACAGTCATCCTTATTCAATGGGCACTGACTTAATAGTTTAAAACAAAAAGTAGTATTTTTTCCTGCTTGTGACTTTATAATGCTCATTTGTTAGAAATGTAGAAACCACTGTCCATGCAGATGATTGGTATTAGCATTCTGCCACCTTCTAGACCTATACAAGCATGAGACGCAGGCACACCCACATTTAAAGAAAAAAACTAAACAAACAAACAAAAACTGATGGAATTAACCTGTATTTCCTGTATTATAACCTGGTATTTATCAAATTGGACAAATCATAGACATATTCTTGTGTCAAAAGGAGAATAAATAATTAATAGGTATAATATAGTATCCTGTTATTTGAATATAACACAATTTAAACAGTATCTTCATGAGGAATTAGAATTTCTTCAATTTCTTAATATTATAAATAATAATTAATGCTTACTGTGTTGATAATTATGTGAACAAGGAAATATTTTAAAATCCAGGTAGGTATAAACATAAATTATCTTACCTGAGTTCTTAAGTTTTTCTGAATATTCTATTCTAAAGTTTTGTTGATGCTACGATGGTGAAGAAGGGACATCACACTGAGTGTGAATCAGTAATTTGGGTTTTATGATGATCATGTAACTGGATGATCTACCTAACAATCCTAGAACATTGTGGAATGACATTCTAGTGGAGGGCAAAGACTTTTTGTCAGTTCTGTACTTACTTTAAGGGAACATAGGAGCTGCCAAACTTTACTTAATAAAATATCAGCTTTGTCAATCATGTTAACCACTTAAGAAAAAGGGAAATTAAGTGGAGAATTAGAACAAAGATTACTGGTGAATAATAATGTGGATGTCTGAATATGTGATGTGTCTTCTTTCAGAAGGGTCACTTAAAAGGTGCATTTAGTGCTTCTCTATTTCTAAGTGCTTATGGCCTGATGCTTTTGAACCATGATAGTTCAGCTAATTCTCCTTTGGAAAGGAAATCAAGTGACCAGCATGATGGCGACTTACGATTCCCATCAAATGCAGAAAAAGAATAATTAAAAACCACATACTTTTCTATTTCAATTGGGATGCGATAGTCTCGTAAACATAATCATAGCATGTTCTTTCTTTATCATTGTTTTTCAGATATAAAAATTTGCACTCATTTTACATTTAAAGATGAGCAGCTGACCTTTCTTTTCGGCTCTAGCAGCATCTTATTTTGCAGATAATCTGCTTCATTAATGAAAATCAGAAGCAGCTTGGAGTATTTCGTGCATAATTAATTATCTTGGCAAGAAGATTTATGAATGTAATTTTTCTCAATTGCTCCAATCAGGCATAAGTGAGACAAACAAATATATTAAAACTAAGTTATTCATAGTTTCTTTATACAAGACAGTGTCAAGGATGTCTAGGAGAATTAAGACATGAGGGCGGGCAATCTCTTTTTACTACTCAGATCACATATAAGATACACATCTTCGGGATGGGATAGAATTCACATTTGGAAGGTTTTGTGGTTTTATAATTTGGGAACAATGTATATCATAATCACTTAGTATATTCCTTGGCAATAGGCAATTAAAATTGTATCAGAGATGATATATATAAGCACAGCCTCTAGGCACCAGTCTCATGCCTGGTAGTCATCTATAAAACTGTATGTGTGTAAACAGACACATTCATGTGTATGTTTTTTGTATATAATGGCACCTTCTAACTAGGATTTAGAGCTTGGATGTTTAATCTGCTTAAATTAATATGAGATAACATACAAAGTGGTAAGGGTTTAGAAAAAAAATCTTTCTTTGAATGTAGGTTTCAAACATAGGCTGATATAAGACCAAAATAAGGGGTGAATTATCATGGTGATACTGGTATCCAATAGTTTGATCCAGTAACAAATATAAATGACATCTACCCACTTGTAGATTAAAATTTATCACAGAATTTCATTTTAGCACATAGGCGTTAGGCTATCTCTAGAATTCTCTTTAAGGCATGCCAGCAATAAATACAAAGTGTTTTAGAGTGTTTGTAGAAGCATGTGATTTTGAAAGTAATAAAAACCTCTCCTAATTGGAATGCATGCTGATCACTGTTGCTTTCAATGGCATTGTAGGCCAATGGTAGTAACAGAGACTCTGGTGCTAATGGCATGGGTATCAATTTATTAGCTGTGTGACTTTGGGGCAATTACTTAGCCTTGGTGCCTCAGTTTCCCTTTTTGTAAAATGAGGATAATAATAATATCTGCCTATACATTTGTTATCAAAATAAACAAGATTATATATTTTAAAATGCTTAGAGCACAGCTTGGCTCCAATAATGTTCAAATAAATGTTCACCATATCACTACATATTTTGGTGGTCATTTTCTAAGCTTTACTGACTAATCACTGGTATACAAAATCTTACATGTTGGTCGGATCCCACACCAATTCTCTAAACCACTAAATAATCTTAGCTTTTAAAATGTTGTGAGGGGGAATAAATGTCATTTCATGGATTGGTATCCAGCTTCATTTATTTTGAATAAAGATCAGCTTTATCTGCAAGATCAAGTTAAAAATCAATTTTCCCCTCCTCTATCCTTTAACTATTTCTTTAGCTCATTTATACTTGTTACAGTTGATCATATTTTCATTGAATTTGGTTTGACACTTGTGTATACTGTTCGACTGAACTAATGGTTTAACAGTGTTTTGATTACTTAAGCCTCTAAATCAGTTGGTAAGAGGGATGTGGGACACATTCTGTAATCAAATTCATTCTCAGAAGTGGTGTGTGTGTGTGTGTGCGTGTGTGCGCGCTTGCTCCCTGAGAAGGGTCTGCATTGCTCCCAACACTCACAACCATTGTGTGACAATTTAGCTGTTGCTGCCTGAGGTATCTACTAAGTCCTGGAGCTGCCTATATGTATCCTTCCACCTCTCTGAGCTCTTTTTCTTCTTCCCTGCCCCTGCTATTGGAGGTTGTTGGATTTCCTTTTCTCCTCAGCACTGCTACCATCCCAAGCTGGCCAGGAGTGGGACTCATTCTCTACTCTTCCCTCATTCCCATGGTCCCCAAAGACTAGCCAAAAGGCCCAACTAATTTCAATGCATTTTACAGGGAGACTCATAAGCAATCAAAATGAATGGCGTACTTTAAAGGAATTTAAACATCCTTTAAAATTTAGCAGTCATTTATCCTGTCGATATGATAGTTTCTGATTTATTTTGTCCAACAATCAGGGCTGCACATTGCCAAGGCACTGGGTGGAGCTCTGTTTCCTTTCTTGAAAAAAAGACTTCCTCCCTCCCACTGCCGGGGGAATTCCTCCGCTATGAGTCGGAGGTAATGCTGAAACTCAAATTTAGGTCCAGAGACTTCCACTGCACTGATTTTATCCATCAGACTATACAACTTTCCACCATTAAGTAGCTGGAAGTAAAGAGTCTACCTAAACACAAATGAGAGTTGACAGCAATGTTGGAAATGGAAGTCCTTATACTATTTTTCTTGAAATGTAGATGTGAGAAGAGAAAGTGTATGTTAACATAAGTCACAAAAATTAAACACATAAAATTATAATACTAGACAGAGAGAAAGATTATATGTGAAGCTGTTTATACAGTAACAAATTTTGCCTCATGACAATGTATGTTAGCTTTCCTACTGCCTCCCAACAGAGAATCCTGGGATTCGAAAATTTGTGGAGGAGACACTAATACCTTCCAGTTGACTCCAGTAATTCACAAAGGGCTCTCCAATAATATAAAAGAAAATTGTGAACATTGTCTTCCTAGAATCTCTGAGACTAAGTCCAAATAATAACAGGCCAATAACTAGATCAGTTCCAGAATACATCTAAAAATAGAAACTCAATCCATGTGTTTAGTAGTAATTATTCTTTCTTCCCCTACTCAAGTCCTCAGGTATTGATACAAACATCAGCAACATGGCTTTTAGAGTCTTTTCTAATATACATTATCACCTAATGGATCCAATGGGTATTTGAAGTCTGATTATTGCTTAGTTAAGTACAAAGCACAGTTGACTAGATTGCCTGATACAAAATAAAGACAACTGGTTTCCCTACTGTATAAAAGAAAACAAAAACAATAACCTTGTGGAAGCCTGCCTTCAATATCAAAGTAGACAATAGAACTGTCACCTGTGCCCATCAACTATAATTGAAAACATTTCTGTATATGCGTGTGTTTCGGTAATTGGAAGAGAGTCTGTCAAAAAGTCTTGGGTTAAAGAAGATAAATAACTGATGTCTTCTTTCCTCCTTTATCAGTTTTTTGTCTCTAATAGTAACTGGTTGTTCAGCAAGAGCTATTGTGCCCGTGAAAAAGAAAATGAAAGTAATTTGTTGAGATTTTCATCTACCCTTAAGCATTTCTGTTAAGGTGGTTTGAATTGCTTATTGCTAGCTTGCCTTCTACTGCATATCTTTAAATAAAGATGAAAAAACAAGATCAGATTGTAGAACAAATTGTAGCAAAAGAAACTGCAGTGGTTTATGGCATTCTGATGCATGGCTTTGGGCTGGGGCAACAGTCCACCTTCTTGTTACCTGACTTATTTATCCTTGACCATCACAGAACATTTTCTATTGCTTGTGTTCCCCATCTCTCAGTCCTGTCTTTGTCACAGATTGGGAACCGGAAATCTTAGTCTGTGCTTGTTGTCACCTCTACCCACAGCTGGCCTCCTGCTCCCGGGCCCCTCCCACACATCCGTTCTCCTCTCTAATGCAATATTTCCATTGTCTCACTCACTGTGTGATTGTACACAGGACCTATTTCCATGTCAAGATTAGGTTCTATAACCACAGCTCTGTGTTTCGGTCTTCATTTTAAGAACGTTCATAATCATAACATAATAAGAACCACGTCTCTTCTCCAGAATCCTTTGTTTCTGCAGATGGATATGATGAGAAATAAAAATACTGGTTAGAAAAGCATAAATTCTGATGGTGGCATTTCTGGCCCCCCACACATTGGTTGTGTGAACTTAGGCAAGTTACCTCACCTGTCTGGGTCTCAGTTTCCTTATCTGTTGAAAAAACAAATATCTCCATCGTTGGAAGGGTATAAAGATCAGTTGAGGCAACATTGTAAGCCACCTAGAGACGTAACTGATACCTCTCTGTGAAGGCTGGTTCATTTCCCTTACTATCTTCCTTCTTCTCTACCAGTAGGGGTTCAAGGTGGGGGTGGGATGTCCAACAAGCAAAAACTAGTTTTTCCTTGTCCAAGACTAAATACCTTCAATAGTTCTCTCTTCCAACCTTCCCATTTTCTGGTACATTCCTGTATCAGCTTTCCTCCCTGCATCTTCAGTTCCCTATGTCTGCCAAGAAATGTATAAGTCTCATCTGATCAAAGTAGAAAAAAAAGGTGGGGAGACACCCTTTTGTTACCTCTGCTTTCCCTGAAGCCATCATCATTTACTTAGCCAATAAATTAAGCCAATACACCTTCTTCAAAGTGTCATTGGTTCCATTTCCTCACCCCTCTACTCAATGGTCCATAAGTACTTACTAACTGGTATATCTCATTACACTGGTCTCCTGACTCCACTATTTTAAATCACCCTTAGTTAAAACTCAGCCCCAAAATCTACATTTAACACATAAAGATGCTCTGAATACCCTTGAATTGCAGAACCACACATGATAACATAACACAACTCACATATGTGATTTTGAATTTTCTAGTACCCACATTAAAAAAGTAAAAAAGAAATATTTAAAAAGTAAAAAGCCACATAAAAGTGAAAAGCAATAATATTTTTTATTTGACCTGACACATCTAAAATATTATTTTAATAGGTAATCAATACTAACATTCTTAATGAGATATTTTCATTATTTTTACACCAAGTCAGTGAAATCTGCTGTGTATTTTACACATAGAGCATGTCTCAGTTTGGACTAGTCACATTCCAAGTACTAGATAGCCATGTGTGGTTAATGGCTACCATATTGAACAGAGCAGGTCTGCACCATTTTTGGTGCAAGTTTTCCTGTCATTCCTCTTAAACCTTCAAGGCAGCTCTTGGTGTTCATTGAACATCTCTGATTACTCCTTCTTTGCTGACTTTTCTTTCTCTCTAATTTGTCATTCTATGAAAGTTGCTACTTCCAGCCCTCCCCCTCCTACAGCAAAAAGATCTGCCTCGCTCCTTCTGTGCCTTAGTTCTACCTCCTTTGGGCACTGAGTACCTAGCATGTCATGCCAAATCCATGGTATGGCCATGAACACGTTGCTTCAGTCAGGCTTAAAGGTAGAAACTGGGAAGAGACAGCAAAAGTCTTCTAATTTTCCCCTTTAATCCATCTCGTTGCCCAGAACCAATTTCCAGTGCATGCTTCGAATGCTTTTTGTTCTTCCTTCCTTTCCTCATCCCCTCAACCTGTGGCTCATGTCTTCATACTTTTGCAGGGACATTCTACAGAAATGTCTTGATGCATCATTGACTGTACTTATCACTCAGGCTTTTGGACAGCAGCTGATATAATTTAAAAGCTTATAAAAGTGCACTTGGAATATCTGTGCAGCTGTCTGCGGTGGCTACTGGAAGGACACAATGACTGATTTATTGGGTGGCAGAACATTATGGTTGACATGCTCTTGGTTATTTAGGGTCTCTTATTTTAGTATCAGAAGGACTCAGAGCCTATTTTGTGTACATCCCACAGCACACATGGCGAATGTGATCTAAGAGGCTGCTCATGTGTGTGAATACCTCATAATGAGATATAACACGCTCATGATGATCTACTTACTTCTGAGTTTTGTGCCAACTTGTTTTTATATTTCTTTTCAGAGTGCATCTGGTAGTAAGAATGTGTAGCTGTAGAAAGACAGCATGCTTTAACAGGCAGGTATGCAAACAGGATATATTGAACATTACCATAGTTCTCTAACTACATTCTCTTAAAGGGAATAGTACTGCCTTACAGGAATAGTATCCTTTAGGAGTTGAGATAGTACTTGCCAAATCTAGGGATGAGGTCAGTAGATACTGTTTAAAAATCAAAACAACTCACTCTTTCCTGACTTTCATCACTGCTGGCATGTGTTGGATGACAAGTCTTTGACTCACAAAGTTTAATAGGATTATCTGAGGGCTCAAGCTTCACACCTGTTTTTAGAGATTAGTGAACACCTGTTTGTACCCATTTTTCATCCACTCAGATTCTATATTAACTGTCCCCATTAAAGCATTCTTGAAATTTCTAGATCCCTCCCACTTTAGCTAAGAATATGTAAAACTCACTCCCACTACTTAATAAAATAAATATCTCTGAAAGTTGGTTATATTCATGATCCACTGTACTTTGAGGAAACCCTCACATCATTCTTCTTAGTTGAGTTTTTATAGGGCTGACTGCATTTTTGTGAAAAATTATTTTTTTTATAAAATAAAATAAATTAATGAATAAATTTTATAGCTCTTGATAAAATACTCTCTGTGTGTTCTAATGTGCACATTGTACATATCCCCTAGCTCTAATTGGGATACCAGAAAAACAGACTATCTTCAAGTGATTATAAATACATCAGCATAATACTTTAAATATGGGGGCTGGCTAGATAATGTGTATATTATGCATAGATTACCAAATATTCCGAAGAAAATGAGGCGTACTTCACATGAAAACTGCTGTAAGTTCACCTATATTCCTTTCTTTGCACCCACCCAATGGGCTAAAATGCTGGTTAACAAAGATTTCCAATTAGCAGAGAGCTGGGGAAATTGTCCCATCCCCTATATTACTGCCTGTTCCATGCTAGAAAATGCTATAAGTTGGTGCAGACCTTTTGATCTCATACTCAGCTTTGTGATAGCAGGTCTATAATGGTCCCGGGGTGTCTGATTCTCGGTGAGCCTCTAACTCTAACATGTGTATATGGTGTGTGCACATTTATTGCGGGAAACTTCAGTCTGAACCTAGCTTTCCCCTTGGCCATCTCGAGGCTGTTGCAGGCAAGACAACCTGGCTAGAGAAAAACAAAGTATCAGGCTTGAGATATGGCCCATTATTTTGAATGGCTGCCAGTATTCATTTCTCAACCTTGAAGTCATTCCCACTGATGACTGTGAGACTTTAGGTTACTCAAGATGGGTAGCAGGGAATAGGGGAAAGAGCATGGACTTTGAGGTCTTGTAGACTTGTGGACAAATCCTGTCTCTGCTACTTACTACACAGCCCTGGATAAGCTGCGTAACGTCTCATAAGCTCAGTCAGCTCATCTCTGCAATGATGATGTCATACCTACTACAAAATTGTTGAGAGAAGCAGAGATGAGGCCTCCAAATCAACTAGCAAACTGTCTAGGTCGTAGCAGTCTCTTAAGAATCAGTGGCTATGATGAGATCATACGGATAACTCTGTACAGGATCTGAGAGTAAAAATCCAAGTCTCCTTTAACTGCGATAAGGAATCTACATCCAGGGGGCCCATGTCAAGTTATGGCATCATTTTAAAATGTACGAGCTTCTTTCAAGTTCTTTGCTATTTGTTGTTTTAGCACTGTATATGGCTTGTATTGTAAACCAAGTCTACATGAGTGTCAGTCACGCCCCTAGCCACTTGTAATGTCAATGGAATTTTAATAACCCCTCCATTTATTTTCTGGATATAGATTTTCCACAATTGCAGCAAACTAAATATTTTTGCATTGTCTTTCTTATAGCAGAAAATATAATTCTACATATGCTGTTTAATATCTTCATATGGGTTTATGTAACTATTCTCAGATTCATACTCATATTCAGGAAAGAATTTATATTTTAAAAGAATACATGATTTATGGACTGTATGGGAATCTATTTTGGTTCTTTGCTAGGAAATTTTGAATTCTTCATGCCATGTGATCTACTGAACTGACAAGTCATTTTCAGGCTTTTCTGGAATTATTTTGTTTTTTTCTCTTAAGCATGTAAAGGTTGAAATGAAGAAAAATAAAAAACTCAATCATTTTAATATAATCCATGAGATTATTTTATATAAAGAGAAATTAGTTTTAAGCTTTGAAAGATTGAGAAATTATTTCTGAATTTTTACTCACTTCTGACTATTTGAATTTTGATCTTTCTTTATGACTTCTTACCTAGGTTACTTGCTGGTTTCAGAAAACCATCAGAGATTTACAGGAACAAAGTCTAGGTTCATCTCTTTCAGACAACGAGGAGCTAATTCGTAAGCATGAGGAATTGATAATAAAAGCAAAGGTAAGAGACATATTAGACACATTAAAATATAATTGACAAATGCATGAACTTTTCTTGAATATGCTTCTATCGGTAATTTAGAGGAGAACTAAAAAACTCTTTTGAATAATCTACTATTTACATAATAAAGATCCTGATCACATTAGCAAATACCACTATGCATTGATTGAGCTTCTAGAATAATAATAAACAAAACAATAGCTTCTACAACAATAACTATATTTTTTTGAGTAGTTACTATGTACTGGGCATTATCTAAATTATCACAAACCCTTAAGGGGTAGGTATTATTTTCCCCATTTTATGGATCAAATCACAGAGGCTTAGAGATTCAAAGTAACTTGACCAATGTAATAGGTCTTGTTAGTGGCAGAGTTGAAATTCAATTCTAGGTTTTGTCTAATTCCAGGGCTCAAGCTCTTAAACATTACACTTTGTTACCTTTCTAAAAAATTTTATTTCTACACTGAGGTCTTGCTACAATATCACTTTTATGATTTCAAGGTATAGTTTGATTGCTGCTCCCATTTATGTTTCCCTAGTTCCTTAACTTGCTTCAAATATCTCAGTTTTGTAATAAGTAATAGCTACCAGCCAGGCAACCACTTGTAGTTGTGTAGAATGTGCAAAAATGGAACCATGAAATGCTAAAAGCAAAATGAGCAAAGCAGCCATGTGGCAGTTGCTCCTCTCTCTGTTGTGTCTTGTTATTTGGATATTTATGCATTTACATGTTGGGGGGGGCTATAAATATTTTCCAAAAGTTTTTCAGATGCTCCATACCGATCTGCAAGAAAACAATGTTTATCATAGCAGATTGGGTGGGAACAGTGAATAATTACTATCAAGATTTAGAGAAATTTATATTATTAATATCTTGGGTGGTTGATATTTGTAGGTAAAGCTAAGTCATAAAGCTCTGGAAAACAATGGGCCAATGCTACTAGACAATGGCTGAAAATAGGAAAGACAGTATGCTCATGCCTGAGAGGATAGAAGTTAGCAGGTAGGGGTGAAAGAAATAGATTGCATTTATTTAGACTTAAATCTTCTCATAGGGGTCATAACACTTTGTTTTGTTTTAGTTTAGTTTCTTTCTTCTGTTTGAACACTGCAGTGTATTATAGGTATTCAAAGTGTTTGGTTTGAATATTTGCTTGATAAAAGGTGCAGTTACAGAATACTGTTGACTGGTAATGACTGATCATTTTTCGAATTCTTTAAAATTTTTCAGCATTTGGTTTATATGTTTAGGAAGTTAAAAGCCATTAACATTCCCTACAAAAGTGGTACATCTGTTACAATTAATGGACCTACACTGACACATCATTATCACCCAAAGTCCATAGTTTACATGAGCGTTCACTCTTGCTTGGTATTGTACATTCCATGGGTTTGGATAAATGTGTAATGACATACATCCATCATTATAGAATCATAAGACTGTTTGCACTGCCCTAAGAACCCTCTGTGGTCTGCCTATTCATTGCTCCTTCCCCAAGCCCCTGGCAACCACTGATCTTTTCACTGTCTCCATAGTTTTGCCTTTTCTACAATGTAATATAGTTAGAATCATATAGTATGGAACCTTTTCAGATTGGCATCTTTCACTTCATAATATGCATTCAAGTTTTCTCTATGTCTTTTCATGGCTTGATAGTTCATCTCTGTTTAGAGCTAAATAATATTTCTGGATGTATGACAGTTTATTTATCCATTCACCTACTGAAGATATCTTGGTTGCTTCTAAATTTTGACAATTATGAATAAAGTTGTTATAAATATTCATGTGCAAGTTTCTGTGTGGACATAAGTTTTCAGTTCATTTGAGTAAATACCAAGGATCATGATTGCTGGATTGTATGGTAAGAGTATATTTAGTTTTGTTAGAAATCACAAATTGTCTTCCAAAGTGGCTGTACCATTTTGCATCTCCACTAGCAATGAATGGGATTTCCTGCTGTTCCACATTATTGCCAGCAATTGGTTTTGTCAGTGTTCTGGATTTTGGCCATTCTAATAGTTGTGTGGTGGTATCTTGTTGTTTTCATTTATATTTCCCTAATTATATATGATGTGGAACATCTTTTACATGCTTATTTTCCTAAATATCTTCTTTGGTGACATGTCTTTTAGTCTTTGGCTCATTTTTTAATCAGGTTGTTTGTTTTCTTATTGTTGAGTAGAAATAATTTTTAATAACATATTTTATTATATAAAGTGCATGATAGAAAATTTCAAAACTATAAGGAAAAAATTGCTGATCCTTCAACCCAAAAATAATCATTAATATTTTGCACATTCCCTTTCAGTCTTTTCACATACAACCCTAGAAACACACAGCATTAGAGTCATGCTTTTTTCCCCATTTAAAAGTTTATCATAAGTATTTCCTAATGTAACCTAATATCTTTTAGCTGAAAAATATCCTATTCTATGGATGAAATCAAATTACGGTATTACATATTTTATTATTTAAGCAATATGAATATCCAAGCAAAGGTTGTAAAAAGGATTCTAATTCCTGATAAACATCATTATGTTCCAGACAAGTTTAATGTCTTTCTTTATGTATACATTATTTATATATTAAATTTTTAGTCTGTCTAGTGCATTAATGTTCTGGGAGCAATGCAATACCTGGAAGTTAACTGTAATGCTATAATGGGTTGTGCTTATATGGAGGAATATAGGATCGGATCCCTATGTCACTCTCTATGTAAACGTGGGTACGCTTGATCTCTCTGAGCCTCACTTTCCTCACCTGTAAGGAGAAGCCTTGAAAATTCAATTAGAAAATATTTGTGAAAGCACCACATTTTGGTAGTGCCTCCCAAAATGTTTTCTTTCTCATCCATAGTGTAAAGTTTCAAATAGTTTTCATCAGTGGTTTTTCAATGATCTCATTTCTTCTTCTTAGAGAAGAAATCCAATTTTATATGTCCTTAAATAGTAAGCAGCATATTACATTTTGGACTTTTGTTTGGGTGTGGGTATGAGGAGAGGAATGGGAAACATTCCTTTCAAAGAAGATTTAACATAGAAACAAGGCATCAAGCTGGGGACTCATTAGTGAAACTCAAATAAATAATCTGGTAACACAGAAAAAGCAGGTGTTTCGGCTACCCACAGTTAAATTGAACAGCAGGGAGCTGGTGTGCATGGCTTGTTAGTCTATTCAGTAAGTTCTTTCTAAATAAACTTTGAATATGTCTCTATCATTTCTTATTGGAATAAGTTCAAAACAAAAATTACAGAAACTTTCAAAAAACTCCTACTACATGTGATACTTGATTCAGAATGTGTTGAAATGATTGAACTAAAAGTTTTTTTAATACAACCTTGGACTATGGGTAATTGTTTAAAATTATACTTCATTGAATAAGAAAAAATTATTTTTATTTTATATATGTAACAGATAAAGAAATAGCAGACATAGATGATTATAAATCATCCTTTGGTAAGAACTTTAAATACTCTTAAATCGTATTATACATAAACTCAATGCCCCAAGGCTTGAATTCAACCTTTGAAGCCCAGAATTAGTTGTAAGATGTATTAAAACAATATGTAAACAAATACTTGCTTACTAACTCCTCTGAGGAGGCATAATCATTAATTTTCTTACACATCAGAAATAATGTTTATAGAAGAACTGCCTTCAGGAACCAACCTGTACTTCTATAGCTTCAACCTTTGGTTCAGTTCTGGTCCTTTGTAGTTGGTGCCATTGGGGAGTGTTTGGATCAGTGCTTTTCAGCTCAGCTTCACATTAGAGTCACCTGAGGGGCATTGAAAAAATACTGATCTAGATCTCTTTCCCAGAGGTTCTATGTAGTTCTTGGTGGGCATCAGGCTTTTTGAACAAAATTATTGTCAATCCTGAACTAGGAAGAAATAGAACTCATCAGACCAATAACAAGTAGCGGCATTAAATCAGTAATAAAAAATCTCCCAACAAAAAAAAAGCCCAAGACCAAATGAATTCACAACTGAATTCTACCTAACATAAAAAGAAGAACTAATATTAATTTTCCCAAAACTGTTCAAAAAAATCAAGGAGGAAGGAATTCTCCCTCACTCATTCTACAAGGCCAGTATCACCCTTATGTCCAAACTAGACAAGGATACAATAAAAAAAGAAAACTACAGACCAATATCCCTGATGAGCATAGATGTAAAAATCCTCAACAAAATACTAGAAAATCATATCCAATAGCACATCAAAAAGATAATTCACCATGATCAAGTGGGTTTTATACCAGGGATGCAAGAATGGTTCAACATATGCAAATCAATAAATGTGATACATCACAAAACAGAATTAAGGACAAAAACTATATGATCATGTCAATAGACACAGAAAAAGCATTCAGCAGAATTCAGCATCGCTTCATGATAAAAATCCTCAACAAACAAGACATAAAAGGAACATACCTTAAAACAATAAAGGCTGCATACAACAAACCTATAGCCAACATCATACTTAATGGGAAAAAGTTGAAAGCATTCCCCCCTAGAACTGAAACAAGACAAGGATCCCCACTTTCACCATTCTTATTCAATGTAGTATTGGAAGTCCTTGCCAGAGCAATCAGGCAAGAGAAAAAAATAAAACGGATCTAAATTGGAAAAGAGGAAGTCAAATTATTCCTGTTCACTGATGATATAACCTTATATCTAGAAAACCCTAAGGACTCCACCAAAAAACTCTTAGATTAGATAAATGAATTTAGTAAAGTTTCAGAATACAAAATAAAGTTTCTGCTACTCTACAGAAATCAGTAGCATTTCTATCCACTAAAAATGATCTGGCTGAGAACTAAATCAAGAAGGCAGTCCCATTTAAAATAGCTATAAAAAATGTAAAATATGTAGGAATATATTTATCCAAGGAGTTTAAGGATCTCTTAAGGAAAAAATTGAAGATGACACAAACAAATGAAAAGACATCACATGCTCATGGATCTGAAGAATTAATATTGTTAACATGACCATAATACCCAAAGCAATCTATAGGTTCAATGCCATCCCTATCAAAATACCAACATCATTTGTTGCAGAATTAGAAAAAAAACAACTCTAACGTTTGTACAGAACCAAAGAGCCTGAATAGCCAGAACAATCTTGAAAAAAAAAAAAAAAAGCTGAAAGCTTATACTGCAAGCCTAAGTAACCAAAATAGCATGATGGCATAAAAATAGACAGATCAGTTGAACAGAATAGAGAACCTAGAAATGAAGCCACATACTTACAGCCAAACGATCTTTGACAAAGTAAAAAAAAAAAACATACACTGAGGAAAGGACACCCTTTTTAAAAATGGTGCTGGGAAAATTGGATGGCCATATGCGGAAAAATGAAACTGGACCCCTATCTCTCACCATATACCAAAATCAACTTAAGATGGATTAAACACTTGAATGTAAGACCTGAAATCATAAAAATACTGGAAGAAAACCTAGGGAAAACACTTCTGCACATTGGTCTAGGCAAAGAATTCATGACTAAGACCTCAAAACAGTAGCAACAGAAACAAAAATAGACAAATTGGACTTAATTAAACTACAAAGCTTGTTATGTACAATAAAGAAATAATCAGAGTGAACAGACAACCTGTGGAATGGCAGAAAATATATGAAAACCATATATTAGGGAACTAATATTCAGAATTTATAAGGAATTCAAACAATGCAAAGAAATCCCCAAATAACCACATTAAAAAGTGGGATAAGGCCATGAATAGATATTTTTCAAAACAAGACAAACAAATGGATATTTTTCAAAAGAAGACAAACAAGCATATGAAAAAAAAATGTTCAACATCACTAATCGTCAGAGAAATGTAAATTCAAACCACAATGAGATACTGTCTTACACCAATCAGAATGAATATTATTAAAGACAAAAAAATCGTTGTTGAGGGTGCAGAAAAAAGGGAACTCATATACTGTTCATGAGAATATAAGTTAGTACAACTTCTATGGAAAACAGTATGGAGATTTCTTGAAGAACTAAAAATAGAACAATCCAGCAATCCCATTACTGTGTATCCACCCAAAGCAAAAGAAATCGGTATATAAAGAAGATACCTGTACTTGTATGCTTATCACAGCACTATTCACAATAGCACAGATATGAAATCAACCTAAGTGCCCATCAATGGAGGACTGGATAAAGAAAATGTGGTATATATAATAATAAATAATGGAATACCATTCAGCCATGAAAAAGAATGGAATCATGTCTTTTACAGCAACATGGATGAAACTGGAGGCCATTATCTTTAGTGAAACAACTCAGACACAGAAAGACAAATACCACATGTTCTCACTTATAAGTGGGAGCTACATAACATGTACACATGGAAGCAGAGTATGCAACGATGGACCATGGAAACTCAGAGGGGTGGGTGGAGTGGAGGGGATGATAGGAGGTTGCTTGGTGGGTACAATGTGTGTTGCTCCAGTGATGGATGCACTGAAGGCTCTGACTTCACCACAATGCAGTATCAATGTAGCAAAATTGCACGTGTACCCCATGAATATATATAAACAAAAATACATTTTAAAAATGTACTGTCGATCTTAGAATGTTGGGGTTTTTGTCAAAGAAATCACATTTCTTTATCAAAGAAATCCAGATTTCCTGTTACTTCTGAAAAACTAGAAGATCCGGCTTGCCAGGCTTACCTTCCCACATAGACATAGTGACTCTTGGCTAGAGTCCAGCAATACTTGTATCCTCTTGAAAAGGCATTCCAGTTTGCCACAGTCTCCACCATTCCTTATTACCTCTCCCCCTCCCATTATTGCTTCATTTATTCACATTCGTTTGGCCCCTTGTAAGCATTTGGATTTGATACCTAATGAGCAGTGAGATACCATCTAA
The DNA here is from genome assembly GCA_008086735.1 of Cheirogaleus medius. Taxonomy (NCBI): domain Eukaryota; kingdom Metazoa; phylum Chordata; class Mammalia; order Primates; family Cheirogaleidae; genus Cheirogaleus; species Cheirogaleus medius. Next base: position 24,313,901 of record VBSM01001562.1, on the reverse strand, counting down.
TCAAAGTAGCAGCTTAAACTGATTTGCATGTTAGAAAATTACCTCGGAAACAATGTGAGTGATAGTAATGGGAGAGAGTGAGATTGAAAACAGGAAATCACTTAAGAAACTATTGTAGTTTGAATGGGAATGACTTTAGGTAAGGCATGATTTCTTTCAGGATAGAGGTTATTAAACTCCATCTTCTAGGCTTAAAGGAAACTTACAGCCTTGTTATTCAAGGTGTGATTCCCAGACAGCAACAGTAGCATCTGAAAGTCGTTGGAAATGTAGAATCTCAAATTCTACCTATCAAACCTATTTAGTCAAACTCCGTGTTTTAACAAATTCCCTAAGAAGATTTGTATTCACACTAAAATTTAAGAGGCACTGATCTGAGGTTTTTCCCTTGTGTTTCATGTGCATGTTCTCCTTAATTTTCATAGATGACTATATATTGTTTGTAAAGTCCTTGATTAACAATAATCTTTAAACTTCTGGGAAAGAAGCAAACAGAAAATGGTGTATAGAAATATCATCTTCAATGTTTTAATATAGCAGCATTTACATTCCTCAGCTTCAAGATTAAAACCATCTTCCATGATTCATCATCTAATCCGATTTTCCAAGTGATTGAAAATATTTTCCAGTTGTTGCTGAGTGATTTCATAAATTGGATTTGTGATCTTGGCACCAAGTTCGTTCAAATAAAATTATTTGGAGATCATTAAAAAATACCAGTGCGTAGGTCCCACAGAAATTTTATTCAAAGGAAAAAGTCAAGTTTAAAGTTACAAAATATTTATAAATATGAGATAAGGAAGTAAAGTAGAATCTCTTGAAAGCTTATTTGATTATTTTAAATGTATAATTATCAATAAAGCCAGTATAAGAAAATGATTCTTTAAAAATCTGTTTATTGTTTTATTTTTTTGATTATATTGTATCTTCTCATTTTGGAAAAAATAGAAAATACATAAAACTAAACAAAAGAAAATAATTAAAATCACACATATTATGTGGGTATATATGGAAATGGAAAGGAAATATAAAACATATACATACATATGAATATTCCAAAAGTGTGTGATTGTGTGTCTATGTATACACTATATATGTGTGTGTTCGTGTACAAAATTGTGCATGCATTGTTTTGCAATGTAATTTTTCCAATTAGTGTTATATCATAAGCATTTCCTCATTCTAAGACATAGTATAAATATGTTTTTTAAGGATTGCATGTTACCAAATTGTGTAGATATACCATCCATTATTTGAAGCAGCAATACATATTGTCTTAGAGTATGGCAATGGAGTGAATGGTACATTCATGAACTACCTGGAGTTTTAAATGGCAGGTTCTGATTCATCAGGTTTGGGGTGGGGCCTTAGTGTCTGCATTTCTAACAATCTCCAATGTAATGTTGGTGCTGCTGGTCTCTGGACCACCCTTTGGTTAACTAAGGGTATGAAGGAAAGAGCTGCAGAAGGAAAGAGTATAAGTGACAGATTCAAAGTACTGGGTCATTGTTAGAACTTAGAAGATATAGATCTAGATAAATATTTGAGTCTTTTAAGGTGTAGACATGACAGTTTAAGCTTAAAACTTAATTTCTTTTGCTGTTTATATTTATTCCTGGGCCCATTACTCAGGTAATTGAAGATCGAAAGACAAATATTTAAATTCTCTGACTGTTCCTTTCTAAAAATGGGAATATTCTCTCAGAAGTAGCCCTTATATGAAATATTTAGTACAAAAAGAACTACTTGTATGTCTCTCAGGTGGTTCAAGAGGTATGTAGCAATATCCAGAGTTTGTATATCATAGTTTCCAGGTTATCCAAATATTTTCCATGTGTTTCACATGCAATGTTGAACAATTTCCTTCTCATTGCTGCACATATTACCTCTATAAAGAAGCTAACTATTCTGCTATTTGAACTTTCATTACATTCCCAAATTCCTTCACCAAGGATATGTGAAAAAATTATAAAATCACTATAAAACATAGTGTTTCAACTATGTTTGTTCAAATCCACTCACATCATATCTGATGATGACAAAGAAAATCTATAAAAGGACACAGAGTCTGTTTCTCTTATAATGTTTCATGTAATTTAAAAAATAAAGTGGGGGGGCCTGAATCAGAAATGTCTCAAGGCAGAAATTAAGTGAGCTCCCCAAACAGTAAGACACCTGCATTAATGCCTTTCAGTTCCTCTGTCTTCATTTTAGTGAATAATTTGTTTTACTTGTCTGATTTTTTAATGAACTTCCCAATTAAAAGCAGATGTCATTTTTCACATAACATAAATTAGAAGCAATTTTATTGCTAACATGCAAAATATATACAAATAGTATTGAACTTTCCAGCAAGCATCGAGAAAGTCCACAAAAATGATGGGATTTTATCACTAGTAATGCTATTCTAGCCTTAACTTACAGGTCAATGTAAAGCTTAGTAAACCATATGCTTTCATTTACAAGGGAAATTTTAATTTAGAAAGTCTCCCAGAAATATTTATGGCCATTTAAGAAGGCGGTTAAGTAAAGAAAGCCAATAAAGAATATTGTATTCTGTGATCACTATGTTTAAAACTACCTGCTGTCACTTTGCTTACAGATTGTTTACCAGCTCATTAAGTTTAATTGCTTAGAAAAAGTTTTCTTAGTTTTGACTTTTCCACATACATCTTCTTTTTTTTTTTGGACATTTGTCAGCCTTTTAATAAAAATTCCCACAAAGCATGGCTTTTAATAGTTACTATTATTACAATAATGTTATAGTATATATATATAATATGCTATTAATATAAAACATGGTAATAATATTGCTATCATAATAATAATAGTGAAATTAAGTTTACTCTAAATGAACACCTGAGAAGGCATTTTCTTATGGTTTAACTCAGTCATGGCTTAAATCACCTACAACCTTCCTGTGCTAATTTAGCATCCATCTGGTGACTTATTCAATGCCCTAGCCTTGGTTTTTCTTACCTTTTTATTCCAAAGGGCTTTATTTTCAGCTCCCTCCAGCTTCCCACTCTTGTAGCTGCCACTTTGTTTTATGGCACCACCCAAAACTGCTGTCATCATAGCCTTCTTTTCTTTATTTTTCCTGGGCTAGGTCCTTGTACTACTCAGCCTGGGCCACAAGGGCTGTTGTGAATTACTCTGATCATCCAGTTCCTCTATTTCTTCCTAATTCTGAAAGATAAGAAAATTAGCACAATTGTTTTGGTTGGTTTTATTTAAAATGTAATTTATTTATTATCAGATAGCCTTACAAATTCCTTTATTTTTCATCTGCTAATTCCCTACCCCATTTCCCATAACTAATCCAAAACCTTCATGCCCTTTTAAATTCTCAACCATGAACAGTGTGTAAGTGTTCCTTTCTCTCTATTGTTTTGGGACTTTTTGGTAAAAGCCAGGGGTAGGTGATATCTCATTGTGGTTTTGATTTGCATTTCTCTGATGATTAGTGTCGTTGAGCATTTTTTTCATGTTTGTTGGCCATTAGTCTATCTTCTTTTGAAAAGCTTCTGTTCATGTCTTTTGCCCACTTTTTAATGGGATTGCTTGATTTTTTCTTGATGATTTGCTTGAGTTCTTTGTAGATTCTGGTTATTAGCTCTTTATAGGACGTATAGCATGCAAATATTTTCTTCCATTCTGTAGATTGTCTACTTGCTCTGTTGATTGTTTCCTTGGCTATGCAGAAGCTTTTTAATTTAATGAAGTTCCATTTATTTATTTTGTTGTTGCTGTGATTGCTCTTGGGGTCTTCTTCATAAATTCTTTGCCTACGCTGATATCTACAAGAGTTTTCCCAAAATTTTCTTCTAGAATTCATGTCTTAGATTTAAACCATGAATTAAATTAATTCAAGTCATCTTGAATTAATTTTTGTGAGTGGTGAGAGATATGGATCCTGTTTCAGTCTTCTACATGTGGTTATCTAATTTTCTCAGCACCATTTATTGAATAGGGATTCTTTTCTCCAGTGTATATTGCTGTCTACTTTGTCAAAGATCAGGTGGCAATACATGGATGGTTTTACACCTGGGTTCTCTGCTCTGTTCCACTGGTCTATGTCTCTATTTTTGTGCCAATCCTATGCTGTTTTGGTTACTATAGCCTTGTATAGATAAAAGTCTGCTATGGAAAATAGTATGGAAATTCCTCAAAGAACTAAAAGTAGACCTACCAACTGATCCAGCAATCCCAATACTGAGTATTTACCCAAAGGAAAAAAAGTCATTTTATCAAAAAGACACTTACACTAGAATGTTTATTGCAGCACAATTCACAATTGCAAAGATGTGGAATCAATCCAATTGCCCTACAATTCTTGAGTGTATTAATAAAATGTGGTATATGTATACTATGGAGTTCTCCTCAGCCATAAAAAAATGAATTAATACATTTTGTAACAAGCTGGATGGAACTGGGGACCATTCTCCTAAATGAAGTATTGCAAGAATGGAAAAACAAACACCACATGTACTCACTATTAAATTGGAACTAACCGATAAACATTTATGTACAAAGATGAAAGTAAACTCATTGGAAATCAACAGGAGGGAGAGGGAAGAAGGGGATTGGTGAAATCATACCCAACGGGTATAATGTCCACTATCTGCATGATGGGAACACTTATAACTTTGACTCAAGCAGTACAAAAGCAATCCATGTAACCAAAACATTTGTACTCCTATAATAATCTGAATTAAAAAAAAATTTTTTAAATTCTCAACCACAGAGGAGCCAGGCTTTACCCAAACTCAAAGTTGCTTAGTCATACATAGTGAAATTTCTTGCTTTTTTCTCCAAATTTTTTGTCTCTTCTTCCTGGCTTCTCCCCCTTTTTTCTGTTTCCCCACATTTACAGGGGAAATGGATCCTATTCTAGATCCCACTGGTCCCATCCCCTCCTCACTTGTATGTCTTCACACTTGACACTTCATTTTTCAGTTTTCCTTCATTCTCCACCCCACTTCTATTCCTCTTTGGCCTAGGGAACTCCCATCCATTTGTTTGAGGTCTCAGCTCAGACATTACTTCCTATGAGAAACCCTTATTAATTCCCCAGACTAGGTTAGCTCCATTTCTCCCAGGATCCAGAATCAGTCTCTGTGTCTCCTGGCTGACCCCAGCACCCTTGCATCCATGCTCTGGCTCCACTATCTCTCCCGCTTGGGTCACCCCTTGCCTTCTCCCCCAGACCCATCTCTCTGTTCACCAGTTGAAACTCCTGCCCATTTTTAAGATCCTATAAGAGGACTTCTCAGATTCCCCAAATCAAAACTGATTTCACTTTCTGCTAAACACTTGTTTTGTTTTCCATGTGAGCTTGTGCTCTTAAGAGGTACTGAATAATGCCTTTTAGATTGTTCCATGTTCAATGTCAGAGAGTTAGAAAACGCCCATCCCTGTATCATTTGTGGCTGGTTCACAGTATTGAGTATGGAATGAGAGTCCTGTGCATGTACTTAGTGATAAGCTGAAAAACTAAAGCCTGCAAAAGAGGGGATATGTTGAAGAAATTCTAGTCTTGACTAGATTTTGTTAGAAGACAAGTGATTTCTTCCATATCATTAGAAGAAAGATTTTTTTCCTGTAACAAAGATAGAGTATATAACTATTAAAAATATAGTTGTAAAAATTTTTCAATGAAAGTTAAAAATAACTCTATGGGTATACATAGAAGTTTGGGAAGGAAAAACCTGATCAGATTTATAGGTTTTTTTTGCTTTTTGTTTTTTCACCCTGTGTTTCCCTTTTAAATCAGTGGCTGTTTTGTCTGAGACAATGATGTGAAGAAAGTAGAAAGTAGAAATGCTTCAGTTTCTTTGTGAATTAAGACTAATGATATCCAACATGGCACCAGGGCTATTTAAACTCATGATGGATTGGTGTGTTAATCATTCAAGGAGTGTAATGGCAAGGATTTTGTTTATTTGTCATTGTATCTTCTACAGCTCAGCTCAATACTTATTGAGTAAATGAAGTAATTTGTAAATCTAAAGTTAAATTTTAGGTTTAGAAGTCATTAATACAATAATGTAATTTTCACAGAGTCAAGTTATTTGAAAGTTTGAAGGTTAAAGCTACTATTATGGCCGGGCGCGGTGGCTCACGCCTGTAATCCTAGCTCTCTGGGAGGC
>VBSM01001562.1:24274754-24307592 GCA_008086735.1 Cheirogaleus medius | reverse complement strand
AAAAAAAAAAAAAAAAAAAAGCTACTATTATTATATAATCTATCCTCCAATTATCAATATGATTATACATAAACTTTCCTAGGTAATTGTTAACTGTTCATTAAATATCTTAAGATATTCTGGATCAATCGTTCCAAAATTTGACTGGTTATAAGTATTATTTACTTGCCCCTGATTTCAAAATACATATTTTTTCACTCTACCAAGAGAAATTATGATTCCGGGGATATGGGGTGAACCTGGAAGTATGTGTTTCTAAAACTTTCCCAGGAAATGCTAACAGTCAGTCAGGTTTAAGAGCAATTTTTTTAGTCTGTATTTGATGTTCACTGTGGATAAAACATTATCAATCGACCCTCCTTTCTATTAATAGGGAAATCCCCACAAGAGATGAACATCACAACCTAATAATTTCCCCCACAGTTGAAGTATATGTTGAGATCCTGAAAATATCTGCAACAGATTATCTAGAAAATGAAAAAGTAGGACCTTTGAGGACATTAATATAAACTGAGACCACCTAATCAACCCATGGCACAATCTGATTGTAGGAAAATTGTGTTAGATGAAAATATTTTGGGAAGCTAGACTTTTATTAAATGTAATTAAAAATGAAACACCAATCAGGCTCTGCTCTTTACTTAATCAAATAGAAGACAATGTAATTAAGGGGAACAAGAAATCTAAGGAAAACAAGCACAAGACACTAAAGAAAAAATAATGGTTCTTGGAAAACACAAGTCTTGGGAATATTTCCCATTGACTTCTCATGTAATTAAATTTTCATCTAGAAACTATATTGAACTAAGGAAGAGAAAATAAATACATTTCTGCTCCAATCACCATTTTAAAGATTTGCTTATGAGCGTGGTTCGTTGCAGTTTTGATTTTCAAACTTTATTTTGTCACACATCCATTTGCTTCAGGATTTATTAGCAACAAGCACCCTGCTTTATGCTGCTGAACTGTGGGCTCCACTCAGCGGCCAAACATTGAAGAGAATAAGGGAAATACAAGCCTTCCAAGCCATGGTTTTGTTTTGTTTTTTTTTCCTGAAACTTTAAAAATATTTCAATGAACTAAGAGCCGGAAAAAAAAACCATGAACTAATGCTCGGAAATTAATTTGGCGATATCTGTCATTTCTATTATAGACTGTCAGTCCCAATCCAGGTAAGGCTAATTTATGGGTAATACAGGCAATAACCCAAATTTTGGGAGGGCCTAACATCCAGGAATTTGAAGCACAGCCAATCTGTCACTGAATTAAATGAGTCACTCGAGATGAGTCACTAGAGAAGCAGAAGGATGTATGTACCAACTGGTGGTGACAGTCATTGCACTGCAGGGAAAGTAAGGCTCAAAAAGCAAAATGCTCTGCCTGAAGCTACTTAACGAGTCTGAAATAAAAAGTGTACTTCTAGCTCCAGTTCTCTGCTCTTATGAGCTCTGCCTCATTCAGTAGCTGTGATTCTCTACCTTATGGCTGGGAGGTGAAACAGCACGCTTCTTTTATCTCTAGGTGAAACGCAAAATCACAGTTCTTCCTGTTGGCAATCTGTGCCTTTGCTGGGATGCATCACAGTGAGGGCAAAGTTCAAATGGCCAGTAGGCACTGAACTCTGCACTCTTTGGAGAGTGAGGTGAGCTATTTCTCTCCAGGATGACCTTGCACCTGAACAGGTCAGCATAGAAATACCTGGAAGAGAGAGTGAGGGGAAGAAATTGCGGCCCAGTATGCAATCCAACCTGATGTTATCAGAGAATTTTAGCTTTTTAAGGGCTCAATGCCACTTTTCAAACATACAAACACTTTTTAAAAAAAAAATTCTGCTCAAAGCAGACTTTCGAATATTCACTGATTAAGATTGCCAGGTTTATTTTGTTCTTACCATCTGTTAATGCAATCATGTAAAATTCTGTGATTTTGTATCAATGAGTTAATTCTCCTTGTGCTGAACCAAATGGGATTGTAGATTTAGGGATTAAGTAAGAAATGGGCTGTGTCTAATGAGATGGCCTAGGAATTAGCTATGCTTCAGGGACTATACATAAACTCAACACATGCTTATGCCAGATCTGATTTTGGTCAGTAATCTCCACCACTGATATTTTTTAGTAGTTTACAAATACATCCCCTATTGTTTCTTATCCATCTTTCTTCCACTTAAAAATTACATTCTGAAGTCAAGCTCATCATGAAAATTTACTGCATGGTGTTGGATCATTAAATCCCCTCATGTACAAGGAAGTCGTTATGTGGATAAAAGCTTGCTAATATACTGTGATTATTATTTTTTCCTTTTCAATTGGAGTAGCTAACATTTTACTTTTTGAATCTACTTGCTGGATAATTTTTATGCCAATCTATAACTTCATATAAAGAGCTAACCTGGGACTGAAAAAAAAAAAGGAAAGAAGAAATCTTTTCCACCTTCTTGTCTATCAGCACTAATCCTCTTAAAAGTACCCTTTCAATCAAGGGATCCAAGAGAAGCTCAATTTCCTCAGCAAATGGAATACTGAAAGGTGCAGTTAAAAAGGTTCCTACTGTGAGTGAAAAATGAAAATAATGGAATGACCTGTGGAGACCCCCTGAGCCCAGGAACACACAGTGCCCCACGTCTTTATTGGGTCAGAGATATGCACACGTCTCTGTCAAATTGAAAAGCCAAGGAAATGGCAGGCTTTGGCTTTCTGCTGGTGGGGACAAGTACTGGAAATATTTTATTGCAAAGTGACTGAACCCCTGTTAGAGGTTTAACACTTAGCAGGCGAGCAGTACCGGCTTAGAGAAAATGGACCAAGATTTTCTCCGTTGGGCTCCTCTGGCCTTGACAAGGGTGACGACTATATTTTTTAAATAGAGCGATGGATTCAGATGACTCTGGAAAGTTTTATCTCAAAAATAAAATAGTGAAAGCATCCCCTATGAAAAAGGGCTGAGGAAATACATCATCAGAATGGTATAGAAATGCATCCAAAACCGCCTATAGATTGCCCAAAGAAAACAGAACCAATTTTCTGAGAAGATTGAATAGAAATATTGAATAGACCCAGCTTCATTTACTACCCACAGAGTTCATGTGAAAATGTAATTAAGAAGACTGGGGATGGAGAATAAAAAAAAAAAAAAAAGATAAGAGGCACAAAATGGTTCTTTACAGCTTCTTTAGAAGGTCACAGCCCACTTTTCATAGCATGACGTGAAGCACAAGGTTAAAGCGGGTTTTCAAAGGCTTGGCTCTGCTCCAAAGGTCTCTCTTTAATGTTGTTTGTAAAATTTATACTAAAGGCAGATTTATGAACATTGTTACAGAACAAGTATTTCTCTTCTTAGTCATAGAAAAGTGATTCATTATTTTTGTCCAATGGCTAAGCAAAATAAGTCTGAGTTTGTACTATAAATTTCCAATTATGTCTGTAATAGTATCGTGTTTATTTTAAATTGTGAGGCTTCTGATTGCAAATCAGAAAATCTCATGGTCATATAAAACTTTTGTCATCTCCAAGGCCTTATTTGGGGCATATGGAAGTTTTACCTGAACTAATTAACTAATGGTTAATCTTTCTGTGATGGGAAAAACAGTATATCACTCTGCAAACAGCTGGGGCTGGGGTACTGGTGAAGAGAGTAGGCTCTAGAGTCAGACTCCTTGAGTTTGAATTCTAGCCCCTTCACTTACTAATGCTGAGACCTTGGGCAAGTTAGTAATCCCTCTGAGTCCCAGTTACTGCTGTAAAATGAAGATAATAATAGTTCCTACTTTATAGGGGCATGGTGAAGATGGAATGAAATAGTACATGAAAAGCATTTAGCACAGAGCTAACATACACAAAGAAAAATCTACCCTTACTGTCTTGAACAATACGTCCTAGAACTTAGTGTTGTCAAGCTGAGTACACAATGGCTGAAACCCATTTCTCTATATTCTAACTTCTTCCGCAATCTTCTTTGCCCCTGTCTTTCTAGCCCTCCCCCCGGACCTCCTGCCCCCGCCAGGTTCTCTATATTTGTTAGGTGGTCTTCCCCTAATAAGCATAGAAGGTTCTGGCCAATGCCAATTTTTTTTTTTAAAAAAGAATTACCTGCTTTATTCTGTGTCTTTATGTGTTAAGCATTTCTCCACCTGAGTTCATTGAAGATTAATGACACGCAGATCTTAACAGACAAAAGAAGAAAGCATGGTACAAAGAGAGGAAGTGGACTAATCGAGTAGCTAGAGGACTAGGGAAAAAATAAAACAGGAAAGAAACAAAGGCTTGTGAAAGCAGGTGAACCCAGTAAGTGATTCCGCTGCCCTTAGACACAGAATGTTTTTTTCCAGCATCGTTGCAACTGGAGCATGGGTCTCCTGAGATGATTAGCAAACAGTTTTTTTGGTCAAAAAGTTTTGGCCAAAATATTTCACATCACATTTCCCTCTAGAAGAGTCTCAATGCACATTAATAAATTAAAGATTCTGAGAAGTACTGCAGTAAAGAAACCTGTTTTACCTTGTTTATCTCATAATGCTGATCAATACATAATGCTAATCAATAACATTTTGGGAAACATTTCGCTACCATTATTTTAAAACTGGGAAACAGAAATGGCTTAAGTAAAGAAGAAATTTGGGGATGCTAATGAACCATAACAAAACTGAAGGGAAGAAAAGTGGGACTAACATTTAGTGAGTGCCTATTATAAGTGCCAGAAATTGTGCTGTTTTAAAAATATTTGCTATTCCCAATAAGTTAAATGAATTGTTTTTAAGTATGTGTGTGTGGAGGGGGTGGTCACAGTGCTTTATGAAAGAACATCATGGCACATATTAGTTTTCCTTAAAGGGAGACACATAAACTTTTAAAAATGAGGGATTTTAAGAACTCACATAGCGTATATACCTGCCCAAGAGTACTGCTTTTGCACTCACTGAAGAATCTGAAGATTTTGGAGTTTATTTTCAATTTTCTGGAAGGTAGTATGATATGCAGACCTTTGAACCAGTTCTGGTACTGCCACTTATCAGATATGTTACATACTCTTTTGATCCTATGTAAATATTGAAAAAAATAATGTATAATTTAAGTGTTTTTGAGGATTATAGTTACAACCCACAATTTTATTAAAGGTACTCCAAAACAAGCCAAATCCTTTAATCTACTTTCCTTACTCTTGTAACCATTGATCAAAATATTTTTCTTTTGTGCAAATACTAGAATGGGTTCTATGTGTACCACAAAATAATATGTATAATTTCTCCCTTTAACACCCACTAATTGTTGTTTAAAATCTACCATATTGTCTTTGTATGCATGTTCATAGAACCAGCATTTATTTCATGTATTTCATAAAGTAAGTACATATGAAAGTTAAATAAAATAACAATTTATGTGTTGTTAAGGGAAAGAACTACATTTTATTCTTTCTTTTTATTCCCCAGGACATCTATCCTAGCATAGTGCCAGGTACACAGTGTTTAGTGTGTCTTGTGAAATGAATGAATAGAAACAGTAATGGTAAATTGCACTAAAATTGTACTTATTTTATACAATGTAGTATAATAAATGTAACTTAATAATAGGACACTTTGCACTGAGGGAACAAAGCAGGATGGAGTCAGACTGAGATGTTTAAAGTCTGGTGCTAAATTTCCCATGCTTGAACAAATAGCCTATGCTATCATACAATCTCAGTTGAGATGGGTACCAACAGATTCACTAACAAGACAGCCATGTTAGAGATAACCATTATTTTATGAAACTGGATCAGGCTTCAGTCCTTTTGTAAGAAACTTGAATTTCCCTTCAAATAAATTGAATGTCAATATGTTTGCTTTACTCCAACTCTTATTTTCTTTCTTCTCTACTTACATTTTTTCATCCTCATGAACATTAAGTAGAAAACTACCTCTTTTCATTTTTTGAAACGTTTGTATACCATTAAGAGTGAAGCCCCTTGAGAGACAGAACTGAGGTCAGGAAGGACGAAATACTAAACAATAACAGCTATTAATTCTGCAACGAATAACAGGACTTAATTTCAGTTATAAGTGTAGGCAGACACAAAAACAACAGTCATGATATATACGATTTCTCTTCCTTTTCTTATACACATTTGCCTACACTGACCATGAGGCTGAAGTGTGGGAGAGATACTTTTTTATACTTATATGATTAAAAAGAGAACAACATAAGTTAGAGATTTAAAAACACCATTGACTGTATTTGAGGTGCGTTTCCAGGTAGAATTAACAGAAATGGAAATGACCAGTGTTCAGGTCAGTTGGGTGATCTATCAGTCACTCATCTCAACTCCCTACCCCTTTCTTCTGTCATCTTCTCTCCTTTTCTTCTTTTCTTTCTTTCTTTCTTTCTTTCTTTTTCTTTTGTTTTGCTTCTTTTCTGCATCTTTGCCTATTATGTAAACATCTTGGTACTCAAACCTGTAGTGCAGCATTTACTACTACAGTATTTATTATACTTTCATGATATGAAAATCTGACAGATTTCTGATACATTCAACCCATCTAAATGTTCTCTAAATCTTATCAGAGATTACAAAGGAGGGTGTCTTAATTAGTTCGAGCTGCTATAACAAAGTGACACAGACTGGGCAGCTTACAAACGATAGAAATTTATTTCTCCCTGTTCTGTAGGTGAGGAGTCAGCACGGTCGGGATGTGGTAAGGGCTCACTTCTGAGTTGCAGACTGCTGACTTCTTGCTGTGTCCTCACATGGTCAAAGGAGCAAGCAGCTCTCTTGGGCCTGTTTTATAAGGGTGCGAATCCCATGTGATTAGCATGGCACTAATCACCTCCCAAAGGCCCTACCCTCTAATACTATCACATTGGAGGTTAGATTTCAACATGGGAATTTGAGGGGGACACAAACATTAGTCCATACAGGGGAGATGTGTAAAATAAACTAAAGGAATGATCTCTTGTAGGAATGGAACTCTGCCATTGAGAAGCTGAAGACTGAGGCACTGGGAATCTTGCTGTCAAAGGACCATGTGGAGAAAGAACACCTGCAACTCTCTAACCAGAAACTTAATCGGCTTCAGAAAGAATTTGATCAACTCATGGTGGAAAGGAATACCTGGTTAAAAAAGGCGAATGATTTTTTTAACAGTGCTAACAAGGTCAGTGCAAGGTCAAGTTGATAATTTTAGGTAATCAGGCAGACCAGCAGGAGACCCATTACTTCAACAGGCTGAAGCCTCTCACAGACGTCAAAACTCCATGTAGAATTTCAAAATTGATAGTAGCAAAGAAAAGCTTTTAAAATATATTCCTACTGTGGTCATTATCCGGTTCTCAAAACTAAGAGACTCTATGCTTTCACGTGTAAAGGGTTACTTAAAAAAAAAATCTAATGAGGGTTTTATTAAGTTTTATTAATTACCATTGGTCTATTTGGGGGAACCTTTGTGCCTACATTGTAAGTATTTCTCACAGAGGAAGAGAATTATAAATATATCAAAGTTCTAAAAAACCTTAAAATTTTTATCGAAAGGCTTTGTTCTTTTTGTAAAGGCTTTGTTCTTTCCTTTATCAGGTAAAAATGCATGAATACTGCAAGCCTTCTGCATGCAAACCATAGGCTAGAAACAATGCCTGAGCCTGATTGCTCGGCCTGGGTCTTTCCTTTTTAAGTCAGCATAAGGGAAATCTTGCTTTGGACCTTCTCCAGGTCTTCTTGAGTTCAAGAAGTATTCTGCTTCTCCTTGTTGATTCATTAAATATTGATTGGGGCAGGTGGTTCCCATTGAGTGATAATGTTCACCTGTTCACATCACTTGAGTAGTGCTCAGTATGAGGCTGTTGATCTCATTTGAAAATTTTTCCACTTTTCTCAATACAATATACACCTTCAAACTGCCTTATTGGAATTGTTTAATACTTTAAATTACTAAAAATGGACAATGTGACAGGAAATGAATGGGGAGACCCCTGGAAGTTAGATACATTGTGACTTAAAATCACATCATTTTGAATACAATGTCCTGGTATATATCAAAATAGTGACTTAATTTTGAACTTCTTTACTAATAAGAAACTTTTTGAAAAGAATGAATGGTAAAATTCCAAAATAGAGGTGCTAGAATTATTGTAAAAAAAGATACAGAAATATTTACTGTTAAATTATTTGTTGTTTGGGATTTCTTTAAGAGAAGTAACGGATATAGCATATCACTGTAGCTATTGAACTAATTAGACGTTAGGTGCTAGTTAATTTTCAGCTGTTTTCTTTTTGAATAAAAGACTTAAATTTACTTGACAAGTTCATTTTACAAAATGAGTAGGTCATCATGCAAATCAATTAATATTATTTCTAAGAAAAACAGTTATGCAACATGTTGCTGTAAAACAATGCTTCTAGTACAAACCCTGTAGTTTATAACCTTGCAAAATGTAGAGTTTCTTTCATTCTCATTTTCTTATTCTCGCTTTCACTGCTCTCATTATTTGGTACTTTGCCAGGGAGATTTTTCTGCCAACATTATTCCTGGGCCTTGAGGAATATCTTTTGCAAAAGTAAAAATAAAAATAAAAGTAGAAGAAAAACAGAGTGGTTCCTTTTTTCTCAAATTCATACAGTAATTCAGGCCAGATCTTGAGAAGAAAATTCATGTTTCTTTACCCCAAAGACTTCTGATTTCTAGATTCCCTGTTTCATCATTTGAATGTCATGGCATGCTAACTATTCAGATTATAATAAGCTCAGTTAGGAGCTATCCATAAAATAGCACTTTCTAAGCTATGTGACACTCAGAAAGGTTTTTGAATTCTTTCTCCCTTTTCAAAGCATGAAGGAAATAATTTCAAACTCAAAATCTAAGAATTCAGCATGAAAGCTGATGGGTACTTTTACCTCAGCAAAAATAGAAACTGGAGCTTAGAAAGTAGAAGTTTAATCATGACTCTTGAAATTAATTCTTTACTATATTATAATATTAAGAAGCAATACATTATGAAATTATGTAGTGGGTAAATCCATTTAAATTAAAAAAGAAATTACTCTTACGACTTACAAATGATATTTTTCTTTTTGAATTATACTGTAGATTTTTCAACTTTTACAAAAATCTCACCACTTTACCCAATCTTTGGCATAGCACTCATAAATAACCCTAGTTTAAATAAAGGGCTGGATTTTAAAAATTAATATAATTTCAAAATTCCTTAAATTTTTTTTCTGGTCTAAAAATTCTGCTTATACTAGTGAATGGGGTATTTTCAATTTATGTCACCTACTTATTTCCAAAGCACTGAATTTTCCTTTTGAAAATTCACTTTGTTGTGCCTTGAGTGCATTGGGGTTTCCCAATTGTGAACCTTTTCCTTGTTAAATAAAACCAGGCTCCCAAGAACTGTGAGGGGTCTGAGATTGTACCCTACTTTCAGGCTGACTTGTTAACTTATCACAGTTTCATAGATGCTGGCAGAAGACACATGGCTTCTGGGTCACAGTTGAAAGGCTTTATTATAGGGAAACCAGTAGCCAGATGCCACATCAGCTTCCTCAGCCCCAATTCCCACAAGGGTGATGTGGATGGGCCAAGATGGATATCTGCACCCCCAGCAGGTGACATTCAGAAGAAAAACCCTAAGCTAGAGGAATCCTCTGTTTGATAGCAAGCAGTAAGCAAGCCTGTACTTTGTCTCAGAGGGAGACATGACCTCAACCCTAAAGGTTGTTAATTGCAGACCCAACACTGAGAAACAGTCCAGATGAAGAAGAATCAGGGTCTCGCTTTCTTGACATATGGGTAACAATGTGTAGAACACCAGAGACCCATGGAGAACTTTCCCAACACATGTAGGTCTGGATATTAGCACTGTGGGACTAAAAGATGAAGGTGGCCCTTTAAAAAAAGGTACTTTCCTCAAAAACCAGCTCCACTCTTGACAAGTAGAATTATTTTTTCAGCAAACAACATCTTGTTCCAAATTTGTTGAAGCTAGATCAATATTCTTTTTCAATTTCTGTGTCAAATACTAGTATAAAAACCAATGTTCCTATCGTAGATAATATATAAATAAGTGGGAAAGCCTGAATGTCTGCTTAGTAAAAAGTGACATATATGATTTTAAAAATACACTTTTTACGTTTTTTGAATTTTGGTAAAATAAAAACGAATGAATGCAAATTTGTTTGCAGAATGGACTGTTGTTAGTAAGTTTTCCATATTATACATATTTCTTTTCTCATCCATATTTTTATCATGTTTCTGGTTAAAATCATCAAGAAATCCCTCTTTCTTCCCATTTTCATTCATTTCTCTCTCTACAAATTATAGATAGGGGTATTATTATTTACTAGAAAAAACTCACAATAATTCCTTTTATTGAAGTCATTAAATAAATAGTGTGGTGAATTCATGAGAATAATGCTTCTTCTTCAGATATTCACTTAATTACTAAATATTAATATTTATTGAGCAACTGCTATGTGAGAACTGCTATGTGTTCTAAATGCTGAGAATACAGCAGAGAACAAAACACAAAAAATCCATAAGCCAATACATTTTCTAATTTGTGAAATTCATTAAAATATAATTATCGCCTAATTGTCTACATTGACAACAGTTCCCTTATTGCCTTTGCCCTGTAGTTCCCAAAGTGCAAGTGATTACCTTTTAATTCTGCTAGGGTTTGATCATTACCCAAAGCTCAGGAATATGTTTCTCACCCAGAGGAAGTGTCTGCAGCCTGTGGCTATAGAGATGGACATTTGAACGTGGAGTGAGCAGTAGATGGCAATGTTGACACACGAACATTAGGAACTTTGCCACTGCGTAAACCAGCCACTGGATTCAAGTGGAGATTGAGCCATATAACTCAAGAACCTAAGATACTTCCTTTTCTTTTTAGAGTTTCCTACTCTGTTTGGTGAACCTATTTGTTAAATCCCTTGGCAACAAATGCAAGTAAGGGTCAACTGTCAACACTGGATAATAACTGATTGAAGAACAGTTCCTGTAATTACCAGCTGTTGCCAAGAGTTATGAGGACATGGCATGAAATATGAACACAGCACTTATTACAGTAACTCATCTTGATCCCCCAAATCTTCATCCTTCAGGATTATAAATTATCTTATTTATTATATTTCTAGGGTGTTCACAAAAAAGAAGCTCTGGTTAATATTTCTTGATCACCCGAAATGTATTTATCATTGTTTAGGGTACATGGTTTAAATCAAACAGAGATAAATATATAATATGTCTCAAAAACATAACAGCATGAGCCTGTATTTATGCAACTATGACTGAACCCAAAACTATAAAACATGGCTGATAGGTCATAAAGTTTCATATCCCATGCCTTCCATTCACTGGCATGTGATTTTATTGGGAAAGCAAACAAAGGAGGCTGAGGCCAAATCCATTTTATGAACATGGTCTGATTTTGGGGGGCATCAGCCTGAAAGCAAAAGGTGAAACAAAAGTGGAGGTAGCCAAAGAAATGTCCAAAAATTAGTTCGAAATGTAATGATTATCATAGTTTCCATTGCTTCTGACATCGCTGTTGAAAATTCAATGACATTTTAAAAGATGGTATTGCTTTTTCAAGATATTTACAATGATTTAAAACAGTATTGCCTGTAGCAAAATCATTGTTTCAAATGAAAGCAAATTAATTAAGCACAGAATTCGGTACTTTTTTCATTTATATATAACATTTTGTCATTTTCAAAATAAATACATTTTAGGTCCAGATGTGGGAAACAATTAATTTAAATGGTCCAGGTGTTGTACAGAAGAAACATGTTCACGTAAAGTACCTAAAATAATATTATCCAGAAGGAATTTTTTGAGATAATGTAAATGAATTTAGGAAATTAGACTAATTGCTATTAGATATCAAGGAAAATGTAATTACTTTCAGTTTTGTAATTCTTCGACAGCCTATCTCAGATTCCTCTTTTCCAAAGCAACTTCCCTTTCTCTTAGAAACAAGTGAAGCAACTTGCTTTTCTTCCTTCCCTTCTTCGGTGTTTGCATTCAGCTAATGTGTTGGATTCCTATTGTTGCCATGCAACAGATGGGCACTTGAGCTAAAGCAATGGAAGATACAATCCCTGCCTTCCTTGCCCTCTCAGTTAAGTCAAAAGGAGAGGCAATGTGACAGAAGGGCCATGTGCTGTGGGAAAGCCATGCCGGAGTAAGCTCAGAGCATTAGGGACATAGAACAGAGACTCTTAACCTGGCCCAGGGGAAAAGTATCAAGAAAGTCTGCTCAGAGGAGGTGACCACTGAGTGACGTTTGGAAGGTTGGGATCAAAAAGCCTTGAGGGAGGGCTGGATGGTACAAAGTCATGCCATGTTTGGGGAACCTAAGATAATTCATATTGCCAGGAGTGTGGGATGTAAGCCCAAGGTGATGAGAGACAAAAGCAATAGAAGCAGGCAGGGGGTCAGGAAGAGTTTTGAAAAACATGCTAAAGAGTTTCTATTTTATGCTGAAAATGTCCTTAAATGTGTAGGAATATTTAAGAACTTGAAAAGTCATGATGAGGCAAACCTCACCACAAGAAACAGATGATGTCTTCCTTTGCCATCCTCCTGTATTCTGTCTGAGTGATTTCTTTAGGGTTTAGAAACCTCTGGTTTTAGAGCTCAGGTGTCAGGCCACTTAAACCACAGCAAGTATTTGATAAATATGGCTAAATTATTATCATAAAGTTATTAAACAGATACATACTAGAAAAATTATAGAAAAAAAGAGTGCCTTTTATATCTTACATCTCATGACAGCTCACAAATCAGTCCATATTTAATAGTCTAATAATGAAGACATTAAATTTTTCTTTTTTTGGAGACAGGGTCTCACTGTGTTGCCCAGGCTAGAGTACAGTGGCATCATCCTAGCTCACAGCAACCTCAAACTCCTGGGCTCAAGCGATCCTTTTGCCTCAGCCTCCTGAGTAGCTGGGTCTACAGACACCCACCACCATGCCTGGCTAATTTTTTAAATACATATTTTGTAGAGATGAGGGTTACGTGATATTGCTACAGCTGGTCTCAAACTCCTGGCCCAAAGTGCTAGGATTGCAGGTGTGAATCACCATGTTCAGCCTAAGACACTCAATTTTACTGTTCTTCGCTCATGAATTTCTTTTGCAACTAAGCTATTGATGGACTTCTAATTCATGAGTATACTCATTGATTTCTCTTCCATACATAATATCAGACTGTTGCATTTTTCTATTGTCAGTAAACATATTCTGTCTTGTATTATAGTTATTTTGGGGTAGATTTATTTTTTTTTGCTAAATTAAAATTTCTTGAGGGTAAGAAACATGTTCTTTTCACTTTGTGTTCATCAGAACACCTAAAACAGTGCTCAGTAACTATTTGAATGACTGAGAGCAGTGAAATTTTATAAACTGTGGATTTGCATGACTAACCACATGACACTGCTCATAAGAGATTATATTGATCCAAGATAACTGGAATGAGACCATTTTGAAAGAGAAGAGCCTAATTACTTTAATAGGCAAGGAACATGCATTTCAATCTCAATCTCTGTGTCACATCTGTGCAGGCGAGTAGCGCTGTGTGAAGGGCTTGTCATCACACGCAGCACCTCCTCTGAGGAGTTTCTAGGCAGCACTAACATATTTCTTATTATTTCCAGAATACTTCTCTGTGCCCTTTCGAGAGAAATTATGTCTTCATCTTTGTATGCTGCTCATGTTCAAAAAACTTTTGTTGGATGAATGACTGGCCATGTGACAAATCAATTTACATTTTTAGCTTGAGTTTTCCCTTTTCGAAAATAGACCTAATAATCCTTATCTACTTCAGAGAGTATCATTCAATAATAAAAGTTCGTATAATTGGTGATAAATTGTACAAAATTTTTTCAGGGTAGAGTTGGAATGTAAAATAAATGGAATCGTAGGGTATTAAGTGAAAATTTAGAAACGTTTGCTAGCATGACACTTTGCTAAAATAACAGTAGGTTTTGGAGCCAGGCTGCCTAGGTATGAATCTGATCTTAGATATTTATTAGCTCTATGACCTTGGCAGTCACTTAACTTCCCTGTGCATCTGACTATTTTATCTGTAAAATAGACATACTAACTATATGTCCCTCACAGGGTCATTGTGCTGTCTAAATAAGTTAATACACAGCTAGTGCATAGAATAGCTAAGCACTCACTAAGTGCTAGCCATTATTTTGTCATTATGTGTGCATTTGATATTGTGCTAGCTACTCTAACATGATTTAATGCTTTTGTTCATTTTCGTATCCTCAGCATGTAGCTGAGTACATGGTCCATAAATTTCAATAAATATTTTTTGAATAAGTAAAAAAATAAATGCTTTACACATTGTAAGGGAATATTTTCCATATTAATATTCCCAAGATCATCCTAAAATCATTTAAGTCAATTTAGATAAAAGAAACCAGAAATTATAAATAGTGATAAGCTGCCTAAGGTTCTATTTAATGGGCCTAGTTGTATTTCTAAGGTGGACTTGCCTAAGAACAAGTAAGAGAGAGTCAATACATAAACTCCGCCTTTCCGTGTTGATAAAATGCTTCAGATACATGCCACTTTCAATCCTAAACTCCTTTTTTCCCAGGGTTTTTTTTTAGCTTTTCAAATTGTGAGGCCAAAACCCCCCTTAGGAGCTAATGACTTTAAACACCTCTCATTAACATCACGAATCCACACTGGAACAAGGAGGGAGTTCTGGGGTCCAGGGGTAGGCCGTAAGGGGCAGCAAATATTGGGAGCTTGAAAGTCACATCACCCTTATGCCCTGATCTTCATGGCATTTGACAGCTTGGGCAGATTTGGGAGAGACCTGAATTAAGAATCAGCTCCCCAGACTGGAAGCCACCAGAATTTATCTCAGGTGATGTGTTCAGGAAAGAAAACCAAAGCTTTTGGTTTTTATAAACACTGAACGTAGGGGAAGTTTGAAACTCCATAGGTAATGGAATGCAGTGCTCTAATTAGAAACTGAGTTGGGTTTTGTGTCTTGATATTTACAAAGTTTCCAACCAAACTCATCCTCCACCCTCTAGATTCAGGAAAGGAAATTTTCAAGGTTCTGCAGTTTTGTTTTGTTTTGTAGTTGTTCAGTGTCAATTCTCTTTAAATTAATTGGTCAAGAAGCAAAGGATATTACTTACTAAACATCTTTGTGAAGCAACATGATAAAAGAATTATGCTGGATGACTGGTGGTTCTTGCTTAAACTTTTAGTGTCATGAATATTTAAAAAGAATAAAATGTGCCGTGTCTGATACCATCTCTGCTTGATTTGGTGCAGCCTGCCTTGGATCCTGTACTTAACAAGGGAAAAAGGAAAAGTCTTTATTAGCATCTTAAAGAACAAAAAGCAAGCAACTCCTTAGTCTTTTTCAAAGCAGGGCCAAAAAGAGCTGATTCATCTCCTCCTTATCTGCCTAAAAACTGAGTAATAACATGTAAAATAGTCAAGCAAAGCTAGAATCCAGAAGATAAAAGATTATCCTGTGCCTATATCCTTTTTTCCCAATCCAGTCATAATAGATTTATTTGACCTGCATATTCAAAGTTTGAAGAAAGAGTGAGATGTGAAGTAAAAAACAACTAAAGGTAAAATATTAATTCCAAAGGAGTTTATATGGGGATCACAGTGTTCTTATTGCCAGAAACAACCTGTTTTGTACTGTGTGTGCAACAAAGAGATTCTTTCCAGGCTGCATCCAGTATATCAGGTTCCTTATGGATATGGTAAATAGGAAAGCACTCAGTTCTATTTTGGGGGTAGATTAAGTGAGAGCAATGATACTTAGATCATTTCTGGAATTGGCACATGGATTTCTCATCAAATTCTACATGGGAATATGAGAAATGACTTTTGCATATGATTCAGACAATCACAGATAATCTAATCTTGAGAGCGGCTTCCTTTGAGGCCCAGAAGTTTAACTCTTATTTCTATGTCTACAGATTATTCCCATTAGGGTTCATTTGGGATTATGGTTAGGGAATTAGATCTCTCACAGCATCTAGTCCACCTCCCTTACAGGTATTCTGCAAATGTGCTTGTCCAGTGAAGGAAGGGATGAAATCATGTACCTCCTTTCTACGGCTGTAGTTCTATTAAGTGGATACATAGAGTAATTCACAAGTAAATGTTTTCCTAACACTTTGATCATTTTGAGAAAAAGCTCTGGAAGAAAATGTGGATATTTTGAATCAAAGTCGTGGGTTATCTTTGTCCTTGATATATTGTGTCCTCCGGCTAGTGAATGTTCGGCCCTTCAATCAATTTCCATTCACTTAGAAAATAAAACTTCTATTACAACATTCAGGAAGAGGTGGAGTGATATCACACATGCATTTAATGACCTTGTGGTGCTAGCATTTAACTCCAATAAAGATTGGACCAATGCCTGAGGATATGAGAGTGGCAGCTGCTCAGCGGGGCCCTAAGAGGACAGGCCCACGTGGGATGAATGACAGGCAGCAGGTGGCCATGCTCCTCTCGGTGACTTTTTAAAGATGTGTTCCATCAGTCAAGATTTAGAATAACAGCCAGCAAATATTTTCTAAGTGCTTCTACATGTCCACCATCATTACTTTCATATATTTTTCTTCTTTAATTCTCAAAACAAAAAACACGACATGTATTAAGGTTATAAAGACTAAATACTAAAACAGAATGGAGTTGAACTTGTAGGCAAGAAAAAGCACTTTGCAATTCTCCATCCTTTCCCCATTCACACTAGGAATTTAAGAATTGTCTAAATGGAAGAAAGGAGAGAATGTCTTGACATTTACATATAGATTTTCCATTTATTTCTTCCTTTAGTGTAGCTCATGGGTTTTCAATTCTAATGTGAATATGTGTTACTATAAGCACCGATTCACATTTATTAAACTCTAAGAGTGATTTAAAGACTTCAAGGTAATTTTGACTACATCAAATTTTTGCTTTAGGCATTGACTAACCCTCAGTTAACAAGAGACTCTGCTTTATTCAAAATAAGCAATAAAAATTTTAAAATGTGAAACAAAATTCCAGAAACAGTGGTTATTGCCAAGTGATGTTTCAATGAGTTATGAAAGGATCGAGAAAGTCATCAAATCATCTTTTCTAACATTAGCGTCTTGTCTCATTTGGCTCCGTTGCCAACTACAGGACAGAAAAAGGATCAGATAAGGAAGAGTTCTTCAAGTTCAGAGTTTCTTTAATAGGGCTCCCTTTCTTTTATAGTCCTATAGTGTAAGAGAAATCTCTCTACCTTTCTCTGTGTCTCTTCTCACCTATGAGAAGGAAAGGCAGACATTTATTTACAAAAAGTAAAGTTTTAAAATCCCACCTTTTCTACCCAAGATTACAGCCTTCTCTGAAATAGCCCTTCTTTCTTAGGAAGGGCTATCCCATGGTAATTCTTTGCCACATGGCTCCATAGCCCAGGGTTCAAGAGCACGGGCCTCAGGGCCAGACAAATTGGGTATAAACCCCAAATCTGCCACTTAGTAAAAGTGTCACTTGGTGCAATTTACTTATCCACTCTGAAACTCAGTTTTCCCAGTTATACAATGGGGATCATTTCTTGCTCCTTCCCAAGACTATTAGGGATGATGTGCCTGGAAGTCAGCAGGCATTCAATAGTATTTGTTGACTGAATAAGAATTGTGCAACACACATTATAGAAGCAAGCACATAGTCAGGCCACTGTAGTTACACTGTAGTTACTAGTATTGTAACTACATACTAGTATTGTAACTACTACTAGTATTGTAACTACTAGTATTGTAACTAGTAACTACAGTTACACTGTAGTTACTAGTATTGTTATTAAGTATTTCCTCTCAGCTGCTAACTGAGAATGATTTTGTTTTAAACATTCTAAGTAAATAGAAAGAACAAACTTGGGAGACAAGAGGGCATTGGTGAGAGAACAGAAGACCAATTTGTAAGTAATAAGACAGTGTTTAAGAGATTTCATTTGTAAATTCCAAATCTGTCCAGTTCCAAATCTGCTGCTAAAACTCAGTCCCTAAGGTAGAACGGACATGAGTGCACTTACTTACCTTGGTAACAGTGGCCTCTACACCTGGCTGCACCGTGTCACCTCAGCATCAGCTCAGCCCTGCTCCCCCGGCCTCCCTCACGCCTCAGCAGTCCTGAGCCCGTCTGTTCTCATTTCTCACAGTCTGCGATTCTCCCCCAGAATCTTCTGTGAGGTCTTCCTACTATACTCTGGTCAGCTCCCTCTAAGCTCACTGGCTTCCAACTCAGCAACCCAGGAAGGCTAGACTTCAAGGCCCTGCCTGACTAGGCAACATGGCCAAGCTTCCTGTGATAGGGCTGTTCTCCAGATTGGTATGGAACATTCCATACGGTGACTTTTCCCAATAGCGCCAAAGGGCATCATGAGAAGAGCTCCCTTGCAGCTCAGCTTTTCTTCAACTTACCTCACTCATCTGCTCTCTAGGCAGAAATTCAGAAGTGAGATATGAGGAGACCTACAAAGACTACGGCACTTGCTTTCCCTCTTTTTCCTCGTATTGCTACAGTCCTCTTTCATTGCCTTTACATCACATCCTCCTCCTCCTTAATGCCAACTAAGCCTTAATGGCCAAATGGATAACTCCTCTCTACTTTATGTTAATTCTGTAAGCTTAATCTTGCATGCTGGGTTGTTGATCTGCTAATAAAGGAGGAAACTAAATGAATTTAAAAATATTCTCTCAAGATAATATCTTGGTTTGCAAGGCTATGCTTTTTTTGCATAATCCTATTTTGCATGTCAGAAGCTAAATATTACCTTGGTCTTACTCTTTGCACTGCTTCAGAACCAGATTCTAATCTCATGGGAAGATAGATGGATGCCTTGGATGAAGTAGGCTGAAGGTCATATATTTGAAAAGGCAAGGGAGAAAAGCACATTAGTAATTTCTTGCATATTTCCGTATAGTGTTTCAGGATCAAAGTAGAATTTATTGGGACATTTCCTTTTAAGAATATTACAGAGACATTCAGGTCATAAAAGGCTGCATAACATTTTAAAAATAGCTCATCTATTATTTGTATACAGTATAAAATGTGCAAAAAATAAACCAGACTCTCCAAATTCTATGTAGTTATAACTGTTTGTGTTGTATAGATACATTCTCAATGTAAACTATTTTGGTCATTTTATGTTGCTGACACTTATTTATGCTGAACTAAGCTACGATCAGTTTCTCTAAATGGAGCCTTAAAACTATACAGCTGTTTTCCAAGACTAAGATTGTTGTTTTTTGGTTATGATCAAACTAAAACTGAATGGCCTGGTTTAATCGCTAGTGTTTCGTGTGCACATTGATGTAGATTTTAAACTAGAAAAGCAGAAAATGAAAGTATGTTTTCTTTGGCAGGCATTTGATGTACTTGGAAGAGTCGAAGCTTACCTTAAGCTCCTTAAATCAGAGGGTTTAAGTCTGCCCGTCTTGGCAGCGAGGCATGCGGAATTACACAGAAAAATTAAAGACTGCACAGCTGATGCTTTGCAAAAGGGACAAACCTTAATCAGCCAACTAGACTCCTGCAGGTGAGTGAAGTCTGTTTCTTCCTCAGTGTAACAAGCTTTTTCACAGTTTCCACAAGCTGTGAAAAAATAAGTTGCATGAATTTTTTTTCTGCTTCTGATGTTTTGCTGCATTATGTTATGGCTTAAAAGGATCTATTGAATTTTGGTCAACAGCGATTCTGAATGAACACAGTGTTGCTCATCCAAAAGCAAGGCCATATTCTGAGCCTGAAGACTTAAAGATGCTAAAGCTTTCTGTTTATGCGTTTCTGAGGAGAGGAGAGGAGAGGGAAGGCACAAAATACAAAAGAGAGCTTTGGTTCCCAAGGCTTTTCATATCCTAGCATCTCCATGGATGGTCTTCTTCTCTTGACTCTATCCTGTCTCTATTTCTTTCTAGAAAAAAGTAAAGTATCAGAATTTCCTTTCATTTATGACCCTGTTGGCTTCCCAAGCAAAACCTCAAGTAAAAGGGAATAATTTAAATCCAACTGTATGGGTCCCAAACCCTATCCCCTTAAACAGTGTGCTAACAGTCATTTTTAGGAGTACTTTCACTAAACACATCAGTGTGATCTTAGGTTGAGTGGGCATGGAGAGACAGACCTTGAGAAACACAGAGAGAGGATGCAGTGAGAAAGTGTGGGGGAGGACAGGGTTGGAAGACAAAGGGGAGATGACAGAGCAGATCATGGAACAGATATTGATTAGAAAGAAATGAAAGCAGAGCTTATGTTTTGACGGAGAGAGACAAAAAAGATTTTCCAAATGGGTTAAACCCAGTTTTTCATCTTCCATATCTACAATCTCCTTGAAACTCTAAGAAATTCAATTTAAAGAACAATAAAATTGGTGGAATGTGACAAAATCATTTTATTTCTTTTTAAACCCTGTTCTTCTCTATGTTAGATGTGTTTAAAAGTGTTGATTTAGTAAGTTTGGGTTTGGGGAATGTTCTTTCCAGAAGATAGCCTGAATCTGGAAAGAGATGCAGGGCTTGTGATGGTTGCTATGGGACCAGGCACAACTGAGATTAGAAATAATCCAAGGTCTTTCAGCAAGGGCCAAAAAGTTGAGGGTATGAGGACAAATAATTCTCCCCTTTGAAAAACTAACAATAACAACTGTAGCTACTAAGTTTCTTTACTTAACTCTGAGCCATGCATCAGGTAATGATGGTATTCATTAGGCTTTAGGAGTTTCAATGTGTCCCCATATGGGCCCAAAGAATGGGTACAGGAGCTCCTTCTTCCTCTTCCCTGCTACACATCAGCTTTTCCAGAAATGTGTAAATGTCTTGAGCCATACAAAATATATTCTATGGGGTGGAATTGATGGGGAAGACCGTCCGGGTTGGGATGCGGCCGCTCGCTGCCTCCCCGCCGCTCCGCATCCCCGCGGGCCGGTGCTGTGTGGAGCAGGCTGGAGGCAGCGCGGGCGGGTGTGCGGGTGCGCGGGTGCGCACTGCTGGAGCCGGGCCTCGTAGACAGACCGCACCAGCAGGTCTGGCCCGCGCTCTATGCTCTGCCGCCTGCTCCTGTCCTCCGGCCCCGCTGCTTGCGCGATCCTGATTGGTTACTTTTTGAATCCTACTGTTCCTGATTGGATGTTATAGCTTGTTCCTGATTGGATGTTATAGCTCGTTGCTGATTGGATGTTACCGCTTGTTGCTGATTGGACGCTTTTTGAGTCCTACTAAAGGTATAAAAGCAGGAGGAGAACGGGTAAGGGGGGGTCAGAAGATCAGAAGTCAGCGGAGCATGCTGACGGAATAAAGGCTGTTCTCCAATCTCCACGTGCTGCTCCGTTATTTCCCTGGTCAAGAGCTGTTGTGAGAGCTGTTAACACTTGCCGAGGTAGAGCTGGTCAAGAGCTGTTAACACTTGCCGGAACAGAATAGGCACCTATTGTGCACAGACTCAGGGTACGTGTTGGACATTGATCTGTGTCATATGTTGATTGGATTAAGTGATGAGGGCTCTAGGTATAATTGGGAAATGGTCTGATCTCAGTTTAACAAACGGGTCTCAAAGCACAGACAGATGTCACTTCTCTGGTCAGGCTACTCTTGGCTTGCAGTGTGTTTTCTGGCTCTGGGAAGGCTCCTTTCATACATGGGGAGATGAGAATGCAACCAATGACACCTCCCCAGATCTCTGGCGTTCGGTTTGTGTGGCAACCCTTGCTATCTGGTACGCTGCCCCACATGTTCTAGGTGCCTTGACTTCTCCAAAGTCTGATCTCTGTCTTCCCAAATCAGCAAGAACTTCCTCTGGACTCTATTTTGGTTCCATCTCTTTGAATTTTGGTCTGGAAATTACCTCCCAGACAGAAAGCTGGTGCAGTCATGAAGCTCATCTCATTTGCTTTCCTTCTCCAAGGGATCACTGTCCTGTACTACCTGTTGTTCAATGTCTGAAAACCATTGTCTCATTTATTTGTCTGTGTTTCTAGTTGTTTAAGGCATGAGGGTAAATCTAGTCTTTGCTTCTTGGCCAGAAACTGAAGCTCCCTTTTCAGTTCTGATGTTTAACTCCTGAAGTAAGAAAGGTGGTCACGGGGGGGAAGGGGGGAAAAGGCAACACACGTAACCTAAACATTTGTACCCCCATAATATACTGAAATAAAAAAAAAGAAAGGTGGTCACAGTGTTTTATTGCTAAACTTTATCCTGTTTGCTCTAATCAGTAATGCTTTATTTTCAATATTTAAATACAAGGAGTAAACTGTTTTTATTTAATATACATTCTATCTTTGAGATTTTATTGACTATTTTTAGCCATCCATTTTGTAATGGTTAACATGTTTATTTATTTAGCTGGTTTCATTCTTTTTGCTTCTTTTGTTCTTTCGTGTCTTAATCTCTACATATATATTATTTTTTAAAGGAACATCTATAATCTTATTCTTAGGAGGTAGACTGGATTTCAATAGAAGAAAAAATAATTAGGGACCATTTCAAAAAACCTGAAATAATGGTTAGGTAAATGGATTTTAAAAACTAATGAGGAGTATGGTTTCTCTCAACATCTTAGAGATATAAACTTTCACAGAAGTTTCTAAGGTACTTGGTTTCCCTGAGATTTCATAATATTTTATAAATCAATACTATTTCCATTTTGCAGGAGGAACTGAAGGTAAAATTGTTCCTTGGCAAAAAACATTTTTGATTCAGAAGGTAGATGTAGAATAAAAATCCATTAAAAATTTAATTGAAATGAATTAGACTCTACATTGCAAACTAGAGCCATGCATGGCTACTGACCTCAACTCCATGCATTCTGTTTGGGACTTGCTTCCTTTCTCATCTAATGATTCATCTGCTTAATGACCTGAGTCACCTTCACAGGAAAGAAGCAGAACCTAAGATTTCGAGTTGCAGCCACTGCTGGAGTTTAGAATGGTGGCAATGGAGATAAGTATAAATTTCTGCAGGGAAAATTACATATTGTTGAACATCACAATGGCTTCTGAATGCCAGTCACATTACTAGGACATAAGATACTAAGGCTCCTATTACCAGACATTGAAAAACTAGCATGGATAAGAAACTTAAGACTTAGTGCCAAAGGAGTTTTATTTCATACATTCTGAGAGCCAAAACAGTGCCATGGCTTTTAAGCTTAATTTCTGTGAACCTCAGTTTCCTTTCTGTAAAATGTAGATATACACTTCATAGAGTTTTTTTTTTTCATTGAATGAGATAGCACCAGTCTTGGCACATAGAGAGTGCCCAATAAACAATTACAGTCATGCATTGCTTAATGACAGGGATATGTTCCGAGAAACTCACCATTAGGTGATTTGGTTATTGCACAAATATCACACAGAGCACTTACACAAACCTAGATGGTACAGCCTGTTACACACCTAGGCTATGTGGTATATAGCCTATGGCTTCTAGGCTGCAAACCTATACAGCATGTTGTGGTACTAAATACTGTAGGCAGTTATAACACAATGGTAGTATTTGTGTATCTAAACATATCTAAATATAGAAAAGATACAGTAAAATATGGTATCATAGTTTTATAGGACTGCAGTCATTGACTGAGACATTGTTATGTGGTGCATGAGTATACTTCTTTTTTACTTTCTATATAAAGAGCTTTAAAAACAAAATACTAAGAGTTATATGATTGTTTCAGATGATTACAACAGAGTCACCTGCACCAAATTGTTGTATTCATCTTCACTAACTGGGAAGGTTATATTTGAAATAAAAAAGATAAATATTTATGTTAAGGTAATAAAAGACTTAATTTAGTATTGGGGCAGGTAGGAATTTCAAAGGCCCTTTGATCTGATTTTTTTTTCTGTTAGTAAAAAATAAATAGAAACTTAAAAGTTCACTTTTATCTGAGATGAAGCTTCCTCAGTAAATCTGAGACCTTTTCATTGTTGTTCTGCAATTACTACCTTACTAGACCCACAGTGTTTTTCTGTTCTGGGACTAAATATATTTGAAGTTTGAGCAGCTTCACAAAAAAAAATTTTTATGGTTATTTGTCTCCTTGCCTTTTCTATTTCCTGCCTATAATCTGATGCTAATGCTAAGACAAAAGGACAACAGGGTATGTGCATAAAAAGGGCAAAACATGAGAGGCAACCTCGCTTTATAACACCCTGCTCTTGTGGGAACTGATCCAGTCCCAAGGTGACTAACCCAGTCTCCCAAGAAAGACCTTACACCATCTTAATGACCTAAACACCTCTTAAAGCAACACCGTCCAACAGCACCTCATTGAGAGCCAAACCTCAACATGAGCCATGGTGGAAGCGAACCATATTCAAACCATGGAAATGGTCAAAGTTAGACTTACAGTGAAGTTGAAAGTCCCGGGCTTCCATCCCTCCTCATCTCTTCCTAGGCATCGTCCTTGAGCATCAAGTCCAAAGAAAGATCAAAGATGGTCTGGTACAAAGAGAATTCTGCATTTATTAAGCTGTAGGAAGCAGTGGTGATTGGAAATGCTGGGTCCAGGACCTGGTGTGAGAGTTAAGTTTTCCATAATGGGACAAAAATGAGAGACCTCTTTTTGTTCCTCAGTGCAGCTTTCAATGCAAAGCTCAAAAACATACAAACCCCCTGGCAACCCCAGGTTGATTTTGTGGATGGTAATGAACTTTAGACAGAGTGTGGTCCATTCATTCATTTGTTCATTCCAAATATATTTATTGAGTATATTTTGTAAATCAAATGCTCCCAAGCTTCTAATGTGATGGGTGGAGTGTCTGTCCTTATGCTGATAATAATATTCTGGTAGTAATAAATAGTCAATCAACACATAAATAAGCTTCTCTTACACAGCAATGAATGCTATGAAAAAAATTTAAAAGTGAAATGGGATAGAGTGGCTTTGAGGAGGGGACTGTTTCAGACATTGTTGTCAGGGAAGAATTCTCTAAGGAGAAGATGCTGCCATGCACATAGCTGGGAGATGAGTGGACCAGGCAGAGCAACAGCAAGAAGGACAATGTGGCTGTAGGGGCAGGTGGCAAGGGGAGAAGGGCATAGGGCAAGGACAAAGAGTTAGGTGGGAGATAGACTATGTACAAAGGCTCATTGGCAATAATGGCAAACATTTGTTTACGTTAGATACATTAATGATTTTAATCCTTAAAACTACCCTGCAATATGAGAACTACTGTTATTCTTGTCCCTGTTCTGCAGATGAAAAACCTGGGGCACAGAGAAGTTCAATGACTTGCCCTGTGGCCTGTCATACAGCAGTAAAAGGTGGAGTGTGTAACTGAATGCCAGTCTGAATCCCTTTGTTCAGTTGCTAGCTCTCTGTCTTTCTACTCTTTCATTGAACTTTAATCAATAACAAGGAGTCTGGTTACTTAGTGAACATGGATTCTTTTTTTATTCTAGTGTACTTAAACTGTACTCCATTTATCTTCTAGTTTCAAATCAAATCCCACCTACTCTGTAAAGTTTTTCTTTCTTTCAGTTCATTTAAAAAATTGTTGAGTGTACTTATGAGCATCTTCCATGACCTACCAGCACTAGGCCTCAAGGACAGTCAAAAACATATAAAATGACCCCAAATCTCCAGAACCTTTCTAGTGTTCAGTCGGGGAGCTGCACATCTAGGAGGTGTGCTCCAGGAGTGAGAGAGCTGTGGGCACAGTGGGTGTTGGGGTCCCTTATTCAGAAACGGGAAACACAATCCTAAATCTTGTGATCAGGGCAAGCCAAGTGAAGAAGTGAGACTGGAGAGGTCCATGAATGGTTGTTGAGTCTGGTGGAGATGGGTGAAGGGTCTACATCTTCAAGCCAAGATGAATAGAATCAATATTCACCACATAATACTTTCTTTAAATTCCTTTGTATTTGTCACATCTATCTCGTGGCTTCACTTTTCATCCTGTGCTGGGCTGAATCATTCCTTAGTTGTTTGAGTTGTGATAGTATCATCTCCTCATCCAGACCATGATATCACCTTGAGGGCTGAAACTACTCAGGGAACTTGTTTTACCTTCCTTAGGTACTTACATTACATTAGTATTTTATACTAGTAGACTTGATTTGAAATGTTAAGGGGCTGGCGTGACATTAAAAAAGAGCCTTTATCATAGTGAAAATATTTTAAAAGATCTTAAGTGGAAAACAAACAGAAAACAATGTCTATTCTCCAACAAAGCAAACAAATTTCACTTGCCTAATAGGTTCATCTATGATTGCATTTTATAAGAACTGCACCAAGCATTACAGAACTTAAAAACAACTGATTTTAAAAGGGTTTGATGATGCATTTAGATGGTAAATGTCAAATACTGAAATTTAGGAAATTACAAAGTTGAGTTCCTATGACAGTCTTAACTCAGCCACTTTGCAAATATTTTCATGTCTATATTAAGCTGTTCGTTTTAGAGGTTGAGTAAATGTCATAACTGCAATCTAGGCCTGTTAACACTATTTAGATTTTTATCATTCTGAAACTCTTAGTATGGAAGGTACCAAAAGTCCACACTTTCCATTAAATCTAGGAGTCACTACATTAGGTTCTTGTAGAATATCTATATGACTACAATATAAATGTATTCATTTATGATGCTGACGCTGTGATGTGAAGTAGCAAGGATCCCTGAGTAAAAAGATCTAGACACACAGAGCCTACAGAGGAAGGCTGACTAGAGAGGCAGAAATCTCTGCCCTGGACTACTGAGAGGTTCTCTGAGGTTAGATGGTTTAGGGAGAAGAAAGCATGGAAAAGAGAAAGGGAGAGATGTGAGTGGACATATTTATGAACAAGACGGTCATCACAGTACTATTTATAATAGCTCAAACCTGAAAATCGCCTAAATATTCTCAGAAAATAGAAAAATGTTTTAATAGTTTAAGGGCAAGCACATCATGAAATATCCTAAGCACATACGAAAATGTTTTTGTAAAGGATATTTGAAGGCAGAGAATATCCTCTCAATATAACGTCAAGTGGGTACAGATGGGACCCAAATTATAAATATGACAGAATGCTAACTTTGTGTGTGTGTTGGGGGCAAGGGGAGGACTGAAAAAAGAAAACCTTTTTGGAAAGAAATATATTAAGATATATTTTTATATTTTCCAAATAATCTCAAATGAGTATTATATTCATCTATTTTACTCTTGCTGTGCTCTTTTTATCTGAGTACTTAATGTCATAAATCATGAAAAATTTCAGCAATTATCTTTTTTTAACTTTTTTTTTATTTCAACATATTATGGGGGTACAAATATTACGGTTACGTATTGCCCATGCCCCTCCTTCCCCCTCGAGGCAGAGCTTAAAGTGTGACCATCCCCTAAATGTTGCACATCTCACTCATTATGTTTGTATATACCCATCCCCTCCTCTCCCCTCCCACCTGCCCGACACCCGATAAATGTTATTCCTATATGTCCACTTAGGTGTTGATCCGTTAATACCACTTTGCTGGTGAGTACATGTGGTGCTTGTTTCTCCATTCTTGAGATACTTCACTTAGTAGAATGGGTTCCAGCTGTATCCAGGAATATACAAGAGGTGCTATATCACCATTGTTTCTTAAAGCTGAATAGTACTCCATGGTATACATATACCACATTTTATTAATTCACTCATGTATTGATGAGCACCTGGGTTGTTTCCACAACTTTGCAATTGTGAACTGTGTTGCTATAAACATTCGAGTGCAGGTGTCTTTTTCATAGAGTGAATTTTGTTCTTTTGGGTAGATGCCCAGAAATGGGATTGCTGGATCGAATGGTAGATCTTCTTGTATCGCTTTGAGGAATCTCCATATTTATTGCTTTCCACAGAGGCTGAACTAGTTTGCAGTCCCACCAGCAGTGTAGGAGTGTTCCTATCTCTCTGCATCCACTCCAACATTTATTGTTTCGGGACTTTTTAATAAAGGCCATTCTTACTGGAGATAAGTGATATCTCATTGTAGTTTTGATTTGCATTTCCCTGATGATTAGAGATGTTGGACATTTTTTCATATGTTTCTTGGCCATTATTCTGTCTTCTTTTGAAAAATTTCTGTTCATGTCATTTGCCCACTTTTTGATAGGGTTGTTTGATTTTTCCTTGCTGATTTTCCTGAGTTCTAAATAGATTCTAGTTATCAGCCCTTTATTGGATGTGTAGCCTGCGAAAATTTTCTCCCATTCTGTGGGTTGTCTGTTTGCTCTCTCGACAGTTTCTTTGGCTGTGCAGAAGCTTTTTAATTTGATCAGGTCCCATTTATTTATTTTTGTTGCTGCTGTGATTGCCTTTGGGGTCTTCTTCATAAATTCTTTGCCTAGGCCACTTCTACAGTTCAAATGGCACTTTTCACTTCTACAGTACAAATGGCACTTTTTCAAAGTAGGAATGAAAACTAGAGAGCAGCAGTTGTTTCCTCCAAAATAAAGACAATCATAAACATGGAAAGACACTGTTGGGGTTCCTGTTAAAAGAAGCAGTGAGCTAAAGATAAGGAAAATTTATTTTTCCATAGACAAAAAGAAAAATACGGTCAGCTGATCCCTTCTGATGAGATAGAGTAAGCTGTCAAGTACTTACCATCTGGTTCTGCTCCTAATCCAGATGGGCTGCCAATAGTAATTTATGAAAGGTTTGAAAGCAACTTGCCATTCTCGGAAAAGAATCATTAGAACACATTGACATTGGGATTTGCTCCCCTCCCCCAGCCTGATTTGCAGCAAACACAAAGACAGCGCAACTGCTTCCATACAGTAAATAGAACATTCTATTATTGAACCAGAAGTCAATCTGTCTCTGTTCCTTGAGGAAAAAAAAAAAAACAATGATTTTTCTTCCTCCTTTCCTCCCTCTATTGGCTCAGTGAATAAGGGAGAAAACGTTCCCATTATGGAGTTTCTAACAAATGCCTGAAGAAGCCTTCATAGTCTGTCATTTTCTAAGTAACTGTGATGCTTGGAAAAGTCAAGCCAACATCAGGAATAATCTGATGTACCACATGCTCACACCACAGACAGGCGCCATCTAATCCATTCTTACTGAGAAAGCCCAAAGGTCAATCAGTATTTCCCATGCAAATCAGAGCCACAGATTGTCAGAGCTAGAAGCCTATCCCATCGTTAGCCCTCTCCCACCCAACCAGGATGTGCATAAGCAGAGTTGCTTCAGAATCAGAACAAAATAACAGGACACTACCTTTTGGTTCAGGCAAATTTCTGTTAACCCATCGGCAGTTCTTGTCTCGTTGTTAATTTCATATGACTGTGAAGTAACAGGATTCCTTCCCGAGTGATGGGTGAATGCTATTAATTTATTTTCAGTCCGTGTAAAAACTGCTGGCAAAGAGTGGGGTCAGAACTTTCCTTTGGTCATAACACCTGCTGTTTGGGCACCGAGGAAATTGTTAATATGCATGGTATACATGTTTTTAAATGTTTTAGAATGTTCAAAAGAAAAGTCTTGAATCACTGTATAAAATTTCTCAATGAAAATGATGGCATCAGGGCTAGTTGTAGCCTGCAGATTAGTATTTCACTGAGAAGGAATAGTAAAGGACAGGAGCAGCCCTGGGACTAGGAGTGTGGCAGATACATTCCAGTTGGAATGTATTCCAGGAAAGGGATGCGCATACTGCCCAGTCAGACAGAGATGACCTTGCCCAGGACACAGAGAGAGGGAAATAGGAACTAGGTAGGATAACTGAGATGACTGGCAACTTCTCTTACCCAGAAGGGGTCTAAGCCACAAGTGGGAGTAGGCACACACTGGACAGGCGATGTTGCATGGCCCAGCAAAGTGAGTCAGCCTGTCCCTCTAAGGCTGTAATTAGAGGAGAGAAGTATCAGCTGAACCAAGCAATCCAGGATAAACTTCGTTTAACCTAACTATAAATGCCAAAGCATACCAAAGGAGAAAGTAGGCAGTCTTTGGATAGCCTAAAACTTCTATAAGTGGCCAAAAGTACAAAGTTGTCATTGTTTAAAAACTATTGGACACTATCACTATGACATTTTAAATTTGGTGACTGTGTATATGTTCTTCTTAATCTTTAAATCTATCTGTTCTCTTCCCTTCAATATTGATTACAGAGTACTTTATCTAATTTGAAAATGTTCATTGATCTCCTACTACTAATAAGGCTATGTGTTCAGGGCTGCAAGGGATATGAGAATGAATAGGACACCAGCCATTTCCCTTAAAGAACTTACAATACAATAGATATACTTGACAAGGCACAAATCACCACAAAATGAGACAAAATCACCTAGGTCATTGAAAAACAAAAACAGATCCTATGTGGTTTGTTGCAATTCATCTAAACTAAAATTGAAGTTTGCTTAAAAATAATACTTTTACAGAAGGAGTGCTTGATTTGGTTCTGTTTCCCCATTTTCCATTTTCTGTGCTGGAGGGACCCTCAAGATATATATTAATAGTAATTTGAACAAGTTATTATGCCATGCCCCTCTAGTGGCCACTTTGTAAACTGCAGCAGACATTGCATTACCTGGAGAAGCCTGCCAATTTCAAAACAGCATGTCAGCCAGGCCAGCCCTGTTTCAGTGAAAGCCAACAACATTCAACTCAAGGGAAAGTGAAATTTTAGAGGAAAAGAATACCCCCCATCCCGTGTCATGTGTCACACACCCAGAAAAGGTACTATGAGGTGGTAAAGAATGTAGACTCTGGGACCAGATGAACAGGTTCAAATCCTGGCTTTGCCATTTTGCAGATGAGCAGACTGAGTACAACAATGGTACCCAGCTCATACGCTTGTTATGAGAATTAGAAGAGTGACTACTTAAAACATTAAGAGTGGGGCCTTATCACAATAAGATCTCAATAATTGTTTTAATTAGTTGTTGTTACAGTATTTTATGGTAAAAACTAAACCAGTGTTGTCTGTATTTCCTTAAATTTCCTGAAAGTAAGATTTAAAACTTATCATTAATTCAATAACAATTATAAAATATAAGAAGTATATATATTTGTATATATCAAGGAGACATGGCTTTAAATCAAGTCCTTGCTATTTACTAGTGTATCTCTAGGGCAAGTTATTTCACCACTGGAGCCTCAGTTTCATTGGCTAAAAATTGGAGTTATTGATAACCTTTTGATTCCTCACAAAGTTATTTTAAGGATTCTCTAAATTAATACATGCAGTGCACTGAACAAAATGGCATGTTTGTTGCAAAAATTTATTAAAAAACAGCTATTATTAAGGTTGTAGGCAAAGCTATAAGATGTGTGAATCCATAATCCATATTTTCCATGGCACTATACAATTGAATTATGTCATTTTAGAGGAAATTAAATTTCAGATTTGAATGGCCAAACAGGAGGCTAGACTCAGTGTGAGTGTTGAATTAGAGCATCATAATTAAAACAAAATAGGGATTCAAGTGGGAAATTTGAGAGGGGTGGGGATGCTAGAGCAAGTTCAGGTCACAGTCAGAGAGTAGGTCTGAGCCCTGGCACCTGAGACATCATGGCTGGGACTTATAGATAAGCCCGAGAAGCTGGCTGGCAGCCATATTTTTGAGAAAAGATCAAGAAATAATATATATATTAGATAATATATATTAAGTATATATTATATAGTATTATAATAGGAACCAAGAGGTTTGGCTGGATCTGGTTACTGAGGACGAGTTTCCCCCTGGGAGTATCTTGCTCAAAATTTGTACTCCCCTCCCAGCTACACCTCCTTGGTATCAGGGAGGCCCCTAATCCAAGTCTGGTTAGTTAAATAGCCTCTGACTGCAATAGATGCAGAAGGCATTCTGGGTGGGACCATGCATGGCAACTCAGGTGGGAGTAAGCATCTTCCATCTTGGTCTATATAGTTCTTTGCCAAATTCTACTTTCTAAATTTTATTAATCGTTTCCAAATTCCTCTTAGTTTATCAATGCCATTTTCTGCCATATTTCTTTTCCATATGTTTGCCCGTTTCCTGTCACAAGTTTTGTTCTCTGTACCTTCTTTCCATAGGGCCACATATTCAATTTATCTTTCTCATTCTAGATTTCCATATTCTGCCAAAAACTTGGAACCTGTAGTATACATGCCTTTTTAGCATATTATATCTCAAAGTCTAAAATCTAGTCAAAATATACTACGATTAGTATTACCAATACCCTGCTTTTATAGAATTTGTGGATTTAAGTATTATTAAGAATTATTTCTCAATCATACATAAGAAAAATCTCCTGATGTCTTGATTATACTCTTTACTATCTCTGAGTATAAAAATGCAATATTAATTGTTTTAAATGTAACATCAGTGGAACATTACATGCCAGGAATAAGATTTTTCATAGTGGTTTCATATTTTCCCCCAATTAAATTTATCTGGGACTCTTATGGTACCCACAGGACACAGCTGAGTGTTTCTCACCTCTTTAGCAGCCTCATTGTCATTCCAGGGAGGTGACATTACCTCTCAACCATTTGGGATTTTGCCCTTGTTTCATTACTAATTAAATTCATTTTTACAGAGTCATAAATTAATTATTTGAGGTAAAACTGCTAAAATCTGTACTTCGTTCCAAGATCTTTTTTAACTTTGGGTAATTAAATTTAAGAGTTATCATGTTAACCTTTATTAGTACAGTATGTGAAGGAATGACTGAGGGGAAATAAAAGGCATCCACTTCTTAAATAGTAGGACAGTCTCTATCTTAGGGATAGGTTGAAAAATTAAAAAGTGCTCATTCCATCAACAATGTTGTCTCAATGTTCTGTAATTCTAACATGCTAACTTGGACTAGTTAGGAAATTTGTTAAGATATCTTTAGACTAAATGCAAATCAAAACCACAATGAGATATCACCTAACCCCAGTGAGAATGGCCT
>VBSM01001562.1:24249435-24267436 GCA_008086735.1 Cheirogaleus medius | reverse complement strand
TCTGCAGAGATGCTCTAACTGGCGGTGTTTCTCGTCCGCCATCTTGCTCCGCCTGAAAGGTGTTCTCTTTGTTCTTGAAGTATGGTGGGTCACAGAGTTCTTGCAAAAGAACTCTTTTCCTCCATACACCCACTTTCCCTACAAAAATCACATTGCTGCCTTTGGTTTCAATTCACCAATAACTCAATAGCGATTCCTCCACTGTAACTCTCCTGAGCTCCAAATCAATGCTTTAAATTACCTATATATCTTACATGTCTTGAATTGTTCTAAAAAAGGAAAAAAAAAATTAAAATAAAAATCAAATTACCTATATATCCTATAGGCCCCTCAAGCTCCACAAAGCACAGGTGGTATTTTTTCCTCAAACATGTTTTTCCTTATGTGTTTTGACACCAGGCTAATGACTCCACCATCCTTTCAGAAATCCTATGTAGAAGCTTTCATGTCTCCTCCAATTGCTCTCTCAATGAGCACTTATTTTATACCAGGCACTGTACTTCTCATTCCTGATTTCATGTAATCCTTACACCATCTCTGTGTTTTAGTTTCTATTATCCCCATTTTACAAATGAGGGAAACTGAGGCTCTGAGAATTGAGGTGTGCAAGATCAAGCAGTTGGTAAACATCAAAGCTGAGGTTTAATTCCTAATCCCCTCTGCTTTCTTTTTTCTGTTTCAAAGGCCATGCTATTGTGTGTCTGTCTGTTGAGCTTACCGAAAAGTTTGCATAACTCCTCTCCATTCGTGCCATCACTTCCTCAGTTGGGGTCCTCATCATCTCTTACCCAGCTTGAAGAAGTCGTCTTTTGCTTGATCCTTCTGCCTCCTATAATTCTCCCCTTCACTCTCTCTCCTTCTTTTTGTGGGGGAAAAAAAAGTCATCCTAAAGCAAATCTGATCATGTCACCTCCTAAATTCAAGTAATTTGAAACAAGTATAATTAGTGAAGCAAGTTGCAAATAACTTTTACCAAAAATGGATAATATATTAAATTTTATCATTAACTCACTTAAAAAATAAACTAGTACAGATTCAATGGAATTCCTGTAATGACATCGTTCTCATTTGCATTCAACAAGGCTGTTTTGAGCAGCTGGAAAAGGAGGATGAATTATAGTTGGTACTTTGAGAATTGCACATAACTGACTACGGGCCATGATGTTGACACCTAGCCTGCAGTGTGTGACTCTAGTGGAACACTGATGATTGTCATGCTGATTCTGAGTCACTGTGGTTGCTATCAGTTGCTTCAAACTAATGAGAATGTGTTGCAGTCTTATTGGTTACAGTGGAAAACCATTTGAAACCTGCAGGCCAGTTGTATCCCAGCACGACTATCCCTCTGGCTCTTCTTAACACTCAGCTTGTGCAACCTGAACTTCTTTCATGCTAAGATCATGTATTGTCCTCTGAACCAGCCAGTGTCTTCACACTTGTGCTTTTACATGTTATTCCTTCCCTCTTGGATCCCCTTCTACTCCCTCTCACCCTGATCAATTCCTCAAGGCACAAATTAAATGTCACTTCCTTTGG
This sequence comes from Cheirogaleus medius, assembly GCA_008086735.1. Taxonomy (NCBI): domain Eukaryota; kingdom Metazoa; phylum Chordata; class Mammalia; order Primates; family Cheirogaleidae; genus Cheirogaleus; species Cheirogaleus medius. The sequence goes on along the minus strand of VBSM01001562.1, from coordinate 24,265,900 downwards.
GAAGCTCTTCACTATTTACTCTCTATGGAGTTGGTGGTTTCTCTTCGGTGTGCCCATAACATTGTGTGTGTATGTGGCTTTGCAATAATCTGCTTATGGTTCTCTTTCTAGCAGACCTATTTTGGGCTACCCAGAGAAATAAATGATTAATGCTTACTAGAGAATCCTAGAAGGCTCCACAGAGGAAGTAGCATTTAAACTAGTACATGAAGGATAAATAGGAGAAGAAAATTGAGGAAAGATTGTTGTGGGCTGAGGGAATGAGCATCAGCAAAACATAGAGGCATAACAAATGCGATAGGGAGATGAAGAGGGAACTACTATTTCTGACAGCTATTTGTGGGTTCTCCTATTAAGTTCACTTAAATTAAGAATAATGTTTAAATCTTTAAAAGGTAACTAACCATTGCCTGAAATATCTTACCATGTTTAGATTGCTTTTGGTAGTTATGAACTTTTTAAATCTTGTCCTATCAGCATTATTATTCTTGAAAATGCATAAAAGCTTGTGCCAAATAATTTGTATTACTTCTACATCACCCAATTACATGTTAATCTATATCTCTACGAACCCATTTGATTTTATATAAACTCTGCTCAAGGAGAGTGATTTAAAATAATCTAGTACTGCTTACATTGGTTAGCCAATGAGAAAATACAATTCCAGGGAGGCAAAGTAATATATCTTAATAAGATTAGCTCATGGAGACAATTTAATATTAATACGTATGCAGAAAATTAGTAATTATTTGTATCCTTTTATTCTGGTTTATCACTGATTAGAAGTAAATTATGATTTACTGATTACTAATAATCTTTCACTGATTTACATTCCTCATTGATTTGTAGTCCCTGATTCTATACAAGTATCTTTCTTCTGAATTATAAAACTCAACTTTAAATGAAACCACACTGGTATTTGATAAAGATTGTCCCAAATTGCAAAACACATGCACAAATATACAATTCATAAATATGATTTTGGCTACAATAAGTAGGTCTTATGTGTAATAAACTTGTCAACTCAATCTACTACCCAGTAGTAGTCCTGTCTGTCAATAATCTAAATAGATTCTTATGTCTTTTCAGTAAGTTGACAATGTTCAATAATTATTTAAAGAATTAAGAAAATGTAGTTTTAAGTTTTATTTAAGATTTTATTGAAATCTAGTGTTTTTTTCTTACAAAAATGATTTTAAGTGCTCCTAACTCTCATTTATATTCTCCTATTTTAGGTAGAAGTGCAGTTTCAGAACCTAAAGGAATTTTATCAAACTCAAATCCCTCAGAAGGAAGAGGATGATACTAAAGCCAAGTATTGTACTGACTCAGCTGAGAAGCGATGGCAGCTATTTTTAAAGAAGAGTTTTTTAACTCAAGACCTAGGGCTTGAGTTCCTTCATTTAATAAATATGGTGAGGATAACATTAAATAAATCATACCTTCTGCAAAGATTACTCATCAAAGTCAAAATCATAAATTCAAAAGCTTAACTGTTTATTAATCAGCAGCGCTGACCTCGTAAGTTCTTTTAGCTTCATTCAACCTAGACCAGTCCTGACGCCCAACATTTATATGCTTTCTTGGTCCTAGATCCCTTGTTCATTTATAACATGAATGCTATTTTAACTGTTAAGATGAAAGAGTGACTATAATCCAAATGCAACATTGTTATTATCACATAGAGTTCTTAGAAGTCTACCCCAAAGTTCTGGGTTAAGAGCATGCAACAAGGTCCTTAGAAAATTTCCAGTGGCCAATGACAACTTCTAGGATGACTCTTCTTTTGAAGTATTTCTTACTCTAGCAGATCTTTTTTATATATTGAAGGTCCATAGCATTCAGAAATATACCCTAACCTTCAGTCATCTTGAGTTATATCTGTAAAATATTCTAGGATTCTTTAGTTATCCTGAGTTATATCTGTAAAATATTCTAGGATCCTTATATCCACCTCTGACCCATATGAAATTCCCTATAAATTTCTTCCCTGATTATCTTCCTAATTAAACTGCTCATTTCACTTTTGGAAAATGCCAAGTGCTAAGAAACCTTTTTTAGTGTTAAATAAATTTGTCTTCATATTTGGTCCTAACCCTCTGTAGCTACACAGGGACAAAAAAGAATTCATATTTAATTTCTCTTACACATGAAAGCCCTTCCAATATTAAAAATAGTTGCTGTGTCTAATCTGAGTTTTTTCTGCAGCCTGACATACATGAATTCTTTCTCTCAGTTATTAGATAACTGCATGTCTGTCTTTCCTGATCCCTGCTTCCCAGGATTGTCTATGGTTTGTCAAAATCATTCATGAAATGTAACCCAAAAGTGAAGTACAATTGCAGCACAATAAACTGGACTTTATTCTTTACTAATGAGATCTAAGATTATGCTAACATTTTTAGCAATAATGTCACTTTGCTGGTTTATATTAAGTTTATGATAGAGTAAACTCTTGTAATGTTTTTTTGCAGCTTCTGCCAAGCCAGGTGTCGCCCATATTATATCTGTGTCAGCTATTTATCTTTTTCTTACAAATGTGGGCATATTTATTATTATTTAACTTTATTTTGTTAGTCTTCACCCATGATTCCATCTTGCTAAACTAATTTGAACCTATCTACTGTATTAGCCATCTCTCCTGGGTTTAATTCTGTAAATTTGACAAAGTAAGCCTTCTATGGCTGCAATTAGCTCTTTACTAAATATGCCTAACGTGAAGATTGAAACCTCAATTTATGAAGCAATGTATTGATTAACCAGTCTTTTAAACAATCATGAATGCTCCCAATAGTACTTTAATTCAACCACTACTTCATAATCTTTTTATTAAGTCTATCATGGGAGACTTTCTCAAATAAACTGCTCAAAAGAAGTTCTACCTATCTACTATCCTATCAATGACATAAACATAATTTGACATAAATCAGATGGACTCTTAGTGATCAAAGCATTCTTTCCAAAATGTTCACAAAGTGCTTGATAGGTGATGAATTTATTGTTCTGGTTTTCAATGTAAAGCTTGCCAATCTGTAAATTGTGTGGTCTATCCTTTCCCCCTTTTGAAAATCAGGGCATTTTCCTTTCTCTAATTTTAAGGCCCTTCTAGTTTCTGTAGATTTTCAGAGAAAACTGACAGTTGTAATTTTCTCAGTACCTGGGATGTGATTAATCTCAGTCTGACACCTGAATTCATTTGGAAGACTTAGGTTCTAACTATCTTCATCTACTTTGAACTACAATTTTTTTCTTTATCTTCTTTCTTTCAACTTTTGTTGTCTGAAGACCATTCTTATTAAACCTATGTGGAAATAAAATATGCATTAAATAGTTCTAATTTATCTGACACTATCCTTAGGCATCAGTGAAAACTCGCTAAGCAATTTGCCCATGTTCCTATTTTTGTGGGTGTGTTATTGTGGAAAACAATCAAGTTATTTTTCATTTGGAATATTTAGAACAAGTATTTTCTATGTATCCATCTATCATCTATCTTTTATGTTTTTATTTGGTTCAATATATCTTCTTCCATCTCTTGATTTTATATATTTGTACTTTATACTCATAAGGGAATTCAAATATTTTCAAAATTCATTTTTTAATCTATCCTTTTTATTACTAACTTTATTTCAGAAATTTTTTTCAGTTCTGGAATTTACAGTTGGTTCTTTTATTTATTAGAGTTAAATTACTGATGAAATTCTTCTCTTTCTTCATCTTTTCTATACTTTCTAGAGCCATATTAACCCTTGGTGTTTAAAGTGCTCATCAGCTAACTCCAACATTTGTACTTGGAGCTGTTTCTACTGTCTACTTTTTCTCTCAGTTTCCAGTCATGTAGTGCTGTCTTTGGACAGGACTAGTAAATATTTATCAAATGCCAGGCATTAGTTATAAAAAATTGGAGGGTCTCCGGATGATGTTTTCTTCTTCTGGAAAGGGTCACCCTTCTTTCTCTAGGCAGGTCCTGGTGAGTGATCACTTAAACCATTCAGAAGCTGGCAGGGTTCAGTTTGCAGTGTAATCCCGCCAAGGCTCAGTCTACTCTGTTCCCCTCAGGTGTTGGAGTGCCCAACCAAGATCTGGGTGCTTTCTCTGAGGTTTCTACTGCCCAGCAGGTCCCAAACTCCAATCTTTATTTGGGGAGACTGCTGAAAAATCCTACTTTGCTTTTCCAAGGCCTTTTGCTTAGGTTTATTGAATCCACTGCGCTGTGTAGCCCAGTATTTTCTCAGTGTCCTTAGAAGAAGATCATCGGTGAGCTTGAAGCCCTCCAAGTGTCTGCCAAAATCTCTACTGGTTTTTCTCTGTTCCAGGAAAGCCTCTATTATCAGCCTCCTGTCCACATAGAATTGGGAAACTGCCCTGGGGTGGAAGTGGGGATACGTGAGCTCACCACGCTCAGGTTCTTCCCTTTCTGGAGTCTTGGCCTCTCTTGTTCTTGTTGCCACAGCAGCTCTCCGCTGCCTTCAATTAGATGCTTCCTGCAATTTGTCCAGCTATTCCAGGTGTTCTAAGCGGGAGCACTGCTCTGTCACTGGCTGGCTGCTTCATCTACGCAGAAGTCCTTCATTGCTTATGTAAAATGTTTATGATTGGCCAGTCAGATTTTCATTTTGTAAGATGTGCAGCAAGAACCCATTCCAAATTATATTTTTTATCTATGTCAAAATAAACTTAGGTTATCATGATATTAAAATGCCTGTTTAGAGTTTCCAGAAATATCGCTTCTCGGCCTTTTGGCTAAGATCAAGTGTAGAGTTTCCAGAAATGGTGTGTATTTTACTACTAAGCCTTGGTAGTCTTTTATCTTGATATCATAAACATGGTCACTGTACCCCCAGGTCTTACCACTGTCAAATGATAAATGAGTTCCTCCTTATTGATAAAAATTAAAGCCCACATAATAGTTAACTTCATTGGTTTAGCAACATTCTGAGATATGAAATTGTTGGTAAAGCAAGTAAAACACAGTTTTTTAAAAAATTCTCATCATATCTTTTGGACCATTAGGCTTTTAAACAAACATTAGTGAAATGTGGTTACCAGTTTGGTTGTAAGAAGGAAGAGGCCAGCTGGCATGTTCACTTGAGTGTTCTGCTCTTGATTGAGTTGCCGTGGCTCATATTTTCAAGCTTGAAATTGAAAATGTTTTCAGTTCATCTAAAAATCATCAAGATCAGAGAAACTGATTCAGGCAAAAATTCTGGCAGACATCTTGTTGAAAGTGCCAACTTATTAATTTATGGTGATTAATACTAAGCTTGCTCTCTGGGATACAGCTTTCCTGTTATCTGGAAAGCAAGACATTAGAAAACCATTCATTGTATATGAATCTAAACAAAAACTAGAGAATTTAGTGGACTATTTAGACTGGGTTATAGCAAAATTTTCCATGCCCTACCTAGAAGTAAAATGAGTACTGTGTTTACTAACTAACCTTCACACAAATTATTTAATATTCTTGAGTGGCCAAAATACTTAAGTCTGCTAAACACATAATCACTTTTCTTAGATTCTGCTAGCTAGACATCAGCAAATCCTACTATCCTCCCTTTTCTAGACCTCTCTCAGACCACCATACCTTTCTGATTGTAGTTGTCATTGATATGCTACAATTTCCAAGTTTATATTAAATTATATGATATATTACATTTGGGTTAATAATTTCTCAATAATATGTGAAAGATACCTTAACTTTATTTATAGAATAGATAAAAATATAATTTGGGGTAGGTCCTGCTATAGTTGTCTCACATCTTTCATAATCTATTATATTATGTTAATCATAATTACAGACTATATCCTTTTATTACTAGATTTGCAAATTCATGGGGGAAATCTCATTTAGGATCTGTAATCATATATTTTTTGAAATTAACTTTATAATGTCTAAAACAATATAAAAATATAAATGTTCCATGTTATTATCATTTAAATAATTTAAAAATAAAATGGTCTATATCTGAAATATTCCATTAAATATTTATGATACATCAGTTACTGTCATTGAGATAACAGAAATCCATTAGAAATTTAAAGAATTATTGAGAAAGGCTGGCCATCAAAGTAAAAAAAAAAAAAAAAAAACCATTGTTTTTCCATATAAATGTTCCTCTGCATTTTTTTTTTATATTTCTATAGAAATAAAGCACATGGTCTCACTCTTTATCCCTCATCCTTTTGCCTCCAGTTGAATTTCCCCTTGTTTAAAACCATTGTTTAAAGGTTGCAAACCAGTCAGCCAGAACATGTGAAAGTTGGAAAGTGAAGTCTTTGAATTTAGATATTGTGCTTCTGGTACATGATAGAGTTATGAATATAGAGCTCTAGGTACCCATTTCAGTTCTCACAAAATGGAGGAACTTGAGAAACTACAAGAGACATTTAATTATAATATGCACAATGGGATAATTTCAAGAGAAAAACAGAGGTCCAGAACAACCATCCCCCTCCTGTTCCTTGTTACTGATGTTTTGTCATATTCTGAGGAGCATGTTGAAATAAAAGATGGAGTACTTTTCAAAACTTATGCAGTAGAAAAATCTTGACTTCAAAAATTCTAGATCCCCATGCTCATTAAATCACCCTTCAAACCCCAGAAAATAACCAGACCCTAGGTGGGAATTCCAACACCATTTGAGTCTTGAAGAACTTGGGACCTGATGTCCAAGCATAGAACATGAGTTCTGAGAGCCTAGCTGTGCCTCAGCACAAGGAATTCAGACTTGCCTGGATATCAGAACCGTGTTCTGCTTTGGCCGTGATAAAGTGTTTGCCTTCTAAAATCGTCGTATGCAAAAATATTCTATCTCTTGGAAAAGAAAAGCCATTATATGAATTATTAATTTAACAGGCAAAAGAGAATGAGATATTAAATGTGAAAAATGAAATGCACATTATGGAGAACATTGTGGAAAACCGGAAGTCAGAAAGGGAAGAACTCAGCCTCCTTCGGCTGGTATGGCAACTTAAAGCCACTGAGGGCAAGCTTGCGAAACAGCAGTGGGGCGCATTCAAAGAGCAACTTAAAAAGGTGAGGAAACAGACCATGGGATGTTACCTAGCCTTAGAAAGGAATGACATTCTGAGACACGCTACAACGTGAATGAACCCTGAAAACATTATGCTGAGTGAAATAAGCCAGACACAAAAGGATAATTTTGTGTGATTCTACTTATGTGAGGTGCCTATAGTCAAATTAGTAGAGACAGAAAAGAGAATACAGGTTACCAGGAGCTGGAAGGGAGGGACAGAGGGAATGGGGAGCTGTTGTTAAATGGGTACAGACTTTCCGTTTGGGATGATGAAAAAGTTCCGGAGAGGGATGGTGGTGATCGTGATTGCACAACAGTGTGAATGTGTTAATGCCTCTGACTCTTCACTTAAAAATGGTAAAAATGGTAAATTTTATTATATGTACTTCACCACAATAAAGCCAAAAAAGGTAAGGGAAACCAAGGACCTGTACCTTTATTGTTTGGTGTTTTCGAAACGAGCTCACTTAAGGTCGGGAATGTTTTCACAGGGGTTGAAAAGTTTGATGATACTGCACTTGTTACTAGAATGATCACCCATATTTGCTGGAAGTGTCAGAGCAAACAGCTAACTATCTCATGTTCATTTCAGACTACTCACAACTTAAAGCTTCTTCAGGAGGCCCTTATGCCTGTGTGTGCACTTGACCTTGGAGGGAGCCTCCAGACCATTTTGGATCTACGGAAAAAATGGAACGAAATGAAGCCTCAGTTCCAGGTGAAGAAATGGATGGATCTGGGTGAATGGAAAAAAACTTAAACATTGCTCAGTTGCAGTTTACCTAATTAATTGTAACAAATTGATGAATTTCTGTTTTTCTACAAAAGCATTGCTTATCTAAAAATCACTGGAAAGACACATATTTCTTACTGTTTTCCTGCACTCTTCTCAATTGGATGATCCACAGACATTTGGGCTACGAAATATCCTAAATATAGCTTTACCTTGGGTTATTTTAATTTATATTATTAATTAAATTGTTAATATATTTATCATATATTCACTCTGATTCTTTTTCTAGGGAGTACAGATGTATTTTAAATTGAGACATCTCAGAATAAGAATGGGTAACCTCTGACTCAGAGGCTCTGCTGCCCTGGGTCCTTGAGGTGACCACTGTGATGTCACTGTCCCAGCCTACCACACCCCAGGCTCCCACATCATGCCAGGAATTTTGCTGTGCTATCCATTCACCCTCTCAGAAAGCCCTCAGGATATGAGAGATAAAACCATGAGTCATGGTCCTGTCCCCTGACTGCTTAACACATTCCCTATTTCCCCACCTCCTGCCTCTGCTAAACTGGACACAACTGCCAAAAATGGTTACCAGTTACATTGTCCTCCTGCCTGGATTTTTGTTGTTTGCTGCAAAATTAAGATACCTGTGCTTCCATCTGTCATGACTTCATAAGTGTGGGCTTTAAAGGATCCCAGAATCAGAAGATTGAAAAGTCCTTTAGGGAATATCTAACTGTAGTTTCCTTTAAGACAAAACTGATGTAAAATATAACCACCACCCCTGCTACAAACACACACACACACACACACACACACACACACCATTGTAACCCACAACAAAACTCTCAGCAAATGTGACTGGTCTATGTTAGGTTCTTTGATATACCCTATATGTGCTTATTTGCATTTCATTTGTGCACACGTCTGCTTGTATGTGCAAGTTCCTCTAAATCAGGAACCATTGCCACATTTCTCTACCTCTGTCATTGTGATGTGCATATATTTGATGCCCATGTGTCTAATTTGAACTTGAAGACCCTTTTTAGGTCACTTTTCTGAAAATTATCTCCTTAGTCTTAATCATTTCCATTATTTTTACTTTTGATACAAGATCCATCCTGAAATTATTAATAGTAGCATTCTCTTTAAGTTATCCACCCTTTGCAAGTTCTGCTGCAGTATCTGGGTGCCATGAGGGATATCTGAACAATTGTGGGTAAAAGGGAAGGTAGCTTACCCCTCCCTACATGTGGTGGCTATTTGTAGCTCATGGGATGACTGCTTTTGAAACAGCATATCTGCTGTGCTGTTCAGCTGGTGCTTCATTCTCTTCATTCTTTTGCCACAGCACACGAGTAGTTCCCCTGATGTATTTTTACACTCATCTGCTCTTGGTGCTCTTACCACACCACCTGATTCTAGTCTATATTGAATATCATAGCTGGTCATGCGGCTCCATCAAATATCTAAAATACATTGACTTAACAGATGACAAGAATATTCAGTGTGCCATAGAAATACATGATTCCATTTCACCACCTAACATTGAAACACTGTCTTTGCATTGCTCATAATTTTTTAATTAATAATTTCTGAGAAGTTGAGCATGGAACAATGTATCCCTAGCATCTAGCACAATGCCCGAATTTTGGGGGTGGGGGCTCATAATAAGTATTTTTGTTAATGGGAGAATGAGTCATTATTTAGACCATCATATTGGCAGTGATAAAGTCAAAAGCTCTCTAAAAGCTGGATTTCTTTTATTGTGTCAATGTTTAGCAATTGAAAGACGAAGTTCGGTACATTATGAAAGAATCAGAAGAGTTAAGTGTCAAAGGAGCCCCTGTGAAAGAGAAGTCCCAACAACTAAAGGATCTTATTCACCTCCATGAAAAACAGAAGGAGCGAATCCAAGACTATGAGGATATCCTGTACAAAGTGGTCCAGTTCCACCAAGTCAAGGCAGAGGTAAGACACTGAATAGATGACTGGAAGACTCGGAGTTTTGAACTATGAAATTAAAAATTAATGATTGTATAATAAATAAGGCCAAATTGCTTATTCTGATACTAGAAGCTTATGCAATCTGACCCCTAACTTATCTCTCACTATGCCCCATGCTCCCTATGTTCTAGCCAAACTCAGTTCTTTGTCCCTCAGAGAAAGTGCACACATTCCTGACATCAAGCCTTTACTCTCAGGCTACCGTTATCTGACAGGTCTCTCTCTTCCTCTGCCCTATTATCTAAACCCTGTATCTCCTTCTAACAATCCTACATCACTTCGAGTGATTTTTCTCACTTCTAAAATCCTAGAGCTCTCATTGTTTATTGCACACATCTTGCATTTTTAGTATCTTGATTTTTAATTACTTTTTAGTAAATATAGCTCCCCCCCCAATTCAAGTGTAAGCTCTTTGAGGGCAGAAACCAAGTTCAATTTTTATGTATCTCAAAGTACCTGACATTGTGGAGTGTTCAGTAAATATGAATTTGTTGGTTGCCCTTTTTACAAAACGTCATAGCTGTTAGCCTCTGTAAATACAAAGTGGAAGTGTCTGGATATCCCTTTAAAATAATCTCTGGATTTATTCAGATCACAGGCTTAGATCTTACTAAGGTTTTAGGTTATAACCAAAAGGAATATTTCCTTCTTTAAAAGAACTGACAACATTAGCTACTCAATTTTTACCCTATTGGATTTGCAGCATTCTAATATTTATTTAACTACAGTGACAACTATTAGGGATGGGCTTGGCAGCATTTTAAGTAGTTGGTGAAATATGTTATAGAAAATGGACTTTAAAAAAAAAATCTGTCTTCACGTAAAACCCAGGTTAATTGTTAATGCACTAACTTCCAGCTAGGACGGCTCATCAAATCAAGAGATCCGGAGTTTCTAGAGCAGCTGAAGGAACTGGGTGATACTCATGAGATCCAGAGTCACCTCCGCCGCTCTCAGGAAAAGCAGGCACACGTGGACCATCTCTATAAACTGGCCCTTTCCTTAGGAGTGAACATCATCTCATCAGTGCAGCGGCCTGTGAGCATCTCTGAGCACCATCACTTACTCTTAATTCTGGGGCTTGGGCTATGACATGAAAGAAACAAGGCATACTGCTTAATATATGTTAAATTACAAAATACATCAAACCATTGAGGTAGTTATTTGTGATGAGCTTCTACCCTATTCCAAAAGAAAAAAATTTTAAATAGAAAATCCGAATATAAAAGTCTTGTTCAATTGCTTCTATTCTCATGCCAATTTTTTTTTAAAAAGAGTATTTATATTGTAGATCTGTGTAATCCAGTGTGGCATACAGTATTTTTGCCTTTCAAATGTGCCCAATGCAACTAAAGAACTAAACTTTTAATTTTATTTAATTTGAATTTATTTAAACTTAAATTTTAAAACTGATTCTCAATATAGTTATTGGAAAACTTTTAATTATGCTGGGAACAACTTGAGTGTGGGGATCAACTTTTGAAACTGTAAACTTATGAAATTTAAATACAGATCAAATATTTCTGACAGAAATTGAATGACTGAGATATGCTCAAAGCATAAAATACACATCAGATTTCAAAGACTTAATACAGAAATCATATTAATATTGTTTGTACTGGTCACATGTTAAAATGGTGATACTTGTACATATTTGGTTAAATTATAAAAATCAATTTCATCTATTTCTTATTTACTTTATGATATGATAACTTGAAACTTTCAAATTTGTGTGGTTCATGTTATGTTTCTGTTGGCCGATGCTGCTTTAGCATTGCAGGCCTGGAAGACCTTCTAGATCTGAGAGCTCATCCAAGCCAGAACCCACATTTTATAGATGAAGACTGTGAGGCCCAGAGAAGCTGGCTGTCTTGTCCACAAAAGCCCACAGTGGAGCCCAACTCGGAGTCGGAGGAGCCCGACTCTCCCAGATTTAGCCAGGGATCTGGGAACTACTCATCAGGTCCACTTTATGCCACCAGACAGACTTCAAAAGAGGAGCCTAAAAGAGAAGGAAGTATTTCCAGATCAGAAGCACTGATTTTTTAAAAATCCTTCTCCAAACTTCTAATTTGAAGGGGGAAAAGATTATGTTTATTCTACCAATATGTATAACATCGATTAAATCGTAATGGCCGATTTTATTTTAAAGTACCTTTAAGATATCCACTACACTATAGGAAATGCAGTGAACCTGAAGTCTATTTTTTTAAACTGAAAGACATAGAAATTCAAAGTATCTGTTGATGTTTATAGAATCTACTTTTTTCCAGGATAGACCTTTTTTTTTTTAAGGAGTTTTATTTTATTAGCAAATTTACTCTAAAAAGAAAAAAGAAAGAAAGAAGTCTCACTTTATGCAGATAGTGTAAATTATTCTCCAATCCTCCTCTGGCCTTGGCCCCCACAGTCCTCAGCGCGGAGTGGAGACGGCAGCGCTTGCATAATGAACCTAAGGTTAAGCTAAGTTGACAAGAAAATTATAGCGCAGAAGTCAAATGTTTCTAATGCATATTTTATGCCTTTTGAAGTAAAAATTATACCTTATAATGAATGGTGTCTCTGAGGAGTTGGGTGTGATAAGCAAATCTTCAGAACTAGAGATTCGAGACTGGAAATGTCTTTCCCATAATGTTGGGTGTCTGGCTTCTTTCTGAAATAATTATATTCAAATGTGTTTAAGGTAAAATAAATCAGGAGCCTATGTCTTTTTTTAAAAAGTGTCATTTATGAGTTTCATAATGCAGATAAATAGCATATTCATCTCATTGCTGTTTCATCCATTACCCTCATTACTTCCTCTTGCCTGTCATTTTTAGAGCTGCTCTAATGTCTCTGCAAAGAACCTACAGCAGCAGCTGGAGACCCTTGAGGAGGACAGCCTGAACTGGCGTGCCAATGCCGGGCAATATGAACGGACCCTGTCCCGCAGCTTGGAGTACTGTGCCACAAGGGATGAGATAAACGAGGTGAGGGGTGCGAGAACTGACTCATTGCCAAAAGCTGTTTGAACCTACAGCATGTGTCTCAGTGTCCATACACGTGCATGTTCACATGCACACATGTGTGCGTGTGCACACATGCAGTCCATCAGGAGACGTTCTTCTCACCTATGTCCTTCAGTCCAATAGGCCTCAGGGCTCTGAAAATTTGAGGAAACTTTAAGCTCCCAAACTTCTTGAGTCAATATGTTGTCAGTGCATAGAAAAACCTAGAATGCAGTCGTTTTTAGAGTTCCTTTTTTTTGTTTTTGAGGGGTTGTTTTGTTTTGTTTTCCCCCACTCAAAGCTGTCTAGCAGTCATTTGCTAGAGTGGCTACAGCTTTTGAGGGCACAGAGGAAACGGTGACACTGACCCATTGCAGCCAGCTCCAGCCTGCTGAGATTCTATTTAAGTACCATTGACTCATGGTGAATGGGGTGCTAAGGGCCACGCTCTTTGCTTCAGAGGCTACAAAGTATTATCACTAACATCAAGTGGCTGCTTTCATATTTACTCCAGCTGAGTGGTTTTCCTGGCAAAACAACTCTTAGAGTAAAAAAGAAATAGCAGATAAAAGTGAACCTCCACATCCCTGAACCCTCACATACATAATTTCACCTCCTCCCCGTCAACTGGAACCAATCTCCAACCCCCAGATACCCACTGAACCACAGCTACCACCCACCCAGCCAAGGTTTCCATCCAAATGCTTATTCATTTTGGAGGGTGCACCCACAATCGCACACACCCCTACAAATTGGGATAGGAAGGGTTCTGATTCTAACTGGGAAGTGATAGCATAATATAAAGGTACCCGTAATTCCAGATATATCTCCATTTAGAGCAAAATGTTCTGTGTCCGTTAACCTGTAAGTCCATTAGGAAGGGGGTGGGGGAAGAGGAGGTGGCACACCTTCCTGACCTTCGTTTATGCCCCGTTTATGTAAGCTAGGTCCAGCAAGTGTCAAATATTAACAAACAACATTAAAGCATGGACTAAAGTATAAGTAACTAAGCTTTAAAGACAGTCCAGCTCTGAAGTGCCCCCATGCAGGCCACACTTGTACAGACCACAGGCAGGTGCAGGAAGGGCCACGGCTGGAAGGAAAATGAGAGGTGAAGAGAGCAGGAATGGCCACTTGGATCCCGTTCAACAGTAGGGTAGCAGGAAATGACATCTGATAAGCATTTTCACTTCATTTTGGACTAAAGGACTTTGGAGTTTCTGCTCAGGGTCTGTGCTCCACGGAGTCACTTTTGGCCGGAGACTCACGTACTCATTCGGGGTGGAGCCCACAGTGGAGCTGCCCTCCGTGTGGTAGAATGGCTGCTTCCGGTTCCTGCGCTGCAGCTTACACTTCCCCTGGGCCTTGTTAGGGAAAACAATCAGAACAAAGTGGTCTTCTCAAGGCTACAAAATTTGGATTCGTGGCCATGGAAATGATTTTTAAAAAATCTTTCCCCAAAATTATCTTCTTTATTCTTCCTCCCTCTGCCTTTCTCCCCTCTCCCCTGCTCTGTCCCTCCTTCCTCCCTTTTTCCCCTTCTCCTTCTCCTTCTTTTTGTGCACCTTAGTTTTTCCAAAATTCTCTGTCATTGCAGGATGGCTCAGCTCTGTATTTACTAAAGCACAAGTGGAGCAGGCGAAGGTTGTTCCCAGCCTCCTCTGGCTGGGTTCCATCTCCCTGAAGAGCTATGGCATTTATGGAGCAGGGGTTCCTGCCCAAGCCCTTTCAGCAGGGGTTCTATTTACAGGGTCTGCCTCATGGTGAGCCTGTGCTTGCAGCCAGTGGCCTGGAGGGCAGATGTCCCTTCCAGTCACTGAAGGAGCACCCCAGGATTGTCTGTACCATGTCAGGAATGAGCAACCAGATACACGTGGGTTCGATTTAGGAATCAGATATCACTTTAGCATGCTCTTAAATATTAAGAGAGATATTCTTCCCATTTGCTTCCACATCTAAGCCAATTAATCTTTGATGTGAGTTACAGTTTCACATTTAAAGGACCTTTGAAAACCTTGAGTCCTTTTCGCCTTTCCTTCTTTTGTAGAGATACAGCGGCATTTCAGAGTGTAGCATCCACACCCCAGACTTTCCAACCACAAGCCTAGTGGGAAAATAATCAAAAGAAATATTTTCAGTGCCCCTTAGTAAAATAAAGATACGTGTGTGGGGTTTATATTGTGACTATCAACAAACAGATGGCCAATTTCCACAGTGGTAATAGTATTTGACATCTAAACATTATTATTTATTATCATTATTGGTCTTTAGATTTAGGGACTTAAAACACTATGTAAAATTAAATACCATATGTTCCACTAATTTTTTTTCTGTGTAAAAAAATACTATCTGCCGAAAAACTAGACCAAGCATAGCATTTGATTTTTTTAAGTTAATTTTATTAATAAAACACAATGTCTTGCTTCCAATGTGCTTAAAGTACTTCTGGAAAGTTCACAGCCTCTGACTTACAATAGATTTTGAAGAATTTCTAATTCGACATCTTCATTTTTCAGATGAGAAAACTGAGGTGTGCATGATTTTCATTTTAGCAACATGCTGCTAGAGGACTCCAGAGCTTCTTCTCAGTGTTTCAGGGAGTCAACTTCAGACCACAGAGTCATTTGTTGGGCACCAACATGCTTATCATTTGCTAAACTCAGAATTCACCATTCACGTAATATTTTAGTCCCTTTCAACCACTTCATGGTCTGATGTGAAATGTATCCTTTTTCTATGCTTTCCTCTTCTATCCCTATTTTCTGGCATATCTGTTATGTTTGAATGATCTGATATAATAGTACAGTTCACTTGGTTATTTCAACAAAAATTTCTTTCTTAACTATGCTGTAGCTAATTTACACGGTCTTAATGGCACTGAAAGCCCTTAGGAAAGAACTTGAAACCTCAAGACAAAATAATGTAAGGTGCTCTAAACATAATTTTTTAAATGTTCCTTAAAGAAAAAGAATGATGGTTTTGTTTTGTTCCTTGATTATCTTTGGGTAAATATATTTTTTTCTAATTTCATGCTAAGACATAGGAAATTGTAAAACCTCGTTTTCTCCATGTCTACCTTCAGACTGTCAGATTTCGTGGAGTTTTTTTCCCACCCATTTCACACAAAGATACTTTTGTATGCATGAATGAGAATATCTCTGTATATTTTCTTGCCTGGTTATATTAATAAGTTCATACATAAAACGCTATAAACATATTCTCTGCCATATTACATGACAGGGAACATCAATTCTTTACACATCTACATTTAGAAATGTAATAAGTTAATATCGAACATGTTTTCTTCTTACAACCTGACCAAAAAAATTACCTTTATATTTACATGATGTTAATCAAAATTTGTCACTAGTGGCTCATATTGTGGGTCACAAACAATTACTTTGCTGGAAAGAACAGCAATGACAGAATTGAGTTGGTATTCATTTTCTCACAAGAAATTTTCTATACAAAGCTCTCAGATAATTATTTTACCTTACTCTGAAATTTTTCCACCATAGCAACATCTTACCCATCAGGAAGAAAGCAGAAAAATATTTAGCATATATATATTCCATATGTCAGTCCTGTGTTCCAGGGGCACAAACTCTCTTATCAATTTGAATAAATCAGTCATGTGATTTCCATGGTGTCGCGCGCCCCTCGCCAGCAAGGACCACGCAACACTTGGAGTTCTTCTG
>VBSM01001562.1:23912785-24249335 GCA_008086735.1 Cheirogaleus medius | reverse complement strand
GCACCCGGAACTAGGCGCCATCTTGTAATGGCGGAACACCGCGCCCCACACCATGGAACAGCACTATGCTACAGCACAGACAATAGCTATCTTCCAGAATTAAAATCTGAATTCATCATTTTTTTAAAAAAGACTGTCTTCATTCAGCAAATATCTTTAATGTGGTTATTGTGTGGCAGACCATAAGAATACAAACGTCCTCATGAAACTTAGAGTCTAGGGGGAATTATAACCCATGGGGCTTCACAATCGCAACCATTGATCTATTAGTCCCCATCCTAGTTCCATTTGCATTCAAGGTTAGAAAATAGGAAAGGTTATCAGAAGATAGGAAAGGTTACCATTCGTTCTGAAAATGTCTATCCCATGGGGTTAAAATCCTTTAGAATGTTGGTGTTTAACATCTGCAAAGTGACTCTGTGGGGTCTTCCTGAAGCATATAGAGAGATGTAGTTTAAAATGTCCAGAAAATAAAACAAAACAACAAATGTATTATGAAGACGCAAAACATGCAGAATGGATAAAATGTTTATTACTAAGACCTGCTGCCACCTACAATTCAAGACAGAGCAATTGTCTTCTCTTTCCAAGTTGCCCCACTTTCTGCTGCTACTAGACTGACCTCAAGCATAAGAGAGCAGTGTGGTGGCCAAGTGGAAGGAGGCCAGGAAAGTTTTGTCTTGAAATCTCTCCAGCACTAAAGCTGACTATTCTACCGTAAATGATTGTAGCAAATCATTTGGGTTAAACTTTGAGCCTTTGATGTCTTGATTTCAAATGCAACATCCCGGGGAGGTGATAATATTACAGCCTTCCAATACTGAAATGAGCAGCAGAAAGCGTTTCTCTGGAGGGGACAAAATGGCGGGCAAGAAATCACATTCGTGGAGTGGACATTAAGAAAAAATGAAAATTAACTACTCATTTCATATTTTTGCTTCTGGCCAAGCCTGTGCCATAATTTCAAAGAAAGACTTTCTTTTCAAATTCATTTCTTCTGTTTTCAAAGGTCCCACGTACCTCATACAAATTGGCCTTGCCCACAACAGACTTACAAATAAACACATTTTTGTGCCAAAGCTGCCTCAACCAGCTTAGTCAAGACTAAGAATAGCAAGCCAGCCTCGCTTGTCATCACCCTGTTCCCGTCTGCTTTATCCCGAAGAAGCTTTGTTCATTCCTAACCCTTGAGGAGGGTGGGGGGAAGGGACGGGGTTTACCGCTTACTGGAAAATTTGGTGAAGTTGCTCATTCTGCTAATTTCAAAATAATTACAGTGTTTAAATCTTAATAATGTTTTTTCTAATTCTAGATATGTTAACTCAGTCTGCCTATTCTATGGTAAATATGGAGGAATTGAGCAGGTGGAAATATAAGGGAATCAAATTATTCATTTAAAAAAGTATCTTTTACCTAATTTTTTAAAGACTTTCAGAAACTTTAATATGAATTATAACAATATTTAAAGATTTCTAATAGGGTATATTTTTTCTTACCCCAAGCACGAGGTCTTTTTTCCTGCTTGTGTGCGCAGGTTGAGCAGTTGTCTTAGCCATCTCCACCGTTCTCCATTGTTGACAAGCTAACTAAAGTTAGAAACAGCTGCATGAACAATGACACCACAGCCCAGCCACCATGGCACTCAGTGCCTTTAAAAAACATGATCACAAGTTATGTGGGGATTAGATGGGAAGTTAAGTTTTCATATTGGAAAGTGCAGGTAAGAAAATTAAGTATGACTAGATTTTTCAGTTGCTGAAGGTAGTTCATGCACACTGTACCTTCCACTTTTATCTGTTATAATCCTGAATCTGAGTTGGGAAAGGCACCGGGGTTTAGATTTAAAATGGATTTCCAGTGAAACCAAAAGAGAAAGTGCCAGCAACTTTGTCAAGGGAGCTCATGTGTCAGAAAGATGCTGATCCAGTTTCACACTCCTACCCACAGCGTCGTGAACATTCTTTGGCCTTATAAATCATCTTCCGTGGAAGTGCACACAATCCGAAGCAATCAGAAATAAAATTACACTCATCGTTTATCAGCCTTACATTTCTTCATCCAAAGTAGACTTAAAATCTCATAGCTTAGAATTTTAAAGTGTTAAGACAGCTTTTCTCCATTCATCATACAGTTTTCAAGTAAATATTGAACTGTCCCTTTTCAACAAGCAGATGTAACCCAGTGGTGATCAGGTTGATGACAGAGCCCCTTTTCCTTCCTCTAGACTAAGATTTTATAATCTATGTTGTATTTCAGTAGAGAAAAATAAGAATATGAAATTTTCCATTGGATGAATCTTAGTGATGGCATGTTTTTTCCCTTTATTTTATTTTTAATTGTGGTAAAATACACATAACATAAAATTTAACAGCTTAACCATTTTAAGTGTATAGGTTAGTGGTATTAAGTACTTTCACATTGTTGTGTAACCATCACCATTATCCACCTGCAGAACTTTTTCATCATCCCAAACAGAAACCTCTGTACTCATTAAAGAGTAACTTGCTATAGAAGAGATGTTTTTTTAAAACAAAAATGTCTGGTTTCCTCTGATGTGGTATTTATTGTATGTATACTTGTGAATTATATGACTTTGGGGGAAAAAAATCTTCTGCCAAAGTTTTATGTGAATAAGTAAGGTTATAGTTCCTTTATATCTCAATCTTATAAATTGACCTTATTTATCCTTTCTTATTAAAACAAAACACATGTGATATTAAAACACTGAATGTCATAGAATGCAAATTTTTATTTCTTATTTCATAAATATATGAACTGAATATGATCTTTAAAATAATTTCTTGAATTCTAATAGAGAACTAATTTTCAAATTTTGAAACGATAACTCTTTTCATTCTTTCTGAACATAATTGGTTTATGAATTAAAGTGGTTTATGTGGTGTCTGTTTGGTTTAGTTTGTAACTTAAAAGTAATGTTCAACAATTTCATTTACCATATAAAATAAACAACACTATTAACTATAGTTGTATCAGATGCAAAAATTGCATCGGTAAAATAATTTCCATGTGTACAAGTTTGCTAGGGCTTCAAAGATGATGTCTTCAAGAAGTGTTAAAGATCAAGGTTTTATTTTCACAATATGCAGAATTTGAAATAAGCATTTCAAGAAAGCGTGCATTTTCTAGGACAGCTGTATTTCTCTGCATTGCAAGTCTAAATTGTTTCTAGCATGTGCATCGCCTTTATTCCCTCCCAAATAATTTGTTTTCGTTGTTTTCGCTCATTGGAAAGAATTCTAATGTTTTTCTGACTTTTCTTATCATAGCTCAAATTTATCAACCATGACATTGTTCAGTATTGCTGTTGAATGCCTTCATATAATCAGAAGGTTTATGTTTTCTCTATACTTCTCTTTGTTGATACTACGAAGAGAGAGTTGCCTGGCAATATGCTTATTGTTCTTGATTACAGAGAAGGGACAGAAGGTGGTGCATTTAATGGAACTGGGAACTGGGTGGTTTAGAATTTTGGTACACTAGTATAGTTGAACTGTTCTTAAGACTGTCATAATCTATACCCTAGTCTCAATGTATAGCCATATTCTTGTTTATATACAAGTTAGTATTGCCATCATCGGCAACAACTCATTTTCTGTTTTTGAAATATCTCTGAAGTTAATGGCCTATAACTAAGAAGTAAAACTCTTTTGGAAACTTCTCATGAAAAATTATTTTTAGCTAGGCAAAAGAAGTTATTTTCCTAGTAAATCTCATATTGAATCTTCTCTTCCACCCCACCAATATCCTGGGTGGTCTAACTATTAACACTTTATTGACCTCTTCAACATGAATAGCTCCTTGGAGCCTTAATAAATTTATACATGATGGCTATAAGAGAGTATCAGGAGACAGAAGGATATGAGACCAATATTAGTGTACAGAGAACAGAATGAATGGGAAAATGATACCAAATAAATACAAATAAGAAAATTACAGTAGTTGAAAGCCTATGTATGACATGTGAGAAACTTTATTGTTAGGGGCTAAAGGGATGTTCTATAACTATAATCCTAATTAAAAATTATAAATCAAAAAGTATTTTTAAACAATTACTTATATTGGGGGGATATATTTAAATTCACATTCTATGTCCACTTAGCAGATTCATTTTCTATTGAAAATCACTCTGAATACATTGTGAAGATTATGAATATTTTGAAGTGTTTATGTGCTTTGATTTATTGCAAGTGAATATTAGTTTTCTTGTTTTAAAGAAACCACCTGTTTCTTTTTATTGAACTGTAGCTCAAAGAGTCATTCAAAGATATCAAAAAGAAATTCAACAATTTGAAGTTTAATTACACTAAGAAAAATGAAAAAGCTCGAAATCTGAAGGCTCTTAAGTATCAAATTCAACAAGTTGATATGTATGCTGAAAAAATGCAGGTAACGAGAAAGTATGGCAGGTGTATATGTGTGTGTGTGTGTGTGTGTGTGTGTGTGCATGTGTACTACCACAATTATTGCAAAATCACTTTGTTTTTTTGTTTTTTTTTGCAAAATCACTTTGCATTTGAATTCCAAATGCTTATCTCTTGGGTTTTTTATAGCATTGGGACTAAAAAGATGGTTTTCCATTTTTATACAGTTGAGTTCTTACCTCTTGAGGCAGCTCCAGAATGGTTTCTGCCCAACCTACCCAGCCTGTCTATTTCCATTCTTTCTCCCAACACATGCACACACCATTCTATGCCTCTCTTCCTTTCCTTGCACCTGCCTATATCAGGATTTTCCTCCACTGCTCCCATATCCTCTTATTCCTACCTTGAGGATACCTCTCCTTGCATTATCATATGCACTGGAGAGATTATTTAAATGCTTTCCGCAGGACCCAGTGAGCTTATCGAGGACAAGTATTTGCTTTTATTACCATTGGCTTTTTAAAAAATATATCATATTATTATTCTCAAAATCTGGGATAGACCCTGGCATATAATAACTTTTCTATATATTTGCTTAATGCTGAATTAATATTTGAAAAAAACATTCTTTACAAAATATATTTGTAATAATTATGATTCTGACATGTCAGAATAGAAGAAGCTACTAAAGTTTTCTCAAGTTTTTCTCTTACTATTTAATCACTGGCATCAAAAATAAAAATGGGATGTTATTTTTATAACTTTTTTTGCACAGGCTTTGAAAAGGAAAATGGAAAAAGTTGATAATAAAACTTCTGATTCTTTCTTAAATTATCCAACTAACAAAGTAAATGTCCTTTTGGAAGCCATAAAGGATTTGCAAAAACATGTGGATGACTTTGACAAAGTTGTGACAGATTACAAGAAAAATTTGGACTTGACTGAGCATCTCCAGGAGGTGGTAGAAGAGGTATCTTCTTCTTGTAATGGTATCTATGTTGCAATGTTGTTTTAAAAAATTGTTTTGCTACTTTAAAGCAGTGCTATATTCTCAATTATTGTCATTGAATTCATGTATCATGCTCCTTTCCATGATTTTTTTTACTCAGGATAATTTTTTAAAATAGAATTGCTAGACCAAAGGGTATGAATGTTATAAGGTTTTTCATTGTATTGTCCAATTGCTCTTCAGAAAGGTTTTACTAATTTACTCTTATAGGCAACATATGAGAGTTCCCATTTCTCCATAACCTCATCAACTCAAGATGTCTAATCATCATGAAATTATGTTCACTGCAGTATATCAGTGCTTAAAGTACACAGAATGGCTTGTTTATTTCACAGAATTTGAAAATATTTATTTAAAAATGATATTGAGATTTTTCAGCTACAAAAAGTTGTTATCGGTGTTATTTTTGTTATTGTCAAGAGGATAAATTGTAGAGTATGCATAAAATATGTGAAATTTGACAAGTTAAAGTTATTTGCACACTTCATATTAAAGAAATTCTACACTTGAAGTTCTTGAGTGTTCTTCCTTGCCCGTTATTCTGAGATACAAAGCATCTTTGTTTACCACCAGCACAGTTGAGTTTTTAGATTTAACACCAGATTAAGGAGGATCAAGATGATCATTCTTCTGCGTTTGATGTATAGGTTTGCTGTAGCTTCATGACACTTATTTAAAACCTGCTCCAAACAGAGTCATGTGTTTCTATTTCTCACCCAGCATAAGTGCTTCTGCCCTGGGTCTGACATTCCTTCCATTGCAGTTATTTATTTTTACTAAGAAACTGTTTCAATTCTCCACTGTGTTGTGAAAATATAACTGAGTATCTTCTACTTAAAAAAGGTGAAATACTATCCTTTGGATGATATTTCCTCCATTCATAAACCAAATTTTATTCTTAAAAAAAGAATGTATTTATTATAATATTAACTAGATGATACTTTTACTCATGTACTGTTAATATCAGTTAATTTTGTTAGATTTGAGTGTTTGGCTTTTTTCTTGCCATTTAGCTGCTATTTGGATTATTTTTAGTGTCAAATGCTTTTTATGCTACCTGTTCTTATAAGTCTTTAAAATTCCTCTTAGGAATTAGATTTTAGACAAACCTAAGAAGACAGGAGAATCAATTGTACTTCCATACTTTTACTTTCTTATAATTTTATTTATATGTATTTTCATACTTAAACTTTCTTATTTCTGCCTCTAATAGCCAAGTGCAAAAGTATATGGTCATGTTTTGATATATTCTTTATTGTGACTTAGAAAGCTCAAACCAATGTGAACATAAAGTCTGAAGGAATTAAAATTTGATACTTCACTGGTCAAAATGAAGAACTTTAGAAGGATGGTGTCTCTTTAATCTGTGCTTTATCCCATTTAAATTTAGTGTCACTTTTGGTATGAAGATGCAAGCGCCACAGTTGTAAGAGTTGGAAAATATTCCACAGAGTGCAAGACAAAGGAAGCTGTGAAAATTCTCCACCAGCAATTCAATAAGTATATCGCGCCCGCAGTGCCTCAGCAAGAAGAAAGGATTCAGGAGGCCACTGACCTTGCTCAGCGCTTATATGGTGAGATCTCTTTTAAGATATCTAGTGATTTGCCATTGAACAAATCTATACTGAGCCTAATACAGCAGAAAGCAAGAGTTCAGCAAACCCTCAGAGTCCTCACTACACCAAACTATTGAGGGAAAAGGCTCAATCAAGATAAGAGCCCACATCCAGGGAAAGAAAACAGTGGGGAATAGTGGGAGGAACTTCTGACAGCAGGAGATGAAGCCTGATGAGTTTTAACAATTTTGCGTAAGCCTTCCTTTTCTATTCTCCTTTCTCCTCCATCCCTGTTGTTTATCTCCAGGGTAATAAAGCCAGAACTATACTCAGCTTATATGGACAAAAAGAAAAAAATACCTAATTTCCACTAGAATGATTCCTTGAAAACATACACAACTCCGGTAATACTTTAAGTAGGCATAAAGCTAAGACTGACCTCTATAGCTTTCTCATTCCTATGAAAGTTTTGGTTCACGGATTTGAGAAAGGACTGGAATATTCTCCTTCGCCTTCCTCTCATTTGTGGAAGAAATGAGAGAACTCAATCATTTTCCTAAGTTCTTCTTACTTCTCCTCCGTAACTAGGAAAGGTAATAACATTGTAAGGCTGAGAAGTCCTTTTTCCTAAAAGAGTCTCCCATTTAAGAAGTCCCTGGGTGGTGACAGTCCTTGCTTGAGGGCTCTGAGAAATAAAGTCCATGAATTCCCTGATATTGTTCCTATAAGACCATGAATAATTCCCAGTGACCAAGCAAAAACAGCGCAGAAAGAAGACAGCAGCAGGTGGTACGAAAGGCTGCCCATGGCAGCTGCCAGATATTTTCTCTTATAACAGGAAGCGCTATCCATGGAAAGCCATAAAATTCTGTAGACTATAGACCGCATTAGCTAATGTTAAATTATTGAGAATGAATTATTCATGATTTTCCAAAAGAAAAGGGTAAAGCATAAAAATAATAAAATATAGATTGAAAAATTAATGAAAACTAAGGTGACATCTCCTTCTTGCTGCAGTTACTGTAGAAATGCACTAAAAAATTTTGGAGACACTCTGCTCCCATAGCATTGTTTTCATCTATTATTGTACTTTTCACACTGTACTATAAACATTTGTTGTACTTGTCCATCCTCCCTACTGACCATAAGCTCCTTGAGGGCAAGGGGAGCATATTTGATCACTGTATTTGTGCCTGTATCAGTTGCATCAGCGTACTAACTGCCTAACAGATATTTGATGAATCATTGAGTGAGTAATATGAATGAATAAATGAATGACATGACTCTCCATCTATTCAGTATGGAAGCTATACCTTTTTAAAATCTGCATCAAGTAAGATACTTTAGGAAGATTTTATCAACTCTTGAAAGCAACTCAAACATGACAGAACCCAGAATTTTAATGCAAATAAATTTATCTCAAAAAATTTTGTATAACTGTTATATACTAAGAGCTGTGGTGGATATAAAGACAAATAAAACCTAGTTCCTGTATTCAAGAAACCACAGTCTGGGCCTTTATGGCATGATATGGCAAATGCAATGAGAAAGGTATAAAATGTGTACATTAGTTTGCTAGGGCTGCCATAGCAAAGTACTACAGACTGAGTGGCTTAAACGACAGAAATGTGTTTTCTCATGGTTCTGGAGGCTGGAAGTCCAAGATCAAGGTGCCGGCAGGGTTAGTTCCTCTGAGCCTCTCTCCTTGGCTCCCTGATGGCCACCCTCTTGCTGCCTCTTCACAAGGTCATTCTCTGCCCACTCACATCCCTGGTATCTCTCCCTCTTCTTTAAGGGGACCAGTCATATTAAATTAAGGCCTCATCCTAATGGCCTCATTTTAATTTAATTACTTCTTTAAAGACCTTATTTCCAAATACTACTATATTCTGAGGTACTTGGAATTGGGACTTCAACATATGAATTTGTGCGGGGAAGGGGACACAGTTCTGCCCATAACAAGGTGCAATACAGCTTGACCTGGGCTCTAGGGTCAGATAGACCTGGGTTTAAATCCCCGTTTCTTCAATTATTGTCTGTGTCACTTGAATAAGTTCCTTGGTGCATCAGATTCCTCATTTGTAAAACATGGGTAGTAATGGAACCTACCCAAGAATTACATTAGATAATACACATAAAATGCTTCACCAAAGGCAAATAGTAAGTACTCACTACACGGTAGCTGTTTTTATTATTATTCCAATAGGGAAAGATAAAATCCAGTAGAGGAAGATTAAGAACATTTTCACAGGACTTGGGTATAGTGGCTCACACCTGTAACCCCAGCACTTTGGGAGGCCAAGGTGAGAGGATTATTTGAGGCCAGGAATTTGAGACCAGCCTGGGCAACATAGTAAGACCCCTGTCTCTACAGAAAATAAAAAAATTAGCTGGGCATTGTGACACATGCCTATAGTCCTGCCTACTTAAGAGGCTGAGGTAGGAAGATTGCTTGAACCCAGGTGTTCGAGACCAGCCTGGACAACATAGCGAGGCTGTCTCTACAAAAATAAAAAAGGAACATTTTCACAGAAATGTTGGCATTTGAGGTAGACTTTGAAGAGTAGATAAGATTTTGACAACAGAAATAGCAAGTGGGGGGAAGGCATTCCTGTATAGGAATGATTACTCAATGGCTGTGAGGATTTTGGGGAACAGTTGCTGGTTCAGCTTGGCCAGAGACTAAATACATGTGGGAATTAAGGTGACAAACATTTGGGAGAGGCAGGTTGAAACCATATTATGGAGGGCATTAAATGCCAAACTGATAAATTTATATTTTTCTAAGCAGTGAAGAACTACTGAATGTTCTGAATAGGAGAAACTGATTAGAACTGAACTTTAAAAATATAGCAACATTATGTTACATAAAAGTGACATGGTATAGCAAATGTAATTATTTTTTCTAGATGCTTGGATTTTCAAAAAAATGCCTTTATTCATGTATTTTTCTGTTCAGCAAATATTTGTTAAGAACTTACTATCTACCAGCCCTATACCAGCCACCAGGGAGATAAACTAACTCTTGGACATTTTTTTCCTGCTAAGGAGTTGACCTTTAAAAATAGTTTTATCTTTTCTCCTCCCCAGGTGTGGAAGAAGGGCAGAAATATGTTGAGAAAATAGTGGCAAAACACAAAGAGGTTCTTGAATCCGTTACTGAATTATGTGCGTCTCTCACAGAGCTTGAAGAAAAACTGAAGGTAATTTCTTCTTCCCAGAACATGTATTTTCAAGTGATATAAATAAAAATGTGTTGATCAAATGTCTTCTGGTGCAAAGATGTTCTAATAGAAATTCTCCAGGGACATAATGTGCACATTTGTTTCACAGCTTTCTAACATAATTATCTGGGTGTTTCTGATAATTAATTCTGTTTCTTTCCCATCACTGCAGAGAAAAATATTGCTGGGAATGAGGACTAAACACAATTAAGGTGTCTCGTTTACATTTTCATGGATCATAGCCTAAAAAATAAATGGGTGCCATTAAAACCAAAGTGAAGTCTGTATTAAAGTAGCCTATAGTTCTGTTCATAAATAATAGATTTCAGGGTTTTTTTCCTCCAAATTGTGGCACCAGAAAAAATAAAACTATAATAATATTTATAATAATTTATAATATTTATTAATAGTACAATAATAATTTTCAGGTATTATCTTCATTGGACATTTTGCTTCATGGTAATGGTAAACTAATTATGATCAGTTTTCACAGAATAAAAATTGATGGTAAAAATGTAGAGAAAATGTTTATGTCTTATGTCTAGGCAAAAACCAGTTGAAAGAGAAATACATATGTTGTTTTCTCTATGTCATGTCAAAACTCGTTTGGTTAATTCTGTTTCTACAACTGGCTGAAAGAACTGTTTATTGAGGATGGGTAGGAGAGCAAGGTCATTATAAATATAGGCTCTACAGCAAAACAGAACTGCCTTGGAATACCAACTCCCCAAATTATTGGATTTGTGACCTTGAGTAAATTATGTAATCTCCCTGAGTCTTAATTTTTTGATCCACAAAATGGACCACAGGGTAGCCCTGAGGATTGAACATGAAGATGCCCAAGACTACCATTGTGATTATTATTGTTATTGCAGCCCAGCGGTGGTCTTGCAGCTCAAAGCAGAATTGTATTTATTTCTAGCAACTATTTTTCCTGTTTGAATTTCGATGTCATAAATTTGTGTGCCTACTCCAGTCAAATAATTTGGGAGGCTTTTAATTCAGCAGGCGTCCAACCAAATTATATTTTTCTTTTGGTTAAGAATCTAGATTTTTCAACGTTTTTACCATTTTAAATAACGCTACCATGAACATCTTCATGCATAGCTTTTTCTTTCTTTTCTATTATTACCTACCTATAAATTCTCCAAAGCAGACTTGAGAAAAATGAAATTATTAATGTATGAAATTGCTAATGTTTCTAACATATGTGTTAAATTGCTTTCCATACATGTTTTACAATCATAATGCCACCAGTAATGGATGAATGAACCATACATCTTATGTTATCTCTTTCAACATTATCATTTTCTCCCTGCCTCCACCCCACCTCTGAGGATCTGCTGCTTCCCCTGACTTCCTATACAGAGGCTGAAAATCACTGCTTTCTCTGACTGATTGCTCTGCACTGTCTACAACATCCCTCCCATTTCTGTTGTACATCTTCAAGCGAGATTCAGCTTAGTAAACTCTACTCTTTCCAAGTTAGATCCCTCTCCAGCTTTTCACCTTTGTGGCTATTCTTCTTGAAAGAGCTGTTGCCGGAGCTTCTCCCTTCCCCATTCCCCATTCCTTCCGCACGCCCCGCAGTCCGGATTGTACCCTCTCTTTCTCATGCTCAACCCGTCACTTGGATTCTTTTTTTGCACTAGTCAGGAGTCCCCTAATTATACACCCAGCTAGTTATCCTTCCTAAATACAATTCTGCTAGTGTCATTTTCTTATTGTAAACACTTCGCTACAAATTCTTCACTTCTTACCAAGTTCAGTTCAAACTCAAAGCCTTCCAGTGTTCTGAATCTGATCACCTTTCCGAACCACTTTTACATTCCTTGTTCCTGTCCCACTGGTCTATGACGTTCCCTGGGGTTTCCTACTTCTAAACCTTTACTTCAAGTTCATGACCTTCTGTTTCTATTGAAATCTTAGCATCTCTTAAAACCAAATCCAAATACTGCCTCCTCCATAGATCCTTTCTTAGCTGTATCACCCCCTCTCTGATCTCCTATAGCACTTGTGTTCTTTCCTACCTGTCCTCATCCATTCAGGCTGCTGTACCAAATGTGATAGACTGGCTGGCTTATAAACAACAGAAATTTATTTTTCGCAGTCCTGGAGGCTGGGAAGTCCAAGATCAAGGTGCCGGCAGACTTGGCATCTAGTGAGGGCCCACTTCCTCATAGACAGCCATCTTCTTGTTCTAACCTTACATGGTGGAAGGGACAGGGTCTCTCTCAGGCCTTTTTAATGAGGGCACTAATCCCATTCATGAGGGCTCTACCCCCATGATTTAATCACTTCCCAAAGGCCCCAACCTCTTAATACCATCACCTTGGGGCTGTGGATTTTGACTTATAAATTTGAGGGGAACATAAACATTCAGACCATAGCATTACCATAATCATCATGTATAACTTCTATTACCATCCCAGCCACCCTACTTGATTTTACAGAAGGAAACCCCCTGGCTCTGCTCAGTTTAGTGTTCCACACAACATTTAACACTATGTGTTGCCTTGTAAGGCAGGTTCTCCAAAAAAGATTTTGGCATTTATAATAAATTCCCAAAGGATTTTGGTACAGAGAAGAAGAATCATTCAGTAGCTTGAAGATGTTCAATTTGGGTGGATATAGAAATGATGAAGGGCTTCTCTGGCAAGAGAAATAGATATCAACATTACCTTTATGGGTTACAGCCACAACAAAAGCTTGCCAAAGAATGTTTAACACTTTACAGATGTTTGTATGAAAAGCACAAATGTCTAGTTTTTGTGCTTTTAAGGTTGATGCAATGGCTCTCTTTTCAGGGGTTATTAAGAAGTGTGCCCAGTAAACCCTGCCAAGGCTGAAATAGTGATAAAAAACCTTTCTAATGGATAGCAATTTGAGATTTACAAAGGACTTTCATATACATTATCTCCAGTGATTTCTGAATAACCTTGAGATGGAAGTAAGGCAAATGTTTTCTTTGTCGTAGAGATGAAGGGACAAGTCTAGAGAGGGTAAAAGTGCTTTACGTGGGGCCCAATTGCCAGTAGTGGTGGATCTGGACTTTGAACTTAGATCTAATTCAAAATCTAGCATTCTTTCCACAACAGCTGACGTTTGGAATTAGATATCAAGTGCGTACCAAAGCAGAGTGACTCATCCAGTAATACAAACCAGTTTGGTTTTAGAATTCAGACTAAAAGCTGACTCTACCTGAATCCTCAAGCCAGCATCTCACTTGCATCTTAATAAGCACGCCTGTTTTCTTAAGGCCCATCTAATGACAGTGTTCCAGGTAGAATGGTCTTTTCTTGTGGTGTAATCCTTATCGTAAACGAGTGTGTTCTATCACTTGAGGTACCAGTGGCTCCTTTCACTAGCTCAGAGTCTTCTCAGCTGTCACATCTGCTCCACAGCACTTTGCAAACCCCCACTACCTCCAGGACTAAAACTGAGCCCCATGAAATGCAGAAACAAAATATCATCACCCAGGTGAAGCATCCTGTGTTCTCAATTGCTCTTTTTCTTTACTATGCTCAGGGATATTTCCTTCCTCTTTTCAACAGTCTCCCAAACGTTTCCCTTGTGTAGATTCTCTGGAATTCCAGCTCTCTTCATCAGAGACCTTTAATCATTTCTACCTCATTGCCGCTCCCAGGACTCTCCTAATGGTTTAAACTGCCATGCATAATGATTCCTTTCTCCAGAGACTGCTCCTGCAGGAGCATCCTATTATAACAATTACTTTTTTTTCCTGCTGGGCCTTTGAACAACCAATTTTTACTGGCAATAAACTTTATCAAAGGAATGAGGCAGGAGGGAAACTGTGAGCTTGGAGGGATCATTTTATAAATAACATCATGGGAGTACATCAGTCTTTTGTGGAATACATTTGCTGAAAGGTTGCAAGTGGTCTGTGTTTTCTTCCAAGTAGTTAAGAGTATGGATGGCACTGTTCCTCCAATGTTCCTGGCCAGGCTCTCACTAACCATTGCTTTGTTCAGCAGGGAGATGTTATAAAGATGAGTCCGCACTTGGAAGACTTCCGTGACAATTGCATTGACCTACTAAAGGAACAAGCAAGAAATGAGCAGACAATATTCAGTGAAGAAAGGAATAAGGTAAAGAAAACTACTCAACCTTGGCTACTCATGACTTTTGTTTTGAGGTTAGCTAGAGTCATTGTGCATTGCAAAACAAAAGAGAATTGAAGCCTTAGTATCTTTCCACATAGAATCTCCCAGTGTAAACGCAATGTAAGTTTCCTGGTCCCTTACTTCCTGTCTAGTCCGTGCTTAGTCCTTCTTCTCTTTCCTATGTTATTTTCTCTGAGCCTCACCTATTGAGTACTAAAACCGTGGTATTTCACAATGACATTGGGACAGCCACGTAAATGCCATAATGTCACCCCAAATCACTTCTATCTTCCCATCTCTAGAGGACTTTTCCATTGTCTTTTTTTTTTTTCCATAAAGACAAGGTCTCACTCTCTTGCCCAGGCTGGAGTACAGTGGCTTGATCATAGCTTATTGCAACCTTGAACTCCTGGGCTCAAACAATCCTCCTTCTTCAGCCTCCTGAGTAGCTGGGACTATAGGCAAGCACCACCACACCTGGCTAATTTTTAAAATTTTTTTTGAGAGACAGGGTTCTTGCTATGTTGCCCAGGCTGGTCTTGAACTCCTGGCCTCAACCTATCCTCCTGCTTCAGCCTCCCAAAGTGCTAGGATTATAGGTATGAGCCACCGTGCCGAGCCTCTATTGTCTTTTTGTGTTTAATCCAACTTCAAATTTTACTTCTTTCTCTTTATCATACCCCCAAGCCATGTTTTTTATTGTTTTACAATACCCATTAGAAAACTTTGTATGTGAAATTAGATTGTATCTTGTTCCCATAAATATGACTTCTAAGCTTATATTTCCAGGCACATGTACTAAAACATAGAATCCAGCTGAAATATAAATACTAGAATATTTAGAGGAATGTTTGAATTACCTTAAAACCTATGCCTTTACTGATAAATTAAAGCATGTAGCAAATACTACAAATACTCACAAAATGCAAATGTATATTTTGAAAGTATTATTTAAATCACAACAGCACTATGGTTTTTTTCAGCATAAGTTGGTCACTCTCTATTCATAGCTGTTGGACTATAATTAGCTCTTGACTTTTTGCTTTGCCAAGTTGCCTGCTCCCAATGTTTCTGTTCCAAGGACCTGAGAAATAAGCAGAATCAACATTATTCTCAATTGCCCTCAAATTAATAAAATTTACTTCTTGTGGTATGAGAGTCAAAAACAAACAAACAAAACCCTTCCTATTTGTTGCAGTTATTTCATGAAGATAGATTTCTCTTTCCTTGAAGTCAATGCAGCTTCTTTATAGGTCCTTTTCTACGGGTTAAATCTATGCCAAGGTCCAGTGCAAATATACCACCACCAGGCAGCAAGTACCATTAAGCAAGCTGGGGTTTCTTTTCTTTTCTTTTTTTTTTTTTTGCGTGGTGTAACCTTAAATCACTTAAACCCTGATTCTTCTCTGAGGCAAAGAAGAGCTGCCAGATTTTGGTCATCTCGTTGGATCTCGGTATTACATCAAATGGTTTTAGTTACTCTGATTGGTCTAAATCAGGGTTTATCAACTCCAGCACTATTGGCATTTTTGTCAGAGAATTCTCTTTTGTGGGGGGCTGTCCTGTGCACTGTAGGGTGTGTAGAAGCACCCCTGGCCTTACCCACTAAATGCCAATAGCCTCTATTGTTATGCTAAGATCATCCCAGTCGAGGATGCCTGGTTGCTATAATAAAGAATAGCGTTAAATGCACCACATTTTCTTAAATAAGTTTCTAAGAGTGACCAAATCCAACATCGTATTATTTATTTTATTTCATTCTGCACGATTTCCTACATTGTGAACTAGGCATATTTACTAAGAACTCAGAAACCAAAGTTAATGTGAAACCAAACACAATAATTTATACTTAATAAAAATGGTTTTTCATGTTTTTATTTATTTTCTTATTATTATAAGAAACAGCTTCCTTTAAATAAAAAAGCAAGATTTACTTTCATTTAAAAATCATTTTTATTCTAATATAAACTAAAAGACAGGCTAGATAATCAGTCATTTGGGGTAAAAGTGAAGGTCCACAATTACAGGCATCAAGAATTCTTGTTGACATCAATTCACATTCTGGTGCAATTGGTGCAGACAGCAAAATGAAAGGGTGGCAGTAATCTTCACTTTTAAGTAGCTCAAGCACATTTACCCTTTTATTGTCTCTATTATTTATATATAGATCAGCTGTAATGATTCCCCAAAACATCGTGTGAGCAGATAACAAGAAGCACCAAGTCCAGGAATTATTGCATTTAATTCCAATACCTTTAAATGTTGTTAGTCTTCCTCAGAAAATTACTTGAATCAGAAGGAACAGTTCTACCAAACTATTACAAGAATATATTCATCACAGGTATTATTTTCCTGGAGATAGCAAAGTGCTTCTCATTTTTTCTGACCCCAAAATGCAGTGGGTAAAATCAGGCAATTCAGTAAATGCAATGCACGTAGTGCTCTTAACAGATTAGTGATAATGTTTTATCCTCTAGGTGAGCACCGAAGCTAAATCCACAGTAATATCTAAAATTCCTAAGGTTAAACAGAGACACACAGTATTAAGAGGCTTGCCTAAAGTCATGGAACTATTCGATGGAAAATGAGGGGTTTTGATGCCAGCATTTAGAGTTATAAAATTTTACTGCTGGAAAGGGTTTAACAATCATCTGATCAAATCTCATTTTACAGTTGAGGAAACTGAGGCCAAAAGAGATTAAATATCTTGCCCTCCAAAAATCACAGAAAGCAGCGTCAGAACTGGGCAGGCAGCCCAATTCTCCTGAATTTCAGCCATGAACTTTTCCCACAAGACCAAGGGGGAGCTCCCAGGAACTGCTGCATATAAATAAGCTGTTTTGTAATGATACTGTAGATGTTCATGACAAACCTTGCCCCATCTGTTTACATGATGATTAACAAAGCAATAGCTTGGAAATATAATACCAAAAATTCAGTGGAGCACTCTTATCAGAATGGGTGAGGTCAGTTTGCTAATCCTGATCACTTGGCAGGTGGGGGAAGATGTTCTTGAGACACTTGCTTTGGAAAAAATTAGGAAGGGACAAAGTATTCTTCCTCACCACCTTTCTGTTCTCTTTTACCTTGTCCCCTCCAAGTGCCCAAAGGTACCAAGTTCACTCCTTGGCTGCCTATAAGGGTCTTCTGCAGAAATGTCTTTCATAGCCCTATGCTCAGTATGTTTGTCTATTTCTCACTTACCTTCATTAAATCTTGTTTACCCTTCAGTAAGACTATCTGTTGTGGAGATCTTTTGGAAGGTAAAGTCCTGTGGTGTTCCTTTAAATATACCCCATAGCTGGTTCCCTACCCCAAGTACTTTGAGGATAGGTGCTGCCCATTTCATTGGATGGATGGAGAATAATATCATTATATTGTCCCTTCCTGACGTTTTGCCTAAATAGCAATGATTATCAATTTAAGTGATCATGTACATCAGTGGAAATGAAAGTTCAGAAATTCTGACAGAGATAAGACCCAAAGCTATAGATTTAGGGTTAATTAAAAGTTAATTGATCATTGGGTATGAAAATGGGTGAGATCTTTGAGGGGGAAAGTATATAGTGAAGATTAGAGAACTTAAAGAAAAAAACCACAGGTTATTCGTGTATTTAGAAAGCAGGAAAAGAAAAAGGAATCAACAAAAAGACAAAGAGCAGCCTCCCAATTTGATATAAGGGAAACAAATTGAGAGCTGAGCTATGTTTTGGTGAATTAAATCAGAGTTTCCAGCTATTTTATCAGGACTCATCAGATTGATGCAAATATGCCCTGTTTGTACTGAGATACATAGATTTATTAGTATTTACCCCTTTCTGGAAACACACACACACACATTTCTTTTTTCTAATAGCAAAGATGGTTTTATGGGGGGAAATATAAAAAAATAATTGGTATGTATAAATGTTTGGGTACCATTTTTATAAATGAAAACTAGATAGATCCAGGGGACTATAACTTAGTGAGTTTTAAAAGAAATTTCTGTAAAATTCCATAATGACTTAAAAACTGAAGGCTTATTTGCATTTGAAAATAAAGGCAGAAGTGCCAAGTGTCAAATGGATTTACTCAGAAAAACATCTACATTAAACTCACCTTATTTTGCTTGCTGAGATGATTATTTAATGGGTAATTCTAAGATAGTGCAATAGGACTAATTTCTTGAGATTTCAAGAAGTCATTTGATAAACACATTCATGATACTGTCTTAAGATAAATGGAGAAATGTAAACTGAGTGAGAGTTTGGTCGGGTTATAATTGTACCCAACTGTTAAGTTCATCAGTGTCAACCTGGAAGGCAGTGTGCTTTGGCCCTGTTCTAAACTCTGCAGTGTCCAACATTTTTATCAATGGTGTTAATGGACAGAAGAGGTAGGAAATTTTAGTTGACTAAAAACTCAGTATGAATCAATGGTCCCATGTGGTTCTTATGAAAACAAAAAATGAACTACTATAATTACTTTAATAAAAACATATCATATAGATCAAGGAGATGATGATTCCACTGATTACTTACCATCTGGAAAGTAAATAGAGTCTAGAAACAAACATATTTAATGGGGAGCATTAATTAATAAGTCGAAATGTTTCCAGAAAAAAACTTGAGAAATTTTTCTCCCTCTTATTGTTAGTAGAAATTATCTGGTAGTATTATTTTCTATGGAAAGTACTTTTCTATTTTAGGAATTGTAAGAAAGTAAAAAATATAAAAAATATAATATTCTTGGATTCCCTTTGTGTGTTTGGCACCAACTGAAACATAGGAGTCAGGAATCAGTAGCCAATAAAAGCTGGATTGGAGGACGTGGCTTGGACTTTTCTAGTGGGTTTCCCAAAGCTTCACACCTGATTTCGATAGATGTACCTACCCATCCAGTTGGGTGCACGTCTAGACACCACCAGCTTCCTACAGGGGATTTTCATGTCTTGCAGCCAATCTGAACACACAATTTGGTGGACAGCAAATCGAAAAGAAAGGGGCCTCCTAAGAAGGAGTTTGTAGCCGGGCAGGAGTCAGACCTCCCAGGCAGTGACCAAAAGGATGAGAGAGAGTTAAGGCAGAAGAAGAGGGTGTTTGGTACAAAGAAAGAGACTTAAAAACTGTGGGATTGATGCTCCAAATAGTCAAAGAACTGTTAAAATTGGAGAGCAGTCGGACTTCTCTGTAGCTGTAGGAGGCCAATTAAGATCTATT
Source organism: Cheirogaleus medius (assembly GCA_008086735.1). NCBI lineage: Eukaryota > Metazoa > Chordata > Mammalia > Primates > Cheirogaleidae > Cheirogaleus > Cheirogaleus medius. Next base: position 24,229,842 of record VBSM01001562.1, on the reverse strand, counting down.
GGTGGAAAATTTAGGAAGGCCGATCTTTGCTAAATAAAGGAATACATTCTTAACATAAGTAAGGCATAAGTTTCTCAAAGAAAGTACCCTTTCAAAAAAGCATCCAAATAGAGGCTGCCAGAGTGTCTCAGAGGAGATTCTTAGACTGAATAGGAGGTTGGACGAAAGTTCCTATGAGAAGGAAAATAAGCACTCCGCTTTTGGGAAGGGGTGGAGGGAGGGGCCGAGCTCAGCTGTGGCAGGGCAACCAAAAGAGGGAGGGGCGTTCCCTGCCACACATGAGTTTATTTAGTAATTTTTTTAATGAAAAGAATTTCTAAGAACTTCTGGGTTTTAAAGCCAGAATTTAAACTTCTACTAAATGGCTGAAGGAAACCACTTTCTCTAAGCTGGGTTTATGCTTTCTCTGAGGAGAGATCTTCTCTGTGGGACAGTAGAAAGATCTATTGTTTTGCTTCTACTCTTCAACCTGAAATTGCATTTATTTTCCAAAAAAATGACTTACAAAATATATGTCAAGAGGAGCACCATGGGCTAAAATGAAGAACTCAAAGTCAAGGCAAGACATGACTTTCTTATGTGCATTAGTTGCATGGGACAAAATCTAGTACGTGGTAACTAAGTAAAAGTGCACCCAAAATGCTGAGGAAGGGCACAGAAAATAGATCTAAAACAAGCAGGTCGGGATAGATGAGATCACTTTTCAGCTTCAGTGTTCTTTTGAGTCTCTGCCACAAGGAACAGTTGAGCCTCTTCTTAAACCAGAGATGGACATGGATCAGCAGGGAGAAACACAGTGGGAAGTGTCCGCAGGGGGAAAAGTACTGCATTCACGGCTCCTAGCAGGACCTACACTTCAATTGGGGCATAGAGACAAGTGACAGGTGCTCCCTGTTGTATCTTGGTGTGCTGCCTTGTGAAAGGCCATCACATGTGATCGTTCCACTAACATCTACCTCCCTCACTAGGCTGTTGTCCCCACGGTGCAGAGACTGTGTCTCCTTTTACTCACTACGTTATTCCTCTAATGCCCAGCATGGTACCTACTGTACAGGTACCATGGTGCGTGATAAATTTTTTTTCAATATGTGAATAAAACCGAGGGGCTTTAAGAAAATAAAACCAGTCATTAAGAATGGCTTTCTCTAGATGAGGTACAGAGAGTCCAATTGGAAGAGACAGAAAGTAGGATGGTGGCTGCCAGAAGCTGAGTCAGGGGAAGGGAAGCAGGAGGGGAGTCCATGCATGCTTCATGGGTACAGAGTTTCAGTTTGGAAAGAGGACAAAGTTCTGGAGATGGATGGTGGTGACGGTTGTACAACAACATGAACACTCTTAATGCCACTGAACTGTATACTTAGAAATAGTTAAAAGGGTACATTTATTTTTCCAAGTTCAGTATATGACTTTCATAATAGTACATTTTATGTTATGTGTATTTTACTACAACTAAAAGAAAAATGGCTTTCTCGAGAGAGAAGAGGGGTTATTCTGGGAAGGTCCAAGGGATCACCTAACAAGGAGGTCTCTATGTCCACACGAAGTGTAGACAAACCAGAAAAAAGCAGAATTTGCTGGTTGAAGAGACTCTTCAGATCATGTTTTGAAAGATGTTGATTCAGTCCAACCCCTTCATTACAAACAAAAACTAGGGCTTTCTCTCTTCCATTTCACAAGGTCTATTTCATTTGATTCAGAGGCTTGAGGTCAATTTCACTATTCCTTAGTCGCGGGGTGGGACTATGCCCAGGTCAGACAAATGGTTCCACATCTGTGGACCTTGCTCTGGGCCCCTGAGCTTGGACTCACTGTAGATTTTCTCAAGTTGTCTCTCTGAAGTTGAGTTTAACTTTAATTGAGCCTGGTAAAAGAAAAGTGAACTAAGGAAGCTTTGGCTTTTCTCTTTTGTAGGGGCAGGTGCAGGTGGCAAATGTTGTGCCCATCAGTGGAACAGGGGAAGGTGGGCTTCCAGGGGACCAGCAGCAGCCGTCCACTGCCAAAGAGGGCAGCATCCAAGGCCCACTCCCGCCTGAAGACATGCTGTCGGAATACGAGTGTGTCTCACCTGATGACGTCTCCTTGCCGCCCCTCCCGGGAAGCCCTGAGTCCCCCCTTGCGCCGTCTGACATGGAGGTGGACGAGCCTCCTAGCTCCTCCCTCGGCCTTCTCATAAGCAGCCCCGGGGTGCAGGCAGCAGCCAGCAGTCCAGAGGAGGCCCAGGAATCTGTTCTCCCACCACCTGTTGCTTTTGCTGATGCATGCAATGATAAAAGAGAAACATTTTCAAGTCATTTTGAAAGGCCTTCCCTCCAAGCCAAAGCTGAGCCCCCATTAGCCTCCGGAGGATTTCTGGAAAAGAGTGCTGCCTTGCACAAAATCAGTGCAGGACATCCAGAGAGCATGCCGAGTGAAGCGCATGAGAGAGCTTTACCGCAGCACCCTCAGGCTCAGGGCCGTTTGCTAGAGACGCGGGAGGAAATGCATGCTGTTAATAACTCCACTAAAACCCGGGCCAGGCTGCATGCTTCCCCCCATGCGTTCTCGGGCCTCAGGTTTCAATCAGGCACCAGCCGGGGCTGTCAGAGTCAAATGGTTCCCCAAGAAGAGATTAAAAGCACATCAGCAAAGAACAGCGTGGTCAGCATAGCTGACCAGGCACCTCATTTCTCCAGGCTCCTGTCTAATGTAACTGTTATGGAAGGTTCTCCAGTGACTTTGGAAGTTGAAGTAACAGGATTTCCAGAGCCTACACTGACATGGTGGGTAGCTTATAATGACAAGCCATAAACAGAAACAAACTGAGTCATGGAGAAAATCATACTGTGGGCACTAACTTAAAAGTTTAGGGCTTGCTGATTAATATTCTACCACACTGCAACTATGCACGATTCAATCTCCTATCAACCCCCAGCTCTCACTCTAGTAGCAGCATGGTTGATACCCTTAAGAAAAAAAAAAAGTAATCATATAAAATAATAATTTAACAAACTCCAAAAGCACTGGAAGTTGGTTGTGCTTGTTTTTGTTTTTCTTTCAGTTTAACATTCCACATTTCTAAAGATTGTGGGTTGCAGTTCTTTCCTGTTGTCTATTTCTGCACAAGCATGAAATTTTCTTGAGGTTACTTCCTTTATGCAATCAAGAAACATAAGAATTTGGGGTTTTCTCTTTTCTCTCACTTACCTATTTCATCTTCTCCATCTTTCCAACAGGCTCGCACTTGCCACTTTTATAATATTTGTTTGTTTTACTAAGATGTCTTTTCGTACATTTCTTTGATGTGAGAGGTGGAATAACAATATTTCTTTCACAGTTGCTCCAGGTGACAGGCAGTAAACCCATTTTTGAAAGGCAGTAGTGTCATAACTGAGCTGTGAACAACATGATTTCACTCCGGAGACATCATTATTTTTTAGTCTATTTGGTTTAGTAAAAGGAAACTGTAGAAGACAGGTTTTGAATCACCTACTGTTGTTAACAGCAGAAGCAGTTCTAACTTTCTCAATTTGTGGGATACTTTTAAACATGGAGAAATTTTTCGTCCTTAAATAGATTTATTTGAGGACAAAGTTAACAGATATGTTGAGAGTGAGTTTATACTTATAAACTAAGTAAAATAACATTTATTTATCATAATGTTTCAGTAGACATTAAATTAACAGTTTCAATTATTATGTGTGCCCACTGATGGTACTTGAAGTGTGAACTGGTTATCTAAAGAACTTATGAGAAAACTTTGGTTTCTCAAATTATTAAAAGAATTGCACTTCTGCTACAGTGCAGCCACTTATGCTTTTTGTTTTATTCTATTGTTTTTACAATTGCATGCTTTTTACAAATCAGGAATTTCATATTTATGAATTTAAAAGGTATTGAATTCATTATTAAATCTCAGTTCACCCCAAAGAAAAATGTTGTCTGATGTGTCTCTTGTTTTTGTCCATATGATAAATAGCTTGGTTAGTATATGTGGTTGAAGAACCACTGCAGCAATATATCATTTAAAAACAATCGCAGTATCATGAAAAAATATTTTGCTATCAGATTTACAACAATTTTCCTCAATTAACAACTGTCAAACTATCAGGGAATCACAAATTTTTAGGAGGACACCCAGAGAAACGTAAAATTGTCACTTAGGCTATGGGAACAGAAAATGATTCAGGTTTGTCATCATCACTCCTTGCGTGGAAGAATGTGAGTAGAAATAAATAAACAAGGACCTTGTATATACAAAATAAACTATTTGTTCTATAAAAAGATGCAGTTAAGTGCTTGTGTTCATAGAAAACTTTTAGAAATATGTCATTAGCAGTCATAATCCCATTGTATATGTGTCTTTTATAATAGAAATCAGTTTCTTTGTCTAATGAAATTAAGTTACAAAAACTAAATGAACCCATTTCATCAGGAGATGATGCATTAAGTACCATCCTTTAAAACAGCACATCTGTCATGTGGGTCTTGTGGTATGAATGAGATGGGCAGATGAGTCTCACTCCCATACAAATTCCAAGAAGGAGTCACAGCTGCTATTTCATAGTGACTAAAAGAATAAAGCAGGCCAGATAGGAGGGTGCCATTTCACACTCTAGGTAATCGCTGCCATGAGCAAATGGTGGCCCAGTGTGACCAGATGGTCTGGCTTTTAAAGAGTAGCTCAATATCTGAATTTTCATATGTAATATTCCAATTGTTAAAGATTGTCAAAAAATTCAATTTTTCAAAATCATGGCCTGAGCCAGTCGTCAAAGCAATCCTCTGGCTACCAGTTGCCAACTTCTGCTTGAAAGATAAACAGCCTCACTGGAATTTGTTGTAGCTACAAAGTTCCCCACTGATTCTAGAGAATATTGCTGTGGTAATGGGCCTACTTGCAATAGTTATTAGAACTTGGAAATGATGTGAATAAAGAGCAACCCTGACTTTAAAAACTGACTCTCTGCTTCAGGTACAAGAAGGGCCAGAAATTGTTCGCAGATGGGCACTTGCAGGTTTTACACAAGGAGACAAGACATTCGGTGTCCATTCCGAAGGTACGCAAGGCAGACGCAGGCCTCTATGTGGCTCGGGCCCAAAACTCTAGCGGCACTCTCTCTTCCAGTGTCATCCTCCACGTGACAGGTAACCGCAGGCCGCCAATCACAAGAATAAACTGGATAACGCTGTGTGTCATATATGTCAGTGTGTCCCTAATGTACTGGCTACTCACGCAGTGACTGTGGTGTTGGCACCGACGGACGTCATTCTCATGCACCTAAAGGACAATGCAGCTGTTTATTTCCTTGCACCTCCTGCAAAGCAGCCCCCAGCAAATGCATCTTCAGCCTGGCCATCTTGCTTGTTTGGCTAATACCACCTCCAGGTGAAATAATCAAATTTTCTCTAGTGCTTAGTGTATCTGAGGAACGTGGTAAATTATTTGCAGTAGATCAGGTGCATATTTTTGTACTCTAGAAAGAGATGTGTTCTGTATAATATGCAGAAAAATATACCGTGTTTATTCCCTCCCAATTTAAGGCTGGCATCAGCATAGAGTTGCGAGGTAAATTTCAAATCCAGTTGTTCGATCATTTATTAATTGTACTCATAGACATCTCTTTGTAGAGAGCAACAGTAGAAACATTGAACTGACATTGTCTTGTTGCATTAGCTGTCCTTTAATTTTCTTTTTCATGTCTCGATCTCATTTATTGAAATACCTTCTATGTAATTTCAACATAGACTACTTCCTGAGTCTGAGGATGTCACTGTAAATAATCACTCCTCATGTTGATCTGAGGTTGACACTGGAGAACAGATGTGCTGTCAACGTTAGATGGAGTTTCCATCTTCCATCAGCTCTGCGTGTTGTACAGCAAGATGTGACACAGGCTGCAGGTGCGGACCAACATGATTCCTGCCATTCTGCTGATGTGCTTTGGGCAGCCGCACGTACAACTACACCCAGGTCCTCCTGCTTCTAACCTTCATTCTGCTGCTAACCATTGTTTCAGTCTGCAGCAAGCATCTCATTGCCTCAGTTTCCCACCTGGAAAATGAGTTCATCATCTACCTCCTGGGCAATTGAGAGTTTTCCTTTTGTGTCTTGTAAAGATCTGGAAAATGAAAAGCTCGCTATGAGGGCTAAGGGTAATTATATTGTTTAATGTAATATGTCATCACACTGGCCTCCTGCCCACGATTTCTTTTTTTAGATGCTGTTACTTTAGAATATTAAATTAAAAGAGCGCTGTTAATATGTAATTTCCAACTATTCCCATGCGGGAAAATGATGTTTTATGAATTGGAGCTTAAATTCCTTTCTAATTTCTTAAGATTACATCCTTTCTAAAGACTTGAAATTAAACTCAGGAGGATACATTTAGTATGTTCTGGGTGTGGGGGAAGTGTGTAATAAGATGGTATTAGATGAATTCTATTTTTTTTATAATTATCACTGTAATATTAAATAATGTTTTATGCCTTTCTAAAATGCATTGTTCAGAAAAGAGCATTTTTTTGCTTCCTTTAAAAAATAAACATGAATAAGAGAGGTATTTGTTTTTTAGAGTTTAAATATAGTCTTGTCATGCTAGGAAAAAATCTTTAGTTGAAAGAATAATTCATTACAGATTTTTGATGAAAGGAAGGAATTAATTATGTTGCTGGAAGACTGTCTACAAATAATCAAAATATTTAAATGTAATATATTCAAGGTGATATTAAAAAGTTACTGAATGTTATCTGAAGATGTGAAACGTGTAGTCAAGTAAAAAGTTGGCATATTCTTTCTTGTGCTGCATATTGAATTTAATTAAAAAATTAAATTTCTTAATTTTCTTCCAAATTTTGACAGACACCTATTAAAAGCTTATATACACAACATCCTAGGGAACTCATAGCATGTTAACTTTCCTATCCTTTTTGTCCAATTTCAAATATTTTGTATATCTTGCCTAACTGCTATTGCCTATGTTAAACCTCAAGAGTAAAACCTGTTCAAGTCCAAAGAAAGCAGGCAGGACCAGGTAACAAATTCTCTCTCTTCTCACTTTCTCTTTTTTTATTAATTTGGCAGAATCTCCCTTCTCATTTTGTCAACTTGATTGAACTTGTGCCTTGGGGTTGTTAGGGCATGGGAATTGCTGGTTTGCTTTCCCTGGTGCATGCCAGTTAACGTTAATCCTTTGGGAAATAGAGTGGGATATACATACATCCATGATGTATCACCAAAAAAGGCATGTAAAATCCTTACTCTGTGTGTGTGTGTGTGTGTGTGTGTGTGTGTACAAATACATACCTAGAGCTCAAATATTAGAGAAAAGTACCATGCTGATATTCAAAATATAGTTCAGGTAGCTTTCTATATATCTATCTACCTATTCATCTGGACTATTGATTGACTATCTGGTAATTTCCGCAACAGTGAAGAATAATTCAGTTATTCTTCTGGTTATACTTTAAATTTGAAAACTTAAGTGTGATTTTACTAAATGCTGGGATTTCTGTCTTGATCAAAAAATTCTCCTTATGAAAGTATGAGCTGAAGTTACTAGTTAAAAATGTAAAACCTAGGAAATGCAAATGATGTTTCTATCTTAAGGTATATACATGATTTATACCCATTTACTTCTAGAGACAATTCTGGACAGTCAGTAATATCAAAACATTTCAACAGGAAAATTAAAATGAAAAGAAAGATTAAAAATCATGTGTCCTTGAAACCTTGAAGGACTGCAAAACAAAACGTACCTTGAGCTTCCAGTAAGGCAAAATCATGGAGTTTTCTAGCTCTGATTTTCCAATAGAAGGATATATAAACATTTGACATGGTAGTTTTTCACACTAAATTCCAGGAGAAATTCACTGTAGGAATACTTACATTTGAATCTCTAAATATTCTATACAACCTAAAATATCTGAACAAGAAGCAGAAACAATTTTGCTATTTCGTCCTATCTCCTGCCACCTCCCCATCCCCCCTGCCCTTGTCTCTACCAAAGTGACATTTAACTTTAGGTTTTTAACCGACCATGCTCTTCTTCTCTCCAGCCCTTTCTTCCTAGAATTCCCTTAATATATTCTTCCCTAGCTTCATGTGGCTTAACTGCTGCTTATCCTCCGCTTCTATTTGAGACACAACTTCCCCGGGGAAGCCTTCTGACCTGTCAAGTCCAGTGTAGACGTTCCTGCCAACTGCACTGTCAGCATCTGAGCTGCCTGCCCATGCCATGTCCCTTAATACACAGCAGCAGAATTGAGTGTTTGAGCACTTGTCTCCACTGGCGAGTCAGCAGGATCCGTGACAGCCCTGTCGTGGTCATATTCCCAGCACCTAAGACACGGCCACACACAATAAATATTTTTTGAATTGAATTGTTGTCAGAGGTAAACAAAGGTAAACCTAGCTTGTTCCCTCCCCGACTTTTTAGAGGGAGGAGGCGGGAAATGTAAAAAAGCAAGATGATCCTTCCTTCTATGGACATGAGCCAGTTCTAATCAGGCTCCAGCTGTGCAGCATGCGAGACTCTCTCACCTCATCTACAAAACTTATGTGAGAACCCTCCAGACCTTCTGGGCCTGATTGACAATTTAAACTTCAAAATAGACGCTGGCTCCTGGGGTCAAAATAATAGAGAGGAGGAAAGAGGGAAGGTCCAGGATCTTTGTTCTACCATTTCATAGCAGATGGAATCAGACATAAATCACCATCAGGTGTAAGGGGGGAAGTGGGTGCCTCCATTCTGGGTGACTAAATCCAAACTGCCAAAATCAGAATTGATGTACTTAATAGAACACTACACAAATTACCAATATTTAATTGTAGCTGGGGCTCAGTGATCTGGTTGTGAACAGATCTTACATGAAACCAGCATTTCACACATACTTGTAAATATAAAAGGAGCCAAATCCAAGAACTTAAGAGTATTTGAATTCCAAATGAAGGCAGGAAAGAGTATCGCATCTTGTTCTGCTTTATGTTTGTCTTTATTCATGACCATTCCTTACTAAAAATTGCCATCTGAAGCTCTTGACATCCCTGTGGTATGTACAGCATTTTAAGTGTGGCCATGAAGTAAGTCGGTTGAAACAAAATAAAATGTCTCCTCCCAGTATGCTCTGATATTGTGCGTGTCAATGCAAATGCCAAAGCATGACAGACTATTTTCCATTTATAATAAGCAGAATCTTGAGCTGCATCAGAAAGCGGAAAGATTTGCATTCGCTAAATGAAACAGTGTCCTTCTTAAAGCAAAAACAATTCATTTTTTCTGCTCTCATCACAGGAGATGAGATTTGAATGTCATCAGCTGTGTATGAATTCAATCTCAAAAACAGAAAGCACAAAGCTGCTAATTTGGCCTTTTCCCCTGAATCTCCATACCACTGTTTTTTGTGTTGGTGAGTTTATATAACATTGTGAGTTTGGTGAGTTTGGAGGCATCATACCCCTCCTGGTGAACAAGTCTTTGTATTTAGAGTTTGAGTATTTGGCCTGCTCACTCTTCCTTCTGTGCAACATGAATTTCATTTTTATAAGCCAGGAGATGGCAAGTCTGATTCGTTGGATCCTTGTTTTTCTACCATAAAATTAACACTCTGTCCTCCTTAAAGGACAGGAAATAGAACAAAATTGTATAAATAAGAATGTTTGTGTAAGTATATTCCCAGTTAGCACAATAAAAACTGGATGAAATCAAAATATATTTTAACCATAGGAGTAGATAGAAAAAATAGATCAAAGCTGATTTTTCTTTAAACCAGAACAATAACAGTTACATAATTTGAGGTTTTCAATCTGTATTCGGATGGCTCCCTGCTATAGCTCTTTTTCCATTTAGAACCCACTTAAATATCAATACTTGAGGAATAACAGCTCCTGAGCTGGGCAATAAAATGAAATCAACTTTTCCCTTTGTCATTCAGCAACTGTTCTTCCAAACAACTACAAAATGATATTTTTATCTTATGTTAGCATTAAAAAAATCATATAATGAAATTTTTGGAGACAAAAATTCAATGAAATATAAAGGAACATACTTTATCCATGGCAAATTGTCTCCAACACATATTATTCTGATGCTGCCGGAGAGGCACCTTTCTTTGTAATGAGTATTATGCACACTCCCACTCATACAAGCTGTTGGCAAACAGGGTCATCCAGAAATGCAGACAAAGTAGAAAATCGCTTACCTGGCAGGATCAGAGAGGCTAACATGCCCGTTTGCTCCAGAGCGCCCTGTCTAGCAGCTGCTGCCATGCCAACCCTGAGGCTAGCCTTTGATTCACGTGAATACAGCTCTAGAAAGTGCCTCTTTAGCGCATATCTATTCATTTCTGTTACTCCTGAAGGACAGATGGAATTTCTTACCACATTCTGGTCTAGGTTACTAGATTAAATTAGAGTGTTTCCCCAGCACCAAAATGCTACGTTCTGGTGAGAAAATGGAGTCTATAAGAACCTGAAAGCTTTGTATGCAATGCTCTTCCACTCACAGTGGTGGTTGGGGAAATGTAGGACAGGAAGAGAAAAAATGGCCAGAAGACAAGGTGAAGACACTGAGTGTCTGTTTTGGGTTTTATCTTCCCTCTCTGTGTGGCTTTCCTAGGGATTCAGGAAATGCATGGGGGGAGCTGCCCAAGAGGAAGTTAGAGGCCACAATAAATGTCTCTACTTGACAAATTTTGTTACCCAATTATCAGACAGTACTGGGTTGAGGAGTGTCAGGGTGAACCCTGAGTCCAGTGCCTTTACCAGGAGGCCACGACAGATGCAGAGACACAGAGGAGATACACGGGGGAGGGGGAAGTGTGACTCTGGAGGCAGCAATTGAAGGGATGTGGCTGCTACAGACCAATGAATGCGAGAGTACAACCACCAGAAGCCAAAAGAAGTGAGGAAGGATTCTTCCCTAGAGACTTTGGAGAGAGTGTGTTCCTGATGACTTGGACTTTGGACTTCTAGCCTTCTGAACTATGAAAGAATAAATTTCTGTTGTTTTACGCTACTGGTTTGTGGTTTTTTGTTATGGCAGCCTCAGGAAACTAATACAAAGAACACGTTTTAGAAGAGGCAATACAAGTCTTTCACTGGTAATAAAATCAGCAGAGACATTCTTTCTTAGACACCAACCAGCCTTTTGAACCAGCACTGTTGGGGTGTGCTGGGATACCTCAGTACTCTTCTTGATTTGGGGGGCTCACCTTCGTATATTTCAGTCAATCAGTAACTATTCATATTCTATGTGAACATCACCCCCTAAGTGTACCATGTGTTAGGAGTTCTACCATGTTTCCCCAAAAATAAGACAGGGTCTTATATTTATTTTTCCTCAAGAAGACACCCTAGGGCTTTATTTTCAGGGGATGTGTTATTTTCCCTTCAAAGTTTCAGCTTGCAGCACGAACAGGATGGCCGGGCCCTGACAGGGGGAGCCGATCTTGTTGGTGGGGCTGCCCACACCTTTCCGGTCACCTCTGGGATAGTAGCTGTCACAATGGGGCAGATGAGAAGGGCTGCTCATCTTCTTTACCATTCCGCGACGAAATGCATGGGTTGTGCAGATACGCTGCATAGCCACGCCCATCACTAGGTCTTATTTTCCGGGTAGGGCTTATATTGCGCAAATGCTTAGAAATCCTGCTAGGGCTTATTTTAGGGGTAGGTCTTATTTTCGGAGAAACATGGTAGGGAAGCAGAAGTCCTTCAAGATAAGGCTTCTAATAGGTTTACTATTGTTTGATTGTGATGTACATGTGAGACCAAAAAAATAACAAAACAAGATAGTATATAATCAAAGTGACAAAAAATGGGCTCTGGAATGGTGGGGGGAAAGGAAAGTTGTGGTCAGAAATATAACCAAAATCGGAGTGTACAGTGTGATAGAGTGTAAAAAAGGAGAGAAATGCAGGAAATGGGATTACTAATAGTCAAATATTAGAATATATATGACCTAAACAACACTATCAACCTACTTTATCTAATTGATTCATAAGGTATTCTATCCAACAGCAACAGAATACAAACTTTTCTCATACTCACAGAAAGCATTTACCAAGATAGACCATATTCTTGGCCATAAATCACACCTTAACAATTTAAAAGAACAATAATTATACAAAGCATGTTCTCAGACCACAATAGAATTAGGCCAGAAAGACAGCTCAGAAATCCCCAAATATTTAGAGATTAAACAACACCCTTTGAAATAACACACTGATCAAAATATAAATCTCAAGAGAAATTTTTAAATATTTTGAAATAAAAATACAACTTAAAATTTGTGGGATGCAGCAAAAACAGTGCTTAGAGGGAAATTTATATCACTAAATACATAAATTAGGAAAGGAAAAAAATCTAAAATCTAAACTCAATGACCTAAGCTTCTACCTTACAAACTAGAAAAAGAAGAGCTAATTAAACCTATAGCAAGTGGAATAAAAGAAATTTTAAAAATTAGAGTGTAAATCAATGACATTGAAAACAGGAGAAAATAGAGAAAATCAATGAAACCAAAAGCTTGTTCTCTGAAAAGATCAATAAAATTGATATACCTTCAGCCAGGCTAACCAAGAAAAAAGAAAAACACAAATTGCCAATAACAGAAATGAAAGAAAGGGTCATTGCTACTGATCTATGGACATTAAAAGGATAATAAGGGCCGGGCGCGGTGGCTCACGCCTGTAATCCTAGCACTCTGGGAGGCGGAGGCGGGCAGATCGCTCAAGGTCAGGAGTTCGAAACCAGCCTGAGCAAGAGCGAGACCCCCATCTCTACTAAAAATACAAAGAAGTTAATTGGCCAACTAAAAGTATATAGAAAAAATTAGCCGGGCATGGTGGCACATGCCTGTAGTCCCAGCTACTCAGGAGGCTGAGGCAGAAGGATTGCTTGAGCCCAGGAATTTGAGGTTGCTGTGAGCTAGGCTGACGCAGGGCACTCTAGCCCAGGCAACAGAGTGAAACTGTCTCAAAAAAAAAAAAAAAAAAAGGATAATAAGGGGTACTATAAGCAACTCTATGCTCACAAGTGTGATAAGTGAAATGAAATAGATCAATTGCTTGAAAGACACAACTACGGAAACTCACACAAGCAGAAATAAGCAACCTGAATAGCCCTCTATCTATTAAATAAAATGAATAATTAATAACCTCCCAAAAAAGAAAGCATAAGGCTCAGACGATTTCACCAACAAATCTACCAAACATTTAAGCGGAAAAAAAATAATACCAAAGCTCTGTAATCTCTTCCATGAAATAAAAGCAGAGGGAACTCTTCTTAACTCATACTTTGAGGTCAGAATTACCCTAATACTAAAACCAGATAAAGGTATTACCAGAAAGGAGAACTAAAGAACAATATCTCTCATGAATATAAACACAAAAATCCTCAACACAATACACAGAAATCGAATTTAACAATAAATAAAAAGAATTATACATACCAAAAATGGGATTTGTTCAAAGTATATAAGACTCATTCAAAATTCAAAAATCAATCAATGAATCCACCACATCTAGAGGCAAAAGAAGAAAAATTATGTGATTATATCAGTTGATACAGAAATAACATTTGACAAAGCCAAAATGTGTTCACGATAAAAAAAAAAAAAACTTCTCTGAAAACTGGTAACAGAGGAAGCTTCCTCAACTTGATAAAAAACATCTACAAAGACCCTATAGCTAATACCATACTTAAATGTGAGAGTCTGAACACCTTCCCCTTAAGACTGGGAACAAAGCAGGGATGTCCTCTCTCACCACTCTTACTCCATGTCAGACTGGAAACACTAGCTAATGAATATGATAAGAAAATAAAAGTTATGAAGAATAAAAAGAAGAAATAAAACTAACTTTATTCACAGATATCATGATTTTCTATGTAGGAAGTCTTACCACCTCTACAAAATATTCTTGGAACTAATAAGAGTATAGCAAGGTCACCAAAAGTAGAAGACCTGTAACAACTGCGTGTAGGAGAAAGCCAGGGAGCTGTCCATAAATTAATCACAGTGAATCAGGCATCTTCAGGGGCCATGGCAAAGGCAGGTAACATGAAATTGCCCCTTTTCAATAAATTTGTCACAGACATTATGGGTAATGAAATCTATTTGTAGCACATCACACTTGCTTTTTCTTACAGCATTCTGTAATAATTGTTGAGGGTTTTGAGAGAGGTAAATTGTTTGAAGGAGACAATGCTCATCAGAGCAAGGGAATACTTGATGCAGAACAGAAATCAAATGTGATCATTTGCTGGTCATTGTCATCATCAACAGACCAAGAGAGAAAAATTAGTAATAAATTGTATTACTAGCACCGTAGAACTGAGCTTTCTCCAACAATAGCATAATAATAATAATAGAAGAAATGGAGTCCTTTTGGCTTCTAACATCACATCCTGAAGTGGATGACTTATCAAGTGGTAGTCTGTTACACTGCAAGAATGAATGTAGCTCTCATGGGTTTGTACTTTCCTGTCAGCAAGAATGGGCCCATGCTGCTAGTGTTATTTGTAAGATTTCCTGTTAGAAACCTAAGCTAAAATATGCCAACCATTTTATTATACTTTAAAAAGTAATATTTCATAAAGTCATATGTTGTTCTGTTAATTAATTAAAAGGCAGAATACAGCTGGCTACTTTGGCACTTACAGTTAATTGGAAACTTTTCAAGGAAATTAATCTTTTTGTATTGTCTAAATGTTAAATATTAATATAAATGCTTTCTTTATTTCCATTAAACATGTTCTCGAAGGTAACTATTGGTCTCATATGTCAATTGTCTAAAATAAAATGACATTGTAGTTTATCACTTAAAAGAAAACCGATGCACCACAAAATCCACATATTAAACTTGTATTTTATCAAAGGCTTTATAAATACAATAGTATAAACAGTGGAGCACTGCAAAAACCCCATCCAGGACTTACAAATGGGTATGCAAACAAAGCATTCATTATAGGTTTTGTTCAGATCTATGGCAGTACATTTTATAATTGCACAAATATTGATTTACTATTGCAACTAAAAACAGACTATGAACATCATGAAGAATGGCCCAAGCCTCAGAGAATGTATATGTATAAGTCGTGACCATGGTCTAAGGTAGAAGGCTGGTCCTCACTTGTGGCAGACTTTTTCTTGGCACGTGAGTCTCATTCCCTTGTGCTGGAGCCCTCTCACAGAGAATCTCAGAATGAGAAAAGTCTATACAGTTTCTTTAAATATAAGCAATTTTTGTTGATTGGCTTAATCACAATTATGTAGCAGAATGTGTCACATGCCATTAGTACCAATGTGAATGAATTAAAACCATTTCAAGAGTTTTGGATCTTGGGGATAACGTGTGTGTGTCTGTGTGTACTCATTTCTCAGTTCTTGTCTGTATGAATTATAGTAATACATAAAAATGCCCATGTGATGTGTGACATAATTAGGTTAGAATAAAACCTCATGCTAATGGCATCAGTGCCATGAACTGATGTCCAAGAGTTAATGAAAAAACAGGCTTCTCTTATTTAATGGTGATATCATATAAAGAGTTATTTATATGCATGCAACAGATAATACTCAGCACAATTCTAGTTTTAAAATGAATAATTAAAAACCAGTCTATATCAAACAAAATTTCCAGACAGCTATTGGAAGGGGGGAGATATTGAGAAGATACATATATACATGTATCAACTCTAAATATAAATCCACTGAAATAGCAATTTGATAGCAATCCCAAAAGAGTTATATAGAACTTAAGTTACATAGAAATTAACCACTAAACAGAACTTAGAGGTTACTTTAATTTTAATATAATAATATCATAAATCTTAGTTGAGAAGCAGATGTTGGTTTTTTTAATCCATTAACTATTATAGTAATATTTGAATTTTCCATCAGAAGTACTGAACCTAGATCCTTAAAGATAGATTTTTTTAGCTCATATATCAAGGTTATTAAAGTATATGTGATGACTTCAGGCACAAATGTTTTGTGTGTTCATTTCTTTTTTATTGCTAATGGTTTATATGCTGATAATAAAATGTATATTATGTCTACTAAATACCTGGAAACAACAGAATTTCCTTGCCTGTGTCTTAGCTTTACTTTGAGTTCTTTAAAGTGTAAATTTACATTAAGTTTCTGTAATGTAAAGGTAATAAACTTGATCTGATTATCTGATTCAATCTTTTGAAGGTAGGGGATGTTTATTCTTTAAATATTGACTCACAAATTTTCTTAATAAATGCAATTGCTCCAATTCATGGGGAAAAAGTTGTTTTAAAGAAATGGACTATTCTGTATTACTCATCTTGAAATGTTACTATTTTGAAGACCTAAATTCTAATGCTAGCTTGCTACAGAAGAGCTCTGAGGATTTAGGCAACTAAAATCTCTGACCCCTATGTTCCTTGCCTGTGAATGCTGGTATAAGTTAGATAATCTCTAAATGTGCTGCTAGCTCTCACTGATCTCTAAGGGATATTAAATACACAGTGCATTCGTGGTTTTCTCATTGGAACAGGCAGATGATATTGCCAACGACTTGGTCTTTGGGGCCAAATCATCAAAAGACCAGCCAAGTTTTAGAAAAAAATTTAAAGAGAATTTTCTGGGAAGCAGAAGGCAAATAAGATAAGAACTTTCTATTTGGGGAATAGTATATTCCTTGGCAGTCATAAAAATATTCTATTTATCAACAGAGAAAATATATACATATATATTAATAATATAAAAATAGGGTCAGCTAAAAACCTGGTGTACCCAAACACAATCAGGCTCTTATCCACCCCAAATGTCCCAGCCTCAAAGCCCTTTAATGCAAAAATGCTGTCAACAGCCTGTGGCTCTGTTGAGTGATGAAATAACTGAGAATACAGCACATAGTAGTTGATGAAAAATTATCCCTATAGTAGAAAAGAGAAAGTTAGTTGGCATAGATCCTTGTTATTCTCTAGAGAAATACAACCCTGGTTGAACATTCATGAGTAATTATAAAAATGCACAGTGATGTAAAAGAACATAGAACATAAAAAGTCATTTGGACATGTTCAGCATGTGAAATCTTAAAGGACTTCATAGATAGGTGACATAAGACTGTGACACTCTGAGCAACGCTATCAACATGTCCACCTGCCACAATACCTGCCTTAAAGAAAAGCTCAGTACTAGTTTCAGGCACTTTAAAAATCTTAGCCTTTATTATGTTGAAATGAAGTCACATTATTTTTTATTATGATCCCTTTTGAAATAAGTTTTTATACATTTCTAATGCTTTCTTCTGAATGACTCATATAATTTAATGTTTTTTTTTAAAAAGAATATTCCTTGATTTCACTTTGATCTGCTTTACATCTCATTCTCAGGAAGAAAGAACTATGGTTAAGTCACTTTTAAAAATAATATCTCCCAATTACATCTAGAGTAATTACAAATAGAATACATTTTTACTTTTCTTTTAAATTAAACTTAAGCCTGGATAAAAATATTTTTAAATGTCCAACATTTAAACAGATATTATTTGCTATGGTTTTTTTTTCAAAGGAAGAGATAATATGTTTAATTAAAAATACGTATCTAAAAAAATCTGATTTTGTAAAATTACAAGTTCTAATTTTCAGAGTCAAGACAACCCTAAAAGTCCTGACTTTCACCCTGAAAGTGAAGGGATCAGAATCTTGTCCAACTGACCACAACCCCTCCCCCAACCTTAAAAAAACCACCCCCAACCCCCTTCTCCACCAGTGTGGCCAAACCAAGGGAAATGAGAAGCAGGAACATAGTTACACAGGTCAGGGCCAAATAAGAAGAGTAAAAATAGTATCTTGAGCTTTCAGAACCACAGATTTTCAAAGAGAGCCAGAGGGCAGAGCAACAGCTATATTTTCCAGTAGAAGTAACTACATCTTTTCTGTTATAGACCCTAAGCTGCAGTAAATGATGGCTTAACATCCTGTTATGTATCAGATAAGCAGAGGGAAGTACATTAATGTGCTTTATTTGATGAATCATGCTTAATAAACATATGCAATAAATATACTCCATTTATGCCCTTTAATGAAGCAGAATGCTTTTTAAAAAAATATTTAACTTGTGAGTTAAATTGATCAGAACATTGATCAAAAAATGTACCACGTGAAAACTATATTTTGCTTGGGTTTTGAGATGAGTGTTCCATAGTGTATCTATATATGTATATAAAGTTATTTAAATAGGAGGAAAATGTGGTATTCATGGTGTATTTCTCTAAGACAGGATTGTTCAACCTTGGCTACAAGGTTAACATTTGGGGCCAGATAACTCTGTGTTGTGGGGGTCTGTCCTGTAGTCACAAGATGTTTAGCAGCATCCATGGCCTCTACCCACTAGATGCCATTAGCACTTCCACCCTCAGTTGTAACAACCAAAAATGTCTCCAGATATTGCCATTTTTCCCTTGGCAGAAGATTGTTCCTGTTTGAGAATCCCCTTTAAGGATACAAGACATCATAGGCTTGGTCAGGATCAAACACCAGTGTTTTGTTCAACAAAATTTGGAAAATAAAATCCAGCAATTAATGTGGCCTTCACAAAGCAATTTTACTGTCTCTTCACTATTTAACCTTTTCCTTTATCACATTTTTTTCTTCTTCCTAAATGGATTATTATGATCCTGGGTAGATTACTAGATAGTTTTAGGTAGTTGAACAAATTGGTTATGAGAGCTAAAATTTCTGTCATAACACCCCACAGCAAAGTGATAATGATGTTCAATTAAATATTAATATATTAAACAAAAGCCTACAAAATTCATTACTGAAGTCTATATTCTCCTGGAATTTGGCAGGAAAAAAAGTATGGAGGATATCATTTTTTGGCAAAGAGGCCCCCAAACATATTTGCAATCAATGGCTACATACATAGTTTTAAATGTCATCTATATGACTTCTGTTTAAATCTCTATCTGTAGCATGGTGTCCAAGAATGTACCTTTTTTTACTCTGCAAACCCTTATTCAGACAGATACCCAGTAAAACATGGTACTTTGGTGCTTTAAGAACAGAAGTTCCTTCTTCTGGAAATCCTTTTTAACTTATATGTGAGAAAGGAGAATGTAACAAGATGACTCTATTCAGGAGTCTTGATATAAAGTCACCTTTAAATCTTTTGTTTTTGTTTCTGCTTTTAATTTTATTTTTTCAGTCAGGTTAACTATTGATCTTTCTTAGCTATTAGGGGATAGTGAGATTGCAGTAATAAGAAAATCGGCATTGTTTATAAATATTTCTGAAAATGCTGTAATCCCAGCTACTCAGGAGGTTGAGGTGGGAAGATTGCTCGAGCCCAGGAGTTTGAGGCCACAGTTAGCTACGATTGTGCCACTGTAGTCCAGCCTGGGTGACAGTGAGATCCTGTCTCTATTTTTTAAAAAAGAACTTTAATTTAAAAGAATATTGAATATATATGTTTTATATTAGCAATTTTAAGTATCTTTTTGTTTATAGTACAAGACAAAATCACAACATTCCTAAAAAACTGTTAAAACTGTCCACTTCCAGGAAGAAAAGATTTGCTTTCATACTGCACAGGGCCCAGAAGTCCAGAACCACTTGTTACTTGGTTCAAAGATGACATCTGTGGTACCTGGAGATTTAACTATGCCATGTGGTTTTGCCTTTGTTTTCAGAAGAATATATTGCATTTCCTAGCTCTAAGTTTGTCTATATTATCTACTAAAGAAGAGCATGAACCTTTCTGATTCTAAAAAATACTTCTGTCCTGAAAGTAATGAAGTAGGAGAGATCTGCTGTTCCACCAACACTAGTTTCAGCTAAATTTTCATATTTTAGGCCATATTCTCAGGTATACAATAAGTAAGTGGATGGAATGCTTATCCACAAGGCAATACGTACCTTTTTTTCTCAAAGACAGAAACACATGGCACATTTCAGACAAAAGCTAAACACAAACAACAGTTTTTGCCCAAAAAGACAACTGAAGTAACAAACGTACTAGAGCAAGTACCTGTTGTCCGCTTAGGTAAAAGGTCAGCGACTAAAAGTCTCTTGTGGAGGTTACCATATTTCTCAGTATAAATCTTCATATATGCAACTAATAGCCCAGATGAATACTGTACACCTTATTTTCCCTTTTACTTTCAGAGCTAGTGCTTCAAAATTGTAATTACATTAGACATGTCTAATACACAGATACAATATTAATGAACGACCCTAATTTGTCTTAGGCCCATGTTCTAATCTCATTTTAGGAGGCTGGAATATGAAAACCCATGATTTACCTAGGGAGTGAGTCTGCTCTCCCACATCCAAAGTTATTATTGTTTTCTCTCATTCTTTCTTTATTGAGGCACACACCCTAAGTATCCCAAAGTACTTATTTTTGTGTGTGTATTAATTGTTTATTTATCAAGAGAAATTATTCCTCAGCCCACATAGTCATAGCTCAGGAACACAGGTCAGTGACAAACTTTTATGTAAATCAATCCAAATAAATTCTTTATATTCGTAAATCACTTTGCACTCTGAAAGATACCAACCTTCCTCATCCCCTCAAAATCTTTCATGAATCATAATTTCTGTAGAAATCTGCATATGCCTTCTTTCTTGGTTCAGCCACAGCAAACTTATAGAAAGCTGCAATCCCCAGGAATACAATGAATGCTCCAACAATATGAAACCGCGGACACCTGGCCAGAAGGCCATGCATCTGAGGTTTGTCAAAGCACTGGAAGCCGTGGTAGTTACTGTCCTTGATGTGTATGCCAAATTCAACATGCTCTTCCTGGCTCATGGAGAAGTGAATTGCACTCTAAAGCACGCAGGCACTGAACAAGAGTGCGCCCAGAAGACGTAGCAACCGTAGCCAAGGGAGTACAAAAGGGTTCTGCAAAGTACTTATTTTATTCTGGTCAAAAATGGCTCAGAATATACAACTATCAGAATGCTTAAAATCCAAAACACTGAAAAAGCTAAATCCTGGCAAGGATGTGGAGCAACAGGAACTCTCTCACTCATTACTGGTGGGGATGCAAAATGGTACAGCCACTTTGGAAGACAGTTTGGCAGTTTCTTACAAAACTAAGGATGCTCTTACCATATGATCCAGCAATCACACTCCTCGCTATTAATATTTGCCTAAATGAGTTGAAAACTTTTGTCCACACAAAAATCTGCACATGTACAGTCATAGGGGTAGAGTGCTGGAGACAGACAGACGAAATGTATGCCATTCAAGACCTGGAAGGCAGAAACTATGTGGCTAAGATGTAGAAAAGGCCATCCAAATAATAACACCCAGCACCAACTTCCATACTGAGCAGTTACTACATAGTGTGCTATGAAAAAAAAAAAAAAGTCTAGTATCTAAAACCATATGTAAATTTAAAAAATAAAATAAAATCTTACAAAATCTAGTTAATAAAAAACAAAAGTAAAGGGGAATACTCACTGTAAAGAGTGAGTATTCCCATTTTACTAGGAAGAAACCAATCTTCAATGATTAATCCAAGGTCATTTCACCAATTACTGGCACGTTGGGGACTTTACCTGAAGTCTGATTTAGAAACTGTGCTATCCATCACTTTCCTGTACTGTGGTTCACATAGATGTTGGAGTCCCCTCGGGTCCCGCGGGTGTCAGCAGGGCTGACAGGAGGGATGTTGATGCTGATGTCTTCAGGGAATGTTGAAGAATGACCTCAAAGTTTGGAGAAGGGTACAAGTGGTAGCTAAAGAAATTTAGCTTCAAAGAAAAAAAAAGACTTCGTCCATGAATATAAAAGTTAATGTCTAGAGATGGTAATGGAAACTAGAGAAAAACCAGCACTTGGCTGTGTGGACACTAAGCGGTTTCCACCAGGTGAGGCTGCAGAGGGGAGACCCGCATTGCAGCTAAGGTGGGGAGACAGCAGAAACACTCTGTGAAAAGTTTGGAATGGAGGTTCTCATTCCAGAGGGGTCGGGGAAGGTAAAGCCAAGTTCAAGGGAGGAAGACACAGCATTAATAGCAAAGAGAGATTTTTCCAGAAGGCTCATATCTTCCCCCAACAGTCAAATTTATTAATATGTTGGTGATAATTGTAACTGGCTTTTGCCTATTTGAATTTTGTTTGCTCTTTATAAAAGTAATACACGCTCATTGCACCCAAATTACATAACTAATGCTTCAGTATACTCGGCCTCTTTCCAGTAATTTCCCCTGTATGTACGTGATTTCCCCATTTTAGATCTCTTCTTTTGGTCACTTTCATTCACAGAATAACAGGTTTTTTTTTGGGGGGGGGAGGGTGGTATCTTTCCTTCCATGGAGAAAGTTTTTTGTTTTATATTTGTTTTTTATTAACTAGATTTTATACGTTTTTGTTTTATTTTTAATTCACAATTGGTTTTGGATACATTATCATAATAATTAGCCTTTTTTAATGGAAAGTAATACATACTCATGTTAAAAATTTGAACACAGGTATAAGGTGAAAATTGTTTGAAGTTTTTCATCCTATCCCTACATTTAACTATCTAAAGGAAGTAACTTTTAACAGTTTTTTGTGCATCTTTCCAGAAGTTTACTATGAATTTTCATGAAATACATTTTCAGTAAGCATCTTCATTTTTGTATAGCACTGTACCAGGAGCTGGAATTTTAAAACTGAACTAGACAGATCTGGTTGCTAACTTATTGGAGTTTACAACCCAATGGGAGAATTAGTTAATAATAAAAAAAAAAAACCAGTAAAACAAACAACGACAAGCAAATAAGAACTATGACTGAAGGAAACAGACTGCTGTGATTGAGAATATTGTGCATCGCATATCATTCTGCAACTTGCTTTTTCTCCCACTGCCACAATCAGCTTTCTGGGGAAATATATGGGTCTAACTCATCGTTAACTGCTGGATGATATGCACATCATGGTTATACCATAAATCATTTGACCATTTCCCCATTGATTGACATTTAGGTTGTCCATTTTTTTTCCACTTCAAACAATACTAAAATAAGCATCTTTATGCTCACACCTTTATGTTTTGAGGCATTCAATCCTTAACTGACATATGCATTGCAAATATTTCCTTCAAGTCTTTTGCATTTGACTAAGGTAGACTGTGCTATCAAAAATTATATCTTCGGTAAATCGTTCAGTTTTTTCCTTATGACATCTGAGTGTCCAGTGTTGCTTAAGATAGTTTCTCCCACCTGTGATGTTCTACAAATATTTTCTAATATATTGTTATAGTATTTTATTATGTTCTTTTTACTTTGGGAATTTATTTCACATGGTATGAGCTGTCACCCTCTGAATATCTAATTATGCCAGCACCATTATAAACTAAAACATCATAGATTAATTCCTGAGATTTTCTTGGATCTATTTCTGGACTCTCTATTGTGTTTAGTAATTTATTTTTATTTCACTGTATTAATACCTTGCAGTTTCGTTGCTGTAGTTTTATAGTAAGTTGTAATTTCAAGGAAGGCAAAGTTTCTTTTCACTATTAATCTTATTTTTAAGGCTTCCTAATAGTCAATTGTGTCAATAGACACAACTGACTATTGGTAGACAATCAGATTTTTCCCAGTTTAAATTCCCTGTTGCAAATTCCTAGAACAGATTTTTTTTCATCATTTAATGTAATTCTAGGTGGCACAAGTAGAGAACAAAAGCTACACATTAATGTGTCCCTGATCCACTATAGGCTCATTTATTAGGTAAAGGACTAGCTCCTGTACACAGCTATATTATACACATAATTCAGATTTACACTTCCTCGGAATTAACTGTCATGACTCAATAGCGTTATTCACAACGTGTCAAGCCCACAAATGTTAAATCTTTAAATGTCAAGGATCTGCTATGTAAACAATTTGCACCCTACTGGATTTATTTTATTGATATGCATAGACTTCTGACCCTTGAAACCTTAAAGATCTAATACTTAAACTGACTAATCTTCTGAATTTCTTTTTCTAGTGGTAATTCCTGCTCACACCCATTGCCAAATATTATCCTCTAAAGTCTTTAAGTGAAAGTCTTAGAAACACAGGTGTGAGGTGGTCAACTTGGCTAGGCTGGTTCTAACATAAGTACATGACATGGCTTCCTCTTCAAAGCCTGTTTGGGTCATGAAAATAATGTGCAGCTAGTGCCTTCAGCCTTCAGCAGCATGCTCCAACATTCAGGGGGATACACTTGCACTTGCACTGACCTTCCCCAGGGTGTTTCCCTGCCTCTTTCACACATTAGCAAAGAGCAAATCCATTCAGTGTCTCTACGGACCATTGTAACACCAATATTCCAACACCAATATTCTACAGTCCAAGAGCACAATTATCAAACTAGAACTGGATTTTTTTAAAAATGTAAATTACTTCATAGGTGTAAAGTCGTGATTGTTGTCGGTAAGGCCAGTGAGAAAATGTGGAAACCTTTATATTACAACAGGGAATATGAGCTTTGTTAAAAAACTTTCAAAGAAAATGTCAATCACTTCTCAATCAACCACACAGAACCCCAAGATCCTAGCCAGAGTACAGTGTCAGATTTCAGTTGCAATTCCTATCAAATGAATGCCTGAAAGAGGTGCTAGTTGTCAAAGATCATTTGGATATTATAAATCCCACCCAAGGATCAGTCTGAAGTCTCACTCTCTCATTCTTAATTTTTTTAACTTGGATTATATTTGCTTAGCCATTCATTCAGTTGCATTTATTGAGTTGCCTTTTAGTGTTATGCCCTTGACTTTTGTTAAAAACTTCTACCAAAAATATCAATATATCAATTAGGTCACTATATCTGCTATAGGTACATTGTCAAGGACTTTCTCCTCTATACATCCCTCAGTGCCTACTCTATAAAGTCGTACAAGATACATTTTTAAAATTTAGCATTAAAAAAATTACCCTTCTCAGGGAATCAGTATGATTCCCTCTCTACAATGAGAATTATGACTTTCATTTTTTCTTTAACTTTTAGGAAGCTCATCATCAAAGCTGAAGATCAACTATAGCAAATAGAGTGGCCTTTTTGAATTGTGAACTTACATTGTTCTTTGACATGGTTTTGGTTTTCTACTTTGTTTCTACTTTTCTCTGAAACTTATTCTTTATATCTGTTTGTCTTTTATCATACTTTGTGTGCTTCTGCTGAAATGCCTTAATTCTTTTGTGAAACAAAATGAAAACATGCAACTCAAGTCATCCCCTCCAGAAGGAGTTCTGCCTTTGTTTCACTCTACGCTGCTCTCTTGCCCCTCTGAATCCCAGAGCACTTAGTGTCTTTTATCCATTTGGCTCTTGCTTTTTATTGTCTCTCCTTGCATTGTTAAATAGCTCACTTGTCTTCCCAACTAAACCGTAGGTGAAAGACCTTACATTTTCTGTATGTCTCATAGTTCTTGGTGCATGGAAGACACAAAAAAATCACTTAAGAAGGAAAGAAAGGAGGGAAAGGACAGAGGGAGGGAGGAAGAAAGGAATAGTAGTCTGAACTTAATGTTATAAATACATGCTGCCTGTAGGAAAGAAGGGGTAAGGAAGAAGTCTATTGAAAATTGAAACAATTACCTAACTATGAAGGTAAGTGCTTGACTTGGTTTAGCTTTACAAAGAGACGTTTTTACTGCTGTCTCTACACAAGTAAGTCAGGTCATAATCGGGGAAGGAAGCACATGCAACTTAAAAGTATAATGGAAGAGAGTTTTATGAAGGGACAGAGTGTGGGCAGGGTCCATGGAAACTAACAGGGGATGCTGAAGAATCCTGGGCTAGCAACCGTGCAAAGCCCCAGCTAAACACACTAGGGAAAGGAGCAGTTCCTAGAACCAAAGAGAGTACCTATTGCAGAGGGGTCCGTACAAGAGCTCAGCCACACATAGAGGAAAGCATGAAGGTCAGACTACAGCCAGGCAGGGAAGGAGGGGAGAGATTATATACCCCAAACTCTCTCCTGCCAGCACTTCCCCTTGGCTGAGCTTTACCAGAAGCCAAAGGGCCAGGGAGGATCCCTGCAGGAGTCAGCTTCCCAGAGCACAGAGTAGGATGGAGAGAGGTGGGTAGAAAATGGGATGGGGTGGGGCCACCAAAGAATAGGGCAGCACCCCACACTTCACTTACACAGGAAAGGCTTGCTCAAAAAGGATTTGATATTTATGATTAGGTGAGGACATGGGGGAAAGAGGAATTTAAAAATTTGAAATAGATGCAAAAAGCCCTAAATCTCTTCGACAGACGTATAAAAACTTCCAAATTAGTTCCATATGAACATAAACCATGATTTAAAGATGCAAAAGGCCCTTAGTATTTCAAAGCTTACCTCTGTTTTTTGAGACAGCAGAGCTACCTTCAAGGTCATTTTTAGATTTTTGTCCCATATGGGCTATTTTATTTTTGGAGGATCCATCCTTAATATATCAAATATATCAAAATACACCCATCTCAAATGCAGTTGACTTGTTGATATGTCTTCTTTTGCAGGGATTTGATAAACATTCATTGTTTTCATTTTTGTATATTTCTCTTTGTATTTCAGAGAAAAACTTGTTTTTCAGCTTCCAGATATATTTTTGGCCCAGGAAGAGCCCTTAATCCCTAGGTGCTGTGCCTGCAGAGGTTACTGGACAAAATGAGCCAGACGGCCTCCTTTTGGCATGTGTAAAGCTTATTATTTGACAGTAATATCACCTCCAATGAGCATCTCCTGGTGGTTGGATCTGATGTGGTTTATGGTTTCCTGCCCCAGGCTTTCAGAAGCCCAGATTATTTCTTCTTTTAAGATCCCAGTATTTCTTGGGCTTTGCTTAAATCCACATATAAATGTCCTATCACCTTGTGAGGTCCTTCAGGGAAGGACATGACATATGTTTCTTTCTATGATTTCACTTTTGGGCTTCACAAATATTTCTTAGAAAACAATATCCTGGATATTCAACCAGTTCATTAGAGATAATTAATCAAATCAATATTACTAAGCACAGAAATTATTTTCTTTGTGTCATTCTTGGCAGTAGCAAACAAACAAATGCCCACCATGTGTCAGCTTCTCACTGTCCTGGGAACTGTCACGTTCCTCCTTTCATTTAATCTTCCCAATAACCCTTTGAAGTGGATATTATAATCCCCAATTTGCAACTGACAAATCTGAGACTCGGAGATTCAAGTGAGTTGCCTAAGCCCACATAGGGTAAGAGTAAATTCCCCATCCTCCTAAAGTCAGTGCTACTGAGAAATTCAAGACTTTAACTTTCTGATCTTTCTTATTTTAGCAAAAGTATCGTGCATGTCTAGAATAATTTTTGGATTTAATGTGTCATTAATTGTGTTTGTAAATAGTTGTGGAAATCAATTAATTTGATCTTGCTACTAAAGCAATTATAACTGGAGATAGAAAAAAAATGGGGCAATAAGTCTTCTCTTGAATTTTAAGCACAATTTCTTGCCTCCCACATTCCCAGTGTAACTTTTCCTGCCTTTATAACTCATGGAACACAGAAGTCATCCATTAAAACAAGTTGTTTGGGTCAGCAAGTTCTTCACCATGCACTTCCTGAATTTACTTTTCCACTTCCTTGTGTAAAAATAGCTCCATGATGAGCCTATATTTCAGCTTTGAAGTATTTTATGAGTGGAAAGAATTTACAGATATTATATTACTAGATACTACTGTGATTACTAAAATGTGGGCTCCCGGAGAACAGAGATTTTTGTCTGTTGTGTGCATTGCTATAATCCCAGTGCCTGAACTGTGTTTAACACAGTAAGAACACACACAGAAACATTTAATGATTTAGAAGAGACATTAATTTTACTCTTTTATAGGACTCTTATATTGGCCTTAGAAACTACCCATTTCTCAAATAACTCCCAATAAGCTCTTTCTTTGTAGTGTGAACACTACAAAGTGTTCTGTGTAGTGTGAACAAAGTCTGACACCAACAACTATGTAGATTGAGTTACTGACTGAGTTTTACACATATCCTAATCTCGGTCTCAGTCACAGATTAATGAGCATAGAGTTTGTGTAGACTGTGATCTCCAAAATCACAACCACCACAGTGGTCTTCTCTTGGTCAGCACAGTCTAGCCATCACCTAGCACAATGCCCAGTACGATGTCAACACTCAGTAGATGTTTGTTGATTCAATAAATAATGATAGAATCCAGAATCATAATAATTTAGCACTGTGCTCAGCACTGAGCATATGTTTAATAAATATTTATTGAATTACACTGAGAATTATACCCAAAGAAAGAATCACACCACACATTCC
Source organism: Cheirogaleus medius (assembly GCA_008086735.1). NCBI lineage: Eukaryota > Metazoa > Chordata > Mammalia > Primates > Cheirogaleidae > Cheirogaleus > Cheirogaleus medius. The sequence continues at coordinate 24,201,603 of VBSM01001562.1, read as the reverse complement.
AAAATTAAGTAGGCATTATATTTGAATTATCAGCTGTTTTGGATTATCTATGGGGTTTTCTCCCTCCACTGTTAGGATAGTAAATTGAGATCGTATTCTATCATCACACTCCCCAAATCTGAGTAGCATTCGGCTTGTTGACTAATTCTAACTATGGCATGTTTAATTTTAACACTAATGCTTACCATAATATCACATGTTGTTCACTAACCCAATAATAAGGCCTCTTTCCAGGCCTTATTATATTAGTTATTAGTATATTAGTTATTTACTAACCAGTCCCTTCCTTCCTTATTTATTCTCTTCTCTTTCCTTTCTTTCTTCCTTCTTTCCTTATAAGAATGGCAAATAAGGATGTAAAGGCCTAAAGGCAAGGATCTTGATAATACTGCAAGGTCTAGAAAAGTCTAAGAACAGGGACTAGATAAGCAACTTAAGATAGCAAACACTAGATTTTATGTTTGATAACATATGGTCCATCTTCTTGCCTCTTGAGTAACCTGAATTGCATCAGGTCAAGAAGACACAAACTTCAAGATTCTATTCACTTATTCCCTCTAGTTCCCATAAGAATTCAAGTGGTTTGACTTTAGTTGCAACAAGCATAACTCAAGGTTAACATACTTCACATTAAGTCCGATGAGTCTGAAAATACACATACACATACATACTACACACACACACACTCAAACATGCACAAATACATTTTTAATCGATAGCCAATTGGTGAACACCCCAAAACAGAAAGATCACACAGCATTTCTGGTCTTTCTTGGCCTTATGACTGGCAGGTTGCCTGTAACATAAATCCTTCACTGGGAATAATTTTCAAAGTATATAACATAAAACTGGTTGTTTCTAAATAAAGCAATCAAATAGAATTATGACAGATGCAGTCTGAGGTTGGGGGGTAATGCCACCAATACAGATATCATCACTTAAGTAAAGGAGACAAATGTTTAAATAAGCACATGGTATTGTCTTGTCGATATAATTATACTGCATCAGTTGTCAGTAAATCTAAGCTTTGTTAAATGTTAACCAATTAATCACTATATAAATAATTACAAAGTATGAAATACTCAGGAAGTTGAAAAGTCTAGTGCATGGGCAAATTTTTCCATAACAGGGATTTTTTTTATTACAGACATAAAGAAATTTAACTTAAATTTTAAAATTGTAGTCTATTTTATTGATAAAAGTCTTTTTCTATTATCAACAATTTTCTTCCCTCTAAGTAGAGTTGTACAAATCTCTCAGCTGAGTCATTATTAAGATCTTTTGGTGTGCTCTTTTGTATTTGAAATATCTCTTGCTTGAAATTAAATTCAGCCTGAAAATAGCAACTATATCATCTCCTAACCACTTCCTATTAGTAACAGCAAACTCCAGAGATTAGCAGAGCAGCATTCATGTGCCCGGAAAAAGAACCTTATGGATGATTTAAGCATAAAGCTTGGCGACTTATTAGGGAGTAGTGCATGAATATTTGTAAATATTAATGCCAGCCAAAAATGAAATCTGACAAAAGTGAAATCACTGTACTGTACAGACTAAATCTAAGCAGGGTTCAGATTTTGCCTTTCAACATCATTTTTTGCAGGGTTGTATAAACACTTAGGTCATTAACACTGGTTTAATTGTCCCCAAAGTACAAGTGGATTCTGGAGAATGTAGACAGTACAAATGAGCTATCTTCAACACTAAGGTTTATAGCAAAGGATTCTTCAAAGAAGAATGAACTTTATGCATGAGATAAATTCCGTCATCTACAGTCATGATTGACAGGTCCATTTGGTTGGTTTTACAGGGGTTGGTGGGGGGGGCGGGGGGGGTTGGACAAGAGTGGGGCCTGACTCAGGGAAGAGACCTCAGGCTTGGGGCTGGTTTATATGACTGCCCACAAGTGCTATCTATTGTCACACCTTCTTTTCAAACCCCATTGTCTGATTTTAACATTGGCAACAAATGCTCTTCTCTGGGCTATTCAACACAGCTATTTGTTAAATACAGTTCTCTTTCCTTGGTAAAGCCTCTTATGAGGTGGTAAATTTAGCACTGCCAATCAGAAGAACAGGTGATATGTGACACTCCCAAATAGGTCCTCTCCCATCGTGCTTTCCTAAGACAGCCAATCACCCAGGGCCCTGCCTGGGGATGTGGGGCTGTCAGCAGATCTGGAGAATATAAGAGCAAGCCAGCCCCTGGCTCTTGAGCAGTCGCGCATTCCCAGCCTCGCCTCGGGTGTAGGGATTGCATAGAAAAACAAAACTACACAGTCTTGACTGTGTAGTTTTGTTTTGAGGTTTAGAGGCTCACCGATTCATGTTGGAGATGGTCGGAAAAACCAACTCTACATAGGACGTCGTTTCAGAAGCAACTTTGGGCTTAGTCCCACCCTTTTTAGGCACTCTTGAGAAATCAGGTGAGCAGAATCTTTTCTTACTTAAACAGTAGAGTCACCTTCTTACTGGCTCCCGATTATCTTTGTGTGCTAAATGCCTATGTAGAAGTGTTTGTGTAGCTACTTGTTGCTGATGCTACTCCATTATTCGAATTTGCTTATTAGATTCTGTTTTAAAATGTGTGAACATTTTTCTTTAAAAAGTTAAATGTTTAGCATATCAGCTAAATGATTCAATGGTTGAAATTGTTTAAATGCACCTACTAGTCTAAAAGTTTAGATCTAAAATGATGATAGAAATGTTTGCTTCTTTTTTAGACTCTCTCTTGTCTGTTGAGAATGTTCAAGGTTATATTACTCAGTGATAAAGTGAAGCACACCAAGAATAGCTCTGATAAAATGCATGTGGTATCAGCTACACCCAGATGACTTTTTAAGGGAATCAACTGCTGAGGTATCAGTTGCAGGACAGTGACACAACACTTGCCTGCTGTCAGTCAACAGTGGAGGGTTTATTTTAGGAGCATGACATTTTAGATGTATACCTTCAGCCCTAATTAGACAAAGGCCTGTGAAGAGTAAGTGCTAAATCAACAAAATTTATCTAGACAATAGAAATATAAGACCAATTTAGGCCAGTTAATTGCAACAGATTTAGAGATTTGGAATAAAGCTATGTAATTGTTTTCTAAAATACTCAGAATCTCATCATGCATTTTAATTCAACTCACAATCCAATTATATGATATGAGATACGTTGATGCTAAGAAGGGTAAGAAACAATGTTTAAAGAGTTTTTATTTCTAAATACACTTTGATTTCCCATCTTCCTAGAGTTAGATTACTAATTGTAAATGCCTGTAAATACATAGATATATAATTATGTATTATATATCTAAGAAGAGAGCTATGCTTAGAAAATGCACCAGCTTGTAAACAGGAAAAGCTAGACACAAAAAGTTGTTCATCCTAAAGATAATATGCTACAGAAAGGAGTTCTTGATGAAAGTTTCTCAAAAAACTTTTGAATACTATCTAAATTTTCCAAATATAAATTTTATTGTCTGAGAGAATGCTGGTTTAGTTTTTTTAAGCTAAAGAAAAAGTTACGATAAGTAACTAGGAAGATTATTTCTCTGTACAGTTTTAGCAAATAGAGAATTTCGTGAAAAATAGTAATGTAGCAATTGACAATTCAGAAATTGCCTTTTTATTTCAGAACAGTAGAATAGTTATGTTGAATAATTAGGTATTTATGGGTTAAAAAAATCTTCACATAATCTCTCTGAAACTAATAGACAAAGCACCTCTTCCACTTAACAAAAGGACTTAACTGCAAATTTTATATTCATTTCTTTGACGTTGAATATTTTACATTATGAAAGCAGAGGCCTTTTCACTACATCTACATTTTACACCAGTCTTCCATTATTCAAAGTTTGCAAATTGTTCCATATTAGGAATTCAAGCCAGCATTTTTTTCAGATCTATAATTTTGGCCTGCTCACTTAAATTTAAATTTTTTTCTGAATATTTACTTCAGCAGTAGCAACGTTTATTACACAGTTACAGTACGAAGAAAAGTTAAGAAATGGAAAGCACCGTATGCTGTCTACAAAAAGTTTGCGTATTTGATAAGACTTGTCAAAGCTTTTCAAGTCAGGAAAGGAACTGCAAAGTTCAAATTTTTAGTTCTGGTGACAATTTTAAGTCATCAGATAATGTCTGAGTCAATGTCAACTTTGTAAGTGTAGATACAGTGAGTGAAAAACGTTGGGGGAGAGGAAATTTTTAAAAAATAATTGTCTCTTATACATTAAGTTGGTGCAGAGATTCGTTTTGCATTCATCACACGTCTAGTCTCTTTAATTACACTTCACTACCCCTGCTGTTAGTGTGGTTTTCCCTTTCTTCATCTCTTAACCTGATTTTCCAGCATTGGTAAGACTGAGCGTCCTCTCTTTGACCGCTAGGGTACATTCCTTGGTCTGTTTGGCTAGATTATTTTCCATTTCCCCTTAGACTGGCTACTTTGTGTTAGATTTCAAGTCACTAGAGGCCAACAGTTGGAATTCAAGCCACAAAGGAGAACGCCTGCCCCTCTCACTAGGCCCACAGATGACACTTGGAGCAATCCATTTGGAGAAATATGTGTCTCTGCCATCTTCAAAGTGGCTTCAGAGTAGCCCTTAGCTGTGACATCCTAATTTATTTTTTTTCCTTTCCAGAGTGCCTAAGAAGATGACAACTCAAGCACCGACGTTTAAGCAGCCGTTACAAAGCGTTGTGGTACTGGAGGGTAGTACCGCAACCTTTGAGGCTCACATTAGTGGTAAGCTCACACAGTCACTCACGCTTTTCCTTTGTCTCCTTCACCTCCTCTCCCATAAGTTAACTTTGCTGCAGGACTTGATGGCAAATTTAAGCCCTGCTTTTGCTTTGTAAAATTGGTGCTACGCTATGGAAGGGTCATCTTAAGGGTATATACCGTACACAGAGTACTGACAAAATCTGACAATATAATGGCTTGAAAATGTTTTATTCATATTTACAATTTCACAAAGCAAAAATAATTAGCATTGGATTAAAATTGCTGTCAGAATCCAGCAGCTAAGTAGGACCAAATTTAGTCATTCTATATTTGGGTTCAGCTGCAGAGCCAGACAGGAAGCCAAGAACTCAAGCCCAGTAGGGACCAGCCATGGAGCTGCTGGGTAGGTAGCCTGGGCTGACCACTCTGTGCACCTGAACTTCAGTTGTTTTATATGGAAAATAACAATGCATCTGACTTTCTTCTGAGGCAGAGCAGTTTGGTCACGAGCTAACTATTAATTATTTTATGCTTTTACTTTCAATCTTTATTAAGTGATTCTAGTGAATTTAAAGACTTTCTAATCATTTTGAAATGACAACAAGAAATAATATATACCACTCGGATCTCTATATGAAAGAAAGACAAACATTCACCCTAGAATTTACTTTAAAAGAAAGTTCATCTCTTTCCTTTTTTGCCTTCTTTCTCTTCATCATAACTCAGTTTAGGGATGATTCAAGAAAACACGTGGCTTCTGGGATCTATCGTCTTATGAAAAAAAATGGAGGGTAGTCTTCAAACTCTATTGTAAATAATTTCAAAATTATTTAATCAATATTGTCTCTTTCTGCAGTATTGTAATTAGCCATGTAAGATTATATGGATTAATTAAAAATCATGCTTGATCCTTAATGTAGTGCACTTCCATGGTGCATTGCCCCTCTTTTTTTTATTTTATGGCTTTAATAAAGATATAAAATAAGATTTCCTTTTTCTTTCTCTTTCCTTTTTTTCCCTATTTTATGCACCAACCTTATTCATAACTGGATAATACTGTATTTTACTTTGCACAAATATCATATAATCATTATTTATTTTCTATTGTATGTATATAGACCAATTCAATTCTCCTCATGTATGATAAACTCTTTGTGACTTCCAAATAATTCACTTATTTATTTGGTAACACTCAGTAACTTCTGAATTGAGCAGAACACAGATGGCCTCAGTGGGAATTTGCCCGCTTGGGGAGTCGTGGAATCTGGCTACTTCCTAGCTTCTTGTTCCTTCACACTATGTGATAATAAATTCTCAGAAAAACACCACTAAAAACATTCTATACCCATGAGATAGTCTAATAAACTATTCACTTATCCATAGTGAGGCATTGGCTAAGGTAAGGACAACAAAATAGGCTTATCTTTACTTCCCAGCTTAAGGAGATAAATCACCAGGTTTATGCCAAATGCAAAATAGACCATGCTCTGAACTCGCCTCATAACTTCTAAATGCACAGAGCTTTAAAGTACATAAAATGTCAAACCATGGACATGTACTTCTTAGCTCTACAATTTAAGGCAGGTGAAGAGAATTTGGCTTTTCTATTTGCAATTCCAGCCATCCATGTGGTTCTGAAAGACTAGGTTTGGCTTAGTCTGTTATTGTTAGAAACTGCCTCTCCATGTTATGGTGTTTTTACTGATTGCACATCTGAAAGCAGGAGAGTTCAGGAAGACGGGGTCCCCGGGGCCACAGCAGAGGGAGATGAGCCTGCCTCCTGGGCTTGGCAGGCAGAACCTGGCAATCCCTTTGCCGCTGTTGCTCTTCACTTGTTTCCAAAGAGGACAATAGTAACATTTTATTTCAAAGTTTCCTTGGTTCTTCACTTTTATAAATTCCTTTCATGATTTTAATGATGTCTATTAAATTGCATCAGATAGAGCCCTGGGGCAGGAGGGCAGGAGATGGAAATTCTAGTCCTCTGTGTGCCACTGCTAGCTGAGGGACCTTGGAAAAATCATTAAGCCTCTTTTAGCCTCAGTTTCCTCCCTTATAAAATGAAGGCACTGGCCTCTACATGAACCCCCCAACCTCCTAATGGGCCGCGAGTTTACACTTAGATCATGCGACTGTCAGGTTTTTGCTATCATTAAATGTCATTCTACTCTGGAAAGCTTTTATGGGTTAGGGCAAGGCAGTGAACACAGTGGGACAGAGCGGAGGACTTTGTGGTGACCACTCAAACATAAAGATGCGTTGTCCTTGCTCTTCAGGTTTCCCAGTTCCTGAGGTGAGCTGGTTTAGGGATGGCCAGGTGATTTCCACTTCCACGCTGCCCGGCGTGCAGATCTCCTTTAGCGATGGCCGCGCTAAATTGGTGATCCCCGCCGTGACTAAAGCCAACAGTGGACGATATTCCCTGAGAGCCACCAATGGATCTGGACAAGCGACTAGTACTGCTGAGCTTCTCGTGACAGGTAAGCTGGTGGGGCCCTGACAGTCCTCCACTCCCCCGAAGACATCTCTGGCACATAGGGAAGGGAGTCCGGAAAGAGCAATGAGCACAGTGGATGCAGCTCCAAACAGAGAAGGGTCCATATCAAGCTGAATTTATAACAAAGTTGTTTTGCTTCTGGAATTTAATTTTCCTCTCAAAATATAGCACAAAAATGGCTGTGAATCAGTTTCTCTACATATATTAAACACTCAAAAAGTATGTAAAGAAATACTAAAAATCATGTTTCTCAGAACATAGAAAGGCTTGGAGCCTTGTTTATAAGTCTAGTGAGGAATAAGATGTATATATTAATATATCTCTAGGAATTCACACTTTAACAAGCACCCAGATGATTCTGATGCAGGAAGTCCATAGACCACCCATTTAAAAGATGTAAATATACCCAGAAAAAGGCAAATGCTTGTTTATTATTCAAATGCATGACACAGATTCCCCAGAAAAGTTATCACCAATCTTAGCGGCCTCTGTTGTTTTTCTCCATTCTTTATTACCTAGGGAGACATTAATACACAGAACATTGCATGACTTCACACATTACATAAAAATATCTCACATGAGCTCCATAATGTTACATACACTTATCCAGTAAACTATACCTTTGGTGATGTTCAATTATAGGGCTATAATTGACCTAAACAGAAAGCACATCAGGTATGAACTTTAACATGCACCCAGAAAATTCAGAAATGGAAAATGCAAAGGGTTGGCAGCATCTGCTGTTGTTTATTACTCAAAAACATGTCAAAGTTAATTTCATTCACTCTTCACATTTATCTTATACAAAATTGCTTTCAACATAATAAAAATCCCCTTTCTGTAGCAAAATTAACATGAAATCATGTAATTATTGGGATCAACATTTTAAATGCAAGTAAATATTTGGGTTATTTGAATACTTATCAAGTTGGAAAAGATTTGGGATTTTTTTAATTAAATTAAATATGATTCTGTAAGTCACAGGTGCACTCACTGTAGCAACCATTCAAATTCAGTTTAATGCAACTTACTAAACTATGCAAGTTTCCTTAACATATTAGTGTAGTGCTAAATGTGAGGTTGGGGAAAGTGTCAGAAAGAGTCTCTAGAAATGTTATCACAAGATCCGAACTTTTCTTTTAAAATAAACAAAGAAACAAAAAGGTAGCGACCCACAACTGCTAAACAAAACAAAGCAAATGAAATATGGTGTCGAGATAACCTTCTGCGATCTCCTGGCTCCTTTCTTGCTGTCATCTGCTGCATGAGCTGGGTTCAAGGACAGTCAAGGATGTGCATCGGCAAGTCATCGCCTGGTTTTGGAATCGGAGCTGTGATTGTTTAAAAATACCCTGTTGGGAGCGCCCTGGCTCATGGCCCTGATTTTCTTCCCTTCCCCCTGCAGCGGAGACAGCGCCACCCAACTTCGTGCAACGACTGCAGAGCATGACCGTGAGACAAGGAAGCCAAGTGAGACTCCAAGTGAGAGTGACTGGAATCCCTACACCTGTAGTGAAGTTCTACCGGGACGGAGCCGAAATCCAGAGCTCCCTTGATTTTCAAATTTCACAAGAAGGCGACCTCTACAGCTTACTGATTGCGGAAGCATACCCTGAAGATTCCGGGACCTATTCAGTAAATGCCACCAATAGCGTTGGAAGAGCTACTTCGACTGCCGAATTGCTGGTTCAAGGTATGTGCTGGAGGTTGAAGAACAGAAAGAAAGAGAGAGGAGAGGGCTGGTTTGGGATGAAGTGGAGCCAGGGGTCCACCTGCCTCCCCCAGCAGCCCTAGGCTATGAGCTGAAATCAAAGTTGGTTTTTCAACACCGATGAAAAGCCTCTAGATTCTAGGCAGGAGCTCAGAATCTAGGTAATACGTGGTTATATATTCCATTCCATTATAAACTGGAATCTGTTTCAATTAAGCGATCTGCATTTTTAAATTATTGGCAAATAATGGATTTTTTGAAAAATGGTTCTTAGTAAATTTTTATCTAATGAACATTTTCTATTTTCAAACCTAATTTATATTCATACAAAACCAAAACTTTCTGCATTTTCCTCCATTGGGATAGCCAGAAAATCTCTTTAACTTTGCAGTCAAAATTAACAGAATCTCTTTAAAAATGGGTCATTGTGCCCCTCTTAAAGATTCATCTTTCCCTTCCTACAGGTGAAGAAGTAGTACCCGCTAAAAGGACAAAGACAATTGTTTCGACTGCTCAGATTTCGGAAACAAGACAAACCAGAATTGAAAAGGTATTTTTCTATACTGCCAGTTTTCAAACCTTTCAGGTTGTTGCTTCCCAGCTATTCCTCCTTGACGTGGACTTTGCTTTAATCTTTTACAGAAGTTTGAAGCCCACTTTGATGCCAGATCAATTGAAACAGTTGAGATGGTCATGGATGGTGCCGCTGGGCAACAGCTGCCACATAAAGCACCTCCCAGGATTCCTCCTAAGCCAAAGTCAAGGTCCCCGACACCACCGTCCATTGCTGCCAAAGCACAGCTGGCTCGACAGCAGTCCCCATCACCGATAAGACACTCACCTTCCCCGGTCAGACACGTGCGGGCACCGACCCCATCTCCGGTCAGGTAAAGCATTTTTAAAGAGCCAAGTTATTATGCATTTTTGAATTAGGTTTCATGCAACCAAAAATGTAGCAGGTTTAAAAGGAGGTAAACCAAGAAGTTACTTAATATGATTTTCACAAATCCTCACTGTCCACAGTAAATTAAGGAACTTAAATTCTAATTCTGAGTTCTTATTTATATCCCATTTAATAAATATCTGCTATAGGGGCCAAAAAATAGCACAGTGAGATGAGAAGAGCACAGAAGTCAGGGTTGAAAGCCCTAAGTTCAAATCAGCCCAATCACTCGTTAACAGTTTGATGTAAGGCAATAATTATAATAATGAAATAATAGTTACTATATATTGACCACTTCCTCTATGTCAGACATTTGCTTGATACTCTACATACATCATCTCATTAAATATTCACAACCTCTAAGAATTATTATCCTCAATTTTATTGATAAGTAACTTGAGCTAAATAAGTTAAGTAATTTGCACAGGTTGTTAGTTGTATCATCTGTAAATTAAAAAGAATCACAATAAGAGTGATCTCAAGGTGTGTTGTAAGAATTCAATGAGATAATTAGTTGAAGGTGCCTTGTAGATGATAAAAATTATACAAATGTTTCTATACTCAGGTGATAAGTAAAACCCTCTAAATATTTTGCATATGCTTATGTTACCTAGAAAATAAAATAGATTTCTATGCTTAGATAATATGGAGGTATTTTAGAAGGTAAACATGGATCATTAGGGCTCAGAAATTATATACTCCAGTGGAAATTATCCACAGCAGATTTGAAACTTTGGGATTTAGTTTATCATGATGAGGCTTTTAATATGAACTGAAAAATGTGCAAAATTTGAACAAAAAATGTTTCTTGATCAATTTAAATGAAGTAAAAATAGCATGTAGAGAAAATTTCCGAGCCAAGAAAAATTTTAAAGAATAATAAGATAGTTGACCTAAAAAAAATTCAAACTTACTATAAAGTTATTGAAATCAAAACATTATGATATTGGTACATGAATAGAAAAATACATCAGAGAAGCAGAACAGAGAGTCTGGAAACAGATGAAAATATATAGGAAATTTAATTTTAAATCAAAGTGACCTTTCAATTCAAAAATGAATGGGGAGGCTGGCTCAATTAGGTATCCATCCAGAAGAAAACAAACATAAACCTCTCCCTCACACCATTCACAAAGTAAATCCCAGCTTGATTAAAGAGTTAAATTAAAAAATCAAAACCCTATGATTGTGCTGCTGCACTCCAGCTGGGTGACAGAGTGAGACCCTTGTCTCTACAAAACTAAAAGTAAAAATTAAGTGCACATATAGGAATAACATTCATCGGGTGTTGGGCAGATGCGGGGGAGCAGGAGATGGGTATATACATACATAATGAGTGCAGTGTGCACCGTCTGGGAATGGACGTGCTTGAAGCTCTGACATTGGGTGGGGGCGAGGGAAATATATGTAACCTAAATACTTGTACCGCCATAATATGGCTGAAATAAGAAAAAAAGAGAGAAGATATTTGGGAAAACATACATGGGGCAGAACTTTTAGAAAGAGATCTATAGATTCAACTGCATAAAATCAAAATTTATATGTGGCAAAAGCAAGGTCTTCACTAAACCAAACAGGGCATTTGTGAAAAAAAAAAAAAAAAAACATTTAAAGGTTCCTCTTCCTCAAGATACTACATTGCCTCTGCCATAAAAGCATCATAATAAACATACAATGGCTACAATATAAACAATAACAGCCTAGAAACAGAGCATAACCTACATAATGATACGTGTGTGTACTAGATAACTCCATAAAACAAGCAACATGCAGGCATTGGAACTGGGGGAATGTTTGCAACACTTATGACAAAGAACTAATGTACCAGATATATTAAAAAGAGTATACATATTAATTTTTAAAAGAAAAAGTACACAATACAAATGAAAACAGTGGACAAAAGCTACAAACAAATATTTCATACAAGAGGCCATGTAAATATCCAGTAGATATATGAAAAATTGTTAAATATTTTCTAATCTTTATTATTTTGGCCATTTCAAAAATTAAAGATATTAGCAAACACTAACATGAAACCTTGAACCAAAAACTGAGATTTAAAAACATGTCTGGAAATCAAATAAAAATGTGTTCTGTCTCAGGCTAACTCAAAGTTTGCACACCATGAAATCACAACACAGTCCAAATGCGACTGAGAGGGAGATAACAACCTCACTATATTTTTTTGATCCAAGCCTAAGGGTCATTTAGAATTATGGAGTGTCCCAGATCCCATGGAGCATTTTAACTATCTTAGCAGTTCCAGTTCTAAGAGTTCATTAATAACCATCAAAATTACTTAGCCCTCCAGATTTGCTTTAAAATAATTAAGAAATAAAATGCCAATTTGTGAAGAAAATAATGGTTATCCAAGATAGACTACTTCTTAAATGTCTCATAGTTTAATTTTGATTTTTATTGTGGAGTAAAGCAAACATATTTCATTGAATAAGGTGCATTGTATCTAGCTGTGACCTGGTGATTATTTTTTATTATAAGTGCAGAAATAAGCACTTTCCTATAATGACTGAAATTACATTGATTTTCACAGTTATGGGCTTACCTGCAGCCTGCTGCTAATCACTCATGTCACGCTAATCATGTTTTTAACTCTTTTTGAATTAAACCCACTTTAGTAAGTACAGTAAGAATAAAGCACAGGTTGAAACTAAATGTTCATGTCTCTGCTTTTCTTCCATTGGTGGAGACCCTACATTATTCTAACATGATCTTTCTTATATTTCTAAGGCAGTCATTTTGAGAATAGAGACATGTCCCCCAGATCTCTTTTTAGTTTGATTACAACTTCATTTATAAAATATAAACTGATTTTCATTTAAAAAGCCCTTCTTCAAGAAAATGATTAAGCATTTCTCCATGAAGCTGGTTATTGTAATATAAGTTACTCTGTAATTTGGAGCAAATATCAACTGTACCATGAGCTTAATTAGAATAATTATTTCATTTATGATCAGTGTAAGCTAAATGTCCTATATAGTGCCAAAATACATTTATAAACAACATTTTTGATTAGTAAAATGCAATGATAAGGCAACACTGCCACCTAGAGAGGAAAATGTATTAAACCTTATTCATGAATAAATTAGTTTTGAAAATTTTTACCCTAAAATAGTGGACCAATCCCCAGAGTTATTGATATAGATCCATACTGTCTTTTTTTAGCTATCAACGTCAGGATTTAGTGCCCATAATCTTAAACTGATGCTGTTTGTACTTTGCATACACCTAAAAAGCAAACAATGAAAACTATTTTGGAAGAAGTTCAAAATAGTTTATCTATTTAACCAAAAATCATAGAATCATTCGTTTTCAAATCAACCAATTTCCACAGTAAAAGAAGTGCAGAGAGTAATACAAGAAGAGTGGGCGTAAACAAATACAGAGGAAATTAAAAAGAGCCATCCACAAAACCTTTGACTAGCGTAGCAGTTTGCACCATGCATTGCACAGCCTGTACCCCAAATGTTCTGTGAAAAGCTTCATGAGAACTCTTCCTCCTGGCCTGGAAATTCACAAAGCATATTGACCTGGTGAAGGCCATGGGGAGTTCTGCAGGAGGAAAAAAAAATGCCTTAACATGTTTATTCTAAAGTGGCACAAGCATTTGGATTACAGAAACTCCTTTCTTTATGTAATACCTATTAGATATCCCCTCAGCCCCCAGAATTGGAAATATGGAGAAACTGAAAGTATGATTACCAGATTTGCCATGTCCTTTCTTTGCATATTAAGGAAGCCCCTTCTTCTGTCTTGATTTTTTTTTTTCTAATGTGAGAAGGTGCAGGGCACAAAATCTTTAGCTTACTTAGAATTAAGTCTGATTCCCTTGCAGGGTTACAGCAGATAAGAATAAGGCTTATTGAGATTTAAAACAAATTACTTTCAAGTGCATTATTTACCCTCTGAATACTTTAACAAGGCTCACATTTTAAAACTCTGTCTTAAAGCATTTCCAGATTTTCATCCCATTATTCAAATCCAATTACCCCTACCGGAGTGCCTCGCTTTGGCATTCTTGACCTCTGGCTTTTGGTTTTCAGGTCCGTGTCTCCAGCAGCAAGGATCTCCACGTCCCCCATCAGATCCATCAAGTCTCCGTTACTCGTCCGTAAGACCCAGACATCTGCCGTGGCCACAGGCCCTGAAGTGCCTCCTCCTTGGAAGCAAGAGGGCTACGTGGCCTCCTCATCTGAGGCTGAGATGAGAGAGACAATGATGACAAGCTCGACTCAGATCAGGACAGAAGAGAGATGGGAAGGGAGATACGGTGTCCAGGAGCAAGTGACCATCAGCGGAGCTGTGGGCGCTGCCGCCAGCGTGTCGGCCAGTGCTGCCTTCGCGGCAGGGGCTGTGGACGCTGGTGCTAAGGAGGTACTGTCAGGGCTGTTTTGTTTTGTTTTTCCTTATTTTACCTTCTGGTTTCTTCGACTAGATTTCTGCCATGAAACTCAGTCTGTATAGGTTGGAGGAAAATGGCATATGAACATGAAAATATAACAGAAACTGAAGACCGCATTTGGTCACCATGCTTTGTAAAGGCTTTTTTAATTGGGACTCAAGCTCTAATTTGTGAGGTTTACATAAAATATAGGTTTTAGTGACACAGACCCTATATTTCTTGGCAATAATAAATGCATATATCTATGCATATATTTTACTCTAGGAAATTCAGTTTGTTTCCATTGTGTTTTTTTATCTTCTACCAGGCATATTGTTTAAAAAAGTAATCTACTTGGTCATTTCCAATCCAGGTGAAACAAGAAACTGACAAAAGTGCAGCTGTTGCAACTGTTGTTGCTGCTGTTGATATGGCCAGAGTGAGAGAACCAGTTATCAGTGCTGTAGAGCAGACTGCTCAGAGGACAACTGCAACCACGACTGCTGTGCGCGTCCAACCTGCTCAGGAACAGGTACGTGTGAGGCCGCTGGGGGCGCCCGCAGAGCCAGGCCCTTTGGTGCGCATTCACTCACACACCATCCACTGAGCTTTGCGTGTAGAAATCTCATCATGAACCAATGCACAAATCATTTCGAAGGCAGCACTGAGCCAGGCATGGCCCAGACTTCTAAACTTAATGAGCAAAATATGGTCTAAGATACTAAAGGTGTTTAAGATGTAAATACCACAAGAGCGGACCAGACCAGAAATACCTGGGCTATATCCGGCAGGCAAAAGTTACCTGTGGTATTCAAGGTATCAAGGGACTCCTGGTCAAGGAAGGGAAACGGTGGCTGGAGACAGTCAGCTAAACAAGAGACTCTTCAAATCCAGAGCTCAGCAACTTTACGAGCCGGGCATGGAAACCACTATTTCAGGGCAGACATTATATTTATCTAAGCTTCCCCCAAAGGACCTTTGCTTTTACTTTCCTCAAAACAAATGTGACACTTGATTCATAGCTGAACAGTGTTATAAATCCAGAATAATTTCCCACCTTGTATTTGAATAGATTTCCTGTTATAGTTTAAAATCACTCTAGCTTTCCTCCTTATCCTCTCTTGTGTGACATTTATGTCTTAATCCAGATATATTATTGTAACTTTTTATATATAAGATGCATTAAAGTGCTTCCTTCCTTTCCTCTATGAAAATCAGGTACGAAAAGAGGCGGAGAAGACTGCTGTAACTAAGGTAGTAGTGGCCGCCGATAAAGCCAAGGAACAAGAATTAAAATCAAGAACCAGAGAAGTAATTACAACCAAACAAGAGCAGATGCACGTAACTCATGAGCAGGTGAAAATGGTTTTTGATTTGAAATTCATTGGTGATATTACATGTGTCAACACAGATAAGAATCTTTACCATGAAGGATCTTGCTTCTTGGGCCACATGTTTGGTTATCACACTAAAAAAAACCCAAAAATAATGCTGGTCATATATGTGTATTTCTGAGGACTGGATCTCAAAGTCTCATAGAATCACTGGATGCTCCCCTGTGTAGATGAAAGGCACCTCTGTGGATACACACTAGGAGTAGAAACAGGTCTCACCTACATTGATCTGGGAACCCACTAACTAAATGTGTGACTGTGGGGAGGGGACAGGAGGGAGAAATGGATGCTGAGGCAGGAATGGGGAGGAGTGGAAGAGAACACTGAACATATTTCACTTTGAGAAGCTTAGCCACTGCCTCCTGGCTCCATGGGACGACATTTGCACGTGGGTTTGGAGTGGAATGCACAGCATGGCCTTAGGAGGCCAAATGACCAGAAAAGGTGAAAAGGACAGCCCCATGACTGGAGGCATCTGGGCACAGACTGGATAAGGCCATTTGGCCAGTGGAGCCAATTGTCCATTGAATGGTTTGAGAAGATGAACTTTGGAGTCCCTTTCAGCCCTGAGCTCCTGAGCTTCAGTGATGACATATCTAAGAATGCCAAACAGGCAAATGGGAAAACTGCCCCCTACATACACACACACCTCGGGTGTCCACATGGAAATGAAGCATCCTTAGGGAGGTTAAGGATTTGGAAAAAAATTTGCCAAGGATACATGCAAAAAAATTTCTCCCGAAATGTCTCAATTTTAGAAAAATAAGTCTTGAGACTCCAAGCCATCACAATATTTAGGAAAATTTTCAAGACAAAAATGTAGTATAAAAACAGATTATAAATTATCCATGCTTGGTTTCTCACATATACAATGGAAGGGTCAGACAAAATTACTCCTAAGGCCTTCCATTCTAATATCCCATACGCTAAGATTATCTTTAGATGACAGAATTAGCATAGAATGATATTGCCATATATCCATTTATAAATGTTGGAAGTCTCTTTAAAGAAGACAGCAACCCTCCTGTTCAAAATAAACACTGGTGAATTCAACTTATTTTCTCTAATCAGCCTAATTTATGTTTCAGGCAGAGAAAGAGCATGGTTATATCAATAAACATGAGATTGTTTATTTTGTTTAGTGATATCTCTAAAAAAATGAATTTGAATTCTTCAAATTCCTATTTTATTATATTTAATAAACACCATGCCACTTCCATTGGAGAGCAGGAAATAATAAGGTTTTGTTTTTATCATTGATTGCAGATAAGAAAAGAAACTGAAAAAACATTTGTACCAAAGGTAGTAATTTCCACAACTAAAGCCAAAGGACAAGAAACTAGAATTACTGGAGAAATTACTACAAAACAAGAACAAAAAGAAGTAACTCAAAAAACAGTAAGTCCAATTTTATAAAAATCTTGTAGTTTGCTGACAAATACCACATTCCAGCCAGCTGCATGTAACCTGCCTGTACATGTAACCAAAATCTCTAAATGGAGAAGTCTTGTTGTGTTTTCTCTTTTTGTTGTTCCTCTATGTCTAGTATTGAAAGTCTTTCAGGATGGAAATTCTGTCCTTATTGCATTATTTTCCACTCACTTGATCTATTTTCAGAAGATTATCTATTAGGGCAATTTGAGGAACATCTATGAACTTTCTAGAGCATATCTAGATAGATATCATCCCAGTCTACTTGCCCACTGGTATAGTCAGTTTTTTCATGAATAGTCTGAGACCTCAGTCACTTAGAATGTAATACACAAACTTTATATAGTTGTAAGACATGCATGTGTATGCACATGCACACGCACACACATACACATAGATCGGCCATAAATACTCTAACTAAATAGCAAGGAAATGCTGACATCAGAGAAGTGAGGAAATACTGGGCATCAGAGAAGACTGGTACTTCTTCAAGAAATTGGTCTTAATTCCTGGTTGCTAACTAGTGAACTAGAAGTGTTTGCTGCGGTTGTGCCTTAGACACATGTAAGGACAATCTCAACGTTACCAAAATCCTCTTCTCTCCTATGTGTGAAGCCTTGAAGTGTCAGGAGGGAGGCAGCTATTTTGGATTCTTCCATGTTCAAGGGACACCTGTGCTCACCTCCCTTGATCTCAAGCTCTTGGCTGATCTCAGAGCTACTTTTCTTACAAGATCCAAATGTGAACGCCATATACCTAAAAGGCTGACCAGAGGCTGCTGGCTGAATTTCCCTCTCCTTATTGTGAGCGAGAGACTTTGAATGCAGCAAGAACCTACATGGCATAATCGAGGGCATGGAAAGACCCGTTACCATTGCAGTGCAGGTGACTGGCAAGTTCAGCCAGCCTGTAATTCCCAGCCATTTGTCAGTAGCCACTCACTGCGTTCTTTAACTTGTCAACATGTCTCAAAGATGAGAATTTTTCAGTTCTAGGACAATATGCTAAGGGGCAGGTGGGCAGAAAAGAAGCCTATTCCTCAGGCAAACAAAAATCTGTGTCTTTAGCACAGGTGTAGTACCCTAAAATGGGAATGTGACATTTTCTCTTTCACCACTCAGCTTTCTGTATTCTGGATGTTGCAAGGCTATCTTGCCATTTCCTTTGTATCTTTTGAAACTCAAGTCTTTATTTTACTCTAAAAATTAGATGAGACAGGAAACTGAGACAACTGCTGCGTCCATGCTGGTAGTTGCCACTGCAAAGTCCACAGAACTAGAAACAGTCTTGGGAGCCCAAGAAGAAACTGCCACACAACAAGAGCAAATGCACCTAACTCATGAAAAGGTGATGACTTCCCGCTGACGTGAAAGTCACTCTTGCACCATTTCATTTGCAAGCCACCTACATTTTCATCACGGATCTTAGTCATCACTGCTTCACTTCCTTCTCTTCTTATAACTCAAACAGAAAATTCCTTTTGCTATCCAGCTAGCTTTCACTGCCATCTCATTCCTAACTTTCAGATTTTCTTTGAATTGTTACTAATATGATATTATATTAATAATTCACTTTAATATTTTCCTGTTGAAGTAGACTCCAGTATATAAGACTATATAAGACAATTGATAATACAAAAAATTCTCTACCGGAATTTCCCATCGATTATAGTAAGAATAATGTGAAAAAGATAACTAACACTCCTTAGTCTTTTATTGCTAATCACATTTTTTTCTTTTAAACTAGACTTCTTATTTTTACCAGTGAAACAATATGGATGATCAAAGCAACTCCAATGATATATTGAAGTATAATTAAAATGTTCTTGAATAAGAAGACGTTTTGCCTCCTTTCTCAGTTTTGATTTAGTTTTCTTTTATTAGAGTCTTATGAAATTTAATGACTATTTTCTTACCTTTTTTTTACTATATGATCAGATAATGAAGGAAACTAGAAAAACAGTGGTACCTAAAGTCATAGTTGCCACACCCAAAGTCAAAGAACAAGATTTAGTATCAAGAAGTAGAGAAGGCATCACTACCAAAAGAGAACAAGTTCAAATAACTCAGGAAAAGGTGAATACAGATATTGGAGATGTACAAAGTTCATCTTCAAACTATTTTCTAGTAAACTATTAATATTAACTACTGTATGGTATGAATTATTAATCTACATATTCCTTTTTAAACCCCTAACTAAAACCCAAATGGTAAATATGTGACTGATTACCATTAATTTTATCTATACATTTGATTTTAATCCACATGTAACATTTGTAATTCATTTTATTCACCATTATCCTTTGCATGAAGATTAGCATTTTTAGCTTAATTTTTTAAAAGTGCCGCCACATGTGGCCTTGAGGCCACAGGTTCCCCACCTGTCATTTCTACATTTTGTGATTCTCACTCAGTATATACAAACGTTAACAGATGCAAGGTAATTTCTCTTATGTGTTTAACCCTGAATAACTTCTTCTTGCATCCCTACTAGGAGGGGGGATGGGTCATATCATGTGTGTCTGAAACCCTGTATAACTAAAATCTTGATTTTACTGTAATAATCAGATGAGAAAGGAAGCTGAGAAAACTGCCTTGTCTACAATAGCAGTTGCTACTGCTAAAGCCAAAGAACAAGAAACAATACTGAGAACTAGAGAAGGAATGGCTACTAGACAAGAACAAATCCAAGTTACCCATGGAAAGGTGACTATTGCTATTCCAAGTGTGAGATCCCTATTATAATACATTAATACCAAATCTCATGTGAAATCCCCTTTTGTAATACATTAATACCAAATCTCTGAATTTATGTATGAGACACTATTAACCAAATTTATTTTTTAGACAATTAAATAATTTAAACTAAAAAACCAAATTGCCTATTATTATTAATATTATTACATATTCCTTTCCCCACTTATCTCTTTACCATTATTTTCAACTTTTTATTAACCAATGAAAATCCTCCAGAAGTTGATGATTTGAAATTGCATGCAGGCTAATTTTAAGAGACCCCATGAATATTAAAAAAAAACCGACAAAAGTTGTATAAGTAAATGATAATGTCATGAAATGTCAAGAAGATGTGTGTTTTGAAGGGTCATAAATTCAGTATATTTCATTACAAAGTATAAACTTCTTTCAGTAAATTACCCATAATTTTCTTCATGTGAAACTTTATGTTTTTCCCCTGTAAATATCAGGTGAGAAAATAAGCTGAGAAAATTGGAGTGCCTGCTGTAGCAGATCCCACTAAAGCTAAACTGGATGCAATATTAAAATCTAGAGAAGGAAGTATCCAACCAGAACAATCACACATAAACCATGAAAAGGTTACTGTATCTATTTGTAGCTATGAAATTTCCATGAATTAAACTACTTCCCATGGCTGCCATTTACCCTAAGTGAGCTATTTACCTAATTTTATTCTTTATTGCTAATATATAGTATCTGGAAATTAGCAACTGAAGTTTTTCAATTTCATTAGCATCACAGCCTGAGTCCTGTTTATATTTCCCCTGATGTCATTTTCTAGCTCTACATCTTTGATTTATATTTTTCTAAGACATAATTTAAGGTAAACTTTTTAAACCTTTACCCAAGTCTAATATTTAATAGCATATCATCCTTTCAGAAGTCTCATAGATGATAGAAATTCCATGATGCAACATACTTCATGAGTGATTAATTTTTAATTTTATTTTCATTCTAATTTTGTCATAAATTGACTATCTTATTTTTTGTGTTAAAATTAGCTAAGGATGGAAGCTGAGAAAATGCCTATACCTAAGGTAATAGTTACTACTGCAAAATCTACTGAACCAGCCACACTGCCATGGACTAGAGAAGGATTTGCTATTAAGCAAGAATAAATACATCTTTTTCGAAAAGAGATGAAAACTGATGCTGTGGAGGTGAAAAGCATTGTTTCATCCCATTTCATCAACAGTTCTCATAACTTTCCATCCATCATGAGTTGTCATGCTTCTAGTGTTCCATCTAATTGCTTAACAGATCAACAAAACATTAGATATGATTAGATCCAATCCAAGTTCTCCTGTTGAACAGTTAGCATTTCTGGTAGTGAAAAGTCAGATTAAATAGCACTTTTCTTTGTTATCTCCTAAATTTATTCTCAGCATTTAACCCATGTGAATTGGGGTCTCCTAGTCCAATTCATCTTCCTGCTTATCTAGGTTCCAAAAATATGAAGGGTATTAGAGTCCACTAAGAAATAAAAGCAGCTACCAGCATAGAGTACTCATTTATAGTTGTCCACCAAACAGCCTTTGTATGTGGACTTGACATACAATAATTCAACAAAAAATAGATGGTCCCTCAATTTAAAATATCCTATCATAATTAATATTTTTTCATAAGTTTTAAATGAAGAACAAGATTTATGTATTTCAGTTGTGCAATAGTCAAATGATAATTTCTTTGAGCCCTAGTTTTATCATTGTTAAAATAAATAAATTAAAATGTAACCTGCCTACTGGTTGAAAGGTTAAAATGAGATATAATGCAAATGTAATCACTCTACAAGCAAAGTCCTATATCTATATAAAACATTAAATATATATATGGACTAATCTTTCTATATATTTAGTGTTATCTGTCAAAGATGTTAACATTTTAAAACATCTATAAAATTAAAGTCAACTAATTGCCTATAGAGTTAATAAAAGAAACAAATAAATGAACACTTAACTCACCTAAGCCTCATGTATATTTTATCATTTCTTCTAAGATGCAATGTAAAGTGAAGATGGTATTTACAATCCCTCAATGCCTTGCGTCTTCCTAGAAGGAAGCACTGGTTAAAGCCCTTGATCACTAGAGGCCAAATTTCATCTCAAAAAGCCTCATTTATATCTTAAATGGTTCAGAGAATAATTTTTTACAGATATACAGGTAGCTTACTTGAAAAATATTTGAAATGCATTCTAGATTCTATTCTCAGCAGCAAAGAAAACTGAATGTTAATAATATATTTCAGTCTTACTTTTAAAAGTGCACTGGATGAACATGGCTATGTGATTTTTGTGATATGCTGTTTCCAAGTATTGCATAGAATCCTAATATGTAAGCCACATCACCTAGCTTGCTTTCTTTGAAAGAGAAGCTCCTTTGCAAATTGTGTTCCCATTTAGCTTAATCTGATTCATAGAAATGAAGAAATACAATTTGTTTCCTTCTTCGCTCTAACTCCCAGTAATAATGAAAGTAAATTAAACTCCAGTGTGAAAGGTTGTTCTCTTGAAGCCAAACATGATAACACTTTCATTTTAATCACAATATTTTCATTCATGTGCTTTTCTTTCATTTGTGTGTTTTAAAAGAGATATTTTCTAATAGATTAAACAAATCTTATCCCTAGGGAATCATAAGTAAATTTCTGTGCTTGCTCTGTGTTCGTGAGCTTTCATGTTATCTCAGATTTGCATGCAACCATATTACTGTAGTAACTGATTTTTCTGGGTGGGATGATGACGGTATTTGAGTGCACTTTTATCATTGCTGTCACTGCGTCGACACCGGACTACATGATCAACAAGATGATAAAAAGAATCAGTGAAGATAACCAGCTCCAAAGTTCTGATTTCCCAGTTGCTAATTGACTGTCTGCCTAGATGAATTACCAGAAAGAAAATCTCATTACAAGTTTATATTCATATTATGATTGTCCTATGTTGTGTCTACGTGATTTAATGTCTAACGGATATATAGAGCATATCTAAATAGGTGTCAGTACAATATAATAATCAATGACATTTTAAGTTCCTGAAAGCATTTCTGAGTTCCATTTCTGGACACATTAACATTGCTATATCACATAGGTGCCACCTACCTATCTATCGTGCCTCCAGGCATTTGTTTGTTCTGAATGACTAAGAGGAGGATGTCCCTAGGAGATGTCCCAGCCTAACTTTGACATTACTGTGTACTAATTCCGGAAACTTTGTCTCTAGGTGGACGTTGGAAAAAAGGCTGAAGCTGTAGCAACAGTTGTTGCTGCAGTGGACCAGGCCCGAGTGAGGGAGCCCAGGGAACCACCCAGGCATATTGAAGAATCTTACGCTCAGCAGACCACTTTGGAATATGGATATAAGGAACATGTTTCCGCTGCAAAGGTAGCTGAGCAGCCCCAACGTCCAGCCTCAGAACCCCACGTTGTCCCTAAAGCAGTCAAGCCTAGAGTGATCCAGGCTCCTTCTGAAACTCATATCAAAACTACTGATCAAATGGGAATGCACATATCATCACAGGTGAGCCTACACCTGCTCATTTTTCACCCTTTTCACGGTAAAGCAGCCTTAAATTAACTGCTGAGGTCATCTGTGGAACAGTAGTATCACTGAGTTTCATTTCAATGCAGATCAAGAAAACTACAGATCTAACAACTGAAAGATTAGTCCATGTGGATAAACGCCCCCGCACAGCAAGCCCTCACTTTACCGTTTCAAAAATTTCTGTTCCTAAGACAGAACATGGATATGAGGTAAGAAGTTAAAGAGCATCATAAAGAAATGTTTAGCTCAAAGGAAATAACCTGTGATGTAGAGTAGGTTTGGTGTAGGCCAAGGTGGGCCTCTTTGGGGTGATGTGTGTTGGCATTCATGATAGACTCAGATGGCCCTAACGTTTGGTTCCTAAAACTTGCCCAGCAGGGTGAGCCTAGAGTAGCAGGTGGGTATCTTGCACCTCTGAGGAGACACAAACCCATATAAGCTTCTCTTTATTTCACATGTCAGGGAGAGCTCAAACTCAATTGATTACTATGGTTCTAATGATTTTCTAAAAGGTAGTGTATTACACAGTGTACTTTTCCTTATGCTGCAGACATTTTAGAGTAATTTAACTGTGAATGTATTTCATTAAGAAAGACAGATGATGAGAAATCATATGCTCATGTACTCAATATAGCAAGATGGAGAGGTGGTATTGTGTGGTGTTTGAGTTGGATTGTGGAATCAAACAGACTTGGATTAATGCCCGATCTCTGGCCCTTATTAGCTCTGTCATCAGCGTAAAGTGAAAATACATCTAAAATACAAGTAAAAATACAAGTAAAATATATGTAAAACCCTTAGCAAACTGATAGCACAAAATAACCCTCAATATTAGTCATAATTATTATTATTATACACATCCAAGAAATAGAATCCAAACCTTCTATGCCTTCAAAGAATTGTAAGGTACATGTAATGCCTATATCTGTGATAGTCCAAAATTACTATTGAAACTGAATAACCAAGGCCAGCAACAGAATAAAAACAGTAAGAAAACCTTTAAAATATTTTTCTGAATGTCTCCATTTTCACCTTTCACTCAGATTTGTGGCTAAAACCCAAATGTGCTATTTCAAAGCATTTCTTAGGAATTTACCAACTGTTTTAATAATTTCTTGATTTTGAATTTCCCACTGTAGTATTTTCAAAAGTAGCATTCATCGGAATGGTTAAGTGAAAATTCATGACTGAGTTTTAGAAGAGCCTGTCCTTTTATGAAAAAAGCTGTAAAATTAGGCATTCTTAATACAACTCTTTAAAAAAGACATTTTCACATATATTTTACAAATTAGCAGAATGCCAAGGAGTTTTATAATTGACTTATCTGTAACTGACTTTTCATTAACTGTAAGAGTGATAAGGAGAGCATTAGAAAATGGACCGTATAGATTCAAAGTCCGTCCGGGAATACCAGTGCAAAGCACTCCTGAGTGATGACTCGGAGGACAGTTAAGTGACGTTATTTTCTGACTCCCTTTCTATACAGGCATCAATAGCCGGTAGTGCTATTGCTACATTACAAAAAGAGTTATCAGCCACATCTGCTGCTCAGAAGATCACCAAATCGGTGAAGGCTCCTACTGTGAAGCCCAGTGAGGCCCGAGTAAGGGCAGAGCCCACCCCCTCGCCACAGTTCCCCTTCGTCGACACACCAGAAACTTATAAGAGCCAAGCTGGCATCGAAGTGAAAAAGGAAGTAGGGGTGAGCATCACTGGTGCCACCGTCCGTGAAGAGTGCTTCGAAGTACGGCACAAGCGTGAAGCCAAGGTTGGTCACTGGGTTACAGGCTGTTTCTTGATCCACTCACATGGAGCAGGGCCAGGCGCTCAGCCAGTTTGTACTGCAGAAATAACCAGCGTGGAATCTTCTCTTCTCCTTTACCATGCTCACACTTAATTTTATTGAGCATGGTTTGGGTCAGCAGTCCTTTACTCAAGTTATTTTTATTATTCTGGATGTGTTAAGAGTTGATGAGATTTTTCCCTAATTTCATGGACATTTTGTAACAATCCTCTGTAAAAATTGTAGGTAACAGAAACAGCAAGAGTACCTGCACCTGTTGAAATTCCTGTTACTCCACCAACTTTGGTCTCGGTGAGTAAAGAAGTTGATTGTGTTGGACCTTATTTATTATATCTGGTCAAATCATTTTAATACATGTTTGCAAAGATCAGTTTCTCAACCTAATAGGAAAATGGCATTAGTGAGTTTACAAATGCTAATTTTAAGACCACACATTCTTTGGCAAGGAAAAGGGAAATTCTGTGTGGTAACCATCACTCGTGTATTCAAACAATATAATGAGCTTCTAAATCATGTAAGGTATCATTGCAGGAGCTATGGAGATAAAGACCAATCCAGCCCTCTTTGAAATTTTTTCCTTGCCACCAAGGCAAGGAAAATGTACCCAAAAGAGCATTAAAATAATAGAAGGTGATAAGCACCACAACAGGAGAACCCGTGGGAAGGATAAAGTCATTCCAATTGGAGATGCCGTGGCAAAGCTTTGTTGAATAGGTAGCATTTGCTGTTGAGACATCCAGCTTCATTATGATTTGAATCTGT
Source organism: Cheirogaleus medius (assembly GCA_008086735.1). Lineage (NCBI taxonomy): Eukaryota > Metazoa > Chordata > Mammalia > Primates > Cheirogaleidae > Cheirogaleus > Cheirogaleus medius. The sequence continues at coordinate 24,175,652 of VBSM01001562.1, read as the reverse complement.
GAGGATGACAGAGGGTACAGCGTTTTCCTATAACATGGTGTTAATACAGTTCCACCTTAGAGACTTGGAAATCTCTTGCATTAATTTCAAATTGGGAATATTTCAATTGCAAAGGGAGTCTCTTTGCTAATATTTCTGGAGTCCTGATTTAAAGACCATTTTGTGGCAATTAAAATGTACAAGTTCAAGCCCCACATTTGTTATAATACCTAGGGATGATGGATGAATATGCACATATATCATTATTCCCTTTTTCTTCTCTCTTCAGGGCTTAAAAAATGTGACTGTCATAGAAGGTGAATCTGTCACCTTAGAGTGCCACATCTCTGGATACCCATCCCCAACAGTGACATGGTACAGGGAAGACTACCAAATTGAAAGTTCCATCGACTTCCAGATAATCTTCCAGAATGGAATTGCTCGCCTTATGATTCGCGAAGCCTTTGCGGAAGACAGCGGGCGATTTACTTGCACCGCCGTGAATGAGGCTGGAACCGTCAGCACCTCCTGCTATCTAGCTGTGCAAGGTTAGTGGCGACCCTCCCAAGGTCCCCATGCACGAGTCTTCGCTCTCATAGAACACTCTTTTCCACAATAACTTTTCTGCAACCCCGTAATAGTGTCCCCTTTTGGAATTGGGGTGTAGATTACGGGGCCAATTTAACTGTCAGTGCTAAGCAGGAGTCACTAAATGCCTCACGTCAATGAAAAACTTTTGTCATTTTTTAGTGTCAGAAGAATTTGAAAAGGAAACAACTGTGGCTGAGAAAATTACCACAGAAGAGAAACGGTAAGACATTCTTTTGCTAATTAGCTGCTGATCTAGTGCAATTTTGATTTTCAGTCCCTTCCGTGTTGGCAAATTGCATCCCAGAAGCTAATGTGAAAGGAATTCTCTTTCCAGCTATGTCGAGTCAAGAGATGTGGTAATGACTGACATCACAGAGGAACAAGCAGGGCCCGGCGAGCCTGCCGCACCGTTCTTCATTACAAAACCAGTGGTCCAGAAACTGGTGGAAGGTGGGAGCGTGGTGTTTGTATGCCAGATTGGCGGCAACCCAAAGCCCCATGTCTACTGGAAAAAATCTGGTGTTCCTCTAACCACTGGATACAGGTATCTTGCTGGCTGAATGATACTGTTCTCTGTGACTTGTATGAGTTATCTGTGAAGCCCAGAGTGGAATTCACTTGCTCCACTAACCCTGAATGTAAGCTCTGTCATTGTGGAGCCGCCTTAGTCTGTTTTGAAATATTTTCACATCTTTGTGCAAAGACTTAGTAAGAAACAAAGCTATGTGACAAAAGTGGGTGGAAGATATATTTGTATACATTCTAGTTTAATTCATCGATAATGCTAGTAGACAAAATATTGTGGATTTTTACACAAACACACACACACTCTTCCAGGAAAGATTTGAGACAACTTTCAATAAAAACATGTAATAACTAAGTCACTAAAAGATAAAAGAATAGGGGTGATGTTATGAAGAAGGAAGTTAGTTATGCACGGAAATCTATGCTAATAAATTTTCTGCAAATGAATACTAAATTTAGCTCTGAATTTCCTGCAATTTAAGACAAAAAAGGGCACCCTGATAATCTAAAAATGTAGGTGTTGTATCTTAATAATAATCAATATAATATACCAGAAAGTTAATACTGAAATATTTATAGGAATTTATTGTTTTGATTATTCATTCAATCTTCAAAGGAAATAATGAACAAAATAGTGAATAAAGGGAAATACCTATTGTTTAAATGACATCATTTGCTAACATGAACACTGAAGCCACTTATTTTTATGTCTTATTCTAGCAATATCATAGACTATTATTCATTTTAAAGAATGCACATATTCTTTAAAATGAATATTTTAACTGTTTGGCCATAATTATTATGTTTATGAATTTTCTCCATTTTTAGCAATCATATGTTCAGGATCATTGAATTGTACCTCACAGATCCATTCACAAATAAGTCCATTTCTTTTATTCACATAAGGTTGTTTATGACCGATTTTTCTATTTGTTCATTTCCATCAAGATACAAAGTGAGTTACAATAGACAAACTGGTGAATGCAAACTGGTGATTTCTATGACTTTTGCGGATGACGCTGGAGAATACACTATTGTTATTCGTAATAAGCATGGAGAAACTTCTGCATCTGCTTCCTTGCTTGAAGAAGGTAAGGGCAACTCTAAGTAGTTCCTGTGTGCATGATAAGAACTGAAACGCAGGGAAACAGCTGTGCCATGTGTCTGCTGAAAGACCTAGTGCTACATCCTGGTACACCTCCCTCTCTTGGTCTTGGCTGTACAGGAAATGTTTTAGACCACATAGCCTCAAAAGCCACACTGGCGCTAAACTTCTGAGGTTCTAGCAATAGTTTCTGTTTGGTGCATTTGTTTCTAGGCATACCATGCCTCTAAAAATGCAGAGATTCTAAGTCCAGTTGAATGCTTATAAGAACATTAAAAATTAACTTACGTTCTTAACTCCTAGCTGATTATGAGTCACTGATGAAGTCCCAGCAAGAAATGCTTTACCAGACACAAGTGACTGCATTCATTCAAGAGCCCAAAGTTGGAGAAATAGCACCTGGATTTGCGTACTCTGAGTATGAAAAAGAATATGAAAAAGAACAGGCCTTAATTAGAAAGAAAATGGCCAAAGATACTGTAATGGTCAGAACTTTTGTAGAAGACCAGGTGAGTATAACAATAATGACCAAGTAAACTATTTCACAAATGATACTTTCCTCCCATGATGCCCCTTTTTGTGTTTGATATTTTCATTTTCAAGTAATGAAGTCAGTGTTAGACAACTATTAGTAGGTCCAAGTTCATTGCTGACAAGTTTCCTTAATCTTCATGGCATATTGCACTTGTGACTTTAGAAAGAGGGATTACATGTATGCAACAAAATACACTTTAGAAATGGGGATTATATATATTTAGAACACGGAAAATATTAGCATAGCCAAGTTCATTAATGCAAAGATTCCTTCATCTGTCTGATAAATACCCCAAATGTAACCCATACTCTTGGAATACCATTTTACCCAAGATGTCACAGCATTAACTGGCAAAGATGACTGTAATGCAGATTAAAACAAACAAACAAAAGCAAACAAAAAAAGCCTTCTAGATTCTTCTCCCAGTTGAAAACTTCAATAATCCTTAGCTCTGAAACAAATACATATCCTTAAAGAATTTCCACCAGTGAGGATATATCTTTTTAACAAATCATCATCTTTTTGCTTCATAGGAATTCCATATTTCTTCCTTTGAAGAGAGACTTATTAAAGAAATTGAATACAGAATAATAAAGACTACATTAGAAGAACTTCTCGAAGAAGATGGAGAAGAAAAGATGGCAGTTGACATTTCTGAATCTGAAGCTATTGAATCAGGATTTGATTTAAGACTCAAGAATTATAGAATTCTTGAGGGGATGGGTGTCACTTTTCATTGCAAGATGTCTGGCTATCCATTACCCAAGGTAAAATATACACATGTATCATACTTCTGTGCCACGATAAAGATACAAACAGGTTACAATGTAACTATTTTATGTAAAATGTATTCACATGTGCATGGTATTCTTTGCAGATTGCATGGTACAAAGATGGCAAGCGCATCAAACATGGAGAAAGATACCAAATGGACTTTCTACAGGATGGCAGAGCTAGTCTGCGTATACCTGTTGTTCTTCCAGAAGATGAAGGAATCTACACTGCATTTGCCAGCAACATGAAAGGAAATGCAATTTGCTCAGGGAAGTTGTACGTGGAGCCTGCTGCACCACTTGGAGCTCCAACTTACATACCCACACCAGAGCCAGTGAGCAGAATCAGGTAAAACCTGTAATAATTCACAGTGTTTAGCATTTAAATTGTTTTAAAACACTAAATATGCAAGTAGCAAATTGCTATTGTTTTAAAAAAAAATTGAGGGCTGAGGTAGTGCAGAAATTTACCATTAGCAACACCAACAATTGCCGAGAGTTTTTATTTCTTGCCTTTATCTAAGATGAGCAAAGAATTTTCATTAATGTTTCATACTATTCATTTTTTAGTGCTATAGCTAATATAAAAATAGCTCTAATTTCTTTAACACTTGATCTGTACACACATAAATTCACATGGCGACCCCGAAATAAATAGATGATTATTACTATTGTGAAAAGGGGAGCATTGAAGCTCTGGGAGCCTTTGAAAATTATCTTAGTTCATCCATCCTATAAGTGGTGGCGACAGCATTCTCAATCCATGCCAGTATGACTACAATGTGTAGATAGGATTTTGTTTTGTTTCGTTTTCAAATATAATTCCTAAGTTTTTCCTCCTCTTAGAAAAAAATCTATATTTTTCTTTTTCCATAAATGTGTTCATTGGTTTATTTAACCAACCAACATTTATTAAGATGTTTTGGTAGTTGAATCAAAAAGATGTGGTGACTAAATAAATCCAGATGGTAAGGAAAAGGCACTATTAAGAATCTTTCCAAGATTTTGAGCCTTGGTACCGGGATGTATTGAATAACTACTGACCAAGATTGAAAATATGGGAAAAACATACCTTTGGGGGCAATTATAATACATGCTGTTTTGGATCCTAATGAGTTTGAGATGCCTTTTAATACATGCAAGAAGTAAATTCTAAAATAACATCAATGAATAAAACAGGAAAAGATTTGTTTTGCTGAATTTTCTTTTTGCCTCTTGAAAATACTCGGTTTGCCTTTGTTTTTCAGATCTATCTCTCCACGTTCAGTGAGCAGGTCTCCTATCCGCATGTCTCCTGCGAGGATGTCTCCTGCAAGGATGTCCCCTGCGAGGATGTCCCCTGCACGTAGGCTGGAGGAAACAGATGAGTCACAACTTGAGAGACTGTATAAGCCGGTCTTTGTGTTAAAACCCACTTCGTTCAAATGTTTAGAAGGGCAAACTGCCAGATTTGACTTAAAGGTTGTGGGTAGGCCCATGCCAGAAACGCTCTGGTTTCATGATGGTAAATATAAGTTTTTGTTTATGAATCATTAAACACAAAAACAAGTTTATGTGTGTGTGTCTAACAATTTTAAAAAACTGTTTTAAAATCGGTTTTCTTCTTTACTTATTTTTTTTTTGACAGGCCAGCAAATTATCAATGACTATACCCATAAAATCGTCATTAAAGAAGATGGTACTCAGTCACTAATTATTGTCCCAGCAGCACCCAGTGATTCTGGGGAGTGGACTGTGATTGCCCAAAACAGGGCAGGCAGATCTTCAATTTCAGTGCTTTTAACTGTGGAAGGTAAAATAAAATTAAAATGAAAAAATTACCTTATGTTATGAGTTATAAATGGGTATTTCAGCCCTACTCAACTCTAAATCATGACCTTTCTCTTTTAGCTGTGGAACATCAGATAAAACCAATGTTTGTGGAAAAACTGAAAAATGTCAATGTAAAGGAAGGTTCCCGACTTGAAATGAAAGTCAGAGCTACGGGTAACCCCAACCCTGACATTGTATGGCTGAAAAACAGTGACATCATTGTACCTCATAAATATCCCAAAATCAGGTAAGTGTGTCTGGAAATAATAAAACTAAGTTCATTATATGAATCTAGTAACCAAGAAAGCAATACTACTTCTATATTGATAATGTATTTTTCACTTTTTATAGAATTGAAGGAACCAAGGGAGAAGCTGCCCTTAAAATCGATTCCACTGTCAGCCAAGATTCTGCCTGGTATACGGCAACTGCTATTAATAAGGCTGGCCGGGACACCACCAGGTGTAAAGTAAATGTTGAAGTTGAGTTTGCAGAGCCTGAACCAGAGAGAAAATTAATCATCCCACGAGGAACATACCGAGCAAAGGAGATTGCAGCCCCAGAACTGGAGCCCCTCCATTTGCGATATGGCCAAGAACAATGGGAGGAGGGTGACCTGTATGACAAAGAGAAACAACAGAAACCATTTTTCAAGAAAAAACTCACTTCCTTAAGACTCAAGCGCTTCGGGCCTGCCCACTTCGAATGCAGACTTACACCAATCGGTGACCCAACGATGGTGGTGGAATGGCTCCACGACGGAAAGCCGCTAGAAGCAGCCAACAGGCTCCGTATGATCAATGAATTTGGGTACTGCAGCCTTGATTATGGAGTTGCATATTCTAGAGACAGTGGTATCATTACTTGCAGAGCCACTAACAAATATGGAACAGATCACACATCTGCTACCCTGATTGTTAAAGATGAGAAAAGTCTTGTGGAAGAATCTCAGTTGCCTGAAGGGAGAAAAGGTTTACAGAGAATTGAAGAATTAGAGAGGATGGCTCATGAAGGTGCACTTACAGGTGTAACAGTAGATCAGAAAGAAAAGCAAAAGCCAGACATCGTCTTATTCCCAGAGCCAGTAAGAGTACTTGAAGGGGAGACTGCCAGGTTCCGCTGCCGAGTAACCGGCTACCCTCAGCCCAAAGTCAACTGGTACCTCAACGGACAGCTCATCCGCAAAAGCAAAAGGTTCAGAGTTCGCTATGATGGCATTCATTATCTTGACATCGTGGACTGCAAGTCCTATGATACAGGTGAAGTGAAGGTCACTGCAGAAAATCCTGAAGGTGTGATTGAACATAAAGTGAAACTTGAGATCCAACAGAGGGAAGATTTTAGGTCTGTCCTTAGGCGAGCTCCTGAACCAAAACCTGAATTTCATGTACATGAACCAGGAAAGCTTCAGTTTGAAGTGCAAAAAGTGGATAGACCTGTTGATACCACTGAAAAAGAAGTAGTGAAGTTGAAAAGGGCTGAAAGAATTACCCACGAAAAAGTGTCTGAAGAGTCGGAAGAGCTGCGTAGTAAATTCAAGCGCAGAACAGAGGAGGGATATTATGAAGCCATTACTGCCGTGGAGCTCAAGTCTCGCAAGAAGGATGACTCCTATGAAGAACTCCTGAAGAAGACAAAAGATGAGCTTCTCCACTGGACCAAAGAGTTAACTGAAGAGGAGAGGAAGGCCCTTGAGGAAGAAGGCAAAATCACTATTCCAACTTTTAAACCTGATAGAATTGAACTAAGTCCTAGTATGGAGGCCCCCAAAATCTTTGAAAGAATCCAAAGCCAAACAGTGGGTCAAGGATCTGATGCACACTTCCGCGTCAGAGTTGTGGGGAAACCAGACCCTGAATGTGAATGGTACAAAAATGGTGTAAAAATCGAACGGTCCGACCGAATCTACTGGTACTGGCCCGAGGACAACGTTTGTGAATTGGTCATAAGAGATGTGACTGCAGAGGACTCTGCCAGCATCATGGTAAAAGCCGTCAACATAGCTGGGGAAACATCAAGTCATGCATTCTTACTCGTCCAAGGTAATTTGAATGCCTTTCATTCTGTATCCATGAATATCCATTAGTATATTTCTTTTTCTTTTCCCATTGCTCAAATTGTGAATTTAATTTGTATAATGTACTTTTCCCCCCTTTTTCTTGTAGCCAAGCAATTGATCACTTTCATACAGGACTTACAAGATGTTGTTGCTAAGGAAAAAGACACCATGGCAACCTTTGAATGTGAAACTTCAGAGCCATTTGTCAAAGTGAAATGGTATAAAGATGGGATGGAGGTTCATGAGGGAGATAAATATAGGATGCACTCTGACAGGAAGGTCCACTTCCTCTCTATACTGACCATTGACACATCTGACGCCGAAGACTACAGTTGTGTACTTGTGGAAGACGAAAATATCAAAACAACAGCTAAACTTATTGTTGAAGGTAGTAAAATGATTAATTCATTGTTTACTCAAGTTTTAAAGTCACCTTTAGTATGTGATAAAATTAGCTGTACAATCTTTCCTTCATCAAAACAATATTATTTGGGAATTGGATATAAGCTTCATAGCCAGAATCATTCATTTATGTCCCTAATTAAGAATACTGACAATTCGACAATTTGGATTTTTATAGGTAGTATTATTTTGATGTCTTGATTTTAAATTTAAAAAAAAATAAAAATAACTCCTTTTTATTGAATGTTTATTTCTCAGTCCATCAGCAGGTAGATATTAAGAATATTCCTGGTGGTATGGGGGAGATAATAGATATACAAGGCGTTATCTCTGTCCTAAGCCTAGATGCATAACTCTCCAGGGAAATTGATTTCTCCTTATCTTATATTTCAGGTGCAGTTGTTGAGTTTGTGAAAGAACTTCAGGACATAGAAGTTCCAGAATCATTTTCAGGAGAGTTAGAGTGTATTGTATCCCCAGAAAATATAGAAGGCAAATGGTATCATAATGGTGTGGAGCTTAAATCCAATGGCAAATACACAATTACATCTCGCCGTGGACGTCAGAACCTCACAGTCAAGGACGTAACCAAAGAGGACCAGGGAGAATACAGCTTTGTCATTGATGGGAAAAAGACAACCTGTAGACTAAAGATGAAACGTAAGTCTTCCCATTCCTGTCAGCCGGCAGTGAGCATCATTATGGTTTAGTGACGAATATGATTGTAACATTCTTTTTCTCCCCATATTTCACAGCCCGCCCCATTGCCATCCTGCAAGGACTTAGTGATCAGAAAGTCTGCGAGGGTGACATTGTTCAGCTTGAAGTTAAAGTCTCCTTAGAAAACGTGGAAGGCGTCTGGATGAAAGATGGCCAAGAAGTGCAGCCCAGTGACAGGGTTCATGCCGTGATAGACAAACAGTCTCACATGCTGCTCATTGAAGACATGACTAAGGAAGATGCTGGGCATTACTCCTTCACCATCCCAGCCCTCGGGCTCTCCACCAGCGGGCGTGTCTCTGTCTACAGTGAGTGTTACTCATATAGTTTTACGTCTACATTGTCAAGTGAGATGAAGCACTTTAATGAGCAGACATTTTAAACAAAATTCATATTTATAATTCTTTTATTCATGTGTGTGTTCTTGCAGGTGTAGATGTGATATCACCTCTAAAAGATGTTAACGTGATTGAGGGCACCAAGGCTGTGCTCGAATGCAAGGTCTCAGTCCCTGATGTGACTTCCGTGAAATGGTACTTACATGATGAACAGATCAAGCCTGATGACCGTGTGCAAGCCATCGTCAAAGGCACCAAGCAGCGACTAGTGATTAACCGAACTCATGCCTCCGATGAGGGACCTTACAAGCTGATGGTTGGCAGAGTTGAAACCAGCTGTAATCTCTCTGTAGAAAGTAAGAACTATTCCATTTAACTAATTATTTTAAGCATTCCACTTTCCCAGTATAATAATAACCAAGTGATTATTTTATTTTTTCCCCAGAAATTAAAATTATCAGAGGTCTCCATGACCTCACCTGTACAGAAACCCAGAATGTGGTCCTTGAGGTTGAGCTGTCCCACTCAGGGATTGATGTCTTGTGGAATTTTAAGGACAAGGAAATCCAACCCAGTCCTAAATATAAAATTGAAGCTCATGGAAAAATATATAAATTGACAGTGCTAAATATGATGAAAGATGATGAAGGAAAATACACATTTTATGCTGGAGAAAACATGACATCTGGAAAACTTACTGTGGCAGGTCAGTACATTTGTCATTTAATCTAAGTTATCAGGCATGATTATTTTAATTTGAGATATTGTTGCCCATTTCACCTCAAATTCCCATCAGTTTCCCACCTCCATGCCTCTGCCTCTGCTATTCACTAAAACGATAGTACTCTCAACACTGCCCCCACCAGACTAAATTACAAATGTTCTTCCAGACCTACCTCAAATGCAACCTCTTTCATGAAGCCTTCCCTTAATCTCCTCATTTGTATAGGATTTCATCCTCTCCAACCCCGGCATCACTTTATGTGTGCCTCTTTCATTGCTCTTATATACTTGTCTTACTCCTCATTTCCTCTTTCCATACCAGAGTATAAATTCCTGAAATCTGCAATTGCTTCATTTTCTTTGTATTCTCCAATATATTGCACATGATAGATCACTGATAATGTTTGCTGAATTGAGCTTTATTCAAATTTTCCTCCTCTAAAGAGCTATTTCTTTTTTAAAGCACTCTTGCTTCTTTAACCTTTGTTTCTTTTATTTCTTTCATACTTTTTTATAAACCCAATGAATATTTTTTAACTGCAGCTCAATGTAGCTGTGTATCTCATATGACAGGAAGTAGAAATAAGACCATTTTCATTTGGCAGAAATCCTTAGCTTAACAATGAAGAATCAAAGGTGTAAACCAATTGTCAATAAAAAAAACTAGAAGTCATCGTTAATTTGTTTGGTTCATTACAACTTAAATATTGAAGAATTGAGTTATTACATTCAGATTAAACTGTGTGTCCATGTCATATGGTATATGAGCAAGTCATATCATAATGATGTATCTCATTTGCTATGAAAGTTTCATGGTTTATACTTTATTACATTATAAGATTTCCTCAGAGATTTGACCATGAAAACACTTTTAAAACAAAATTGTAGATTCCGCACTTTGATACTTGTAAGATAAGTTACATGTTTTTAAATGTGTGAAAACAAGAACAAACTATGAGCTTCTCTGTGATTTCACCCAACATAGGCCAGACACTGCTAGGAACTCAGGACACAGAAATAAATAAGGCATGATAGTTTTTCTTGAGGAATTCACAATTTAGAGAAGGACAGATACATAAGCAGCTAAAAATATTATTAAAGCAGCAGTTATGTCTGCCAGTGGATGACAACACTAGAGGCAATGGGGGAAACTTCATAGGAGAGACAACATTTGTCAACACTGATTTTTAGTATACAGGAATCTCTATCTTATAGAAATATTGATGACTTGGACATTTTGCCTATCAGATTTTTTTCCAATCAAATATCAGACATATTCCCAGGAAGTAACCCTTAAAAGACCAAGTAGAATGCTTTTGAATAAGGAATTGAGTTAGAGGCTATCCATGTGGTATGCTGTGCCTCATGGTTATAAGAATTCCATATTAACAGTTGCTTTTCCTTTGCAAAACCTTCCTGATTCCAGTATTTTCCTTGGTTATCAGTCATGCATACTTAGAATAAAGGATTTCTGTGGTACCTTCTCAATACGGGTAATAATACTCTTATTAAACATTTCATAATGTTTAAAATTATGTTTTTAAATTTGACGTTTTATATTTAATTGTGCACAGATTTCTTTATTGTGAAAATATTTTTAAAGGACTCATGCTATACTTCTCTTGTTCCAAAGGGGGAGCCATCTCCAAGCCGCTCACAGATCAGACAGTAGCCGAATCCCAGGAAGCTGTGTTTGAATGTGAAGTCGCCAACCCAGATTCCGAAGGCGAATGGCTGAGGGATGGCAAACACCTGCCACTGAGTAACATGGTCAAAAGTGAATCGGATGGCCGCAAAAGGAGACTTATCATTGCTGCCACCAAATTAGATGACATTGGCGAGTACACCTATAAGGTGGCCACCTCTAAAACATCTGCCAAACTCAAAGTTGAAGGTCAGCAATATAAGATTTGTCCTTTTTAAATCATGTTACATTCTTGACCATAATCATTTTAAATTTGGTCAAATGAACTGGCCATTTTAGATACCATAAAGTTTCATTTCATAAAATCATTATAAATTTTCTAAACTTTCTTTTCTAAGCCATATACCACAAGGTACAAAATTGCTTATCAAATGTATTTATATGAAAAACCATTTCCTAAGTTAAAGCTCTGTGAAACAGCTAAACCAGACACTCCAAGTCTCCACTCCTCTTTTACCCACGTCCAATCAGTCTATTACACTATTAGTATATGGCTATGCAAACTTTATGCCACTCGAGTATAGAGAAAACATTCAAGCGTAGAGTGCACATGTCCAGCTGGATCTCAAGTTTCCCTAAATAATCTCAGATGTCTTTTAAAATAGAGGTGCTATATAACTGCAAGATGTCTGATAACCATTCTTTTGCAAGATGACTGGGCACATATCTTGTTCAGGACTTCTTTTTCTTGATGGTACCATCTATATTTTCTAAACCAATCATGAATTTGTCTTCAGCTGTCAAAATTAAGAAGACTCTGAAGAACCTCACAGTGACAGAAACGCAAGATGCTGTTTTCACCATCGAGCTCACACACCCTAATGTCAAAGGTGTCCAGTGGATCAAAAATGGGGTTGTGCTGCAATCCAATGACAAGTATGATATATCAGTCAAAGGGACAGTTTACTCTCTGAGAATTAAAAACTGTGCCATCGTGGATGAGTCTGTTTATGGCTTCAGACTTGGAAGGCTAGGAGCCAGTGCCAGACTGCACGTTGAGAGTAAGTTGACTTAGAAACACTTTACAAGTAGCCAGCCCAGGGTTACTATCAGGTTAACCATCTCACTGAATTGCTCCAACTTTCCCTTTAGCTGTCAAGATCATTAAAAAGCCAAAGGATGTGACCGCCTTGGAAAATGCCACCGTTGCCTTTGAAGTTAGTGTTTCCCATGACACGGTTCCAGTAAAATGGTTCCATAAGAATGTGGAGATTAAGCCGAGTGAGAAACACAGGCTGGTCTCAGAAAGGAAGGTCCACAAGCTGATGCTACAGAACATTACCCCCTCGGATGCTGGGGAGTACACCGCCATGGTGGGGCAACTGGAATGCAAAGCCAAGCTGTTCGTGGAGAGTAAGTATGGCAGCCCCTAGGACACTTGCCTGGAGGATCCCCAGGTAGTCATTGATTTGTTTTGCTTCATCTGTTTTTTTAAATAAACTGTCTTCACCAAAGTGTTCTCTGATTTTCCCAAGCATTACATATTACAAAAACCATGAAAAATATCGAGGTGCCTGAGACCAAAACTGCATCCTTTGAGTGCGAGGTGTCCCACTTCAACGTCCCTTCCATGTGGCTGAAAAATGGTGTGGAGATTGAGATGAGTGAAAAGTTCAAGATAGTTGTGCAAGGAAAGCTCCACCAGCTGATCATCATGAACACCAGCACAGAGGACTCAGCGGAATACACGTTTGTCTGCGGCAATGACCAAGTCAGCGCCACACTGACAGTGACCCGTAAGTAAAAAAAAGAAAGAAAAAATATATGGAGAGAGAGAATATTCAGTAGGCTCATTTTTGTTCCATATCCTACACTTTCCTGAATATATACTCAAAAATCCCTCACTGAAATATCTACTGTGTGTTCACACTGAGTTAAAGCACTAGCATCTCCACCTGGATAAAGTTTCCCAAGTAGAGTAGCATTGAAAAGACCTGGAAAGATGTTCCAGTGTCTGTCCCTTGACCTTTCTATTTCTCTGTCAGTTGGCATTGCCATGTCCAGGAGTACATGGAAGGTACCAAAGCTCATATCTCTAAACCACAACCGCCTCAACAGATGCACTAGAAAAATTCCAGGTTTTCATTCTGCACCTGTTATGAACCACGACATATTTACATTCCTTTCCCTGGGTGTTTTTCCTTTTCTCTTTTGCAGCAATCATGATTACATCCATGTTGAAGGACATCAATGCTGAAGAAAAAGACACCATTACCTTTGAGGTGACAGTGAACTATGAAGGCATCTCTTACAAATGGTTAAAGAATGGTGTGGAAATCAAATCAACTGACAGGTGCCAGATGAGAACCAAAAAGCTCACACACTCGCTGAACATCAGGAATGTTCACTTTGGGGATGCTGCTGACTATACCTTTGTTGCTGGAAAAGCTACCTCAACAGCCACCCTTTATGTGGAAGGTATGGTTTCATAAATGTCATATCCACTGAAACAATGTCAAACATGCTATATAAAGTGTTAGTATATCAATTGATGAATGGATAAATCAAATGTAGCGTATCTATACAACAGGATATTATTCAGCAATAAAAAGGAAGTACTAATATAGGCTATAACATGGATGAACCTTGAAAACTTTATGCTAAGTGAAAGAAGCTGGTCACATAGACCACATACTGTATGATTCCATTATATGAGTTGTCCAGAACACAAATTTATAGAGACATGGGTTGGTGGTTGCCTAAGTCTGGAGGGGAAGAAATGGAAAAATTCTAGGAGGTAATGTCTAAAGGATGCATGGCTTCTTTCTGGGAAAATAAGAATGTTCTAAAATTATGGTGATGGTTGCATAACTCTGAATACACTCAAGGCCATTGAATTAGACACTTTAAATGGGTGAATTGTGTAGTATGTGAATTATATCTCAATAAAGCCATGTTAAATGTTAATTTTTCACATGCTGTTTTCCAGCCCGCCATATAGAATTTAGAAAACACATTAAGGACATTAAGGTTCTTGAGAAGAAACGAGCCATGTTTGAATGTGAAATTTCTGAACCTGACATCACCGTACAGTGGATGAAAGATGGCCAAGAACTGCAAATCACAGACAGGTCGGTTGCTTTGTCTTGCTGCATTCCAGTAATTTCCAGTTACCTCTGAATCATCATACATTAAAATCCCATTTCCTCTTCATCTGTAGAATGAAGGTTCAGAAGGAAAAATACGTCCACCGCCTTCTGATCCCGTCGACCCGGATGTCGGATGCCGGGCAATACGCGGTGGTGGCGGGAGGCAACATGTCGACAGCCAACCTCTTCGTAGAGGGCAGAGATGTTCGCATCCGAAGTATTAAAAAGGAAGTTCAGGTATTGTTTATACACTGAATTTTTTAAAAATCATCAATAGTCCCAGATCTATAGTTCCATTATTTTAATTTTTCACTTTGAAATTTTCTAAACACAGTCTTCTAAAGAATTAAATGAGCTCATCCTTATTTGGCTTAAACTTTCTTATGCTGACATCAATTTTATCACAGTTTCCACTCACTTAGGAATAAGTGTGTCCTCAGCAGCTGTCTAAATACTTTAATTAAAGCAGCTGTAGAAACTTCACTGTCTAATAAATGGCTACTTGCCAAGCAGCACCAACCAGAAAAGAATTAAAATGTAAATTGTGATGTTCACACACCAGTTAGAATTAAGGAAACTTAGAACTAAGTGGCATTTTCTCAGAAGGTTACCCCCTATGGAGAAGCAGGTGTGGAGGGACTTAGTGGCTGGACCCCTCCTGTGAAGTCTAAGAGGAAGCCTAGTCTGGGCAATGCTGGATTCCTGGCAAGGATGTTACGCAAACACTTTTGCTCTCTACTACATTTGCGGAGCTTGTCCTCATGGGGCCAGTCTTCCCAAATGATATAATGGAAGGACCACGTTCAGAGAAACACCATTTGAGTTCAGCTTTATCTTGCTCATCCAAAGAGAACCAAGCCTTTGAGACCTTAGGCTATAGTAAAAAAGTCTTCAGTGAGGGCACAGATAACCCAGATGTGTCTTCCATCCTTTATTTTCTAATTCTGAGCCTCAGTTTTCTCACTTTCAAAATGAAGATAATAATTCCTACTTAGCCCACAAAGTTATTGTTCATATCATATGAAATCAAATTGAATAGTAGCTTAAAATAGCTTTGTAGACAACAAAAAGCCCCCAGATGTAAAGTGTCATTATTTCTAACATATATAATTAATTATTAATTAAAAAGCAAGCATTTCAAAATAAAATAATTGTTTCTTTGGGCAGCCTCCCTCCTCAGTGCAGATATAAGCATGATTCTCTACAAAAGAGGTTTGGGTACCATTTGTCCAAGACTAGACAGGAAAATTTAGAATGCACAATACTCAGCTAGTATATTATATCATAATATATTAGTTTTGCATGATCTTCATATGAACAGCTTTAGAAATGGGTTAACCTAAAGGAAACCAGGGCTTCAATTTTCTTTCTACACTGTTTCATCAATAGGTCATTGAGAAACAGCGTGCTGTCGTTGAGTTTGAGGTCAATGAAGACGATGTTGATGCTCACTGGTATAAAGATGGCATTGAAATCAATTTCCAAGTTCAAGAACGACACCAATATGTGGTGGAGAGAAGAATCCACCGGATGTTTATCTCTGAGACCAGACATAGCGATGCAGGCGAATACACCTTTGTGGCAGGAAGGAACAGGAGTTCTGTCACTCTCTATGTTAATGGTATGTAGAGAAAGATTTCCACATATTTTGTGGATCCATTCCAAATAATCCTCTCCTTTAAGTCACTAAACTCTGGTAGTTCCTGGGCAATTTCTAAAGAACTTATGATACTTACATGGTTGCAGCAACATTTATTTACACATTATACCTATAGAAAAGGGAGGACACCTGTTAAAAGAACTATTGAGATGTCATTTCCAGAAAGCACCTAACAACCAGAACCTCATTTAGTTGATCAACACTACTGAACATCCACAGTGTGTCAATTATAATATGCCCCAAATGAGATTCTAGATACAGCATTCAACTGTGTTAGTTCTCTGCCCTCTTCCCCCTGACTGCTTACATACCAGCAGCACTACCAGGTGATAGGGTCACTTGCAATCTCTGGTACAGAGTGCCTGGTAGAACCTGCAGGTCTGCTTTGAGACCCTGGAGGGCCTAGAGAGCCACAGGCAATGTGGAACTAGGTCCTCTCTGCCCCAAGCTCTAAGATGGGGGGCGGGGGGGAGGCTCTTATTTGGGAATTCCATATACTACCAAGCACTCCTTATAACAGTCCCCAGGGGAGTGCCATTAAACTTCTGCTTTCCTCATTAGAATCCTTAGAGCTGAATTCAAGGTTGGCCTAGATCTGAGTCTATTCTAGATACATAGAGAAAAATGGAACCTCCTTCCCTATCCTCATCTTAGGCCATCTCTCTCTGAATAAAATACCTCTGAGGCAGATGCAGAAACCCTAGGCATAATCTCAAGAGTTACAAAGATGAACCATATTGTTAACATTCCTGGGTCCCTACAGGGGGACTGAATGGTCATAGCATTCAGTCATTATCATCTCTATGTTAGTAGTGGAGAAAGTGAGGCACAGAGAAGTAAAGGTCTTTTCTATGGTAGTGTCAGAAACCAGCCTCCTAGGAGTCATTCCACCTATTTCTGGGTTCCACAAACTACTCAGATCCCCTCACTCATCACAACAGTAAGAATATGCTTTAGTTGGCCTACCAGGAAAGCTGCATTTTGTTAAATCTACCTAATTGCATTTAACTAGATCTGAAATAATATTCATTCATCCAATACTCACTGATTGCGTTTCCCTGGCACCAGTATATGACGAAATGACTGTGACGTGTACACAAATACTTGCCAAACAAACAAACCTGAATGGGATGAGCCTCCTCACCACGTGATTTGCCCAAATGACTTTTAAACATAGGTAGCACATGGAATTTGTTCTAGAATGCTTTTAGGTATCCCTTCCTATGCCCCCCCAACCAGGAAGTGGAGTAATCGTGTTATAATGAGGAACCCCGCACGCTCAGCATGCCTCAAAATATCAAAAATATCTTTCTGAAGCTGTCCTCTCTTCTTGAGCACAAAATCCAAATTTTTTTTTTCATTCTTAGCACAAAGAATGTTTTAATATTCTGAGGCAAGTTAAGATAGCACAATTGCAAAGTTTTGTTTCTGGACACATACCCACCTGGCAACAAATTAATGTAGAGTTTTGCATGTGCTCCCGTGTTTTTACCCTTTTTTACGGGCTTTCTGCTGTCATTTACTCTTAGCTCCTGAACCACCACAAGTTCTGCAGGAGCTCCAGCCTGTCACTGTGCAGTCTGGCAAGCCTGCCCGCTTCTGTGCCGTGATATCTGGCAGACCACAGCCCAAAATTTCCTGGTACAAGGAAGAGCAGCTGCTTTCCACTGGCTTCAAGTGCAAATTTCTTCACGATGGGCAAGAGTACACGCTTTTGCTAATTGAAGCCTTCCCAGAGGATGCGGCTGTCTACACCTGTCAAGCCAAGAATGACTATGGAGTTGCCACGACATCAGCTTCGCTTTCAGTGGAAGGTAGGAATGTCTTGCTACTTCCCAGCTTCGAATAAAACCCAGGAAGCCAGCTTTTGTGCTCTCCCAGTACATTTCAAAATGCAATTTGAAGCTCATAAAAGTAGATTGTTACCCAACTTGGAAAGCACTGTGCTGTGAAATAAATTAAGATAAGTCGACATGCTCCCTTCTGTGAGGTCTCTATGGTGACTTAATCATGACAAATCTTGTGATCTCTTTAGTTCCAGAAGTTGTGTCTCCCGATCAGGAAATGCCAGTTTATCCTCCTGCCATCATCACCCCACTTCAAGACACTGTCACTTCCGAAGGACAGCCAGCCCGTTTTCAATGCAGAGTTTCTGGAACAGGTAGGCTTATGAACAAAAGATATCGCTGCTAATATTTACAAAGCATGATGTAGGAAAAAGTTCTCTTACCTTTTCCTCCGTCACAGACATCTCAAGCATAATTTGAAACTTAATGGGAATCTAGCAGGAGACTTACTTGAATTATTTAATTAAGATTTAGATCACTATTTTCTACCACTGTTTTGTACAAATGGCTAAGGTAGTAAATTTTATGTTATGTATTTTTTATCACAATAAAAAAAAACTAGATTGGTGTTTTCCACTAATCTCACAAAAATGACATGTTCCCTTTATGATTGTAGCTGTACTTTTATATTTTGATTGAAAAAATACAGTGACAAAAACTGCAATTATTATTAGGTTAATTATAATAGCATCTACATATTCTTCAAAAAAAAGAGTCCATTTATATGTAAGGCATTAATCAGTCTACAGGCAATGCTTGTGTGAAAGACATTTTTCTTTGGAAGGCAATATCCTCTAGTGGTCAAAAGTAGGGGCTTTATTGTCAAAGAGGCTGGATTTCAATCTTGGCTCCAATGTGTAACCTTAGGCAAATACATGATTTCTCTGGTTCTCTTTCTGTCATGAATACAGTGAGTATACCACTGCATTCAATCTTAGAATGTACGTTTTACGAGGCCAGGGATTCTGTTGTAGTACTGAGAACCCAGTGCCTGAAAAACAGTAGCTACTAGAAGGTAAGCTCTATGAAAGCAAGGGTGAGGCTTCGCCCTAGAATAGGTACATAGTAGATACTCAACAAGTAATTGTTGATTGTACAACTGAATGATTATTAAATGACTAATACCAATCGCTTAAGATTATTATCAGGATTAAATTAGATAACTCAAGTCAACACACAGCACAGTGCCCATCATACAGTAATCACTCAGAGTTCACTGCTACCATTTTTAATTAGAGCATGCTTCCCAAATGCCACCAGCCCTTCCCCTCACCCCAGGAACTGACCTTGGTAGAATGAGACAATATATGTAGAGTCATTTCCAAGCCAATTATGATTGAAGATGGACCTCAGATAGAGACAAGATAAATCAAATGAATAAATAATTCATGTATCCCAACTAAAAATCACTCGTTTATTTTCTTGGCTTTTGTATACCACCAACCAAAGGGAAATTCTGAAATCTTACAGCACTCTTAATAAATTTTGTTGTTTTATTTATTATGCTTCTCTCATTAGTTTATAATCCAATCTCTACTTTGCCAAGAGCTATTTTTCTTAACAGGTTAGTATTTCAATTGGTCTTCTGACCTAATGATTTTCTCCTCTAGGATGGAGATGGTGATCTGGAAATCAAATGAATCTCTTTGATTTTATAAGCATAATTAAATGGTATAATGTATGTAAAGCACTTATATGAGTGGCTACCAAGTGACTGGTGGTCAACATATTCATTTTATTATAGCCATAGAGAGGAATTATACAAACATAAAGGTACAAACATGGACAAATACCACAGATTTTGTGTACTTGAAGTATAGTGCTCGAGAAATACTAAATATCAATAAATGAGGACTGATTTAATAATATTCTAACACAATAATAAAAAGATGTCTTTTAAAATCACTAAAGGTACACCAAATAATTTATCCATCCATAGAAATTTTACAGGAAATTTTTATATAAACATACATATGTATGCATCATCCAAAGTAGTAATAGTTGCCTTAACTATATTTGTACAGTGCTTTTTAGTCTATAGCACATTATAGTATTGCCTTTAGGTGTTGCAAAAATACATTTGAAGTGCTTTATAAGACTCCAATTGAAGTTGAAAGAAAAAGAGAAAAATTCTCTACCTTTTCTGCATGACTGACGTCTTTAATGTTCAAATGGGCTTTATAAATTCACAAGATCATTAACTCCCTATGTGTGGTGACATTTATGCACATGTAGAAGTTTTAGCACTGTCTTTTAAACTTGTTTTATATATGAAAGAAATTAAATTCATTAAATAAAATGCCCTTTCAAAAGCTTACTAAATGATGTAGTTTCATGCCTCTGGGACTAAAAGTATTTATGCAACTTCCTCTGACCAGGTATTAATGGCCTTAAGTTAGTAAGCGCAGCCCTGCCTTCCACAAATTGGAAAGAAATTATAAGTCTTCGAAAGCCCCGTTCCCATCTTTTTGGAGACTCAGTACTTTCTGAAGCATGAAATGTGGGCCTGAGCAATCAGGCGGTGCTTTTCTAACAGTGAAAATGTTATCCACTGAAGGTCTCCGGTGCCACCTACTGGTAGAAGAGCAATTTGGAAAAGTAGAATTTTAAAATTTGTGATAAGGCTAGCTTTTTAGACAATGAGTCAGCATCACTTGGAGGGTTACAGAGTGACAGCTAGCTAAACAAAACAGTGAATAATTAGCCTAGTAATGAGGCATGTCCATTATTCATTTAAGCATCTATTCAATTTTTATTCTACCAACCTTTATTGTGTGCCTGCTATTCAGACATCACGCTAGGTGCTGGGGTTGCACAGACCTTGTGCTCTTGCCTTCAAGGAGCTCAGCGTGTAGGTGCGGAGACGTACGCGCACAACTAGATCCCAAGGTTGTAAGTGCCACAACAGGCCCACATACTCATTGTTCTCTGTCTGGGAGCGAGTTGAAGAAAGTTGTATGAACAGAGAATTGAAGAATAAACAGGATCATTGCGCACAATGGCATTCTAGGCAGAGACAAAAGCATGCGCAGAGTCACAGAAACCTGCAGGAATACTGCATGCGCTGGAAACAATGAGTGGATTAAGTATGGTTGGAAAGTGATGTCACGAGTGGGCGGGAAGGCAGAAAACATGGCAAGGCCAGGTGCTAAAGTGGTTGCCATTCTGTGCTGAGGATATTGGAGTTTATCTTATTTCCATGGAAGAGCCACTGAAGGATTTTAAGCCCCTGGGTAACATGAAGCAATACTGTAATGGGGAAAGGAGGAATGGACAGATGTGGGAGACGGGACTTCAGTAAGGAACTGGAGGAGAGGCTGTCAGAACAGCCTGGGAGAGTGTTGACGAGGCCCTCCCCCAGGAGAGCCAGAGAGAAGAAGGGGGTGGATTGGAGAAGCAATCAGGAAGTAAGGTGAACAGGATTTGGGAACCAAATGCAACGGAGTGTTGGGGATGAGGAGCAGGGGAGTGGGGCAACCTCACAGAAGCCTCGAGAGGCCAATGACCAACACAGATAATGGCAGGGTAGCCAGAAGCACCAAGGGTTCACCTTTTAGCTCATTCAGCGTTGGCAGTTCGTGTCCAGTGGCACTTCATGTGTGTCCCTGTGCTTCATTCAGCTCACTAAAGGAAGATGTTGTCAGTAAGAATCAGCAGAGAACCTCGTAAGGAGACACACTGAACTCATCATCGATGATCAAACACACACAGATGCACTCTCACAAGCTAAATCATTGTAGGACGACTGTTAAATTCCATAAGATGGTGTTGCCCGTGACACCACAATGGCCCTGTCTTTTGGCATGTTGTTGAGGACACTATTCGTCCCTTTTGTGATGTTAGACATTCTTGGTTTAATGATTGACTTGTGCCAGTGGTTTATAAAGTGTGTGTGATGTCACACACTTTTATATGTGTTATGTCATTTAATTCTCACAGCCTCTTTGACAATTCTCTCTTTATGCAATCATGGCCCATAAATTATTATGCATCCTATTTTACAAAGAAAAGACTGGTCCAGAGAGATTAAATGACCTGTCCAAGGTCACACAGCTGACAAATTGTAGTGTCAGGATTTTATTTTGTACCTTACTTTGCTATCTAAGGAACCGAAAAGATTTGTTACTTTAAAAGGAGAACCTGTACTTTATAAACAACTACCATCTTGGGAAGGAAAAGAAAGGTGACCTTCATAGGCCAATGTTGGCACTGAAATGCAAACAAATACTAGATTATTGGACATTAGAAGATCTTCATGCATGGTATTTAGATAGGGAAGTGGTATAGTGACTCCTCCAAACTCAAGAAGGCTTTGATTTTGGCTATTCAAACAATTAACTAAATTCAAAGTGCACATCACCCTAAGCTAAGACAACATAATGACATGTTATTCTATCCTTGATGTTGGATTTTTATTTTCTATTATTTTAAGATTGCTCAAATCCTTGTATGGAAATATATAGTCATATTATAATTTATTATAACTGCTACTCTGAAAAAAACCAAATATATCTAAGATGCCCAAATACCAAGAATCCTTCTCTCAATTTAAAAGATTAATTTCTTTACAATTATTTGTGCCATATATACTACTGTGCTGAAACCTTTTATTCACTGGTAAGAAAAAAAATAGAGATTTTTTTTTCTTCAGCCTTGAAAGATGCCTATTTTAGACCTTGTAGAATGTTGATCTTCTCAGCTCTCTTTTTGATTGATCTTTCTGCAAACCAAGAGTGGATTTTCCTCACTTCCTATACCAGAAGGCAACTATGATGTCAGATCAGACCCTTCGTGATAAATGTTTTTCAGGACTATCTTGTTCTCAAAGTCACTAAATATGTCCAAATCTTGTCCCTGCTTCCACCACCTGAAATGCAAATGCCTAAAAATAATGTAACTAAAATTCTATAATGTCAAACATTGAAATCAATTCAATAATAGAACAAGCTATGTTTTTCTAGAATCATGTTTCCTTCTTCAAGATGAAAGGAAATCATATCATAGCAGATGTGGCATGCTCAAAATAAAGTATTAATATACTGTTATTTAAGACAGATAGGAAATGTAGTCACTAATATGATTAACATTGTGTTTGCAGGTAATTTTTGAAAATCCACTCGTTTTTGTGATTTCAATGTCTTTTTTCTTTTCTTTTGTGGTACAGATCTAAAAGTGGCTTGGTACAGCAAAGACAAGAAAATCAAGCCATCTCGGTTCTTTAGAATGACTCAGTTTGAAGACACTTACCAATTGGAAATTGCTGAGGCTTATCCAGAAGATGAAGGAACTTACACTTTTGTTGCCAATAATGCTGTAGGCCAAGTGTCAAGCACAGCCAACTTGAGGCTAGAAGGTAGAGTAAAACAATTTCAAGAACTACATCTAATCTCACAATGTCAGTAACAATTACTAAAGATTTCATGTAAATCATCGTTTCTATCATTCTCTTTTAATTCAACTAATCATTTCCATGTTACCGTTTTATGTGCAATGTTCTTGCTTCCCATTTACCCCTTTTCATGATGAATCGCAGACCATCACTTTCCATTTGGCCCTACTTTTTCTACATAACCTTTTGCGTTGTATTGCTACCACCACCAGCGTTCATGCTTCCTGATCTGCATGAATCAGAATGGGGGAAATGTGCTAAAGAAGAAATGGGTAGATTTGTTTTCTCATTTGGCTAGGATGGAAATCAAATTTTTAAAAAATCTAAGGGTGTTATTATCCTTCCATTGCGTTGACACAATTATAATTTCACAGAAGCTACAGTAGACAATTTCAGGTCTCTACACCAGTAGACATATTCACCATCATTCCTAGAATGCCTGAGTGCTGAGGGGTCCAGTCCTTAGTTGGTTTAACAATTCTGTTAGTTGGGGCTCTTAATTGTAATCAGATACACTTCCTTAGTAGCAGGACCACTTTAATTCAAAACAAGGATAATAATATTTTCATGCAGTCAAACTACTTTTCCTGAGCAAATATAGTCTATGTAGTATTATATACATAAATATTAATACATAGAGCTTAGGAAAACTTCTGGTTTTTTCTTAATTTTTTATATACTAACTATAACTAGATGTTTTCATAATAATGAATTTCAAGTGGTTTACAAAATAGAAAAAGTGATTTATAACCAGAAGAAGAAAAAAATGAATACGTAAACTCTGTTACCTACTCCACTGTTGCCTTCATGAACAATATGATGAAGTTCCTTAGCCCAATCGTGTCTGAGAAATGGCAGTGAACTGTGTGACTTCAAATTAATAGTGACATATAATGACAAAGCATTAGGATCAGACTGAATTCTAGTCCATCATTGAAATTTGTGACACATCTGTAGACAATTCCAAATGAATTCTGGTTTCAATGCAAGGTAAGACATTAAAAATTGGCATGCTTCTTTTCAGGATTTAGCAAATTTGAAGAAGTTACATCCAACTCCCAATGGCATATCTCTTCATCAGTTTCATTTAAGAAGGAGTCCCTTGGCCAAAAGCCCATCTTCATCCAGCCTCTATCAAGCCTCAGGGTGCTCAGCGGGGAGACAGTCAGATTTCATGCCAGGGTTTCTGGCATTCCCAAGCCAGAAGTCCAGTGGTTTCATAACCAGCAGCTAATTCTACCAACAAAAGATATAGTTTTCCATTTTGAGGAGTCCACAGGCATGGCTTTAATGCTTATAGTTGATGCTTACTCAGAGCATGCTGGGCAATACTCTTGCAAAGCAGCCAATAGCGCTGGGGAAGCCACTTGTGCAGCTACACTCACAGTGACTCCAAAAGGTAAAGCCCATCTTGCTTCAAAAACTTTGATTTGCTGCATACCTCCCCATCCCACTGTTACTAATGAGTCTCTGCTGTTTGTTTCATTGCATACTGTGGTCAGTCCATAATTTACTAATAAAGTTACACCCAGTAACTTCCCTTAAGTCCCCAATTATGGGTTAACCTATATACTTTAAATCTCACCAATGTATGTGCTCTGTGCATTAGAGAACCAGTAATTATTTTATTAGGCACCAATTTTGCTTGACATTTTTACTTTTCTAAACAACATTACATCACTGCATCATTAAATGATCTATTTACCATATGTTTTTTATAAAGTATATGGTGGAGGGAAAACAAATGACATCCCAAATATGATCAGCTAGGGAGCGAGAAGACTATATCTCCATGGCTAGCTGCAGTGACAGCTGAAGGAAGGAACCAGATACTATATGGCATCTGCATGAGCCTTCGTCAACCACTCATCGCTGGATCACTGGGAATGAATTTTCTGTTGTGTGATCCTGACATCCTAGAGTATACTGCATCTGGCATGCTGCTTCCAAGCGACGATGGTGTCTTTCATCTTCATCTTCCATACCATTTTATGTCACTAACCTGGGCAAGTGACAAAGCTTAGATCTTAATATTCTCTTCTTTTTCTTGTCACTTGATTATACAGTGCAAGCCCTAGATAGGCAAAGTTCTGGGAAAGATGTAAAAGAATCCACCACGTCCCAGGGAGTGGCAGATTCCTCTTTCACAATGCAGGAGAGCAAAATATCCCAAAAGGAAATTAAGTCATTTCAAAGATCATCACACAAATATCAAGTGCAGGTTTTTGAAAGTGTATCTCAAAGTTCCACCCACACAGCTGCATCCGTTCAAGACATAGAGTTGCACCGTACTGCGTCCCTTTCACAAATTGCAGAAAACACTGAGTTATTTGAGAAATGTGCTGAAGAGTCAATGGGTGAGGTGCCACAGATTCTCCTGCATCTTCAAGACCTCACTGTAACATGTGGCGACATTGCTCAGTTCCTCTGTGTTTTAGAAGATGAATCTTTCATTGATGTAACCTGGACTCATGAAGGTGTAAAGACAGAGGAATCTGAGAGAGTGAAGCAGTCACAAGATGGAAATATTCAGTTTCTTACCATATGTAATGTTCAGCTGGTAGACCAAGGACTATACAGCTGCATTGTACACAATGACTTTGGAGAGAAGACAACATCAGCAGTACTAAGCGTGGAAGGTGGTTATTTGATTTTTAGCTATGACTTGCTTCATTTCATCCTCATTGCTTTATGCTGCTTTTCTGCCATGCAAATTGAATCAGTGAACATACTAATTAGAATATCTCTAAATTAGCATTTTATTTATAAAAGACTTATAAAAGTCAGCCAAGTCATTGGCCAAGCTGGTCTTGAAAATTTAATTTTCCAATCTAGATTCAGAAAGTTTAACTTTCAAATGTAGGTTCAGGAAGTGAAGGTTTATCTCATATGTACTGCTTTTTCTAATATTTACCAATGCACCACTGAGGAAGTGTACCAAAGAAAATTAAAATGTTGCAGTACTTACTGGTATTTATTATTGTGCCGGACACTGTGCTAAATTTAAATTTAGTTGTTTTAATACTAAGAGGCTCAACAATTATTATATCCTTTTATTTTCAGATCTGAAGGTTCTAGCTGTTTATAGAGAGGCCATGAAAATAGAAAATTGGGCACTGACAATAATAAGACTCTGTTTGAACCAAAATTAATAGTCTCTAGATATTTCTCAATAAATGATGGTGCTGTTGAAACAATGGTCTTTCTTCCTACCCAGTAGAAGGAATCTGGCTCATTAATTCATATAATGTATCTCCAATACCCACTCACCAAAAAGAGGCCTTTTTCTTTCTTAATCTGAGATCTTGTTCTATAGCTATTTCTAATTTTATTACCATAGCCTACAAAGGGAATATCTCAATTACCGAGGTCTAGTTACGTAAATTAGATGGAAAATTCCACCATCTAGAGAGTTGACCCTCAGTTTCACTAAAGCTGCTGGCTAGCACAGTAATTACACAGAGTGACTATTTATCTGGAGGTGTTGTCTACAAGTCATGCAGGTGACAGCTGTGACAGTCTCTGCAGCAATGTAATTGGGAGCTGGCTGCGTTGTAGAGGTGGGATAAATGTTGCTCTTTCAATTCACTTCCTAAAGAACTTAGTGCCACAGTACACTGTTTGCATGTCACATTCCCAGCGTGGATTTGAGCTGAGCATTTTTGCCCCGGATCTCCAGTTCACTTGGTTCCAACTGATTCTATTATTAAGGTGTTCTTGAAGCAAGAGCATTTTTTTTTTTTTTTTGGAAAGTCCAGGCTGCCTTACTTGTACTTAAAAAAATTAAAAGATAAAACAGTTTAGGCATTTCAAGAGTGAAGGATCAAGCACAGTTGTCCAATTATTTGACATAAGGCCAGTCTTTATATGTTCCTCTTTTATTTTGACTTAAGTTTATATCAGAGTTAACCACCATGATCAACTAGAAATATCAAACCCCTGGAAGTCTGTTTGAATGGACTTCTTATGCATATAATAAACATAGACGAATCATATATTAGTTTTGGAGCTAACATGCTGCCTTTCCTTCTCATCCTAATGACATTCCATCTTCTCTACATTCAGCGTATGTTGTATTCTTACAAACACAGCTAATTTACGCCTTCTCCTAACGTTATTCTTACCTAGCAAAAGAATCGCAAACCAGAGCAGTTACAAAAATTACTCTTGGTTCAGACACTAAAAGTATTAAAACACTCAAAGAGTCGCAAATTAAAACAACACGTGAAGTAAAAAGAGAATCGTCAAAGAAAACATCAAGTGTGTCATTAACGTCACACCAAAGACTATAAGGAACTGAGAACAAGCGAGTCAAGTCTCCAGACACGATGCCACACGCACGGAAGAATGAGAGTGATACAAGGGTACCAGCCTTTCCCAAGAAGCTGCCCCAGAAAGGATTGTGTCCAAAAAGCTGTGCCTGTTCCTTATGTAATAAAAGCAATTTTGAGTTGAGGAGTCTTTGTTTTACTCCTTAATATGTAATTAGACATTGTGTAGTTTAAAATTTGAAAGGTGGTTCAAACCAAAAGAGTGTTTGCTAGCAAAAACATTTAATTCTGCAGGAAAAAACTGAGAATAGCCCTCAACTAAAGTGGCAACTTTGAAAATGCATGTTCTTTCTAAATGTGATTTCACCTCTTAGCAAGTGTTCAGTCAACAGGACATTTCTTTTAAAAAGAATGTTCCTTTAGTTTGTCAATGACTTTTCAGAATGCATGTGAAGGCATGGGTAATTATGGAACGAAAAGTGAAAATTTCATAGAGAACCTAAAATAAAAATGTTTTAAATCTTTCTGTCAACGTTGTCATGTACCTTTATCAGCACATTGATTTTTTTTGGCATGGACTTTTTGGTAAATTTGGGGAATATAGTATTCAGTTATTATTAATAAGATAAAGAGAAAATTTCAATCATATAAATCATGAATTAATACAGAAACTATATGCAATTAATTGCTAAAATCTCTTTAATATGTTTTTTCATTTTAGCCCCTGAATCAATTTTGCATGAGAGGATTGAAGAGCAGATTGAGGTGGAAATGAAAGGTATCGTTATGATGGATTTGAGATTTAAGTACAAATTCCAAAGGATTAATAGAATCCTTGAGTTGCCTTCTTTCTCTTAGTATTATTGAGAAAAGTGACATAGATGTAAAAATATATCTCTTAGAGTATATATTACTATGTCGCATGCCTGGTTTAGTATGTTGATGGTTACATGCATTCCACGGTAATTTGTTGTATGGTAATTTAAAATATGAATTTAAAATTTATCAGCCATATTCAACTTTATGTTTGCAGTTGTTTTCAAAAGCGTGTATTATGAAAAGTTGTCATCTTAATGCATGAATTCATGAAGGAAAAGTTTGTTTTCAAAATCACAGTGAATTAGATTGAACAATAGACAATAACCTAGTTGTCATTCTCAGAATGCAATGTCATGAATGAATTATGATTGAAATGCTCCTTTATTTAGGATGTGTGAAAACGTTACATTCCCATTCTGGTTTACACTTCATGCACATATATCATTTTAACATTGATATGTCTCTTACACTGGCTTGCAGATAGCTGCCTTATGTGATCCTTATTGCCTGCTTTTCTTTGCATAACATTGTGACCTAATGGCTGTATTAGTTCGAATAAACGCCTTCTCATTTTATTTTAGCTAATTATCTATGGCTATAGTTCTTGTATATATTCTTTAAATAGCTAATTTTCAAAAATATAATAATTTACTCTACAATCAAAAGGATCAGAAAGGGCGTTTATTCCACTCTCTGCAAGTCAGGTAAGATTTTCCTCTTAGCCATCAAAAGAACAAAGTTTTCCTGCTCTCAAAACAAATATGCCCAGGAACATGTTATTTTGAAATGCATTTTTGCTTGTTCAAGAAGAAATTTCAACAGTTTGAAGAAAAGACCAGACAACGAACGATTTTCGTGTCAGAATCTTTTAAACAGAGCATGGTGTTGCGTTTATTCGAACAAATATGGTGAGTGAATTTTTTTATGGATTTGTGAGACTCTGTAGCATGCATTTTATTTCATTTCCTATTTTGCAATTTCATTTATTCAATTTTTCAAATTACTATGGCAAATAGTAAAATGCTTTATAATCTATTTTTTTTCCCAGAATTATTCTCCGAAGGGGAATCTGAACATTCAGAAATGGATACACGCGACGCCTTTTCAGATTCTGAAGACATAGACCACAGCTCCATGGCTGCTAAAAGATATGCAAGTAGAATATCATCTACAAGCTCCTGGCCTGAATACTTCAAGCCTTCTTTTACCAAAAAACTTATGTTTAGATATGTTTTAGAGGGTGAACCTGTTGTTTTTACATGTAGATTAATTGCTTGTCCAACTCCAGAAATGACTTGGTTTCATAACAATCGACCTATCCCAACAGGTCTTCGTCGAGTTATAAAAACTGAGAGTGATTTACATCATCACTCTTCTGTCTTAGAGATTAAAAGGGTCCAAAACAGAGATTCTGGAAGTTATAGATTATTAGCGATTAATAGTGAAGGGTCTGCTGAATCAACTGCATCATTACTTGTTATCCAAAAAGGACAAGACGAGAAATATTTAGAATTTCTGAAAAGGGCAGAACAGACAGACGAAAACGTGGAAGCTTTAGTTGAAAGGGGAGAAGATAGGATAAAGGTTGATCTGAGGTTTACTGGCTCTCCCTTTAACAAAAAGCAAGATGTGGAACAAAAGGGAATAATGCGAACTATACGCTTTAAAACAGTAAGTCCTGGTAAGAAAACAGATTTTATGTATGATGAAGAATATTTAGAAAGTAAATCTGACATAAGAGGATGGCTTAATGTAGGTGAAAGCTTCTTGGACGAGGAGACCAAAATGAAGTTGCAACGTTTAAGGGAGGCTAGAAAAATGTTAATGGAGAAAAAGAAATCATCTCTTTTAGATATGTCACCTGAAATAAGCTCAAGAACTTTGAGAAGTGAAGCTAGCAATAAAGATATTCTGTTTTCTAGAGAGGAAATGAAAATCAGGTCTGTGTCTGATCTAGCTGAAAGTGGAGGTAAGGCAGATAATTCAACTAAGGGCATCATCCAAAGCCCACATACCCTTTATAATCAAATGGCACAAAATACAGAAACTGGAGAACTTCCCACAAGCTTTCAAACTACTGTTGATGAAGAGATTCTCCAGACTGAAATAAGAATGAGCCAAGAGGCATTTCTAAAAGAAAATCTACCAAAAGACCATTTATATGGTGGGATTCTAGTAAGTGAAAATACGCAGGCAAGAGGACAGGTTGAAGACATTGTGACCCATACTGCAATTGAAGAGTCATCTAAATATTTCACTGATGTATGTCAGAATGAGGAAGTATATGAGACTGCTGAAAAGGTATCTCAAATTAGTACACCATATGCCAGTGAATCTTTTGGTACACTTGTAAATATTGAAGAAAGTGAAGAAATAGCTAGTGAAAGAATAAGAAAGGATGACTTGAGAGAATTACAACACTCTGCTTCTACAAAAGTTGATGAATTCAGAACTGAGCAGAAGGAAAAAACCATGAGATTTTTTGAAAGTTCTTCCCCAAGACGTCCAGAACGTTGCCCACCTTTATTTCTTCAAGAAATTGAATCTCAAGAAGTTTATGAAGGTGACAGTTGTGATTTTGTGTGTCATTTTCAAGGATATCCTCAACCTATAGTGACATGGTATAACAATGACATACCAATCTCACATAGACGAGGCTTTATTACTCATACTTCGGAAAACTATTCAACATTAACTTTTTCTTCGGTTCATCCTCAAAATGAAGGTTCTATTACCTGCGTGCTGTTTAACCAATATGGAACAATAAAAACAACAGGTATACTTAAAGTGAAGGCAAAACACAGATACGATGTGGAAGCACATCATAAAGTCCCAGTGTTCCACGACTACTCTGATGAGGAGGAAGAGCTAGCACTGGTGTTTGACCAAGCGAAAGGCATCCATCCATCTTTGAGTCAAGAGGGCCAAACAAATCTTCCTATGTTAAAAACTAACCCACCACTTCCTCCCTCTGTAGACACACAATTGCTTTCCTTTCCTGTAGAAATTCAGATAACAGCAGCTACTCCTACCCCAGAACAGGATACAAAGTCAAGAGAATTGTTTCAACCTGAGGAGCTAGAACCTGAGGCAATGCCTCAAGATCAAGCTACTCAGTCACCAAAACACAAATTTGTATTTTTGTCTGATATTACTAATGAGCCACCCAAAATGTTACAAGAAATGCCAAAGCATGCCTGGTGTAGAGAAGGGGAGTCTGTATTTCTTGAATGTTTAGTATCTGGTGAGCCTCAGCCAGTTGTGACATGGTTTCAAGATGGAGTCCTTTTAAAGCAGAACCAGAAGTTTCAGTTTGAAGAAATTAATCGTAGCCATAGATTATATATTAATGATGTTAATGCTCAAGATTCTGGAAAATACAAATGTGTTGCTGAAAACAGTTCAGGAACAGTTGAGAGTGTTTCAGATCTAACGGTGGAACCTGTCACTTACGGGGAAAATAGTCAGTTCGAAAATATTGGTGGAATTTATGCAAGATATTCCAAAGATCAACAAGTATCAATTCAGGGAGAATCTGTAGGGACACATTTTTATGATTATCCAGATGGTCCTTTTGCTCCCCAGTCACATGTAAAAGAATATTATGTAAGGGAATATTTTCAAAGCCTTGAGATGGCTGAGCAGATAGACCAGAAAAGCCAGGTGCGTTGCATACCTTCTAGAGAAAAACTACCCAGATTTATGTGGTGTGCTTCTAGATCCGTAAAAATCAACAAGCCTATCATGGCTGAACTTCTACAGTGTCAGGATGGATGGGAAAAGAAACATGTAAGTGAAAAATCAAAGCTTCACCAAGCAGAGGGTACTGTTTATCCATTTGCCAAGGATTTTATTGAAGTTAATATTAAAGAACAGGGAGGAAATTATTTTGGAAAACGTGGTGGATCAGAACAGGAAAATGTACAAGAATATGCCCAAAGTGACTATTTACCAAAAATCCACTTTGAGAGAATTTCTGATAGTTACAAAACAAAAGATGCATCTATATCTGAAGAAGCCCTAGGTGAAGAGAGATACTACCCAGGAAAAAAGATAAGGCACAAAATCATCGCATTTGAAAAACTGCAACAGGTAGACAAAGGAGTTCTGGACAAAAGACCTACCAGGAAATCATTTGTTCATCCTCCTGAAAGGAAGCCTGGTGATGTAGACTTTTCATTAAAGCAAAGAGAATCAAGATGGAGTAATCCAAATGCAAATATGCATCAGGCAGAGAAAATGTCTCCAAATGCTGAACCAGATTCATCCAATGTTGTAATGAATTTAAAGCTGCTTTCCTCTCAAACACATAAGGAATTTGAAGTACAAGAGAGAGAACAGCAGAAAGAATTAGGTCTTATAGAACAATCTGCAATATCTGAAAGGGCTGAACACCAAGCACCTATTATGTTCGACTTAAAGCAGTTTCACTCTCAAATAGAAAGTACAGATTTAAAGTTCCAAGGATTAGACAATAATCAAACAGAAGAAGCTTGTTTTAAAACCCAACACCCTGCTTCTGAAACAATTGATACTGAGTACATTATATTTGATCTAAAACAAATGTATTCTCATATAGGAGATCCAGCTATGGTACTCCAAGAGCCGGAAACTAGGGAACAGCAGGAAACACAATACAAAGAAGAAATTCCTAGCCCTGAAATGTTACCATCTGATACACAGAGTATCTCTAAAAACGTCCAAAATAACATATTTACCAATCAAGAAATTTCTTCCAGTCAGGAGTTTTTAAATAGAACTGTGGTGGAGAAAAATAACATGGATGAAAATACCTGTTATTTAGAAAAAGAAGTCCAACATGTACGGGAACAAAATTTAGAAATTTTAAAAACTGATCTTTCTCATAAGTCCTTTTCTGAAGAAATCTATAGTGAATCATGTGCCGTACTTCAAACATCATTTGCAGATATGGGAGAAACTGATACTCCTGAGAAAAATAGTTCTCTAGAAAATGGACATGGAAGTTTCATCTCACATTTGAAAAAAGCAGCAAGTGAGGAAAAGCTTTTAAAGGTTTGTGAAGTGGAAGAAGAATACACTTTAGAGGACGGTGGGACAGAGAAACATAGAGATGGTACTGCGGAAGACCACGCAGGCGATGCTCGGGAAGCACACACACTCCCCAGACAGCTCTCTCTGAGTCGGTGCCTTCCATTCTTGGTAACTGAAGAACAGAATCCAAGTGAACAAATGAGTAAAAAACTTGATATGTCTGTAGAAGAAAAATGTTATGAGGAAGTTCAAGTTCAAAATGAAAATTCTTTCTTCACTGCAGAAGGAGAAACAATAGAAATTTGTTTTTCTGAAAATCTTCCTAAATTGGATGGGGCACATACAACTGAAGTAATGGAATCTGAGGCATCCCTAACACAATATTTACTTGCTGCTGGAAAGCATGAGGTTCCTGAAACTAAAGACACCACACACAAGGCAAAACTTGTCCAGAGTGAATCAGTCACTTCAATGGAGGTTGAAGAAGTAACTTTCAACACTGTGTATGAATATTACAACCAGAAACAGGAACCACTAGGTCGTCCATTCTCTCCTGAATCTGATATTTCAATTGATGTGGGAAGTACAACCAGTGAAGAAATCTCTGAGTTAGATCAGTTTTATACCCCACCATCATCTGTTGAACATTTTGAATCTCCAAAGTCTCCTGAATTATATTTTAATCCTTCAGATACAACTAAACAATCCTCAACAAATCCAGGAGATGAGACTGTTGAAAGATACTCCACACCTTTAGAGGAAGTTACTGAAAGATACTCAACACCTTCTGAAGGTGAGATAGCAGAAAGATACTCCACACCCCCAGGGGAGACACTAGAAAGATATTCCACGCCCCCAGGGGAGACACTAGAGAGATATTCCACGCCCCCAGGGGAGACACTAGAGAGATATTCCACGCCCCCAGGGGAGACACTAGAGAGATATTCCACGCCCCCAGGGGAGACTCTAGACAGATATTCTATTCCTAGTGGAGGACCAAAACCCACCAGAAGTTTTAAAATGCACCCATCAAAAATGGAAAGGGAAGACAGTACGCCAAGTGAGCATTTCCATACACCTACAGAAGACAGAAGTTCAGCTTATGAAATATGGCGTTCTGATTCATTTGGCACACCCAATGAAGCCATTGAACCAAAAGACAATGAAATGCCTCCATCTTTTATTGAACCTCTGACCAAAAGGAAGATATATGAAAACACAACATTAGGCTTCATTGTTGAGGTTGTGGGCCTTCCAGTTCCCGGTGTGAAATGGTATCGAAATAAATCTTTGCTAGAGCCGGATGAAAGAATCAAAATGGAAAGGGTGGGTAATGTGTGTTCTCTGGAGATTTCTAACATTCAAAAAGGAGAGGGAGGAGAGTACATGTGCCATGCTGTAAACATCATAGGGGAAGCAAAGAGCTTTGCAAAGGTAGACATCATACCCCAAGAAGAAAGAGTGGTGGCACTCGCACCTCCAGTAACCCATCAGCACATCATGGAGTTTGATTTGGAAAACACCACGTCATCAAGAACGCCTTCTCCTCAAGAAATCGTCCTGGAAGTTGAATTAAGTGAGAAAGATGTTAAAGAATTTGAGAAGCAAGTGAAAATAGTCACAGTTCCTGAATTTACTCCTGACCATAAAAGCATGATTGTGAGTCTAGACGTTCTTCCATCGAATTTTGTAGATCCAAATATGGATGCAAGGAAAGGAGAAGACGGGGATTTAAAAATTGATTTAGAAGTATTTGAAATGCCTCCTCGCTTTATAATGCCTATTTGTGATTTTAAAATTCCAGAAAATTCCAATGCTGTGTTCAAATGTTCAGTCATAGGCATCCCTACTCCTGAAGTTAAATGGTATAAAGAATATATGTGTATTGAGCCAGATAATGTTAAATATGTGATTAGCGAGGAGAAGGGAAGTCACAGCCTTAAAATCCAAAATGTCTGTCTTTCCGATAGTGCAACATACAGGTGCAGAGCCGTGAACCGTGTAGGAGAGGCTATCTGTCGGGGATTCCTCACCATGGGAGATTCCGAAATATTTGCTATGACAACAAACAGGAGCAAAGTGACCTTAAGCAGTTTAAAGGAAGAATTAGTCTTAAAGAGCAATTATGCAGGCAGCTTTTTTGAGTTTCAGGTGATGGAAGGGCCTCCCAGGTTTCTCAAAGGTATTTCCGACTGTTACGCACCATTAGGCACAGCGGCATATTTCCAGTGTTTAGTCCGTGGCTCTCCAAGACCCACGGTTTACTGGTACAAAGATGGGAGATTAGTCCAAGGAACAAGGTTCAGTGCTGAGGAAAGTGGCATAGGGTTTCACAACCTATTTATAACAAGTTTAGTACAAAGCGATGAAGGTGAGTACAGGTGTGTAGCTACAAACAAATCAGGAGTGGCTGAGTCCTGTGCGGCACTCACCTTAACTTAAGTGGGATGTTTTAGTGCCTCAGTAATTATCAGAATTGATTTGAGTGCTTTCACATTTTCCAAATTATATGGATGTCATAAACTTCCAAATATGTCTGCTCTATTTGAATGCATTACCTTGAAGGCCCCTGGGGAAGTATTTTCTCTATGTAGAAATCTCATCTTTGTAATACTTGTAAATATTTTGTTATCTCAACTGTGGAATCAGCACTTGTGTCAATTATGCTGTGTATCACCAAGCACCATTAAACACCTCCTTGGCTACCTAATTGTTTCTACGCCTACTTTACCCTCATTCCTCTTCCACAGAGTGTTTCATCAGAATGCATTCTCTTTTAGCAGATGAACTATATATGCAAAAGCAGAGTGTAAAATTGACGACCATGTCAGATGACCATGCAGACAGATTGGTAAGGACAAATCTCTCTGCTACCATATAAGTCATTTTAGAATTGCAATCCATTTGTATCCAAACCCACTTTGTATTTACTCCAACTCAGAATAGGCAAAACAAACAACCAAACCCAGCTTCTCCCAATTGGTAACTAACTCTGGAATCTGTTTTACATTTCAATCTTAATATATATTTTTAAAAATTTTGCAGCATTTTATTTTCTGCATTAGGATAAGTTCCCAGGCAAAAATATTCAAGTACTTGAAATGAAATTGAATTTATTGGTGATACTGGGAAATAATTTGCAATTTGTAAGATATATGTAAATAAAACAGATGTCACTTGGTGTGCAAATTTAGGAACAGTGAAGGCTCATAAGTTAGAAATTATATCACACAAGTACTTTTGAATACTAGTACATGAAAAAATATATCATGCCAGTCTCTCTTAATCAAACTTGAATATAAGTAACAGAATGCTACGTAATTTCTAAAGTTTTATATAATGAGTTTTAGACAGCATAAATCTTCACAATCAAAGATTTTGCTGATAAGTTATAAAAATGAAAGTGGATCTTTATTTATACCACACTGTAGTACTTTTGTTATTATTTTTTTAATTTCAGAATATTACAGGGGTACACACGTTTTGGTTACATAATTTGGTTTTGTACAGTTTGAGTCAGAGTTATAAATGTGCCCTTCACCCAGTTAGTGTGCATTGTACCCCTCAGGTATGAATTTACCCATCCTCTTCTCCCTCCCACTCTTTTAGAATATTTTCATTATTAATATCCCTCTTCTCAAGTGCTTTAATTCTTAATGTGTTTTAATTCTCACTAGTTTTGAAGGGACCTATTGTGCTCTTTTTGTGGACAGAGGTCATTTAAACATTTGCAGAATAATCAAATAAAGATCTTTCCACTTTCGAAGGTACCTTATTTTCTCAATTTTTGAGATGACAGCAAGTGTAAAACGCAGCATTGATTTAACATAGGCCTGGGGGGAGGAAGAGAAACTACCACATTGCATTTACACATAGATTTTAAACTACATTTTGATTTCAGAATATTTAAAATTAGAAAAAAGAAAGTGGAATATTTTTAGAATTGAGACAATATGGTAAATTTGTATTTCAGATTATATGAAAATAACAAGATAAAATCTTTCTTGTCAATTTCCCTGAATTTTATCTTTAAAACTAATAGAAATTAATAAGCATTCAAATTTAATTAAGATATTTATATTTCCAAAGTGACTCTTTAATTTTATTTCCCCAAATTAAAATTGTAGTAAAGTCACAAACTCTTTAATATTTTACCAGTGTGCCATTGTTGACCTAAATCTTCTCATATAAGATTTAACAAATATGAAGAAATTCAGTTTTCTTATCTGAAAATGAGGAGTTAGAACAGAAGACCTCAGAAGTGATCATTCAACAATACAACTCTGTGTTATCCTAATAGTAAATAATTTTAATATAATTTAGAATAATTTTTAGTTTTGCAACAGATGAGAGAAATAACAGCATATAGTAATGAAATTAGGACTCTTACTTTCCTCCATCTCTTAAATTGCTTACTGTTACCTACTGTCTATATTTGTCACCTGCATCAAGCAATATTTAAGTACCATGATCATATTAAATATATTAATTTAAATTTAATTTTAAACATAAAATAATCATTTAATCTAAATTTAACTTTCAAAAGAATTCATATATCCAATTATGTTTACTATGTTTCTTTTATATATCAATTTTTTATTCCCACCATGGGAATTCCCCGACGGCCATCCAAATTAAAGCAGCAATAGAGAGAATATGCAGATAATAGGCAGAGCAGTCAGGCTTCCCCTGCCTTTCTCTCCAAAAAATTTTGATTTATTTGCTTTGAGTCACCATAACCCATCAAGATAGATACACTATTGTGGAACAATCATGTGGAACTAGTGAGCACATGATAATTATAATGTAGTATATCACATCATAAATCCCTGAAATAAAACTAATTCTGTAGTTTAGCAACTTAAAGATTTATTCTAATCTTAGCCATATAATGGATCCTAAAATTAATTAGAAATTCAGATCATAAAAAACATGACAAGCACACTTTACTCAACCATTATACAGCATAGTCACGGTTAAAACCCTGTTTCTTAACCAAAAAAAGAAAGAAAAGAAAAGAATGTTTCAATCCCTTACTGGATTTCAGGAAGGGCTGAAAAATATATTTTTATCCATATAAGAACGAAGACTTTATTTGATTTTGCTCATTAGAATTATGTTACTCTCCAATGCATTGAACTTGAGGATATGCAGAATAACAAAGACCAAATAAGGAAAACGAAGTCTTATCTACACTTGGCTTGCTTATCAATTGTCAAAAATAATTAAATGGACTTTTTTATTTTCTGACTCAGTGGCACATAACTTAAAACCTTGAAATGTTAATTTCCCTGATGCTGGATAAAGAATTTATTGTATTACACATAGCTGAGTTGAGACAATTAATACCTGCTACTACTACATGTACTTTTAACTACACCTTTCATGTTTCAGCACATTTGAATTTCATTTACTGTTTTTTATGGTTAATCTACCATGTTTTTAACTAAGGGAAAACATTTGAAACTATTTCAATATATAGCAGGTAGAGTCATTTTAGCTACATTCACATTCATTTCCTTTATGAATATTTTGGGAGTTCAAGTGAAGAGAAAGCTGACATGAGTTCTATATTACAGACAAAATGTAAAGTTAAGTGGTCACCATTATGTATGTAAAATTAATCAATGGTTTTATGGTTTACTTGAAATAATAAATAAGTAAGTATGTATTCTACATGGATAGATAAGTTTCTTCAGTATGTTTATAGTCAACAGACACTTGAGTCCTGTCTTCTAATGCTTATACACTAGAACAGAAAGGAATTAAGGCATATGACTATTCCATGTGATGCAAGTGAACTAGGAAAATAATAAAACTGCTTTTTGGTAAGGCAATAAAACTATTAGTAACAGGCTGTTCTATATACCTAACAAATTTAATGAACAATATCAATTTCCTTATTATGAAATTATGCGTCTTTCATCTTTCATCATAAACATCTTTACTGTTTAAAGAATATCTGTTATTCACTGCTTTGTTTACTGCTCAATAATGCTGTATAGTTTTTCTTACACAATAAAATACAATCAAATTTTTACTGTTAGAGTTGTTTTCTCTTATTTTTGATTTTTCTATTTTCTTGACTAATGCTTTATTATAAAAGCTCTGTTGAAGTAATATAGCAATTTAAACAGGCAAAAGAAGTATTGAACTTCTAGTAAATGAAAACAGTGGTTCTCTTACAAATCCAAATTAAATATAGGAAGCCCCTTATTTGTAATAATGGCTTCAGTTTAGAGGAGGTAACTAGAACATAGATGTTTTATTTTGGAAATAATCAGTCTTTAATTTAATGATTAAACAAGATTGTTCTGAAACTCAAGAAGATCCTAAATATAAATAACAATTCTGGATCTTTTTAGAAGTCAATTAAATAATCTTGGATTCATCCATTATTACTATTTAGTTAAGCAGGTTTTCTAACTTTAGAATTAGGATTAGATCACAAGGAAAACTAATAAGACCATCTTTAAAATTTATAAACTATAACACAAATGAAATGGATCAAAATTGCATTTGTATAGTATCTATAAGTTTGTATAATTTTATACATTAAGCTAAGAAAAATTTAGAAATGTGCTTTTTGATGAATTAATCTCAGGATAGCCTAATGATTCCAGGAAAAAAGCAGAAGAAGGCTGTTAATTGGTACCTAATTTTTTGATTTCTATTTCTTGTTAAATAAAATTTTATAGTAAAATAATAAT
This sequence comes from Cheirogaleus medius, assembly GCA_008086735.1. Lineage (NCBI taxonomy): Eukaryota > Metazoa > Chordata > Mammalia > Primates > Cheirogaleidae > Cheirogaleus > Cheirogaleus medius. The sequence continues at coordinate 24,135,587 of VBSM01001562.1, read as the reverse complement.
CCTTTTTCCCCATGCAGAGTTTTCTAGTTCTCTTCTGTCTGCTGAGGATGAAGGACTTCAAAGCTATAGCTATGACCTTCAGTTATCTAATATAAAAGAAACACTTGAACTTTTATCTGAACCTCCAGTTCATTCCACTAAATTGGATTCCACAAAGGAAGGCAGTGTCCCAATTTTCATCAAAGAAGTGTCAAATGCTGAAACAAACATGGGCGATGTGGCTACACTGTCTGTTACCGTCTTTGGCATCCCCAAGCCCAAAATTCAGTGGTTCTTTAATGGAGTAATGTTAAACCCTTCTGCTGACTACAAATTTGTTTTTGATGGTGACGATCATAGCTTGATCATTCTGTTCACGAAACTTGAGGATGAGGGAGAGTATACATGCATAGCCAGTAATGAATATGGAAAGGCAATATGTAGTGCCTATCTAAAAATAAATTCCAAAGGAGAGGGACACAAAGAGACAGACATAGAGTCAGCAGTGGAGAATTCTCTGGAAAAGCATGAAGGGCCTTGTCCTCCTTACTTTCTTAAGGAGTTAAAACAAATTCACTGTGCTCCAGGGCTCCCTGCCATCTTTGAGTACACAGTGGTTGGAGAACCTGCCCCCACTATTTCGTGGTTCAAAGAAAACAAGCAGCTTTGCACCAATGTTTATTATACTATTATTAATAATCCTGATGGTTCTGGGACATTCCTCGTCAATGACCCTCAGAGGGAAGATAGTGGCCTCTATGTTTGTAAAGCAGAGAATGTGTGGGGTGAGGCCACCTGTGCTGCAGAGCTGCTTGTGCTTCCGGAAGACACGGACGTAACTGACGCCCCTCGCAAAGCAAAGTCCACACCACAGGCTGCTGAAGATTTTCCACAGACGTCATTCAAGGGTTCTGCTGTTGAGGCATTTGACTCAGAGCAAGAAATTGCAGCTTTTGTAAAAGACACCATTCTGAAAGCATCTTTAATTGCAGAAGAAAAGCAGCAGCTTTCTTATGAACATATGGTTCAAACCAATGAATCGAGCAGTCAGGTTACTTTAACCGCTCAGCAACTGCAATCCACAGTCATTGTGGAGCAGGACATGCCCACTCCTGAAAGTGCCAGGGAACTTCTTTCCATCAATGACACTATTCACGTCCAGCCTATCAAGGAACCATCTCCCAGTCTACAGCTGCAGATCATCCAGTCCCAGAAAACTCTCTCCAAAGAAGATACTCTAATGCTTCAAGAGCCTGTGTCACAGGCGGTTCTATCAGATACTGAAAAAATCTTCCCAAGTGCTATGTCCATAGAACAAGCTAGTTCATTAATAACTGAGCCTCTGAAAACGTTAGTAGCTGAACCTGAAGGGAGTTATCCACAGTCTTCAACAGAACTTCCAGCACATTCTTATCCGACCTTTGTGTCTGAGGAAGTACTTTTACCAAAAGAAAAGACGGTATCTGGAGCCAACAAGGAGCAAAAAGTGACTCTTCAAAAGCAAGAGGCACAAAGTGCCCTCATCCTGACTCAGAGCTTAGCTGAGGGACACGTGGAAAGTTTCAAGGGTGCTGACATCGTGAACTCTCAGGTAAACCATGAGCCCCAGGTCCCTTCAGAACACACTTGCACAGAAGAAGGTGCAATCTTAATGGAAAGTACGGATCAACTGTGTAGTGCAGGGCAGGATTTCGCAGTCAGGATTGAGGAAGGCAAGTCCTTAAGGTTTCCACTAGCACTTGAGGAAAAGCAGGTACTGCTCAAAGAAGAACATTCTGACAACTTGGCAATGCCCCCGAACCAAACCACTGAGTCTAAAAGAGAGCCCACAGCAATACAGAGCGTGCAGGAGGTACAGGGAAGTGACATTCTTTCTAAGGAAAGTTTGCTTTCTGGTATTCCAGAAGAGCAGCGATTAAATCTGAAGACTCAGATCCGCAGGGCTCTGCAAGCGGCAGTGGCCAGTGAGCAACCAGCTCTCTTCTCTGAGTGGTTAAAAAACATTGAAAAGGTAGAGGTCAAGGCCATAACCCTCACCCAAGAGCCCAAGCACATCAGGTGCACTTACCTTATCACCTCAGTGAAGTCTCTAACAGAAGAACTAACCATCACTATTGAAGGCATTGATCCTCAAATGGCTAACCTGAAAACTGAACTTAAGGATGCATTGTGCTCTATTATATGCGAGGAAATAAACATCTTAACAGCTGAGGGGACTAAAATTCAGCAAGGAGCCAAAACAGATTTGCAGGAAGCGATGGATCTTTTTCCAGACTCGCAGAAGATTGAATCAATTCCTGAACCAGACATCGAATCTAAATATCTTGTCTCAACAGAGGAGGTCACTTATTTTACTGTGGAAAGTCAGATTAAAGATGCAGATACCACAACCGTCACTGATGGGATTGTTTCAGCTGCCATCGCTGATGAAAAACAGGATGAGATTCGGAAACCATCAGAGGATGAAGCGAAGCCCTCTGAGAGTGGTACTGAGGAGGTTGGTACGGTAAAGATACAGGAAGCCGAGGGTAGCTTAATCAAAGAGGATGGCCCCGTTATACATACACCCTTAACGGACACCACTTCTGAGGAAGGTGACATCGTACACCTCACATCATCCATATCCAATGCTAAAGAGGTGAATTGGTATTTTGAGAGTAAACTGGTGGCTTCAGATGAAAAGTTCAAGTGTTTACAAGACCAGAATACATATACACTAGTAATCGACAAAGTAAATACTGAAGACCATCAAGGACAGTATGTCTGTGAGGCCTTGAATGACAACGGAAAAGCAGCAACTTCAGCAAAACTCACTGTAGTAAAAAGAGGTTGGATTTTAAGGATTAAATGAATCGAACTCTAACATTCACTGGAGTGTAATGATTTAGGTTTCATCACTAAATTTTCATTTCTCTGCCACTTCCAGAATGCAAGTTATTTAGAGTAAGAAAGAAATCACAGACATAATCATGGTTATGAACTCAGCTTTTCCCTTACTGCCTTGCTGGGTAGTATGTTATCCTATCTATGATACTACCTATTTTTAAAATAAAACATATTATTATGTTTCATAATACCAATAAATATGTTTTTTAGTTTTTTTATATGAAGATACTTTAATAATATGTAATAAAAAGCTATCAGTGAACAAGTAGTCCTTCTGACATCACTAGTCTCATCCCTAAATTCAAAATAACCATGATTAGTTGTTTATTTGTGTTTCTTGTTTCTATTTCTTTTTTGCTGTTGTTTCACTTCATCACAGTATATCATGTTTTTTTCACCTTATTTTTAGTGTTCCTAGGCAGCATGGTATATTTAAAGAATATTTCATGTAATGCATGTAATCCAATAGCATCACACTTTAATCATTTTTCTTCACAATTCACTGAAAGTAATGACTGAATATGTTAAAAAATGTTTATTTTACTTTTTTACCTTTAATGATCTTTCTCACTTTCCAGTCACTTATCTTAACCTACTATGATCCGTCTCACCAATTTCAACTGTTTTACTTTATTAACAGTAACAAAATCTAGAAGAAAAGGAAAAATGCGGTATGCCTGATAAGGAGGCATGCTAATGGACTCTTCTTCCTTTTGCAGCTGCCCCAGTGATCAAGAGGAGAATTGAGCCTCTAGAAGTAGCACTGGGCCACCTAGCCAAATTCACCTGTGAGATCCAAACTGCCCCCAATGTCCGGTTCCAGTGGTTTAAAGCTGGCCGAGAAATTTATGAGAGTGACAAGTGTTCTATTCGATCTTCGAAGTATGTCTCCAGCCTGGAAATCCTGAGAACCCAGGTTGTTGACTGCGGCGAGTACACCTGCAAAGCTTCCAATGAGTATGGCAGTGTCAGCTGTACAGCCACACTAACTGTGACAGGTAAATGCTGTACATTGGCACTGATGTTGTCTCCTCATTTCATATTGTTGCCTATTTTGCTTCTTGTACAGGTAGAGGGAGAGCTTGTCCTACCAACTGGAGAGACCAATAACCAAGATGGTAACATAGCAGCTAGATGCTGCAGAGCCTATGTGGAACAAGAAATCATTGTTTATGGTCATATTTCTAATAGCAGCCAAAGAAAAAAATAATTTATTACTTGAGAACAATGTCAAGTAATCAAATGAGCCTGGCTTGGCCCGAAATATAAAAAATTTCAGGACAGTGTGATGCTACCAAAATATAAATGGTGTCTCAAAATAGTTAATAATTTGGAATCAAGTAACCAATTAAGAACAGAATTACAAACTGAAAAAAGTCAACACATAAAACTAAAATTAAACAAACCCTAATGTAAGACAGGAAGTTAGTACAGGACTGCAAATTAAGATTCTCACCCTAGGCTTTATTACTAACTGAAAAATCAGAGCAACTACACAAATATTCTGTTCTCAATTTCCTAACTGATACACAGGGTGCCTTTCAAATAGTTAACACTCATTGAATACTTGAATTCCTTCATTAGCAAAAAAATTAGTAGCTGTTTGTTTCTTTCTCTCTTTGTTTTCTTACTTTCTTCCTCCCAAGAGGAAGTGTCAGTATGAACTATGGTTTGCGGATATGGTAGCAATGCAGCTAGCCAGTCACTGACTGCTAGGGGAGGCTGTCTGTTGGGTGTCTGTCTCAATGAGAGCATGGGGGGAAGGGCAAAAGCAGCACGTCTCTTTGACATGAAAAAAATGGGGCTCCCTGTGGCTTCCTCTTCTCTATAGTCATTTCACACAATCCTAAGAAACAGGTCAGTGATGATTCAACCAGTGCTTTCACTCTGTGGTCAAAATGTCTCCATGCAACCAAGTACATGGCATTATTCTTAATGACACTTGTGGAAGTTTCTTTATTCAAATTAGGCCAATTCAGGAATGGGACTGATATCTGAGCTTCAAATAATAAGAGGAAAGGACAAGGAGCGTGACTTTTTTAAAAACCTCAAAGACAGCTTCCTAAAGTCTTGCTTCAAAATGCAGGATGAAAGGGAGAAATCACTGCTATTAAATGTTTTCACAAATTTCAAATGGCCTGGGGGATGCATTCAAAGTTAAGCCACTTAAGAATTTCCAGGCAGTTGACATGATGATTAGAAAGACTTTATAAAACTGTTTCAATCTTTGTATCACTTAATAGCCCTACTCTTTGAGAAGAGTCAAATGCATTGTCGTTATCTTCCTTACATAGACTTCTAATTTGCAGAATTAAAGTATTAGCTGAATTGCTTATCAAATAATTCAAACAATCAACTACTAAAATGGACAAATCTTTAGCAATGTTACTTAATAAAAGAACATTTGTCTTTCCTTTGATAGAGACAATTAAAGTGATGTCTCGCTCCTCTATAAAGGACACTGTCATCCCTTTCCCTGGGCAAATCTTTTGTTCTTCTTAATGCATTACCCTATTTTAAATTATGGTCTCATGTCTATCTAAAGATGTAATTCATCTTTTCTCTGTCTTGGAATATATAATTACAGCAAGAGCTTTGGTGGGGACTAAACGTAATGCTGGAAAATTTCTTTTGCAGAGGCATATCCACCAATCTTTCTCACCAGACCTAAGTCCCTCACCACTTTTGTGGGTAAGGCTGCCAAGTTCCTCTGCACAGTGTCAGGGACTCCTGTGATCGAAACCATCTGGCAGAAAGATGGTACCGCCCTGTCACCTTCGCCTAACCGCAAGATTTCACATGCAGAAAACAAACACAGTATAGAACTCTCGAATCTTACCATTCAAGATAGAGGAATTTACTCTTGTAAGGCTTCTAACAAGTTTGGAGCAGACATCTGCCAAGCTGAGTTGACCATCATCGACAAACCATACTTCATTAAAGACTTAGAGCCCGTGCAGTCAGCTATCAATAAGAAGATCCACCTTGAGTGCCAAGTAGATGAAGACAGAAAAGTCACAGTTACATGGAACAAAGATGGGCAAAAACTGCCCCCTGGGAAAGATTATAAGATCTATTTTGAAGATAAAATAGCGACACTTGAGATTCCTCTGGCCAAAGTAAAAGATTCAGGGACCTATGTCTGTACAGCTTCAAATGAGGCTGGAAGCAGCTCCTCTTCGGCCACAGTCACCGTCAGAGGTAAGAAACATGGGAATGTATTTTCACTTCCTTCTCTGAAAGGAAGCCTCAGTAGAAAAAGTGTTGACAAACAATACAGTCAATGTACTTTGTTATTAAAATAATTGCATTCGGCAAATGTTTTGGCTTGGGAAAGTCCTGGCATTGTTGGATTTTATATTTTTTTAATCTTCTTCAGAATTCACTTACTTTTGTTCTTTCAGTATTATGCCTGCTATTAACAAAGCTTGCTTAAAATTTCTTCTAAGAACTTCAAGTGTCTAGGCAATTCTTAACTATCTTCTTTCATACAATTGATCTTTGTGTAGGTATAGTTTGTTTGTTGTTGTTGTTGTTTAAAAAAATCAAGAGCCTGGGGGAAAGTCTCAGAATGATGGAAAGCTATTGAATGTACCCACAGCTTTTTCAGAAATGTTGTGAAGATATTTTATGCGTGTTGAGTCTTTTTGTTATACGTCTTCTTTTGTGGAGTTTATGTTTCAGATATCTTTTCCTTTTTCTCTAAACTTCGTGTAGAGCCACCATCCTTTGTGAAGAAGGTGGATCCCTCTTATCTAATGCTCCCAGGGGAATCAGCACGCCTCCACTGCAAGCTGAAAGGCTCACCTGTGATCCAGGTGACTTGGTTTAAAAATAACAAAGAACTTAGTGAGAGTAACACAGTCCGAATGTCTTTTGTCAATTCCGAGGCGATACTAGACATTACAGATGTGAAAGTTGAAGACAGCGGGACTTACTCGTGTGAAGCAGTGAACGACGTTGGCAGCGATAGCTGCAGTACTGAAATAGTTATCAAAGGTTTGTTTACTGAGTTACCGTCCATTATTTTTCTGAAAAAAGATTTCCTTTTTAATTGTTTGTGACCCATTACTTACACAATACTTTCGTGCTTTTGTAGAACCTCCTTCTTTCATCAAAACTCTTGAGCCTGCAGACATAGTAAGAGGAACAAATGCTCTGCTTCAGTGTGAAATCGCAGGCACTGGACCGTTTGAAATTAGCTGGTTCAAAGATAAGAAGCAAATTCGAAGTAGTAAAAAGTACAGGTTGTTTTCTCAGAAGTCTCTTGTGTCCCTGGAGATCTTTTCTTTTAATAGTGCAGATGTTGGTGAATATGAGTGTGTGGTTGCTAACGAAGTCGGCAAGTGTGGCTGCGTCGCAACTCAGTTGTTAAAAGGTTAGTGCTTGAAAAACATGTGCCTTTAATAAATTGTCAAAATAGCTTTCTTAACCCGTGGAAGGAAAACTGGTACTTTCTCCTGTTATCCTATCCTCTAAAATGGTTTTGTCTTGGTTTGACCTGGGACCTGGGGAACAAAGACAGTAACATTCACCTAGTCTTTATCTTGAGAACAGAGTAAATATTTTTATCTAATAACAAAAGGGAATTACATAAGCCATTTTGTCAGCTGATAAACATGTATCTTCTATGCTTCTGTCTCTTGGATGGAGTTGTAATTATTCTTAAATTTTACTTCTTCTTCCAATTAACTGACACTATGAAATAGCAATATTAGACAAGATAAATGCAATCTTGATAACATTCTTAAATATAGATGGTGCCGAAAGTGTTTGGGAACTTATAAGTTTTGTATGCTCTCTTTCTTTAACTAGAACCACCAACCTTTGTAAAGAAAGTAGATGATTTTACTGCACTAGCAGGACAAACTGTTACCTTACAAGCTGCTGTGAGAGGGTCAGAACCCATTTCTGTCACATGGCTAAAAGGACAAGAGGTCATTAAAGAAGATGGAAAAATCAAAATGAGTTTCTCCAGTGGTGTTGCAGTCTTGATAATCCCCGATGTTCAGATTAGTTTTGGTGGCAAATACACGTGCCTGGCTGAAAATGAAGCCGGAAGCCAAACCTCTGTCGGGGAATTAATAGTTAAAGGTTCGTGTAGGAACACTTTCACCTTGAATTGCCATTTCCTTTTAAAGTGAAACCCTAATACCCACTTAGGAATCCTAACTCTTTAATACCATTGAATACCATTGTAGAACCTGCCAAAATCATTGATCGAGCAGAACTGATCCAGGTGACAGCAGGAGATCCGGCCACCCTGGAGTACACAGTCACAGGCACCCCAGAACTGAAGCCCAAATGGTACAAAGACGGGAGACCCTTGGTTGCCAGTAAGAAGTACCGAATAAGTTTTAAAAACAATGTTGCCCAACTCAAATTTTATTCGGCTGAACTGCACGACAGTGGCCAGTACACGTTTGAGATTTCCAATGAAGTGGGCAGCAGCTCCTGCGAGACAACGTTCACCGTGTTAGGTTAGTATTTTAGAAAACGACACTGCATATTCATTTGAAACCCAACAAATGGCCAAAAATGAACCACTGAGCACTTTTCTGTATTGATCTTGTTTCCCTTCTTGTACCACGAACAGATCGAGACATTGCTCCGTTTTTTACCAAACCCTTACGCAACGTGGATAGCGTTGTCAGCGGTACCTGCAGACTGGACTGCAAAATCGCTGGCTCCCTCCCCATGAGGGTGTCCTGGTTTAAGAATGGCAAAGAAATAGCATCTTCTGACAAATACAGAATCGCCTTTGTGGAAGGCACAGCCTCTCTGGAGATCAGCAGAGTAGACATGAATGATGCAGGGAATTTCACTTGTCGAGCCACAAATTCTGTGGGAAGCAAAGACAGCAGCGGAGCCCTGATTGTGCAAGGTTGGCGGGAGACTTTGCATTTCATTCTTGCTATAGATGATGCTCGAATTAAGCCTTTTTCCCTTAGAACCACATACTCTTAACTCTTGGAAATTCTTTCTCATACCCCTTCTTCAGAACCACCCAGTTTCCTAACTAAACCCGGATCAAAGGATGTTCTCCCCGGCTCAGCAGTCTGCCTGAAGAGCACCTTCCAAGGGTCTACTCCCCTCACTGTCAGATGGTTTAAGGGTGACAAAGAGCTGGTTTCTGGAGGAAACTGCTATATTACCAAAGAAGCTTTGGAGAGTTCCCTGGAACTCTATACAGTGAAAACCTCCGATTCAGGCACATACACGTGTAAAGTCAGCAACGTCGCCGGAGGCGTGGAGTGCAGTTTAAACTTGTTTGTAAAAGGTTTGCATTGTTTTCTTGACATCTTTGTGCTACCCTTGTTATACATTCTTTCCTCTTTCTCATGTGTCTTAATAACTTCCCTCCTCCCACAGAACCTGCCACATTTGTTGAAAAGTTAGAGCCATCACAGTTGTTAAAGAAGGGAGATGCCACCCAGCTAGTCTGCAAAGTAACTGGCACCCCTCCAATTAAAATAACCTGGTTTGCGAACGATAGAGAAATTAAGGAGAGCAGCAAACACAAAATGTCTTTTGTGGAGTCCACTGCGGTGCTAAGACTTACAGACGTTGCCATCGAAGACAGTGGTGAATATATGTGTGAGGCTCAAAATGAGGCCGGCAGTGACCACTGCAGTGGCATTATAATAGTCAAAGGTTTGTGTTCACTTTGCCTCTTGTATTACCGAAGTTATGGCCCATAGGACAGACCCCCTCCCCTGTTAACACAAATCATTCCTGTTTTACTATAGAGCCACCTTACTTTACCAAGGAATTTAAGCCAATCGAAGTGTTGAAGGAGTATGATGTCATGCTACTGGCCGAGGTGGCAGGCACGCCTCCCTTTGAGATCACTTGGTTCAAAGACAACACTACCCTGCGAAGTGGTAGGAAGTATAAGACCTTCATTCAGGACCACCTGGTCAGCCTGCAGGTCCTCAAGTTTGTAGCTGCAGATGCTGGTGAATACCAGTGCCGGGTGACCAATGACGTGGGCAGTAGCATCTGCACTGCCAGGGTGACTTTAAGAGGTTAGTGTCAGTTCCCGTGATGGACTGGCTCTTTTGCAGAGTCGGTCCTTTTTTTTTAAAAAAAAAAAAAAGCCAGTTTTGCTAAGGAGCTGGTATTGATTGAGAATTCATTCTTCTGTTAGAACCCCCATCCTTTGTAAAGAAGATCGAGAGCACCAGCTCCCTCCGGGGAGGCACAGCTGCCTTCCAGGCCACTCTGAAGGGCTCCTTGCCAATCACGGTGACTTGGCTAAAAGACAACGATGAAATCACTGAAGATAATAACATAACAATGACCTTTGAGAACAACGTGGCCAGTCTGTACCTCAGTGGCATTGAAGTCAAGCATGACGGGAAATATGTCTGTCAGGCCAAAAATGACGCAGGGATACAAAGATGCTCTGCGGTACTCTCAGTGAAAGGTTGGTTCAGAAAGTTTGCCTTGGGTTTGAGGAAGAAATGCAGATGTAAACCTTTCAGCAGAGCAATTCACGACCCACATCTACCCTTTGTTTTCTGCAGAACCTGCAACAATCATCGAGGAGGCTGTGTCCATAGATGTCACCCAGGGAGACCCAGCCACTTTGCAGGTTAAATTTTCAGGGACTAAGGAGATTACAGCCAAATGGTTTAAAGATGGCCAGGAACTGACCCTGGGCCCAAAATATAAAATCAGCGTCACTGATACAGTCTCCATACTGAAGATTATTTCTACAGAAAAGAAAGACAGTGGAGAATATACTTTTGAGGTCCAAAATGATGTGGGGAGAAGCAGCTGCAAGGCTAGCATTAACGTATTAGGTTGGTATTTGCTTTCCTATTAAAAAGGAACTAAACATTTTTCATGTTCCTTCCACTCTTACAGTTTAAGAGAAAATATAAATTGGTAAATTAACCTAATATTTTTTTGCCTTTTTATTGGATAGATCTTATCATACCTCCCTCATTCACCAAAAAGCTGAAGAAAATGGACAGCATTAAAGGGTCTTTCATTGACTTAGAATGTATAGTGGCTGGGTCACATCCCATAAGCATCCAGTGGTTCAAAGATGACCAAGAAATATCAGCTAGTGAAAAACACAAATTCTCTTTTCATGACAATACTGCCTTCTTGGAAATCAGTCATCTGGAAGGTACAGACAGCGGAACATACACTTGTTTTGCCACCAATAAGGCAGGGCACAACCAGTGCAGTGGTCATCTGACAGTCAAAGGTTGGCGATTTTTATCTCTACCTATCAAAAACGTATTGCTCTTTCATTTCTTAATTCTTACCTTGATGGCTCAGTTCTAAAATAAACCTTCCTCTCTTCTTTTGCTGTTTTTCTCTTTCACCCTAGAACCCCCTTACTTTGTGGATAAGCCACAGTCACAAGATGTCAATCCCAATACGAGGGTTCAGTTAAAGGCTCTTGTGGGTGGCACTGCACCTATGACAATAAAGTGGTTTAAAGATAACAAAGAGTTGCATTCAGGGGCAGCTCGCTCGGTTTGGAAAGATGATACCTCCACCATTCTAGAGCTCTTTTCAGCCAAAGCTACTGACTCTGGGACCTACATTTGCCAACTAAGCAATGACGTGGGCACAGCAACCAGTAAAGCTACTCTCTTTGTAAAAGGTCTGGTCTCTACATCTCCTCGCTTTCTTACTTGCCTAGATTTTCTTGGGGGAGGGAAGAGGCTTAAGAAAGCAATTTTGCTTATTGGTCTTTGTTTTTTTAAAAAAATATATTGAACATCACACCTTTTTTTCTCATGTTTAGAACCTCCTCAATTCATTAAGAAGCCCAGCCCAGTGCTGGTGCTGAGGAACGGACAGTCAACAACATTTGAATGCCAAATAACAGGCACTCCTGAAATCAGAGTGTCTTGGTATCTGGATGGGAATGAGGTAACAGCCATTAAGAAACATGGCATTTCCTTTGTTGATGGTTTAGCCACTTTCCAAATTTCCGGTGCCAGGATAGAAAACAGTGGGACTTATGTCTGTGAAGCCCGAAATGATGCAGGCACGGCAAGCTGCAGCATTGAACTAAAAGTAAAAGGTTCGTTGTTGGAATCTATTTTCCATTTTGGCTGCGCTGTTGGATAGGTCTGGAGTCTTCCCTTGAGTAAGCTGCTCTCTTTCTTTTGAATCTTTAGAACCTCCCACCTTTATCAGGGAGCTGAAGCCTGTGGAGGTAGTGAAAGATAGTGACGTGGAGCTGGAGTGTGAAGTGACAGGGACACCTCCTTTTGAAGTCACTTGGCTGAAGAATAACAAGGAAATTCGAAGCAGCAAAAAATATACCCTGACTGACAGAGTGTCAGTGTTTAACCTCCATATATCCAAGTGTGACCCGTCGGACACCGGGGAATACCAGTGCATTATATCCAATGAAGGAGGTAGCTGCTCTTGCAGTACTCGAGTGGCTCTGAAAGGTCAGCAGGCTACCAGACAAACATTCTACCATGCTCTTTCATTTTGTGATTATAAGTAGGAGTTAAAATATATCTCGTCTTTTCACACTATCTCATTTAATCACAGAACCACCATCGTTCATTAAGAAGATAGAAAATACCACGACTGTTTTGAAAAGTTCTGCCACCTTTCAGAGTACCGTGGCAGGCTCTCCCCCCATTTCTATAACCTGGCTAAAGGATGATCAGATTCTTGATGAAGACGATAATATTCATATCTCATTTGTGAACAATGTGGCCACACTTCAGATCAGAAGTGTGGACAATGGACACAGTGGGAGATACACGTGCCAAGCCAAGAACGAGTCAGGAGTTGAGAGGTGTTACGCTTTCCTCTTAGTCCAAGGTTTGTAAGCTGTTCTCTTTCAAAGTCTGTCTGTGGAGACACTTTCATGAGCGCACCTTATATCTAGTGGAATTATCAACATAACTCATCCACATTCTTATTCCTGCTACAGAACCGGCTCAAATCATAGAAAAGGCTAAATCAGTTGATGTTACTGAGAAAGACCCAGTGACCTTGGAGTGTGTTGTGGGTGGAACCCCAGAACTCAAAGTGAAATGGCTTAAAGATGGGAAACAAATTGTACCCAGCAGATATTTTTCTATGAGTTTTGAAAATAATGTGGCCAGTTTTAGGATTCAGTCAGTAATGAAGCAAGACAGTGGTCAGTATACCTTCAAGGTGGAAAATGACTTTGGAAGCAGTAGCTGTGATGCCTACCTGAGAGTGCTAGGTTTGTATCTTTGCCCCAGTCAACTTCCCTAATTTATATTATGGCCTTTGTAAGCACATAACCACAGATTAATGGGTGTGTTTTGCTGTTTGCGTTGGACAGATGAAAATATTCCTCCATCATTCATCAAAAAATTAACCAAAATGGATAAAGTTCTGGGCTCTTCTATTCATATGGAGTGCAAGGTTTCTGGCTCATTGCCTATTAGTGCTCAGTGGTTTAAGGATGGAAAAGAAATATCTACAAGTGCAAAATACAGACTTGTATGTCACGAGAACACAGTGTCATTGGAAGTTAATAACCTGGAATTAGAAGATACTGCAAATTACACATGCAAAGTGTCAAATGTAGCGGGAGATGACGCATGCAGTGGCATCTTAACTGTGAAAGGTCAGAATTTCTTTACCTCTTCTTGATTCTTCTTTTTGAATGCTTTAAAAATGTATCACTCTTACCCTGGCATCCTTTAGAGCTAAAATGTCAATGATTCTGTTTCTTTAGACACATGTTCACTGAGTTCAAGAAATATTCAGCCATTACTTCTTTTCAGGAGTGTTTTCTTAATATGTCTATTCAACTGTCAAAATAAGTCAACACAAGGAATTTAATTAAATATATCTCTCTTAAAACCTATAGAACCACCAAGCTTCCTAGTGAAACCTGAGCGACAACAAGCCATACCTGATTCTACAGTGGAATTTAAGGCCGTACTAAAAGGAACACCACCATTTAAAATAAAATGGTTTAAGGATGATGTGGAACTGGCCTCTGGACCTAAATGTTTCATTGGCTTGGAAGGGTCAACTAGCTTCTTAAATCTCTACTCAGTGGATGCTTCCAAGTCTGGACAATATACTTGCCAAGTTACCAATGATGTTGGTAGTGACTCTTGTACTACAGCGTTGCTTGTGACAGGTGTGCAAGTTTGATTGTTTTCTGTTTCTGTCTGACCCGTGGCTCTGGTTCCTTCTGTACTCTGTTACAATGTAGCTAACTAACCTAGAAAGTACCATTCTTTCTAACACAGTAGACTGTATTTGCCAGACATGGCTCCTGTTCTTCTCTTTCCTACATACTACCTAATTTAACTTCTGTTATTCATTTCTGTTCCCTTATAATCTCCTCTTTCCTCACTCTCTAGAACCACCAAAGTTTGTAAAGAAATTAGAAGCATCCAAAATTGTGAAAGCAGGTGACTCTTCACGACTTGAATGCAAGATAACCGGATCCCCAGAAATCAGAGTGGTGTGGTACAGGAATGAACATGAACTTTCAGCCAGTGATAAATACAGAATGACTTTCATCGACTCAGTGGCTGTCCTACAGATGAACAATCTTGATACTGAAGACAGTGGAGATTTCATTTGTGAGGCTCGGAATCCTGCTGGCAGCACAAGCTGCAGTACCAAGGTTATAGTAAAAGGTAGAAATCTTGTTCTTATGCTCCTCATTAACTGAAACCACCCTCCTTTCTCTTAGGTATCACAGCCCTTCAGTCTTTTATTGTCACTTTAGTTTCCATTTGAGATCGCAGAATATTTTCCCAAGCTAACATTATTTCTCTTTTTAGATATTTTTTCTTCTTAAGTTTTGTTTACATGTAGCTAGTCGTTCTGGAATATTTTTCTTGTTATTCCAATGCCATAATTCTAATCACCTCAATACACTGGCCAAACTTCAAATGTGATATTTCAAAAATTCACCAAAAAAAAAAGTGAAGTATGCATTTTTAAATTAATCTTTTGCCTTCAATCAATTTCCAAATACATTTTCATCCTCCCTATAATCTATATCATTAATGACAAGGAATATTTACTACATATATGCAAGATATAAACAATATAAGTTTTAATCTTACATTCAAAACAGTACAATTATATTTTCTTCTCTCTCTCAAGAATCAGTTCCTATCTTTTAAAAATTATATGACTATACCTTGGTACAAATAGTACTTATATTTTCTGCTGCCATTTTCTAGTATTTTCTGTCATAAAGCCCAAGTTTGTCATGTCCTAAGGCAATAATTATTGCAATAAACATTTGTTGAAATGAAAGACTTAGAACACAAATGTTGTGACAAATTCCAAGTCTCTCAGTTTTAGAGCAAATACAAAAAAAAAAAAAATTCATCCCTGAAGTCAGAATTCCACACTTAATGCAAATCATATTTATTAATATACATGTTTGTTTATAATTTTTGTATCAATCAAAGATAAATTAGTAGGGCAGAGTAGACAGAATGTTGAACTGCTTAATCATGACATCTAGGATCCATCTGGGTTCTCTACCCATATAGTTGATTATCTTACATAGGTTCATGGCCTCTCTGCGGCTGTTATTCCTGAGTAGCGACAGTGCTGGACACTACTAACCATTATAGTATCTTAAACCTTTCCTCCAATTTAAAAACAAAGAAATAAGCAAAAACCTTTCATTCCATAAAATTAAATAGCCCAATTCATGAGAAATAGCCCAATTCATGAGAACTTCTTGTCTTTTGACAGAACCACCTGTTTTTAGCAGCTACCCTCCTGTAGTAGAAACCCTTAAAAATACTGAAGTTAGTCTTGAATGTGAACTTTCGGGAACACCACCATTTGAGGTGGTGTGGTACAAAGACAAGCGGCAACTCCGAAGCAGCAAGAAATACAAGATTGCATCGAAAAACTTCCATGCGAGTATTCACATTCTCAATGTTGAAACTTCAGACATTGGTGAATACCACTGCAAAGCGCAGAATGAAGTGGGAAGTGATACTTGCATTTGTACTGTAAAATTAAAAGGTAAGCATGCTTCCTGCACGTGGCAGAAATGCCAGGAATGTGCAAAATACTAATTTTTTTTTTTGGTCTCTTCTATTATCTGGACAATCTTTTAAAAAATCTCCATCTATCTTTTCCTGTTCAGAACCACCAAGATTTGTCTCCAAACTGAACAGCCTCACCGTTGTAGCTGGGGAGCCTGCTGAGTTACAAGCATCCATAGAAGGCGCCCAGCCTATTTTTGTCCAGTGGCTTAAAGAGAAGGAAGAAGTGATTAGAGAAAGCGAAAACATCAGAATCACATTTGTGGAAAATGTTGCAACTCTGCAGTTTGCAAAAGCAGAACCAGCTAATGCTGGAAAGTATATCTGCCAAATCAAGAATGATGGTGGAATGAGGGAGAACATGGCCACACTGACTGTCTTAGGTTGGTACAATAGTCCCCTAACAGAAACTGGTGCCAAATGCTGCAACAAGTCACTAAGAGTTACTGGCAGACTCTTCTTTTTCTGAATTTCTTCTAGCACTTTATTTATCCTCCCTATTTGGAAGGTTTAGGGGAAAGCCCTAATTGATCTTTCTTTTCTGTTTCTATGGTTCTAACAAAAACGTGCCATCTGTTTATTGTTTACATACTACTTTTTTTGATAGAGTAGCAGATATAATTGTGACCATTTTTTCTTTAAGCATGAGAGAATTGGGGGCCTGGTGTGTGTTACAAGGAAATTTTGTTTCCAAAGTCTAGTTGTTAAAGCTGACAAAAACACCAAAGGTCAACATTTGATAGGAAAGACTTTCACTTCTATCTTTGGATATATTAAATTTCAATTTAGAGATTTTTTGGATAACAACTTTCAAAAAGTTGTCTTTAGTACCTTAAAGTTGAGCAAAAAAGATACCAAATAATTCACAATAACATGAAGCCTTTGCTCTGAAGAAGATCAAGTGCAAATCAACACACATTATCTAATGTATGTTGTCTGAATTGTTTTGGTGTTGAATAGCGTATGAGTGTATATTTCTTAATAACTGCTATAATTTTATGACTGCTTGTGACCATGGAATCACATTTTAAAGTGGAGAGCCCTAACATAACTACCTCATTGGGAGAAACAATTTTAGTGAATTCGATAGTAGAGACATAGGAAAGGTCTCAGCCTTTGACAGATGGATATCATGTTTTATTTTAGAGCCCGCAGTCATTGTCGAGAAGGCAGGACCGATGACAGTGACAGTCGGAGAAACATGCACTCTGGAGTGTAAGGTGGCTGGCACTCCAGAACTCGCAGTTGAGTGGTACAAAGATGGAAAGCTGTTGACCAGCAGCCAAAAACACAAGTTTAGCTTCTACAACAAAATCTCTTCCTTAAAGATCCTCTCTGTCGACAGACAAGATGCAGGCACATACACTTTCCAGGTTCAAAATAATGTTGGAAAAAGCAGCTGCACAGCTGAGGTTGAAGTTTCAGGTTAGTTCTATTCTCTTTCCTCTGGTCACTTGGGCATATTCCTTTTACAAGTTTCCTTCTTTCAAGTCTCTTCTTTCAAATCATGATGAGTCTCTTGCCTTTCCTTATACAGACCGAATGGTTCCTCCCTCTTTCACACGAAGACTGAAAAACACTAGTGGGGTGCTGGGTGCCTCTTGCATCTTGGAGTGCAAAGTAGCTGGATCATCTCCTATCTCTGTTGCCTGGTTTCATGAGAAAACCAAGATTGTCAGTGGAGCAAAGTACCAAACCATGTTTTCAGATAACGTCTGCACATTGCAGTTGAATTCTCTGGATTTATCGGACATGGGAAACTACACATGCGTGGCTGCTAATGTTGCTGGGTCTGATGAATGTCGTGCAGTTTTAACTGTACAAGGTCAGTGTTAGACATTCCTCTTTGGGTACACATCCAGGCTGACACACATTCAAAGTGCTCTTACTTTTGATCCAAAATTACAACGACATTTAAAGTTTACAGGATATTTTAATTGTCCTCCATGTCTATGTAGAACCACCCTCTTTTGTGAAAGAACCTGAACCTCTGGAAGTACTACCAGGCAAGAATGTAACCTTCACAAGTGTCATTAGAGGAACCCCTCCATTCAAGGTTGGCTGGTTCAGAGGAGCCAGAGAACTGGTGAAAGGAGACCGGTGCAACATCTATTTTGAAGACACTGTGGCAGAACTGGAATTATTTAATATTGACACATCTCAGAGTGGGGAATATACCTGTGTGGTCTCTAATGATGCTGGCCAAACATCCTGCACTACTCGTCTCTTTGTAAAAGGTTTGCTCAAGTGCATTCACTCTTCCGATTTTCTGTATACCAGCATCTTTGTATTTCTATTGTACTTAATTGCTGTGCTTTGTCACTTACCAGAACCAGCTGCATTTGTGAAGAAATTAAGCGATCACGCTATAGAACCAGGGAAGTCCATAATTCTGGAAAGCACCTACACCGGAACACTTCCAATTTCAGTCACCTGGAAAAAGGATGGTTTTAACATCACTCCATCTGAAAAATGCAGCATAGTCACAACAGAGAAAACTTGCATCCTGGAAATTCTGAATAGCACAAAAGGAGATGCAGGGCAGTATTCCTGCGAGATTGAAAATGAGGCAGGAAGGGATGTTTGTGAAGCTCTGGTATCTACATTAGGTGTGTTGTCTTATTTTCTCCTAGATGAGTTGCATTCATCTAACATGTAGCATAGTTTGTTTGGTTTTCTTTGATTTCCTTTCATTCCAGTTGCTGATTGTGAGCCTTTCTTCTCTAGAACCACCTTATTTTGTTACGGAACTGGAACCTCTGGAGGTATCAGTTGGAGATTCAGTTTCTTTACAATGTCAAGTTGCTGGGACACCAGAAATCACAGTGTCTTGGTACAAAGGAGACACCAAATTACGGTCAACTCCTGAATATAGGACCTACTTTACAAACAATGTGGCCACACTTGTTTTTAATAAAGTGAATATCAGTGACAGTGGAGAGTACACATGCAAAGCAGAAAATAGTATAGGCACTGCTTCTTCCAAGACTGTCTTCAGAATTCAAGGTGATGATAATTTATAAATTAAAAAATTTATTTTTTCCTTATCTTAACTCTTTTATCTTCATGGGCTAATTTTCATTTCATCTCCTAATGCCTTCAGTATTACTTGTCTTCCTACAGAGCGCCAACTCCCACCTTCCTTTGCAAGACAATTAAAAGACATCGAACAAACTGTTGGGTTACCAGTTACACTCACTTGTCGATTAAATGGTTCTGCACCCATCCAAGTGTGCTGGTATAGAGATGGAGTACTTTTAAGAGATGATGAAAATCTACAGACATCATTTGTAGATAACGTGGCAACTTTAAAAATTTTGCAAACTGACTTGAGTCACTCTGGCCAATACTCTTGCTCAGCTTCCAACCCACTTGGAACAGCATCATCTAGTGCTAGATTCACAGCAAGAGGTTTGTTCACATGCCAGTCTTTCTCTTTGCAAACCATGACTTCTTATTGCATTGTCAAGGTAGAAATGGCCAATGGAAAAAAAGCAAAACAATACACATTGCCTTTTTTTCTCATCTTCCAGAACCTAAGAAATCTCCCTTCTTTGACATCAAGCCTGTATCTATAGATGTTATTGCTGGAGAAAGTGCTGATTTTGAGTGTCATGTTACTGGTGCTCAACCAATGAGAATCACTTGGTCAAAAGATAACAAGGAGATCCGCCCTGGGGGAAACTATACAATCACATGTGTGGGAAACACTCCTCATTTGCGAATTCTTAAAGTAGGCAAAGGAGACTCTGGTCAATATACTTGCCAAGCAACAAATGATGTTGGCAAAGACATGTGCTCAGCTCAACTAAGTGTAAAAGGTATCGTTACGTGGAATTTACCAATATTTATTCTTTAACACTTTTGTATAATTGTCTTACAAAAGTTTCTTTAATTTTTAAATGTTTGAGATAAACTAACTGGATTCTGTTAGAATTTGTGTATTAGTGTGGGAAGCAACATTAATCAAAGTTGTTTTCTGTTTATATTGTTCTTTAAGTTAGTGTATCTCTAAGTGTAATCCTATCAAAGAGTACAAAGAATACTGTTTAACTTATTTTCCCACAAAATTCTCAGAAAGTATATTCTTAATAATAAACCACTTTAAATATGAACTTATGGGATCTTCAACTGGAAATATAAGCTATTTTAACATGTAAATATCTCTTACTGACCTTTTCCTTTGGTTTACTAGAACCTCCAAAGTTTGTTAAGAAATTAGAAGCTTCAAAAATTGCAAAGCAGGGAGAATCCATTCAACTGGAATGTAAAATAAGTGGTTCCCCAGAAATCAAAGTTTTGTGGTTCCGAAATGACAGTGAACTTCATGAAAGCTGGAAATACAACATGTCATTCATTAATTCCGTGGCATTGCTTACCATCAACGAAGCCAGTGCCGAAGACAGTGGGGACTACATCTGCGAAGCTCACAATGGTGTTGGTGACGCCAGCTGCAGCACAGCGCTGACAGTTAAAGGTTAGACACACGGAACTTCTTGCTTTCTTCCTTCTCTGATTTGGATTCTTTCTCAGCAGTGCTATGAGCTCCAAAATATAAAGGCCAGTTATGGTTATTTGCTTGCAATTCTTACACTAGTTTTTACGGAATGTCATTTCTTGTGTTGTCATATGGTCACACCAGTCATTAACGCTTCTTGATTTTTATGTAAGCAAATGTTCTCATTGTTTATCTTCTTCTTTTTTTTCTGGTAGCACCTCCCGTTTTCATCCAGAAGCCTCCTCCTTTAGGAGCCCTTAAAGGTTCTGATGTGATTCTCCAATGTGAAATTTCCGGAACACCCCCATTTGAAGTAGTGTGGGTTAAAGATCGAAAGCAAGTTCGAAGCAGCAAGAAATTTAAAATCACTTCGAAAAATTTTGATACAAGTCTTCATATCCTTAATCTTGAGGCCTCCGATGTCGGGGAATATCACTGCAAAGCTACTAACGAGGTGGGAAGTGACACGTGTGTTTGCACTGTCAAGTTCAAAGGTTTGTATACATGGGCACAAAAATGTATGCCTCCTCATTCCATCTTTTCTTGCTTGACTAATAATTTGTGTGTTTGTGACTCTCACACTTTTTTCCTCTAAACCACAAATTTCTTTCATTAGAACCTCCACGATTCGTGAAAAAGCTAAGTGACACCTCAACCCTCATTGGGGATGCTGTTGAGTTACGGGCCGTAGTGGAAGGCTTCCAGCCCATTTCTGTTGTCTGGCTGAAAGATAAAGACGTTATCAGAGAGAGTGAAAACACTACGATTTCATTCGTTGATAACATTGCAACTCTCCAACTCAGAAGTCCAGAAGCATCTAATTCTGGAAAATATGTGTGCCAAATCAAAAACGATGCCGGAATGAGAGAATGTTCAGCAGTCTTGACTGTACTAGGTTAGTAGCAAAGTATATGTAGTCTGAGAAAAAAACAACTTAATCGACCCATGATTATTTTCCTCAAGTATTACACTTGTCCAGTAATACAGTGATTACAGTCTGAATTTGGATGGTGACTTTGTTTTCAATGCAAAATAATTCTTCTTTTAGAACCAGCCAGAATCATAGAGAAGCCTGAACCCATGACTGTCACTACTGGAAATCCTTTTGCATTGGAGTGTGTAGTGGCAGGAACACCAGAACTTTCAGCCAAGTGGTTCAAAGATGGGAAAGAATTGTCTGCAGACAGAAAACATCACATTACATTCATCAATAAAGTGGCTTCCCTTAAAATCCCCTCTGCAGAAATGAGTGACAAGGGGTTATATAGCTTTGAAGTGAAAAACAGTGTTGGCAAAAGTAACTGCACTGTATCCGTCCATGTTTCGGGTGAGTAGAATGAGGTCTTTACAAATCTACAGTTTTTCTTGGGGGGAGGGGGGGAAATAAAGCTTCTCTTTAAATGGAAAACTACCCTTCTCTATGTAGATCGCATCGTGCCTCCTTCCTTCATCCGCAAGCTGAAAGACATGAACACCGTCGTGGGGGGCTCAGTTGTTTTAGAGTGCCGAGTCGCTGGCTCGGCCCCGATTTCAGTTGGCTGGTTTCTGGATGGAAATGAGATTGTTAGTGGGCCCAAATGTCAGTCCAGCTTTTCTGAAAACGTCTGTACTTTGAATCTGAGCTTATTGGAGCCCTCTGACACGGGCACATACACGTGTGTGGCTGCCAACGTGGCTGGCTCCGAGGAATGTTCGGCGGTTTTGACTGTCCAAGGTCAGTGTGCAAGGATAGGGCTGCTGCTTCTTCCAAGCCTCTTCCACCCGACTTAATGCCTGCCTTGCCTGGAGTGTCTTTATTTTTAGTCTTAGTTCTCTTTCTTTGAAGTAGCAAAAGCACTCTCACTTGCATTTCTTTTCTCCCTTAATCTCCCCTTCCCATCGGGATATCTAGAACCACCATCTTTTGAACAAATCCCTGGTTCTGCGGAAGTTTTGCCTGGAATGAGCCTCACATTCACCAGTGTCATTAGTGGCAGTCCTCCCTTCACGGTCAAATGGTTTAAAGGCAGCAGGGAACTGGTTCCCGGAGAGTCATGCAACATCACTCTGGAAGACTTTGTCACAGAACTAGAGTTGTTTGAGGTGCAGCCATCGGAAAGTGGAGACTATTCTTGCCTCGTTACTAATGAGGCTGGCAGTGCTTCTTGTACCACACATCTTTTTGTGAAAGGTCTGCTCTTTTCTCCAATTCATGCACCTTTTAAAAATTTTTCTAAGTCTTCACTTGAAGATATGAATTGTACCCTCCTGTTTTCTCTTTATAGAACCAGCCACCTTTGTGAAAAGATTGGCTGATTTCAATGTTGAGACAGGAAACCCAATAGTTCTTGAGGCCACGTATACTGGCACGCCTCCAATCTCGGTGAGCTGGATGAAGAATGAGTTTCCTCTTTCACAGTCTAAGAATTGCAGCATTACAATGACAGAAAAATCTACGATACTGGAAATTCTTGAGAGCACAGTAGAGGATTATGCACAATACAGTTGCCTGATAGAAAATGAGGCTGGTCAAGATATCTGTGAAGCTGTGGTGTATGTCTTAGGTGTGTTATCTTTTTATTGCTCTCTTTTCTTTCTTTTGAGACAAATCTTTTAATTAGCAAGACTGATTGATTGATCACCACCCTTTGTACCTTAGAACCACCTTACTTTATTGAACCTCTGGCACATGTGGAAGCAGCCATTGGAGAACCTACAACTTTGCAGTGTAAAGTGGATGGAACCCCAGAAATTAGAATTTCTTGGTATAAAGAACACACAAAGCTACGATCAGCTCCTGCATATAAAATGCAATTCAAAAATAATATTGCCTCCTTAGTAATCAACAAAGTGGATCATAGTGACGTGGGAGAGTACACGTGCAAAGCGGAAAACAGCGTGGGGGCAGTCGCTTCTTCGGCTGTGCTTGTTATCAAAGGTGATGATGGTTTGGTTTAACGAGTCTTGCTGTGTGTTGACAGATTCATTTTCTTAAAAACATCAAAATTTTAATGGATTGAAATATGTTGCGGATGTTTTCTCTCTTGTAAATAAGGATTATCTGTAACTTCTTTGCAGAGCGCAAACTTCCACCTTCCTTTGCAAGAAAATTGAAAGATGTTCACGAGACTCTTGGCTTCCCAGTTGCCTTTGAATGTCGCATCAATGGCTCAGAACCTCTCCAAGTGTCTTGGTACAAGGATGGGGTACTTTTGAAAGATGATTCTAATTTACAGACATCTTTTGTTCATAATGTAGCAACTCTTCAGATTTTGCAAACTGACCAGAGCCATGTTGGTCAGTACAATTGTTCAGCTTCTAATCCTCTTGGGACTGCTTCATCCAGTGCCAAGATCATTCTCTCAGGTGAGTAGGACATTGCACCACCCTCTTCATTATAAAGGAGCTTCACTGCTCCCAGCTGCCAAAGGGCTGATGCCATTTGGTTTCTGCCCCATGTCTGGGAACATGGGAGCCAAAATCACCATGTTGGTCTTCGTTCTTTTCAGAGCATGAAGTGCCTCCTTTCTTTGATCTAAAGCCTGTATCAGTAGATGTTGCTCTTGGAGAAAGTGGTTCTTTTAAATGTCATGTAACTGGGACCGCACCAATCAAAATCACTTGGGCCAAAGACAACAGGGAAATTCGCCCTGGAGGCAACTACAAGATGACTTTGGTAGAAAACACTGCCACTCTGACAGTTCTCAAAGTAGCCAAAGGCGATGCTGGGCAGTACACGTGCTACGCAAGCAACGTCGCTGGAAAAGACTCTTGTTCTGCTCAGCTGGGTGTACAAGGTACTTGTTAGAGAGAAGTGACAAGATCTCTTTTACATTTTAAATACCTTAAAATATAGGGCGGGTGGGTGCACTTGAGAGCTATGTTTAGGACAATGATCTAGTGATTAGAAATGATCAAGTGGATCAAGGGCCTTCCAAATGGGACCAGTTTAAAACATTTTTATTTTAAAAGGAAATTGAGCAAACATGGACTAAAAGTCCATTTTCAAAGATGAAAAATAGATACCAGGGAGAGAGAGAGAGTGAATAAAAATTTTCATAGAATTGCAAGAAAATCCTACTTTGAAAGAAGTTAACAGGCCGGGAGTGGTGGCTCATGCCTGTAATCCTAGCACTCTGGGAGGTTGAGGCAGGAGAATCGCTTGAGGTCAAGAGTTCAAGACCAGCCTTAGCCAGAGTGAGACCCCATCTCTACTGAAAAAATTAGAAAAAATTAGCCTGGCATGGTGGCACACATCTGTAGTCCCAGCTACTCGGGAGGCTGAGGCAGGAGGATCGCTTAAGCCCACAAATTTGAGGTTGCTGTGAGCTATGATAATGCCACTACACTCTAGCCAGGATGACAGAGAAAGACAAGGTCTCAAAAAAAAAAAAAAAAGAAAACGAAAGAAGTTATCATAAGACAAAAAAAAGGAAGTTCTCTCAAATGATTTGTTTTCCATAGTACTTAGTAAATGAATGGATTTTTGTCCCTCTAAGATATAGCAGAGCCCCAAACTATGAAGGCCTTCAAGAAGAATTCAGATGAGAATTACATGGTCAACTTCTTTTCCTCCCCTAACTCCACTTAAATAATAGTGGAAGATGGGGCTGGGGACTAAATACATTAACGTCTGATATTATGGGAGGCAATCATGTGTTTATACCACATGTTTATGGCTGCTATTGTCAGAAATTAAATACTTAATTTAATGGACTGCTGGTCTAAACCAGTAGAGCATTTTTAAGGGTTTTTGTGGTGGTAGTTTATAAATATCTTGAAATTAAAATAGAATGAGATTTAGCAGCCCATTTGCTCTATGACATATAGCTAATCATTTTTACTTCCCTATGCCTGAATTTTTTGCTTCAGTTAATGAATGAAAGCATTGCTCTCACCCACTTTAAAGGAAAAGTATGAAGGTTGAAGAAATACCTATTTAAGGCCTATAAGAGAAAATGGCACTTTTAAAAATATTAAGATATCTGACACATTTCACTATTCTGGCACTTCATGCTACATGACTGATATCTTTACAGCCTTAGGAAATGATGCTCCACTGGTTCACACACAGGAGAGTAATCAAACTCTCTCATTCCCGGAGAACCTCAGAGGGCTTCCACCAACAGATACATGCCCTTGTCTTTGACCTTGCACTAGAGAAGTGATTCTTTTGCTGGGAAGAAGATTGTACAATAGAGAGTAATGTCTCCCTACCCCCCAGCCCTTTAGTAATAATTCTCGATGTGGGTGTTTATAAGAATAAATATATTTTATTTTAGGAATTTTCTATATAGATTTCACTTAACTATTCTCCCTTGAACTGCATCACATGAATTTGTTCTCAGGAGCTAAATACCGCTCTAGCAGAGATTCCTTTTCTCACTTCATCTTGAATTACACATGTCTTTGCCGTCCCTTACCCTGTGTTTTTCCTCTTGGTTTCGTAGAACCGCCCAGGTTCATTAAGAAGCTAGAACCTTCGAGAATTGTGAAACAAGATGAACACACAAGATATGAATGCAAAATAGGCGGGTCTCCAGAAATCAAAGTGTTATGGTACAAAGATGAGACTGAAATTCAAGAGAGCAACAAATTCAGAATGTCCTTTGTTGACGGGGTGGCGGTGCTGGAAATGCACGACCTCAGTGTGGAAGACAGTGGGGACTACACGTGTGAGGCCCGCAACGCGGCAGGCAGCGCAAGCAGCAGCACTTCCTTGAAAGTTAAAGGTCAGATCTTGCTCTACCTTTGTGCTTTCCACATCAGCTTCCTCCCTAGTGCTCTTCATTCCCTGTTTGACTCTCCATCGATGTTTTAAAACTGTCAAAGGATACAATAAAAAAAAGTGAAAGCGGTGGTTTTAGTCTCTCTGTCTGTCGGAATGGAAATCTGATTCTTACTTTTAACTATATATTTACAGACTACATCCTAATTTTCCTTGTTTTCAATTCTAGAACCACCCAGTTTCTGCAGAAAGCCTCATGCTGTCGAGACACTGAAAGGAGCTGATGTTCACCTTGAATGTGAGCTTCGGGGCACTCCCCCATTTCAAGTTTCTTGGCATAAGGACAAGAGAGAACTTAGAAGTGGCAGGAAGTACAAGATAATGTCTGAGAATTTCCTTACGAGTATCCACATCCTGAATGTCGATGTCGCAGACATTGGGGAGTATCAGTGCAAAGCCACAAACGACGTGGGGAGCGACACTTGTGTTGGTTCTATCACCCTGAAAGGTTAGATTGGCTGCATTTTCCTCTGCTCATTATTTCCTTTCTAATTTTAACACTCTGTTCATCCCTTAGCTACAGCCCCGTCTTTTCTCACCAGCTGTCTATTTTTCTTTTCCCTTTTTTCCCTTTCCAAATCCTTTCATGTTTGGTCCGCTTCCGTTTTCTAAATCCTCCTAAATATCCCTTTAGATAATTTTGCCAATAGTTTTGATTGGATTTAGAAAGCTTGAAAAAATAAGATATTCAACTTCTTCTACTTAATACAAACTCTAATGCATCCCTGTTCACATCTACCAAAAATGTCTCTTAAATGGAAATAACACATTATCACTGGTTTGATTCCTAGAATTCAAGATTTCAGGGAAATACTCTCAGTCCCACACATTTTAAAACCCTGATTTTCCTCTTTTTTCATCAGCACCACCAAGCTTTGTGAAGAAGCTCAGTGACATTTCGACTGTCGTTGGGGAAGAAGTTAAGCTGCAGGCCACCGTGCAAGGTGCTGAGCCCATTTCCGTGGTGTGGTTCAAAGACAGGGGGGAGATCGTTAGAGAAAGTGACAACATATGGATTTCTTATTCAGAAAACATTGCAACCCTACAGTTTTCAAGAGCAGAGCCAGCCAATGCTGGAAAATACACTTGTCAGATCAAAAACGATGCTGGGATGCAAGAGTGCTTGGCCACAGTATCCATTCTCGGTGAGTACACAGATGATGTTATCACAAAGGCAAGGCACACATTTACCAGGATCTGTGTTTTCTTTAGCTTTTACATTTTGATTTTAAAATGTGGATGGAATTTATATCTCATTGCAGAGCCTGCGAAAATTGTAGAAAAGCCGGAATCAATAAAAGTTACCACGGGAGATACCTGTACCTTGGAGTGTACGGTGGCTGGCACCCCCGAACTCAGCACTAAGTGGTTTAAGGATGGAAAAGAGCTGACGACTGACAGCAAATACAAAATAAGCTTCTTCAACAAAGTATCTGGCCTTAAGATCATCAATGTGGCACCCAGTGACAGTGGGGTATACAGTTTTGAGGTGCAAAACCCTGTTGGCAAAGACAGCTGCACAGCTTCAGTGCAGGTTTCAGGTTGGTTGGTTTTTTGGACTTTTCTTTCATCACTGTAATCCTGTAGCTCCTGATTTTCATATGTGTATGTGGGAAGCTCCATCTTCTACAGCATAACATGGGTCTGATAGCCTCTGAATTAGCAAATCCAGAGGACACATACCTATAAGAGTTAGAAGAAAACCATGTTCAAAAGCTATATCCCTTTCTTTTGGAGGAATTTCCAAAAGAATGGTAAGAGTAAAATGTAGTCCCTGGATAAAGTTAAAGTTGTCTTTTACTATCACTTTGCTGCAAAAATTCACTATATAATGATTTACAGAAAAGAGAGACCAAAATCCCTAGCAAGTGAACTATCACATCCTGTCCACTAATCCTCCAGGCTTTTAATTGTGTGAACCCATAGAGGATTCTTTGATACCCTCGCAAAAGAACCAGATGGATCTAGGGATAGACCACCAAAGAGACAATTCTTTCTTCACGTCATTTTGTAACTGCTGTCCTTTGTTTGCTTTTCTATCATATTCAGACCGAATTGTTCCTCCTTCATTCACAAGAAAACTGAAAGAAACTAACGGTCTGTCTGGTTCCTCGGTTGTGATGGAGTGCAAAGTTTATGGATCACCTCCAATCTCTGTCTCCTGGTTCCACGAAGGAAATGAGATCAGCGGTGGAAGGAAATACCAGACCACCCTGACAGATAACACATGTGCTTTAACTGTGAACATGCTAGAAGAATCAGACACCGGTGACTACACATGTATAGCTACTAATGTGGCTGGTTCTGATAGATGTAGTGCTCCTTTGATTGTGAGAGGTCAGTTTAAAAAACAGTGAAATAGAATCGTATTTCATAATTTATTAAGCATTTTTATCATCACAATTCACAAATATTAAACAACTTCTGGTATGTGTTTTTGTGTTTAGAACCACCATCTTTTGTTCAGAAACCTGATCCCATGGATGTTTTAACTGGAACCAATGTCACTTTCACAAGCATCATAAAAGGAACACCTCCTTTCAGTGTTAGCTGGTTCAAGGGTAGCAGTGAACTAGTACCAGGGGACAGATGTAATGTATCTTTGGAGGATACAGTTGCTGAACTGGAGTTGTTTGATGTGGATACATCAAAAAGTGGAGAATATACTTGCATAGTTAGTAATGAAGCTGGCAAGGCTTCTTGTACAACACATCTCTACGTAAAAGGTTTGTTTGCCATCTCACGCCTATATGATTAACATTAATACAGTAATCAGTTGTGTCTATGTCTGTGTGTATGCCTGTTTGATTTCATATTCTCAATTTACTCCAGCCCCGGCCAAATTTGTGAAGAGGCTCAATGATTACAGCATAGAGAAAGGAAAACCCCTGATCCTAGAGGGGACATTCACTGGAACTCCTCCCATTTCGGTTACATGGAAGAAAAATGGCATAAATGTATCTCCCTCTCAGAGGTGTAACATAACTACAACTGAAAAATCAGCAATCCTGGAAATTCCAAGTAGCACAGTAGAGGATGCAGGACAATACAACTGCTACATTGAAAATGCTTCTGGAAAGGATTCCTGTTCAGCACAAATATTGATCCTAGGTTTGTCATGATTGCACATTCATATCTTTGCATACAAACAGTGATTCTGACATGTCTCCTTCATGTTTGATTCTCTCTCTTGGCTGCAGAACCACCATATTTTGTCAAGCAGTTGGAGCCTGTTAAGGTGACTGTTGGAGATTCTGCCTCTTTACAATGCCAACTCGCTGGAACCCCTGAAATCGGGGTATCCTGGTATAAAGGAGATACAAAATTAAGACCCACTACTACCTACAAAATGCACTTCAGGAACAACGTTGCTACACTGGTTTTCACCCAGGTTGATATTAATGATAGCGGGGAATATATCTGCAGAGCTGAAAACAGTGTGGGAGAAGTTTCTTCATCAACTTTCCTTACTGTCCAAGGTGATTGCAATATTTTAAAAGTGAATTAATTTGTGTTTCTTTGGAACAAGATTTAAAATATCTGGGGAGGGCTTTCTTTTTAGGAAAATCTTTCCAAATGCTACATTTCTGCTTAAGTGATTCCATCCACAATTAGTGGCTTCTCCTTTTCCATATCCTTTACAGAGAGAGATAAGATGACTCAATCTTCAGTTGGAAGGATCAGGCAATCATTTACCTCTATAATTAAATCTTTAAGAAAAATAAGTGACTATATATTTTTTTAAATTCCACCCCATGAGTGTCTCATTCAAATGGCAAGAAGGCAGTCTTTAAAAGTAAGGGAATCTGTAGCTTGCTCAGAGACATGCCTTAAGCCAATCAATTTCTCTATCAGCTTATAGATTTTTTGCACCTGCTGTGCAATAAGGATGGCCTCAAAGTGAAATTTTTGCTCCAAAAGTCTACATACTTTTCTTTGTCTACAAGTTAATTCAAGAGATGTTAACAATTCCTAATTTTTTATAGAAATCCCATATACATGGGATTATATATATATATGCCAGCTATATAAATATATATAACTGTGAGAAGAGTATTTAGTAAATTAAAAATGTTCAGAAGTGTTCATTACTTTTATCCTGTTCCTACAGAACAAAAACTTCCACCATCATTTTCTCGACAACTGAGAGATATTCAAGAAACGGTTGGATTACCAGTTGTTTTTGAATGTACCATAAATGGATCAGAACCTATCTCAGTGTCTTGGTATAAAGATGGCAGGCCATTGAAAGACAGCCCAAATGTACAAACATCATTTTTAGACAAAGTAGCCACTCTCAATATTTTTAAGACCGACCGGAGCCTTGCGGGCCAATATTCTTGCACAGCTACAAATCCTATAGGCTCTGCTTCTTCTAGTGCCAGGCTCATTCTCACAGGTTTGTGGATTCTTAAACTGCTACTTCTGTAATTAAAATTTTTAAGCAAATATGAAATTAAGGAGAAACCATTACAATTTCTATAAACTGGGATGGTCCAGTATCACACCTGAAACCTTGTCTTTCTGCTCCACTCTTAGAGGGGAGGAACCCTCCGTTCTTTGACATCCCCCTTGCCCCAGTGGATGCTGTGGTGGGAGAAAGTGCCGACTTTGAGTGCCACGTCATGGGAACACAACCAATAAAGGTCAGCTGGGCCAAAGACAACAGAGAGATACGAAGCGGCGGAAACTACCAGATTAGTTATCTGGAAAACAGCGCCCACCTGACAATCCTCAAAGTAGACAAAGGAGACTCTGGGCAATATACCTGCTATGCTGTGAATGAAGTAGGAAAAGACTCTTGCACAGCTCAGCTTAATATAAAAGGTATCATTTACTTTGCATGTGATCCAACAAAGTATAATCATTTTATAGTGTATCCTAAGGGTAAAGTTTTTATTATGATAAATGAAATGTAGGACATTTTTAAACAAATGACATGAAAATGTCAAAGACGAAATAAATTTCTCTAGAGAACAAGTGATCTTTTCAATCTATAGGTTTTTAAAACTTTATCTGTCATAAATAATGCTAAGACTACCCCTTCCTTTCTTATTAGAAATTTCCAGTTCTGTAAATGGCCATAAATTATTCTTATCATCCATAAGTCAGAGAACAGTTGAGAATAAGCTTGTAGAAGGAGGTTTGAATGTTTAGGAACATAACACTGATATGCTATATTTAGTTGGTTAGTCTTGGTTTTTAATTGAAAACGTGACTTTTTTTTCCTTGAAAAGCCTTATATTAATAACCTGCTTCCAGAATCCATTTCATATATCCTTGCAATTTCTTACAGAGCGGCTAATCCCACCAAGTTTCACCAAAAAACTCTCAGAAACAGTAGAAGAAACAGAAGGAAATTCTTTCAAACTTGAGGGGCGTGTGGCTGGTTCCCAGCCTATAACTGTTGCTTGGTACAAAAATAATGTAGAGATACATCCAACTTCTAACTGTGAAATAACATTCAAGAACAACGCATTGCTGCTGCAAGTCAGGAAGGCAGGCATGGCCGACGCCGGCTTGTACACATGCAAAGTGTCCAACGATGCAGGCTCTGCTCTGTGCACGTCGTCAATTGTCATCAAAGGTTAGTTATCTCCACAGCCCCAGCCTGTGGTGTTTTTCCCCACTGTCTGTTAGGTAGTCATGAGCATTTCTCCTGATATCTTGACCATGTAAGTTATAACAGATATTAATATACGTTACTTAACTGGCTTGCCATCACTCTATATCTGTTTACCGAATATATATATTAGTTGCAATTTAATTATGTGGCTCTCCAACATAGCTGTCATTTAACAAATACGCTGATATATTTCTAAATCACATCCCAAAATTTTCTAAGGTAGTTAGAAGTCTCAGCCTACTTTGAAGTGTACGCATAAGTGACATATATTTTTTGTAGCATCTTTGTTTTGAAAATGTTTTAAATTGTTCAGCACTGAATATTGTACTAGCTTTGTTTATTTTGAGTTATATAATACAATGAGTTATATCACACTGTGAACCTTTTTCTTTTCTAAGTATATTTCTAAAGGATTATTGTTTAATGTATATTGCCCAAAGCTTTTGGCCTAGAAATGAATTTTAATCCCAGACAAAAGGGTAAAATGTGCCCCCAAAAGAAAAAAATAGATAGGTGGAAAAATGTGTCATATGATTATGGAAAATATATTTAAATAAGCAATCATAGCTTGATTCAAAGAAATAGACTATGCTGTTTAAGGATATCTTCTTTATCTGATTCTCTGACCACAATGTCTTCCAGATAATTATGACACAGACACATCAAAAATCACTTTACAAACTAACCTCCTAGAGCAGCTTGGAATTAATTACCAATTCTTATGATCTGGTTGGCCATCATAGAGTGTACAGATAATAAGTTAATATCATTAATAGGTTAATATTACTAATAAGTTAATATCATTGAGTTGACTTAACTTAAAATTCAAATTTAATGGAATTTAGATGCATTTAGTTTTAAAATACATTTAGTAAAATGCAAAATGTATATTTAGCAGCGGCTTATATTCATGATTTACATTCATGATGGTTTTGCCATTGAGTAGATAAATGCTTTCTATAGACTTCTGAGGCTATTTATAAAATTCAAAGAAAAGGAGTAGATATAAGTTTTAATCTTTACAATCACACACAAAAATCCTTATTCTTCTTAGGTATATGTCTCAGGACCACTGAATAAAATCTTTACATAACACCAAGTTGCACATGGCCCTCCTTATCATGTTACTCATGTCTTCATCAGTGGTTTTGTGTTAAATACTGAGCTTCCACTGCTAATTCCTTTGGGCTAAGATAGGATTTTAAATGCTACTGTAGCTGCATTTAATAGCTAACGATGAACATCGGAGAAAATCACATATTAAGATGTAGGCTCATGTATTACTCACATGTTGGCTTTCTTTCCCAGAGGATAGCACTCACTGCTGCTCTAGATAAGCAGAATTCCCAAATAAACCCTTATTTTTAGAGTTCAGCAAAAATGCAGCTGTACACAGGTTTGAGAGAATCAATAGTGTGCTACATGGCACAGAAGTTTATAGTAACTGCCAGTGCAGTGTTTGCGGTGCTTAATCAGGACACAGATGCTGGGGTGATTTGTGAGCAACATGGCATCTGTTCTTGGCTTGTTTCTAAACTGGTATCTCTTTTAAAAATCCAACAAATTTTAACTATTGCCTTTAGAGAGGAATAAACCAGGCACATAATTCTGTTCTACAACAGCCAGTGTTACCTGTTAGAAGCAAAACTATTTTGCTATTGCTTGTTTCTTTTGTGGAATGTAATCCTTTTTTGCCTTTATGTTTCTTACATTCCTCATGAAAATACCTTTTCAATTCCAGAACCTAAGAAGCCACCTGTGTTTGATCAGCACCTTACTCCGGTAACAGTGAGCGAAGGAGAATTCGTGCAGCTCAGCTGCCATGTCCGGGGCTCTGAGCCCATCAGGATCCAGTGGCTGAAGGCGGGCAGGGAAATAAAGCCTTCAGACAGGTGCAGCTTCAGCTTCGCTAACGGGACAGCTGTACTGGAGCTCAAGGATGTGGCTAAAGCAGATTCAGGAGATTATGTGTGTAAAGCTTCAAATGTGGCTGGAAGTGACACTTCCAAATCAAAAGTGACCATAAAAGGTACAGACACTTTAAAAGTATTATGCAGATCAAGGCAACAACCACTCATGTTTATTTGCTTATTACAATTTAAATAAAAATAGAATTAGATTTTTGAAAACATCGGTTATTGTACATTTGCAAGATGTAATCCCCTTATTATAACTGAAATATTAGGTAACTTAATGGAAGTAATTTCAATATACATTATCTGAAATTACTCCAAGTTCACCACTCTATTTCTTGAACCCCTTTTCACTACACCCAGGAAGGTGGAATTAGTACACTCCCAAAAATGATGCCATAACAATGTGATACAAGGTACCCTGATGTCATAGCCCTGGAGAAAATTTTTAAAACAAGCCAAGTCTAGAAATATAAGATTTAATGCTACTATGATTATAGCTGAACTTCAATAGCTATCACTAGTGTAAATGTCTATGAAACCCCTTTGTCTTCTATAACCCCCCCCATATATATAGTGAGTCCTAGAGTATATACTTATGACACCATCAAGCTTCTAAAGTTGTCTTACACACAGGATATTTATTACAATTTTGAGGTAATTGTAATAACAAAACATGTAAATGTGTTTTTCAGACAAACCAGCTGCGGCCCCAGCAGCTAAGAAGGCAGTAGTCGATGGGAGACTCTTTTTCGTATCAGAACCTCAGAGTATCAGAGTCGTAGAAAGTAAGTGTGCTTCGTGAAAAGGACATCTTCGTCTATCTTGTCACTTTTACTAATGATTTAATTTTGGACAGACTGATTTTTGAAAATTAAATTTTGTATTCATTATTATTCCTCAGAAACCACGGCAACTTTCATTGCAAAAGTTGGAGGCGATCCAATCCCCAATGTTAAATGGACAAAAGGGAAGTGGAGACAACTGAACCAAGGAGGTCGCATTTTTATCCACCAAAAAGGCGATGAAGCAAAACTGGAGATTAGAGACACCACAAAAACTGACTCCGGATTATACCGATGTGTCGCATTTAACAAACATGGTGAAATTGAGAGTAATGTCAACCTACAGGTGGATGAAAGGAAGAAACAAGAGAAAATTGAAGGAGATCTTAGAGCAATGCTGAAAAAGTAAGTTAAGATAAAAACCACACACACTGCAGAAAATATTTGGAAACAAAAAAACAGTGAAAAATAATACCAATTAAAAAGCCAATACAGTATAACCATTTGCATAGCATTTACACTGTATTATAAGTCATCTACAGATGATTTAAAGTACACTGGAGGATATGCTGAAGTTATATGTAAATACTACACTATTTTATATAAGGGACTTCAGTATCCTCAGATTGTGGTGTCTGAGGGGGATCCTTGAACCCATACTCTGCAGATATCAAGGGATGACTGTAATTTTCCATTCACCAAAAAAAAAAAAATCACTCAAGAGACATGGATCATCCATTCCAAGATTCAGATTATTAAAGAGCATAAGCATATAAATATTTTAACAGAAGCAGATAAGCAAATATACTTTTTCAACACTTCTTCTCCATGATATGTGATATTTACCCATTTAAAAAGTTTTCCATTGCTGTTATTATTTCTCCTAATATTGTAATTCTTTAAGCTTTTTGGTTCTAACATTTACAGAAATGCTTCTAATATACTTTCCTTTCTTAAAATCATTGATCTAAGACTATACTTTCAGGGATCATTTCTATAGTCCGTTAAAATCATTGATCAAATTTCTATACTTTGTAACAAATGGTCCTAACCCATCTAGTCTTAATCTACTCTGTCTCCAAATTCACATTTTTTATTGTTTCACAGCTAACATGATAAAATTAATATTTCTTGAGTAAAGAACACAAAACTATTCCTTTTTGAGAAAAAAAACCCTTTAATGACATTCATAGTCTTCAAATGATGACAGACAATTCAAAATAAATGTAAGACTGGTGATTATATTTGCTTCTTATTTCATTTAGGACTCCAGCCTTAAAGAAAGGAGCTGGGGAAGAAGAAGAAATTGATATTATGGAACTTCTCAAAAATGTTGATCCTAAAGAATATGAAAAATATGCACGCATGTACGGAATCACTGACTTCCGGGGTCTTCTTCAAGCATTCGAACTGCTAAAGCAAAGTCAAGAAGAAGAGACTCATAGATTGGTACGATCCTTCATATAGCCTTAAAAATTCATATTTGAAACATCTATCACATCCCCTTTGAATTACCAGACTCCTACAGGATTCTCATACAGTTCTATGAGACCACTTAATATAACCCAAACAGCATCAAGAATGGGAGTTGAATATAGTAATACATCCTCCAATTCAAATTTTGTTTCACATATAATACTTACTATTTTTTTTCTCTCCTTAGGAAATTGAGCAAATAGAGAAGTCAGAGAGGGACGAAAAGGAATTTGAGGAACTTGTATCATTTATTCAGCAAAGGCTGACACAGACAGAGGTAAAATGAATTATGCTGATAATAAAGTGAACATGTTATTATTGGGAAGTATAAAGGAAGGAATAAATAATGCATTTTAATTCTTTGTTCTCTTAGCCTGTCACTCTGATCAAGGATATTGAAAATCAGACAGTTTTGAAAGATAATGATGCCATCTTTGAAATTGACATTAAGATTAATTATCCAGAAATCAAGCTTTCATGGTACAAAGGTACTGAAAAACTGGAGCCTAGTGATAAATTTGAAATAAGCATCGATGGTGACCGACATACACTCCGAGTCAAAAACTGTCAACTTAAAGATCAGGGCAATTATAGACTGGTTTGTGGTCCACACATCGCTAGTGCAAAACTAACTGTAATTGGTAAGTTAGAAAGGAGTTATAAAAGGTTTGTGAGATTAATTTACTGTTGAGTACATCTGCATGTGATATTGAATAAAATGTGTGTTGTACCATATGAACAGAGCCTGCTTGGGAACGGCATCTTCAGGATGTTACTCTGAAAGAAGGCCAGACTTGCACCATGACATGCCAATTTTCTGTGCCAAATGTAAAATCAGAATGGTTCAGAAATGGCAGAATCCTTAAACCCCAAGGCAGATATAAAACTGAAGTGGAACACAAAGTCCATAAACTGACCATTGCAGATGTTCGAGCCGAAGACCAGGGTCAGTACACCTGCAAACATGAAGACCTTGAAACTTCGGCAGAGCTCAGAATTGAAGGTGAGTGAGAGACTATGGATGGAGTTATTGTGTACAGCACAGGTCAATGACAAAGGTGCAGGACCCCTGCCACCAAACACACCCCAACGTGGTCATGTGTTCTCATTTCCCAACATACATACTCATAGCATTCACTCGTATCTCAAAATTCATACAAAATCAAATGGGAACTATTCAAATAAGTGCCACTTCTTTTGCTAGTTCTTTTAGATCTTAATTCTAGTCTAAAGCATTATTTTTAACAGCTATTCCTATTTAAAATCTCAATTCCATAATTCTTATTTCTATGATTCTGGTTTCTAAAAAGAAATCTTAGAAAGGACAAGATCTCATGGCCGCACACCCAGAGGAGTTGGTTAGGAATTGATATTTTGTTTATAGGACTTAATCTGATTTTATCTGTACATTTTATAGATAAAATTAACAACATATGTGTAATTAGCAGCTATTTTTCAAAAATACTTATTTCATTCATGGCTCATATTCCAACTTTTGAATCTCTGAAATTAAATGAAATCTCAGAATTTAGGAGCAAAAATATCCATTACTTAACTGATTGTATGCATTTCCAAACACATCTTTGAACTATACTGAGAAAAATTTTAACTATGATAATAGTATCTACTTCCACTTGTTGCCACCCATTTGTAGTTGTTAAAACACAACTATATGACATCTGACTTACATAAGGATTTCAACTTTTTTGACTTACTTTACAATGAGTATCAATGGCTGGTTGTATTTTAAATAGTTTTCAAACTAAAGAGACCAGTTAAAAGTGTTAATCATTTTTTAAATAATTGGATATTTTTAATATAATTCTTTTGTAAGAAAGCTCACCAGAGTACTATGATTTCTAAGATGTTCATGGTACTGCTATACATGTAATTCCAGATGTCCAGATATAATTCTGGAGAAGGACCCTTCACTCCAGTCCATTCTCCTAGAAAACATTTCTGACATCCAACACATCCTTTTTGTGTACCCACAAGTGCTTAGAAAGCAGGTTTCAGAATTCCAGAAGATTTTTCTGAAATTTAGAAGTGCAGATTTCCTATTGAATTTGATATTAATTCACAGGGAAAGTTATACACATTATATAAACGATTCTAGATCATGAATAGCAAAAATTATTTTAGTGAGACAAGAAAGAATTTCACAGAGGAATAAATTATAGAGTGAAATGAAGTTTGTGTACCCTCCATTACAAACCCGCCATTTCACTAACATTTTTAAAGTCTACTTCGACTTATGGATTATAAGTTCCTTTTAATATTTTCTTCATATAAATATGTTAACGATTCTTCAGAATTTCTTTACATTTTCCTACATCAATCCTTGCAAGAATACACTTAACAATTGGGATAATTATTTGTTACTGCAGCAAAAATAAGAGCACTTTCTTCTTGTTTTGCATTTTTGAACTTTTCCTATTTTACAATTGGATAAAAAAATGGAAATTTTAAGTATCTGAGGGAAAAAACACAGCATAAGAGATTCCTCTTTATACAATCTGACTTTGAACTTTCTTTGTGTTTAAACAGCGGAACCAATTCAGTTTACAAAGCGCATACAGAACATTGTGGTGAGTGAGCATCAATCTGCCACCTTCGAGTGCGAAGTGTCCTTTGATGATGCCATTGTAACATGGTACAAAGGACCGACGGAACTGACCGAGAGCCAGAAGTACAACTTTAGGAATGATGGTCGCTGCCATTATATGACCATCCACAATGTGACCCCAGATGATGAAGGTAATTTCACTGATAGTTCCCTGATGAATATATAAGTTAACCCTTTTCTGTTTTACATATGTCTGCCCTTGCATGGGCTTATACGCTGTAATTCTATAGAGAATTTTTTCTAGAAAAGTCTAGTATAAATAAACACATACATATGTTTAAATAAAGAAGTATTATTTGCAACATGTCAGAAAACAAAAGCTCCATGATTCTTCTCCTTAGGTGTCTATTCAGTCATTGCTCGGCTGGAGCCAAGAGGTGAAGCAAGAAGCACAGCAGAGCTGTACTTAACAACCAAAGGTGAGGAAACAGCAAACTAAAGCCACATTGCAATCTTTGAAACAAGTAGCCCTCCCAGACAATTCTCAATACAAAAATACAAAAATTCTCAATATTAAAGTATCATTTTTTTCTTTTGCAGAAATCAAACTCGAGCTAAAGCCTCCTGGTAAGTTAAAAAAAAAAATCAATCGTTGCATACAATAAATTTAGCAAAATTTTGTAAATAACAGAAGCCAAACTAAAATGTATAAAATATCATTTGTCTTTTCAGTAAAAATGTTATTCAGTAAAATTATTTTTAGCAAAATAATAAACTTTAGTAAAATGTTTAAACTTTGTGAGTTTGGGAAATTGGAGCTCATAAGGGCTCATCCAGTGGATATCTAGTATCACACCAAATAGCGTGGCCATAGAATGAAACACATTTTGGCAGAGAATAAACTTGTCCATGAAGTTGCATACAAAAGAATACTAGTATCATTTTATTGGTACGTTAGATTCTGCTGTTGGAAACGCCTGACAACCAAGCACATCTTAGTTGTCTAATAAATATCTGTGTTCTCTGTCCCTCTATGCTTATCATTGCATGTCCTTTTCCAGATATTCCTGACTCCAGAGTTCCAATCCCAACCATGCCTATCAGAGCAGTTCCACCAGAAGGTAAGACCCAGCACCTCGACATCTGGGCTTGGAGTGGCAAATTCTACCACTAGGAAATACCAACACCTGAACCCCGGCAGAACCAGGGCAGACTCCTCCATGTTGTGTTCTTTACTGTGTGATTAAAAAAGTAAAAAAAAAAAAAGTAGTTCTAGCTAAAATTACATATGCTACTTTTATTTGTTCTGATTAATGAATTGGTACTATAATACCTTTGAAGTACTGAAAGAAATGCATAAGTCTTCATTGTACTTTATACAAAATAGGAAACTAGAACATGTTACTGACAATGCCATTTATTTTCTTCAGAAATTCCTCCTACAGCTGTTCCTCTTCTTCCCCTTTTGTTACCAACACCTGAAGAAAAGAAACCACCAGGAAAACGTATTGAAGGTATTATATGTCATCTACCTAAATGTCAAAATATAGAATTTCATCATGGCTGACCTGGAAAATGTTGCTCAATACAACAAACTGGTCCTCTGGTGGTCAAGATGTTGAATTACCTTTCAAAAAGTAAATTATTGACTAAATATGTTAAGACGTGCTCTGAAAACCATCAGACAAACTAAATATTATGCTTAGTATTAAAATATTTTATTTGAATGGAATTACTTAAACATTAATAGAAAATTAATTTTATGTTTCTTGTTTTCCTAACCACCACCTATAACAAAAACCACAAATAGGAACCAATTTCTACTGCATCTTATGGAAATAAACCATACTAGTTTATTGTCAAATTGCAAATTATAGTTTGTAATTTTTTTCTCAATTACAATGTTAACTACTCTTTAAAATTCACTGTTTTGTTACAAAAAACATGATTTAGAATATCTTGATATATTTGACTTTTTTTGTACCTAAGGCATGAGCTCACTTATAAAGAGCTCTTAAATGTTCTAGGGAATCTCCCTTCTCAAATATTCAATAGAGAAATTGCACTGTTTGTGCCCCAGAACTGTGCAACTAAATCAGACAACAGATTGCCTGGGATGTCAGAGTTATGAGGAGTTCAGAATTGCTGCCATAACTCTCCCAGCATGATCAGAAAATATTCTGCATGTCAAAGTCACCACTACTGTAGTAGTATCAAGGACTTGACATGTTAGTCCCTAATACCCACTTATAATTGACATCAAACACTTGAGCTATTTTTCAGCCAGCCACAAAGGAAATTCAGTTAAAATTTTTCAGTTTTGTGATTAACAATCTCAATAACAAAGAGAAGCATTTTTATAATTTATATGAGCATCATTAAATATATTATCATCTACATGTGCTAGCAGGGAGGAACAAGAATGAAAATCATAAATTGAACTTCCATTTGTATTTCTATTGTCAAGAAAAATAATTTATCTTAATGAATGATTTGGTCTTTGAATCTCAGGGTCAACATGGCTAAGTTTGAGAACCCACTGTGAAATCTGAGAAGTTAAAAATTAAAAGAGAGCATTATTTATTCATGAATATTAGAGGTCATAATCAAGTATGATTAAGAATTGTGGTCAAGGTATAACAATAGCAACAAAAGAAAACTCCCACAATATATCATAATTAAAACTTTAGTTTTACTAATCCATTTGTTATTCTTTCTCCTGACGAATGTACTGTTCATAACCAAGTGAAACAAAGATGAAAATGTTCCTTTTCTATTTATATCACTGAGAATCACCCTCCCTTTTGAAAATTTTAACTCATAGCAGGCATAAAATCAGTGAAGATGTAAGATCACAGTATATATTCTATCTCCCCATAAAACAATTTTTTTTGCATTGTAGTCCAAGATTTTTCTGAAACAAATATCTTGTAACGATGTGCAGATCATTGTACTAACAACATATGAAAAAATAAAATATTTCAATAA
Organism: Cheirogaleus medius; assembly: GCA_008086735.1. Classification (NCBI taxonomy): domain Eukaryota; kingdom Metazoa; phylum Chordata; class Mammalia; order Primates; family Cheirogaleidae; genus Cheirogaleus; species Cheirogaleus medius. The sequence continues at coordinate 24,094,093 of VBSM01001562.1, read as the reverse complement.
ACCTCCTATTTCCTGAAAACATTTTAGTTACTCACATCTGACATCTATTTTTTTAGTGACCAAAAAGGCCGTGAAGAAAGATACCAAAAAAGTTATTATCAAGCCCAAAGAAGAGGAACCTACAGGTATTATAATTAATCAATCAAAAAACAATCTTAATGCTTTTGTCTTGGCTAAAAATTTGAAATCCTACATAGTGGAGGGTGGGGGAAGGGTAAGAGTTTGCAGTCACAAAATGGTACCTCTCCCTTTGCTCACCGTCATCCTCTCCTTGGATTCAGTTCTCCTTCTCTCCTTCTCAACTTCCTTTTTCTCCCTTTTTTCAATTCTGTCCTCCTGTGCTCATGGCACTCACTGACAACACCAGAGTATTTTTGTTATCTCTAGATGGCGATTTAAAGAAGGCTTTGCCCTGTAGTCCAACCAGTGATATTTTTTAATTATTATGTAAATTGACAATTTATAATTGTATATATTTATGGGGTGCAAAATGATGTGACAATATATGAATTCAATATGGAAAAATTAAATCTAGCTATTTAACATATCTATCACTTCAAATACTTCCCATTTTTTGTGGTGAGAACATTTGAAATTTACTCTTAGTGATATTAAAATGTTCAATACACTATTATTAACTATATTTACCACACTGTGCAGCAGATCAAAAAGACCTTTTTTTCCTTCTGTCTGAGATTTTGTACCCTTCAACCAACATCTTCCCGTCCCCCTCAAACCTCTAGCGTCTGTAACCACCATTCTATTCTCTACTTTATGAGTTCAACTTTTTTTTATTTCACATGTAAGTGAGAACATGCAGTATTTGTCTTTCTGTATGTGGCTTATTTCACTTAACATAAGGTTCTGCAATTCCATCCACATTGCAAATGACAGAATTTCCTTCTTTTATAAGGCTGAATAGTAATCCATAGAGAGAGAGAGAGAGAGAGAGAGAGAGATGATTTACCCACATTTTTCGTATTCATTCATCTGTTGATGGACACTGAGGTTGTTTCCATAACCTGGCTGTTATGAATACTACTGCAATGAGCATGGCAGGGCCCAACAGCTGGTCTTGATCAAGTCACACCAATAGGTGGTCAAGGGTTGGTGTTAATTTCAAGAGGCTGCTCCTACCCAACTCAGGATCCTGCCTGGCTTACCTCATTTAAATGTCAGTATTTGCAGAAAAAAGACTTTTCTGAAGGAGGATCAATTCGAATCACTTTAATTTTTAATATATCCTGGAAGCATTTTAGGAAGACAATTGAATAACTAAATTTAAACAAATAGTTTTAACCGATTTTACTAAGATTACAGTACAGTAACCTTCTAAAAGAAGGAGATGATAAGAGCACAAGGCATTTTTCATCACACAGACTTTTCTGAGTGGAAATCTGTGAGACATTATGGAGTAAAAGGAAATTCAAAAAGCATGAATATTTTATAAACTTTATAGTTAATAACTGAAAAAATCAAATATGCATTATATTTCAGCATTGGACATATTCAATATTCTCTTCATGTTTCATGTTAATTTAAATTATTTTAAATCAATCTGAACTTGAATCAAACTTGGTCCTTTCTGCATTTTTGTTAATACAGCATTGCATAGCATTTCTAATGAGCTTGCTTTGAAAATTATGAAAGCATTATGATGATCCCTGGAAGGGGTGGCATAGTTCACACAAATGACTAACGACAAGGCATAGGATTAGTGAACATTAAACAGTGCATAATCTAAAAATAAACACTTATTTTATGTTTTTAAAATTCCAGAGGTTGTCAAGAAGCCTCCACCTCCCACTGCCTTAATTCCAGCAAAAGGTAAATAATAAATTCTTAAATATTTTTATTCTGTTTATTCCTGATATTTGTACTTCTGCTATTTATTCTTATTTTTAAATATTAGGTGTCCAACTTATTGTAAAGTTGTAGAGTCTCTTCTGTTATGTTAAATCTAGCATAGAAATGGTGGCTATTTCATGCTGCTCCTATCCCAGGAAAGGAAACCCAGGCGGACGTTTATGCTGCCTCTGTGCAATGGCCACCAGGAAAGAAGCAGTGAGAATTAGAAAGGGAGGGACCATCTTACTTTTTTAATTGTAGTTAACACAGTTGTTATGGATTATATAAGTAATGGAAACCTTAAAGAGCTTTTAATATCTGTTATAGAAAAACAATGAATTGATTTGGTTGCATAATTTTAAATGTTGTCTTTATTAAATGGACCAAAAAGCTCTATTTTATAGTCCAAAATGTAGATTTAGAATTAGAAATGTATTTGAAAGAATAATTGGAACTTTTAAAAAAGGTTAACCACATAAGCATTAAATATAAATTCCGTAAAATTATCAGATAGTAAAATATTCCATGGGAAGAAACTAGGGGTCCTGCAAACTGGAGCTCCCATAGGGCAATGGAAGGTGTGTCCATTTGATAATGTTTATTGAATCTATTTTTTTAACACTGGAAAAATCCTCAAATCAAGAGTAGAATGCATCTTGATACTCTTTATTGTGTTCTAGGGTCAACGAAAATTTAAATGGAAACAATACAAAGAAAAACATGACAAATTATTAATAAAAGACCGAGATCTGAAACACTGATATTGTTTAACTACACAGATTTTTGTTTAGTGAAGCAGTTGGTTCATGTAACTAATAGTCTAATATTTTATGTATGTTTATATGTATTTATTTGTTTGTTTATGTATTTTAGCTCCTGAAATCATTGATGTATCCTCTAAGGCTGAAGAAGTAAAAATAACAACCATAACCAGGAAGAAAGAGGTTCACAAAGAAAAAGAACCTGTGTATGAGAAAAAGCAAGCAGTCTATGAGGAGAGGAGAGTCTTCATAGAATCTTTTGACGAACCTTATGATGAACTGGAAGTAGAACCATACACGGAGCCATATGAAGAACCTTATTATGAAGAACCCGATGAAGACTATGAAGAGACCAAGGTAGAAGCCAAAAGGGAAGTTCACGAGGAATGGGAAGAAGATTTTGAAGAAGGGCAAGAATACTATGAAAGGGAAGAAGGTTATGATGAAGGGGAGGAAGAGTGGGAGGAGACTTACCAAGAAAGGGAAGTAATTCAAGTTCAAAAGGAGGTTTATGAAGGTATGTACAAATTGAGTGACTTGTCCCTCTTTTTCTCATTTTTGCTCAGTTCATTATATTTTCAATGTTATGAACCTGATTTGCAATTTCTATGAAATACATGAAAGGATCTTAGATGTTTTAAGGTAAAAAAAATTTTTAACTTAATCTTTTAAAGAGTCATTTTCAGAGTTACTTTCATGCTCTGACTTTATAAGCTAAATCATTTAATCCTATGCCTAAGACTAAATTCCAAGTGCTATTTTCTAATGCAGAAGTTCAAATTTTACTTTCATAGCTTCATTGCATCTCTGATTGATCCTGCTTCAAAACCCAGCATTAAGAATCATGTTAGAAATAATGATCCCAAATACAAGACGTCACACAATTATAGATTATCCTTATCTCATTTGCAATTAGCACAACCTAAGAGTACTTACCTAGTTAAGCATTCATTCTTATTCCTGTGTTTTTATTAAAGAATCACATGAGAGAAAAGTTCCAGCCAAAGTGCCTATAAAGAAAGAAGCACCACCTCCTAAAAGTAAGTAATTAGAATTATTTAAATAGACTAGAGCATCAACATCATTATCATGGCTTGTTTGGCAAAGATGTATAAGTCACCAGTTCAATCCAATAGGCACAACTTCTTCTCTAAGCTTTAATGTATCAATGGATTTTTTTTCTTAAAATTTCTATCTAATTCATTTAATGAAGAAAATACAAAGATGATAAAAAGATTGTTATGGTAAATTTAAAATTAACATAACCAAAATATGTTAAGTACAGAAACTTGTTCCTAAAGTTCAAAGCACCAAACTTGTTTCTCTCAAAAAAAAGATATATATGTATATATACATATATGTGTGTATAAACATATATATACACATAGATAGAGAATTTTAATAGAAATTCTAAAAGTACTGCAATTTCTTTAAAATGCTTGCAGTTACAAAGAAGCCAGTAATTGAAAAAATTGAAAAGACTTCCCGAAGAATGGAGGAAGAAAAAATTCAAGTCACCAAAGGTATTCTCATTTAAAACGTTCCTAGTACCATATGCACAAGTAATGTGTTTATTGATATATACTCACATGTTAGTTATTTGTATAATCATCTAAAGTAAGATATTTTAAAATTTTGTGCAAAACAATATTCTTCACAATACAAATATATTTGTACATATTTTTAAAGTACCTGAAGTTTCAAAGAAGATTGTTCCACAAAAACCTTCCCGGACTCCAGTACAGGAAGAAGTTATTGAAGTGAAAGGTATACATCTTTGTCTTTCAGCTACAAGTTTTAAACATTTTTATTTATGTGTATGGACATGTGTACATATATTGCTAAATAATTCATAAATATTAAAACCACCAAAAAAGCACATTTTATATAATACAAATTTTATATTGAGTTGCACATATGTATAATTTAAGTAAATAATAACATTATCTTTGTTTTTAGTTTTGCTTAAAATTACATAATTATATTTTTTTATTTAAGGAAGATTTTGTGTTTAATTAGTATTTTTCTAACTTTACTATGCAATGCATTCCATTGCATATAATATCCCCCATCCTCTCATTTATATGAATAGACCCTAACAGATTTGGCAAAACACAACATTGTGTGTGAAGAAGTTGTGTCTATTTGATTCTCATTTAATAATATTTGATGAAGCCTGCATGGGTTGTTTGTCCCTATCGATTAAAACATGATTTGTTTTCTTGTCAGTGCTAACTTTGTTCTCAAGCTATCATACTGACCCACTCATTCTGTGTCTAAAGGCTTAAATATAGTGTCTAATCTATGTATTTGATCTGATGTCTTGTCCTAGAAAACGAAATACTAATATGAAATACTCTCTTTAAAGTACCAGCTGTGCATACAAAGAAGATGGTTATTTCAGAAGAAAAGATGTTCTTTGCTTCTCACACAGAGGAGGAGGTGTCAGTCACAGGTATAAGGCAAACTGGAATTTGGGGGCTCCAATGGAAGGATCTCAGACCGATTTTTATACCTCTTCTTCTTATCTAAGTTATGACCATGTGGGCATTTGTGTCTCCTTGTAATTCTCTGTCATCTTTTTTATTTCACGTTTGTCTTTGTTTTAATTTTTATTTTGTTATTTTCTGTCAATTACAATTGCCACCCACAACATGGCATGTCAGTAATTAAAACGTACATTTTTTAAAGTCCCTGAGGTACAAAAGAAAACTGTTACCGAAGAGAAAATTCATGTTGCTGTTTCCAAAAAGGTTGAGCCGCCACCTAAAGGTATTAGTAATTCATTCTAAGTTTAAAATCTTTTAAAAAAAAAGGTCATATAAATTCTAGAGTAAACATCTATGTTAAAGTTAAATAATAGATTAGTCACACAGTCAACAGACCCTTAGCCACTATGTACAAAGGACATGATGGGTGATGGGAAGCCCATGAGGAAGGCACAGGAGAGAGGAATGAAAAGAACTAGTGCTCTATTCCCTGCTTCAAAGAGCCTGCAATCTGGTAACCAGTCATTTGGAAATAGAATGATCTGGAGCCAGTTCATACCAGCTCACCAGATCCTCTGGTTAAATTTTCAAGAATTTTGCCAACCAGTGGTTTAACTTAAAACTTGATTTTTGTAAACTTACAACTAAATAAATTATATTTTTGAAATATTAATAAATACTCAAAACTCATTACCTCCTATGTTACTACATTTCACTATTACATTACCTGTGTCTCTGAGGTTGTTTCCCTCTATTGTGTCGGTGTGGAGAGAATACTGTGTAATGTTGTGCTACTGCACATCGCTTCCCAACTATGCAACAATGAAGTCATGTTGGTAGCCAGGGTGGGGAGGAGTATTTACATCACCCACCTGGAGCCATTATAGACCAAGTCTCTGCTCCCTCCCTCCCAGCCAAATTGTTAACATTTAAGATACAAAAAAATCTAATGCAATTGGTTTCATGCAACCACCTTATAAAAGTAAAATTGCTAAAAAATTATCTTTGAAGTTACTGATGTTTGTAAAAAGCTGGTTTCTGAGAAGCAGGCACTGGCACCTCTGAAGAAGGGGTGCTCCTACCTGTTCCTGAGAAAGTGGAGGCTCCTGCAGTTAAAGGGGATAACAATCACATGTTCTAATTAGCCATTCACACATCTCCATTTACCCTCATTTCTAATGCATGCTTTTCTTCCATTCAACTGGCATAAAAAAGGGATGTCTACTCTTCATTGTAATTTTAAGTCTTACAACAACATATGCCACCAAAATGCACACTTTCTCAAATACAATACATTTCTTTTAAAGTCCCTGAGCCACCTAAGAAACCAGTTCCAGAAGAAGTGGTTCCTGTTCCCATTCCTAAAAAAGTGGAGCCCCCACCAGCCAAAGGTAGAATAATATTTTTGAAAAAACAACTCTTAACATCTGCTTTCTTGTATCTTGTTCTATGTGATCTATGTATTAACAAAATAGCATCTGTGAACCTTCTGTAATATATTTAATTCTATGTTTGTTAATTTCATTAATTTGTGGTAAGGTGTTATACAAGTATCAATAACATTTTTAGACTCCAGACCATGCTAATTGGATCTTTGTCTGCTTCATGTAATATATGTAATGTCTAATATGGTATTGAGGCATTTAGCATTTATTTCTATCTCAAGTAGAACATGTTAAATTACTCCCTAATTCTGACACTCTTAGTGAAGATTTGTGCTTTAATGTAATCTTAAATGTCTGAGAAGGAGACTAGAATATTCCACATTGTTCCAACAATGGTATTTTTAAAGTTCCTGAGGTTCCCAAGAAACCTGTGCCAGAGGAGAAAAAGCCAGTTCCTGTGCCTAAGAAGGAACCTGCCGCTCCCCCAAAAGGTACCTCAGAACTGATGGTGGGGACACCCTTTGCTCCAGACGCCAGCCCTTTGCTTTATGCGGACTTTGTATGTACTGTGCCGTCTTTCTGATTGGTCTCTTCCACATGTTCCTTGTGTTTTTAATGTCTGTCAGCTTTGGGGCCGTACTCACGACATTCATTATTTATGATACTGAGTCTTCCTAAAGCACCACCAAAAAGTGTAAGAAGTAACTTTGGCAAACTGCTATCTCAAATTTTTATAAAGATCTTCTCTCTCAGAGAAAGAAGAAGTATTTGTGAAATTTGTGTTCTACAGACATGTTTCTAGAAAAAAAAACTTTCACCCCTCATAAATGTGACTTTTTCTTAATCAAAACACTTTAATGAGTTTTGAAGAGCTGGAGGCAGGCAGTGACAACTGGGGATCATTTGGCAGAATGCAAATGTCATCTAGATAAAGATGTGCACAATGCTGCCAGAAACTGCACTCTTCTTACAAGTCAATAATGGCGAGTCTTCAATAGGGGGGAACATATAGATTGGTGACATTTTCTTTTACCATGTTTCTTGAGACACTAATTTAACTTTGATATATGCCATTAATGTTGCAATTTAGCTAATCAGGTAACTTTCATGTAAATATGTTTGAATTCAAATGTGCTGCTATAATATACCGCTATTCCCTTGCTTTGTTTTTTTTGTTTGTTTGTTTTTTGCTATTTGGGATTTTTCTGGTGATAAAAGATACTATTTTATTGAGCCAGTGAAGCTTCAGCTGCACACATGTGTTCAGTTATAGAGAGATTCAGCAAGCATTCAACATCATCCAATTTAGGAGAAACTAGACTTACTGAAATCCTGAATTTGAATAGTACTCCCTTTTGCTTGATTTCCCAGTGTTTCTATTTTCTTCCTGAATCAAACCTGCTTTTCTCTTTCTCAAACTCTTGGGTCTTTCAGAATTATTTTGATTATCTAATCATTAAATACAAATGTCATATTAGTAAAACCAATACTAATACCAAAGCTATTTGACCACTCCTGAAGGAGACAGAGGCATCTTTCATTTATCCATAAAAATACACATAGTAGCATGTATATATGTATAAACACAGTATGTATGTGTATTATATGCATATATAAATGTATATCTATAAAATTACACCAAGATATTATAAATGAAAGTGTGGAAGTTCAGGGGTTCACAAAAACTGCCAATATTATATTTAAAATGAAAAAAAAATTATTACTAATAATATATGCTGTTAAAATTTATCTTCTGGTTAAAAAGTTGACATCAGCTGGGCACGGTGGCTCACGCCTGTAATCTTAGCACTGTGGGAGGCAGAGGCAGGAGGATTGCTTGAGCTCAGGAGTCTGAGACCAGCCTGAGCAAGAGAGAGACCCCATCTCTACTGAAAATAGAAAAATTAGCCAGGTGTGGTGGTGTGCACCTGTAGGTGGTGTGCACCTGTAGTCCCCGCTACTTAGGAGGCTGAGGCAGGAGGATTACTCGAGCCCAAGAGTTTGAGGTTGCTGTGAGCTAGGCTGACATCTCAGCAGCCTAGCCCAGGCAACAGAGCAAGACTCTGTCTCAAAAAAAGTCGACATTATCAATGCTTAGCATAAATAAATTAAATCCACTATAAACACTTTCAAAGTTAGAGACACTGTCAAAAACTATGGAGCCCCTTAAAGAAACACACATATGAACATACCTACAAAATTTTGCACACAGAACTCCCCAAAGTCATTGACACATGGATGTCAGATTGAGAGACTTAGTCTAGAATAAGTGTTTCCTGAGCTTTGAATATACTATAGATACATCCCCCCAAAAATCAGAAGAGAAATGGGGGAAGGAAATTAAGTTATATAGGCACAACTATTCTAAGACTTATTAGTCTTAAATAAATTAAATCCACTGTCATTATAAACCCCATTTCTTAATACAAAGCATAAAGAAGTTTTTTTTATGTATTATATCCACATTCTAGATTGTTTGTATAACCATGGACTCATTTGTTTTTACCAAAAGCATACCAATATATAATTAAAGGATGAATTGTGCACACATCTTTCTCTTACATAACTCATTTTTAATTGTCAAAATGTCTCTCAAACATTATTTGTAACATTAATTACACTATGACCTTTATCACATTATAGTTAGCTTAATTTTCTGCATTATTTTGCTGATGCATAGATAATCTATAATAATATTCATGAACTACATAAAGATTTATGTATGTGCCTATGTCCATTCATAAAAGTGACATGTGTCTGAACTAACATTCTATTTCAAAAACTTTAAGTCCCCGAGGTGCCAAAGAAGCCTGTCCCTGAAGAAAAGATTCCTGTTCCTGTTCCAAAGAAGAAGGAAGCTCCCCCAGCTAAAGGTACAGTGACTTTCTTAGTAAAGAAGTCCTATTTTTATATCTTGAGTACAAAACATTTTGTGTTTAATTATCCGTTAACTGGGTTAGTTTAATTCAAAAATGAATGTTTTATCCTGAGTGAGAATTCAACAAAAGTGTCTGTCTACCCGTCTACGTTTTCACAAAATAACTGTACATTAGCTGGTTAGGAAAATATAAAGTCAATTCTAAAAATGTCTTTTCAAGTTCCTGAAGTACAGAAGAGAGTTGTCACAGAAGAAAAAATAACCATTATTACTGAAAGAGAGGAATCTCCACCACCAGCAGGTACTTAATCCCATCGCCATGAAATAACCTTGTATTTCCTTCAAGCTTCTTTAATTGCATGTCTTCTTTAATGGGCCTGCTAGTTCTGTGTTGCTCATTTATTTTGCCTTTCTGAGAATTTTAAAATTAAACACTACCCTTTAAGTGCCAGAAATCTCAAAGAAGAGAGTTCCTGAAGAAAAAAGACCTGTGCCTCGGAAAGAGGAGGAAGTTCCACCACCAAAAGGTATTGTCTCTCCATCTTCCCCAGAACCGTCTTTATGGGCCACTGATTTTGTTTGTTTTGTGATATGAGTGCATCGTGGGTGTACATCTGTGTTTTGTGTTGGGTTTTAGTGAGATTACATTACATTACATACTTTATTACATTAAAGTTCTAAAAGTGCATCATGTTTCTAAAGTGCCAGCTCTTCCCAAGAAACCTGTCCCAGAGGAGAAAGTTCCAGTGCCAGTTCCTGTCGCTAAGAAAGCCCCACCTCCCCGAGGTAGGATTTGTCTCAGTCCTCTGACAAAAAATCTTTTGACATGTGAATTCTTACTTTGTCTATCTGGTCTTTTCTCGTACTGAACCTTTGTCTTGCTTCCGATAGAACTTCTGTGTGTATGTATCCTTGTGATCTGTAACTTGTTTTCCCATTTTGCTAGTGAAAGTGGTGTACTGTGCAAATCTTCCCCAAACTACAAAGAGAATTGTTAAAATTCTTGACTTTAAACTTCAACTTTAATGCTTTTTTAAAGCTGAAGTTTCTAAGAAAACTGTTGTAGAAGAAAAAAGATTTGCTGCTGAAGAAAAACTATCCGTCGCAGTCCCTCAAAGAGTGGAAGTCGCCCGGCACGAAGGTATATAATTAGAAGTGAAAGGAGAAATGAGTTGATGTGTGTTTCCTTAAAGTCTCTTCTTGCCAGATGTGATTGTTTACCTTAGAACTTGTCCTGATCTGTTATTTCTCCTTATGTTGGTATTAGAATGTGTCTGCCTGTTGTAGCCTTCTGGGACTGAGTCTTTTGTGTCTACATTGATCTTGAATCATTATATTATCTTATATTAATAAGAAAGTGAATGGGATGCTGAAAATGTGATAATTTTGAAAGTGGCTGCACTTTGGACATAATTCGAATACCCTTCTCGGTCTTGGGCTGTACTTGCCCTCATCTTAAGTCAGCTTTCTCCTTCTTGTGCTGAGGAAGTACTGTGAACCTATGCCCTAAGCAGATAGAACCGCTTACCCATCTGTAATGAATACATGGCTACCATCACAATCTCAGCTTACTGAATTTAAATTAAACCTTGTATCCGCAGAGGAGGAATGGAGTTATTCAGAAGAAGAGGAAAGAGTATCCGTTTCAGTTTATAGAGAGGAGGAAAGAGAGGAGGAAGAGGAGGAAGTGGAGGTTACAGAATATGAAGGTAAACAATGTGAATAAGCTAGAGATGATCTGGAGTCTTGATGAGATGTTTTCTGTCACAGGTTGTTTATAAAACTAATGAAAAGTGAAACAAAAAAGTGGCACAAATTCAGTGAACATCTACTGGCCTCATTAGATGTATCTTTTAATCAAAACACAAGTTGCAGGAGCATCATACAAGATTAAACATCCAATGTCTTTCTTGTCCATCCCTTTTTACTGGCCTATATGGAATAGAAGGTTTTATATTTATATGTAATTTATGAGGGCAAATACCTCCATATACATGTATTCTCTCATTAGGCAGCATTTGACTTCAGCACAGTAGGCTGGCGTAAACCTCACCTTCGTAGTCTAATGTCTTACTGGTGTTTCTCAAACATATTTTTTTATCATAGACAAATATATATTTTATATTATATTCCTACACACATTTGTAGAATAGAAAATTTTGGTGTTTTCTATTCTGTTCTATTCATTTTTAAAATGCAAGCTATAACCATTAAATCAATTGCATAAATCACTAGTGTGTTCTGACTGAGTTTAAAAATGAACAAGAAAATATATTACTTCATTAAATTCCAGGACTCAAGGCCATATTTGTAAATCTGAAACACTTAATACATAGGGCTTTCCTATATTTTACATGTGAAGAAAACAATTATGTAATATCTGTGCTCAGATTGACTTACTATTCGGATCTTCCCATATCTATGATGTTAGTTCTCTACTGTTTCTTAAGGGTGAACCAATAAACTTCATTTCACTAGGATATCTTTTCAATGAATTAAGGCACTACTAGGTTTCCTTCTAAAATCTAGCATTCCAGCTAAACTTATTTATCCAGAGGAACTTTCCTAAGAAAATTCTAGTGTAGCTCTGCTTATAAAGGGAAATCAACAAGTACCTTAGTAAATTAACTCTCTTTCCAATGAAAAGACAAATAGAATTGTAGTACACTTAGATGCCCTTAAGTATATTTCTGGCTAATAAAAGGTGGTTCCCCACATCCCCTTTCCTCATTTGGAATAAAAGTCCATGTGAAACACACAATTTTAATGAAATGTCTTGGAAGCAAGATAGGACATGACTCCCAAGAGGAAGCAGGAAGCCCACCAGTTGTGTTGTGCTTTCTGGAAGCACATGATGTTGGGCATAAGTCAGGAATCTGGTGGATTTTCAGAAGACACCATCTTTCTAGAAATGTTTAGAAAACCAAACATAATATCTACACAAGTAAAGTTCTCATTCATGGGCCTGATTTCAGTTTTTGACATTATTGTATGCTAGAAATTTCCTCCAGTGTCCCAGACTCTAGTTAAAAGGAGAGACACTATGATTTTCTTATGTGCTCATTAAGCACAAAAGATTTAGCAAAAAGAGGGGTGGCCTATTAGGTTTACTTTCAGTGCAAAGAGCAGATGTGTTTTTAACTAGACTTTTCTGTTCTGTAATCAACTTTATACACGTAGGCTCAAAAATCATATAAAGTCTCCTGCCTCTTCTACCACACCTGCCCCGCAAAAGTGGGAGAAAAAAATATGAACTATTGTCTTGAAATCCATGTTTAAATCCTCAAGTATATGTTTCTGCCCTGCAGCCTTCAAATATAGAGTGTTCTGTTATTTGTGAAACTTATCTTCAAATTCTTGTGTTCTTACTAATTTAGCAACTAGAATTGGTTTTTGTCTTGTCCTTGTCCTATTATTCCCGTGAATGTAAGCATTATTATCTGCACGATACATTTGAAAATTAAATTAATGAAACATAGTTCCCGTACCTTTTATTAAGGTATATGCTTTGATTAAAATGCTCATTGAGTATCTTAAATGAAAATAATCAGGGATTTGGCGAGTGTTAAACATTTGCAATTTTAATTACCCTTTGAAATAATAAGTTGCAGCTAAAATGAAACAGGGGAAAACACTATAATTTATCTTCTTTAAAATTGATGTCTTTAAAGTGATGGAAGCACCTGAGGAATATGTTGTGGAAGAAAAGCTGCACATTATTTCTAAGAGAGTGGAAGCTGAACCCACCGAAGGTATAGCGACTCTTAAACTAGCCTTATCCCTCTGTTGGCTTGCCCCATCCTTTATGTTCTCTTGTAGCTAATTTATCGTCTATGTTGCCAACGTTGATACATGTTGTGTCTAATAAAAAGATTCCTTATATGTTTATTGAAAAGAAATCTTGACATTTCTACAAGTGTATTTTATAATTTTTTAAGTGCTTGAGAGGCATGAGAAGAAAGTTATACTGAAACCGAAAATTCCTGCTAAAGTAGAGGAGCCTCCACCAGCTAAAGGTACAATTTCTTTCAAAGAAATGAGATACACTTTGTCTTAATAGATATAATACTTCCTTGGGTTTGCATAACTGTCTAAGTTTTTGTCAGCACATATATATGAATGTTTTTACTAGGTATAGTCATTAATGTTTGTGTACATGTGTGATCTTTTCAAAAAGTGACTTCTAAGCCCCCAAACTATATCACTGCTTATGTAATGCAAACTAATGTTCTTAAACCTACTCTTTCTAAAGTTCCTGAAGCACCTAAGAAAACTGTGCCAGAAAAGAAAGTTGTTACAGTTCCTAAAAAGGAAAAGGTGCCACCAGCTAAAGGTATATTGGATTTTACTTTATTCTTCAATAATGTCTGTCTTTTTTAAATCTTAAATTGATACATTCTTCAAATTTTTATAACATGAACAAGAAAATAAATGTGTCTACATATTGTGTTTTTCATATTGTACGTTTGACTATGTTGCCTGATATCTTTTAAGTGCCAGAAGAGCCAAAGAAACCAGTTCTGGAAAAAAGAGTTCCTCCAAAAGTGGTTAAGGTAGAAGAACCTCCTCCAGCCAAAGGTAAACAAAATCTTCCAGCACAAATACTGGAAACTTAAGTCTTGTTTTTCTTTCTCTCTGCTGCTGTCTTTTGGGTCACACCTTTTATATGTAGTTTATTAGTCTATGTTGGTGTAGATGGTGTATTTGGGTGTGATGTTTATTTTTATGTGCCTTGTAAATTCTTCTATTCTAAAATCACAGTACTTTCTGGCTAGTGTATTTTTTTAAAACCCCACTTTAAGTAATATAACTCCCTAATCCTAAAATTATCTTTTAAGTGACTGAGAGGCAGATGAAAATTACCCAGGAAGAAAAAGTTCTTGTTGCTGTAACTAAAAAAGAAGAGCCCCCAAGAGCAAGAGGTACATCAGCCCTTTCACTACACACAATATTGTACTTGTCTCATTCTTTTTACCAAATACACTGGTTAAGGGTGTTGGTTTTGTGGTCGTTGTTATAGTTGTTTTATGTTTGAAATAATGTAAACGTCAAGTCTTTTCTGTTTGGGTGACTATTGTATGCCTGCCTTTTTATGGTTTGAATGAGGAAAACAATTTTTTAAAGTGAAATCTGTCTTTAAAGTGTCCAAAGAACCTAAGAGAACTGTCCCAGAAGAAAAAGTTCCCAAACTCAAACCTAAAAGAGAAGAGGAACCACCAGCTAAAGGTATATTGGCTCTTTAAAAAAAAATCAAATAAGCATCTAGATATTGAAACAAATCTAGTGTAATTGAGATCATTAGAGAAAATAACTTACATACATATTATAAAGTAATAAAGGTATGTTATTTCATGTCCCTTCAAAACTAAACATTTGTAATTACCAGAAAGTACTTTTTTTCCTAAAAAAAAGTAAAGCTTCCCAAATATATGTAGATAGTTTTTCTTAAAATGTATTTGTTTTCTAATATGTCTATTTGTCCATATACTAATCTCATCTGCCCATATGCTTATTTGATGTGGCAATCTTTGATGAAAATTTTAATTTTTTAAATCTTACATCTTCTACATTGTGCCATTAGAGCTTATGAAAATGTCTTAAAATGAAGGTGAAGAAACTACTTCTGTAACACAAGTTTCTGTTTAATGCTCACATACATAGCTTGATAGTCATTGACTATGCTCCCTAGTTGTTTTTTTTAACTCTCTTATAAATACTACTTGATCTTCCTAAAATTGTTCAGTGTCTTTGAAGCATTAAATAGCTTTTAAAAAGTATTTATATGTATATTAGACCATGTTTATTTCCAAGTCAATTGATTTTTTCTTGTCATTTAAATGGAAAGTTTAAAGAGGCACAGTGATGGTTGTCTTTGTCCTTGGATTGTTTGTACAAAATTTCTCTTAACACATCTATTTTCAGAATCTTGCAATTCACTTTTAATAATTACTCTTTTAAAGTGACTGAATTGAGAAAAAGAGCTGTAAAAGAAGAAAAAGTGTCCATTGAAGTTCCAAAAAGAGAGCCTCATCCCACTAAAGGGAGATTGTGCCTTGATTTATTAATATGAAGCATGAAACCGTACAACTCTTTGCCTGCCAGTTCCCAATTTGACTCCTACACTTTATTGGCTTACTATTGACGAAAGGCAGGAATCTAACATTTGCAATCACAATTACTAAAAGTACATCCTATGATCCCTTGACCAGCAAAGGACAGTCAGGGTCTCCTATAACCAGAACATGAGGCCATCACAAAGGAATAAAATCAAAGCACGTTATTACTATCATGTCTAACTGGGCTTCAAGTAAAATACTGTCTGTTGTCAATATTATTTTAGAAGTGACTATAAAAGAAGAGAAAGAATGGTCTTATACCCGAGAAGAAGAAGCCGTTTCAGTACAACGGGAAGAGGAATATGAGGAATATGAAGAATATGATTATAAAGAATTTGAGGAGTATGAGCCCACAGAAGAATATGACCAGTATGAAGAATATGAAGAACGTGAATTTGAACATTATGAAGAATATAAAGAGCATGAAGAATATATCACAGGTATGAGCAAAACTGCAAACACAAAACCACATTAAATACATACAAATTCCATTTCTAGAAAAGACAAAAATTTGGATGCCCAGACAAATTTGGAAAGAACTGTTTCATTTTTCAAATTGAGAATTTTTTTCTTAGATAAATTCTAGAAAAAAAAATCTCTGTAAATCATATGGTTATTGTTAGACTTGGGTTCTGGGAATAATCTATTTCCCCCTTCATTTTTACTCCTATGCAAAATAGCAAATGCCCCCAAGCTTCTTTCTCAAAAAGGTTGGGAGTTTACCTGAAGGTAAGCGCCCATGATCATTCTAGTGCATGATCAAAAATTTCTGAGCATCCCTTATTCTGAAATGTGCTATTAGCGAGCATGATAGGCTATTAAGAAAATATACCACCTTCAGGGTTCCTATCATTGAAATTTGATGACTGTTTCAAAGGTAAAGACAGACAAGAAGGATGATACACACAGCTGTGTTCTACCTAATGAAGCCCAACTTTGTAAGCATATAGTTTATTGGTTCCAAAGAACTGATTTATTTTACTCAAAGAATAAATTTCTGTCGGAATTTTGAAATGAGTCAATATTATTTCACTTACTCAATTTCTGATGTTTCATAAGCCTAACTTTGGGAACATTCTATATAGTTTTACAGATAGCATTATGAACCAATCTTACAGAGCGAGGAGATTTAGCCATGACTTTGTCTACCTAAAGTGAAACGAGAAATTTAATATGTAAAAGATATGTAAGGGAGAGTTACAATTACCTAATTAAAGTAAATAGCAAGGAAGAAGGGGCAAGACAATCTTGTATGGGTTTTTTAGAGCTTGTTCTATTTGGACCTCTGATTCTTGCCTCTATAGGCTAGACTGTAGATAAAAGAATTGATTCCACTTAAGAAATATTTTTGATTTAGGTTCTGAAGTCTAACATTAAATACCTTGTATATACTTTTAAAGAACCTGAGAAGCCTGTCCCTGTAAAGCCTGTGCGAGAAGAACCAGTTCCCGCGAAACCAAAGGCCCCACCAGCTAAAGGTAGAGTGAGCAAAACATTATCAGTTGTCAGAGACCTTTGTTTCCTACATGTCTGTCATGCTATACATATATGTTGACGTGGCAGTGTACAAATCACGTGGGTGTATGGGAGTATTATGTCGTACATTGTATTTCTTAACTTTTTGTTCTTACTGGTCTTGAGAAATCTGGTTCAGGTTTTAAAATATCTTAATATTGTTATTTTAAAGTGCCGAAGAAAGTTGTCCCTGAAGAAAAAGTACCAGTGCCCATTCCTAAGAAACTCAAACCTCCACCACCCAAAGGTACATGACGGAGTTATAATACCAAAAACAACCTCATTACTTATGTTCTGTGATTGTGTTTTGCTCTCTCGTCTGATGTTCTGTTTTTACTGAGTAGATTGTTATTGTCCTTATTCTTATGTGTCAGTTTTTATGTGTATTGATTACACTGTACTCATGGTGTTGGTTTTAATGGTCTTTAACAATTAATATCTTTAAAGTGACTGAAGAATCAAAGAAAGTTGTTGAGGAAAAAATACATATTTCAATTACCAAACGTGAAAAAGAACAGGTGACTGAACCAGCTGCTAAAGGTATAATAATTTCCTTCTTAGATTGTGGTCTTTTATGATGCCTCTTTGAAATTAACGTAGCTATGCTTTGCTTTATTTTGTTGTTTCATATCTTTTAAGTTAATTGTTACAAAAATGTTGGATGTAAAAATCTGTAAATATAAGAAGATAATGTTACCTTTAAAAGGAAAAACTATTTCAAAATATATCCACAGCCTCTTAGACAATGGCTGTGTACTGCCACGTGGCTACAATATATATAAAATAGTATGTTTGAATTTAAAATCAGTGGCCATTTGGCATATTCCTTATTTACCTAAATTGATGTAATTATACAACAATGAATACTGTTTAATTTAGTGTCCAGTCATATTTTTCCTGCTTTATACTAAGAATGAAATAACTTCCACGCTATTTTAGGAACTATATCTACCCAGAAGTCAATTTAAATTTTCAAGAAAGGATGTTTCCTACAAGCAGAGATACTTGAGCACTCACCATCCTTTCATACTGGGACTCTGTTACTGTACACTTATGGAGTACTTCTATATATTAATATTTATATTTATATGAAGCTCAGAATCCTTTCCATGGAAAATATAAAGTTTCTTGTAGATGATTAATTGCAGACCTGTCAGATTAGAGGCAGCTCCAACATTATTCTATCTAGTTAAAGTAAAAGAAAGCAAGCCCTGACTGGGTGGCTTGTTTCTGACAATTAAATTTCCTTAATATTTCAAGTGCCCATGAAGCCCAAGAGGGTTGTCACCGAAGCAAAAGTACCTGTCCCTAAAAAAGAAGTAGCAGCACCTGTTAGAGGTACCTGATGCCACTCATTTTAATGTATTGTTCGTCTTCTTTGGTGTTAAAGTCATATTTAGTTCTATGTGTGAAATTCTTTTGTGGGAAAGGTAAAGCCTGTTCTTTCTTTTGTTATAAATGGGCTTCTGTTTCTAAAGAGTCTTAATTTTGCTGAGCAATGGGCAAATGTCCAACTTAAAGATAATATCTTTAAAGTGCCAGAAGTACCTAAAGAACTTGAACCAGAAGAGGTTGCCTTTGAAGAGGAAACCTTTGAAGAGGAAACCTTTGAAGAGGAAACCTTTGAAGAGGAAGTAGTAACCCACGTGGAGGAATATGTTGAAGAAGAAGAGGAGTACATTCACGAAGAAGAGGAGATCATAACTGAGGAGGAAGTGGTGCCGGTGAAACCAGTCAAAGGTAGATGATGTCTCCTGCAAAGGGATATTCTGCAGCCTCTGTGGAGTTTGAGCATCTGACTTGGTCAGATTCTGGGGGTCGTTGGCACCAGGGATGGCCAATTCTGCTTATTTTAGAAGCAGTCATTTTTAAATGCTGAAGTATCATTTCTGCAGCTGCTTTTCACATTTTTATATCTTTTCTGCAACATTCCCAACATTCTTAATATCTTTAAAGTGCCTGAGGTACCCAAGAAACCTGTTCCAGAAGAGAAGAAACCTGTTCCTGTTCCCAAAAAGAAGGAAGCCCCACCAGCAAAAGGTATACCACCACTCATACTGATGGGTCTAGAGGAGGCTTAGTCTGCCTGTAAATAATTAACTGTCTTCTGAGTAAAAAACCTTGTACTGCTTGTGTGCTGCTGTTTTAAGAAACGTGAACTGTGCTTTTTGTGGATGTGTTGTTACTAGTAGTTAAAACATAACAATAAACAATATCTTTAAAGTGCCTGAGGTTCCTAAGAAGCCAGAGGAGAAACTTCCTGTGCCTATTCCTAAAAAAGAGAAGGCTCCACCTGCTAAAGGTACATACCGTTATAATCCATCAGTAGGGTAATATAATCATTCACCCGTGTAGTATAACATGGTGAGGCATCGTAGTCCTTTCCCCATGACGGTATTAACAGTATTAATGCCAAGACAAGAACCACTCAACTGGCGACAGAAGCAGTTTACCACACATTTACCTCTGAATGTTACCATCAAAACATGCTTATGTTTAATGCTTGGCTCTTCCTCTTTAGTGGAAAATTCTTTCGTGTAAAATAAATTCTTTTGGCCGTATCAAAATTGGCAAAACCATCATTTCCCAGGCATTGTGTGTTGTCTTTACCACCAATCCATGTGTTTTCTTTTTTATTATTATTATTTTAATTTTCACGTATTTTCTGACCTTTGTTTTGTGGCTATTATAATTTTCAATCTTAAAGTGAAATTATTAAAATATCTATGATGCTTCAGTTAAGGCCTTAAATTGCTGGCCTTAAATTCTTATTTACGTGAAAAATGTGAAAAATGACACTAACTCTATTTGATATCTTTAAAGTTCCTGAAGTGCCCAAGAAACCTGTGCCTGAGGAGAAAGCACCAGTCCCGGTTCCTAAAAAGGTGGAAGCTCCACCTGCCAAAGGTACATGAACTTTCAATGTTGCAAAAATTTTTTATTTCATATTTGCATATGAGTAAAAATGTAACTGGTTCAATTCTATGCTCTTCAAGGAGGCAACTCTTTAGGGAAAACAAAAGATTTTACTTTAAAAATAAAATTCTTCTTGGGAATTTCTTTGGTGTACTTTAATTACCTTATCCTAATCTTTTTGAAACTATGCTTGGAGTCAATATTTTTATGTTGTATAAAATTTTTCTCTAAATCATTTCTTTAAAGTGCCAGAGGTACCCAAGAAACCTGTGCCTGAGAAGAAGGTGCCAGTTCCTGCTCCCAAGAAAGTAGAGGCTCCACCTGCAAAAGGTACATCATTTCATCATTTTATAATGCATGGGGAAAAAACCCTCATATTTGTGTATATTCACATACAAATCCCCCCATAATATTACATATTTTCTAAAAGCATCTGTCTGGTTATAAATATGTCAGGTATTTTGTGATTCTTTTTCTTATCTATTACTCTAATACATTATATAAGAACACATTCTTAAAGACAAATAATATCTTTAAAGTACCAGAGGTGCCCAAGAAGCTCATTCCAGAAGAAAAGAAACCAACACCTGTTCCGAAAAAAGTGGAAGCTCCACCACCCAAAGGTACATTAATCTCTAGCAGAAGCAGGGTAAAAAGGAAAACTAACTGGTGTTACACAGCCTCACTAACCATTATTAATGCTTAATATTTATGTTGATAATTGATGCTTTATGATCACAGAATATTTGCTTTTCGTGCTTTCTCATTGTCTTGAATATTTTATATAAAAGTGATGTTTGTACCATTGAATAAATATCTTTAAAGTGCCAAAGAAACGTGAACCAGTCCCAGTTCCTGTAGCTCTACTTCGGGAAGAGGAAGTTCCATTTGAGGAAGAAATTGCTCCTGAAGAGGAAGTTCCACCTGAGGAAGAGGAAGTTCTTCCTGAAGAAGAGGAAATTCTACCTGAGGAAGAGGAAGTTCCTCCTGAAGAAGAGGAAATTCTACCGGAGGAAGAGGAAGTTCCTCCTGAGGAAGAAGAATATGTACCTGAGAGAGAAGAAGTCGTGCCTGAAGAAATTCTTCCAGAAATTAAACCTAAGGTGCCAGTACCTGCACCAGGTATAGCAGCTCTTCTTGGAGACATCAAGGCCTCTTTTGTGTTGAATTCTGCTTTTTCATCTTTTTGTTCATCTCTAATTTTATCTATGATGCTTTACTCTCTATTGTCTACCATCTAAATCTTAGAAAACGTTCCAGACGTGTGTCTCTTATTATTGTGTGTCTGTCTGCCTTGTGTATCTGTCTATTGTAAATTATGTCTTTTCAAATTTCATGCTATGAAATGTTATTTAGTTGTTCGTGGTTTTATTCTAATGTGCCTTTTTGTTATACATATAACACCGTATATGTGGTTTTTAATGTCTTAAAATGAAATGTTTTTAAGTGCCTGAAGTACCAAAGAAACCTGTACCAGAGAAGAAAGTCCCTGTTCCCGCTCCTAAAAAAGTGGAACCTCCACCACCACCCAAAGGTACACCTCCCCAAGTGAATACACAGTTTTCACCCATAGCTTCACCAGATAAACTATGGTGAAACTGAATTTTAGGAAAAATTATATTTGTAAAATGGACAATTGCATAGTTACATTTTTACTTCTAAAAATATTCAAGAACATTGATATCTGTTTCTTTTCATTGGATGCAAAGCAGTATTCAAGAACAAAGATGAAAGGAAGTATTGTCCCAAAACTGCCACAAAAGTTCTACCTGATTTCCTATAATTTTATTAAATATCATAATTGTCATGTGGCTATTTTGCAAAGCAAAATTATCTACAGAAAAAAATTACCTGAAAAATATAATGAATAAATATTCTTAAATTTCATTCCTCAACCATTTATATTAAAGGCCTTTGTAACGTCAGGCTGAAAAGAAAAAAAGAAAGATGAATGTATTTATCAAAACACTGAGTAATAGTTTATGTCTTCTGATACATATATATAAATGGTAGCCCAACTGATTTTGATTTTAGCCTTGACTTTGTACTTTATTGTGTTACTCTGAGCAAGTCCTTTAACCAATCAATCTGAGCTTCCAGCTCCTCTCCTATGTTTGAAGTGGGTATACTAATATCACTCCTAGTGGGCTCAGATATTATTGTGAGGATAAAATAAAGGTATAAAAGTAGTCTATCATTGAACGAATAGTATCCAGATTTAACATATTCAATCAGCTCATAGTATAAGACAGAATGAATATATTTATGCCTTAAATCTCAATAACATTTTCTGCAAAAGATGATGGTATCACTGCTTAAATTAAGCATAACCCTTCCATCAGGCTATAAAGTCATATAATCAATAACAAGATAAAGCTGATCCTTTTTTGGATTTCAAGGAACAGAAACACTTTAAAGACAATGATTTCATAAATTCCTAGTGAAATTTAAATGGGTGAAATGGCAGCATCTGTCCTCTGATAATCAAATATGTTGCTCATCCCTTATTCTACAAATCCTAATATTTGGGATCCCAACTTGCATTACAGACCTGTCCTGAGCAACTGTTGCATGTTGGTCTTTCTGTGTGTGGGAACTTCTTGGTTTCTCTCTTTTTTAATCCCTCAAAATAAGTTCTTGTCATAAAATGTCTTTAAAGTGCCTGAAGTTAAGAAGAAGGTGCCAGAGAAGAAAGTGGTCATTCCCAAGAAAGAGGAAGCTCCTCCGACCAAAGGTATTACTCTTCCAGAGCCAATTAGACACTGCCATTTATTTCCTTCACCCGTGAAAGTCAAAAACACCCTGTTTCAGTATGTGTTAACACAACTTATATTATTGTTGTGTCTATTGTTCATGTGTTTGTGAAACTGAAATTATAAAATAAAATAATATCTTTAAAGTGGTACTAAAGAAACCTGTGATACCCAAGAAACCAGAACCAGAAAAGAAGATGCCTCTTCCTGTTCTTAAACCAGTGCCTCCTCCTGCCAAAGGTACATCATCCCATAACAGGGATGTGGTTGCTGCACTGATGTTGAACTATGGTGCTATCCACACAGAACGTTCAACATAAATGTGTGCATTGTGTGGTCTGTCATTCACATTCATCATTGTGACTCTGTTAAACTCATGGTTGTGTTATGTGAATTTTCTACTTTGTATTGATGTATTTTATGTTGTTTCCCTATGTATGGTTGTTTCTAAAAAATAAAAATATGAAAGTTATGTATCTTTAAGAGCCAGAAGCAACTAAGAAACTAGACCTGAAGTATCCACTTCTTGTCCTGGAAAAAAAAATAGAAGCTCCAGCAGTAAAAGATGGAATGTCTCTTTAATGGACCCTAATCTTAAACCAAAAATCTCTTTATTCTTCTTTCATTAACTGGTCTTGTGAAATGTCAATGTTCTATCTTGTGAATGTGATATTTACTCTTCTATGTTGAGAATGGGAAACTTGGTCTTTATGTATTCTTATTTGGTTCTTGCATTTTAAATGCTTAAAACCATCAATATCTTTTAAGTTCCTGAGGTACCTAAGAAAGTGAAAGAAAGACGAATCATTCCCCCTAAAGAAGAGGAAGTTCCACCGGTTGAAGGTAGATAGATGACTTTCTAAGAAAAATAGCATTTTAGAGTCTTATCATTGTCTAATATTTGAAGGAAGTAATTGTACATGTCACCCCAGTAAATAAGCATATTCAGACTTTAAAAGAAATTACTATTTACATAATAGAAATTGGGCAGGCAAACTAATACTATTGGAGTCTCCTTGTTGCATGTTCAGCCTTTTTCTTTGTTATTTGTTCTATTTTAATGAGAATTTTTAAAGGGAAACTGTATTTGCTCTGGGAGATTTTCCATCAAATGACTTGGCTGACAATTATAAAATAAGCTTCTCCAAGAGAAATTCTAGTTAAGCCTGAGTAACTGGTGCAGAAAATCTAACTTCTACCTCTAAGTGGCTGTCTGACTTCAAATAAACTCACCTCCATTTTAAAAAATAATAATAATTTTAACTTAACTCTCTGGAGTTCTTTCCAGACCTAAAATACTAGGAAGGGCCTAACATGTTTTGAAGACCCAATAGGTTTTGTTTTTTTAAGAAGTAGTTTCCACAAACATTTGGAAGGCTGAGTAGTTTTCAGATATATCATTTTAGTCTAATATTCAAAAGAATTATAAAAATAATGTACATGGTAATAATCTTTTTAAAGTGCTTGAGGAGCCTGAAGAGCCTATTCCAGAAGAAGAGGTTCCAGAAGAAGAGGTTCCAGAAGAGGTTCCAGAAGAAGAGGTTCCAGAAGAGGTTCCAGAGGAACCACCTAGCGTAGAGGAGGTTGAGGAAGTGGCGCCACCTAGAGGTACAGCCACTTTTACTAGTTAGACATTTAAAATACTTGGTGTTCCAAATCTTTCTCGGAATTGTTTAAATCTAGCATTCACCAATATATTTTTCTGACATCACATCAATGATAAATTGACTGTTAACTATTCCTGGCATGTGAAGTTATGTGTCCCTTTTTTCTCATTTTTCTGCAGCATCTGCAGTGCAACTAAAAATGAGAGATTACTTTTCTGTTATTGGCAATTTAATTTTTTCTGTCCAGGCCCTAGTATGGCCTCCTACTTCCTCCTAGATTTCAATCATGAATTTTGTTTTCAATATTAATGTGGGGGGGGGAATATATTCCTGCGGTGAAAGTGTTCACTTTTTAGAAAAAGTGTTAACTTATTCCTGAAAACTATGACATTTATTTGCATAATTGATAGGGTGTTTGCTTATAAGATTTCTAAGTAACATCCTTCGCACTTCTAGAGTCAAATACATACTCCAAATATATCATTATCATTTAGACTGCTAATATCTTTTTAGAATAAATCAATGTTTTGTGTTGTTTGCTTATTGGTATATGGCTGTTATTGTTCTGTTCATTGCATGTCATTTTCAAAATGTCCATAAAATATCTTTTAAGTGCCTGAAGTGGTTAAGAAAGCAGTACCTGAAGTGCCTACTCCTGTTCCTAAAAAAGTGGAGGCACCACCAGCTAAAGGTATCGCAAATCCTGATTAATATCTTTAATCACATTCATTTTCTTTCTAAAAAGCAAATATGTCTTCTATCACTGCTTTCTTATAGTCAATTAAATAGCAAACTGATTAAGGACTAATAAAAATATAACTCATTCCATTTCTTTAATCTTTTCTAGAATATTAATGGATGATTATGTGTGTGTGTATTTGTGTGTGAATTATTCTAGAAGCTTCTTATATAGCTGAAAATTTTAATGTGATAGTATATCTCTCTATACATAATATGCATAACAATGGATCCCTCTTCCCCCCATTCTATTTCTAGATTTTATTACATTACCTAAATAGAGTTTTCTTATGTATTATAATTATTTTTACTATATTTATTGTTTCATAGAAAAAAATCTGTTTTAATGCTTGGATAATAACTATTTTAAAGATTTTCATGTCCCTTTTGTAAGCTTTAGCCTAACTATTCAAGGTTATTACAAAATGTCTACTCTTCATTGCTTCCTAATTCAGTGAATGCTCCAGATAGTGTTCTTAAGCCATTAGATTATGCTATCCTTATTACAGTAAACTCTTCAGCAAATACAATAGTGCCCAACAGAACATGAGGCCTGTGTCAGAGCTTAAGTATTCTATAATGGTAATCACTTCAAAAAAAGCCTTCATCAAATTAAAAATAGTAGAAGTAAACCAAATATTGGTAATCCTTGTTATTTAAAAAAAAAAATAGAATAGCACAGGTTCCTTGTAAGGGTATGTTAGCACACATGAGTGATTTAAGAAAGTATCTTTATTGCCTCTAAAATTGTTGTCCAATAGTACAGAGTGATTTCTTAGACACTTTGATTATTGTAATGTTGATGTTTGTTTCTGATGTTTTTATTATGTGTTTATTATTGAGCATTGTCAACTAACTAAAATGCCTAATATCTTTAAAGTGCCAAAGAAGGTTCCTGAGGAGAAAGTACCTGTTCCTGTTCAGAAAAAAGAGGCACCCCCAGCCAAAGGTACATCATCTCTTTTAAACCTGAACTTCCTCTTTTATCTTTCTTCATTAAAACTTTTATGTTTTGTTGTCTTGATTGTTTTTGATGTTTTTTTGTCTATGAAAGCTTGCTCTTGACTGTCCTAAATATTAAAACTATATCTTTAAAGTGCCAGAAGTACAAAAGAAAGTCCCAGAAAAGAAAATCCCAGAAAAGAAAGTCCCTGTGCCTAAAAAAGAAGCTGTTCCCACAGCTAAAGGTATTTTGGGAAATATCTTGGATTTTCATGTGTTGTTGCATGCAAGCCTCTTTTCAGGTTTTTTAAAAATATATTTTGAATTTACATCTTTGTTCTGTGTTTTAAAAAAATAAAACTCTTAAAATAGATGCTCTTTCAGGGAGAACTGTCGTTGAAGAAAAAGTATCAGTTGCCTTCCACAAAGAAGAAATAGTAAAAGAAAGACTAGAATTAGAAGTAGTAGAAGCAAAAGTGGAGGAAGCTCTTGAAGAAGAAGAGTTCCATGAAGTTGAAGAATATTTCGAAGAAGAAGAGTTCCATGAAGTAGAAGAATTCATCAAAGTAGAAGAACGTAGATTTGAAGAAGAACACAAAGTTGAAAAAGTCCATAGGGTAATAGAAGTTTTAGAGGCTGAAGAAGTGGAAGTATATGAAAAACCCAAAGCTCCACCTAAAGGTATAGAGAATTTTGCAGATATTACAAATTCTTATGTCTTGCTCTAACTTTCCTTTGAAACCATATTTTGTATTCAGTTTGGGATATTAGAAACCCCATGAAATATTTTAAGCGTGAGTTTAAACTATTTGATACAAAGACTAATATTGAGTAGAGATTAACCACACAGAGTATAATTTTAGTAGACAAGATAGTAAATTTGATACCTATTTATCTAAGGTCACTGTATGAATTTAGACATTCTTCTTAAAATCTGATTAAGAATGTTACATGATTGCTGCAGGTACCAAAATAACTGACCAGTGTCATTAGTTAAATAAAAAAAGAAACTCCTCAGTTCACTGAGGAATTTACATGTTCAGGCCAAATAACCACTGCTTTGTTAACATTTCAGTTAACTGTTCACAAACTGATAGTTACTTATCAGAAGCTTTTGTCATTTTATGATATTTTCATTAGAGAAATAACATTAAGGAAATTGAAGTGTTGGTAATGGTACCTGCATTTTAGTACATTCTGAGGATAAACCATAGCACAAATGAGTTCTCTTCAATACCCAAATTAATATGTGTGTCATATGAAGGAATATGTGTGTATATGTAGTAAATCTACAATATAGATGATATTTAGCAAAATTAAATCTCTTTTGGAAGCAGGTGTATTATAAATTCAAAATATATAAATAGATAAAGCATTTTATGAGCCCTCATTGTACTAACTTTAGTAGTAATGCTCCAAATACTTCAAGAGTTTATTCTAAACCAAAATACTAATATCTTTGAAGGGCCTGAGATATCTGAGAAAATCATCCCTCCAAAAAAGCCACCCACTAAAGTTGTTCCTCGAAAAGAGCCACCAGCTAAAGGTATCTTATTGGCAAAAAATTACTTCCCTAACTTTACATACAGTATAGCACTTTGTTTTCTTTACAAGTACAAGTTTTGCATTCCACTTGATGTTTTTCTTTTGTGTTTTGTGTTTTGGGAATTTCTTTTTATATCTATATGAAAAATAGAGACATTTGTTGAAGTTGGGAATTTCTAAAACAAACTAATATCTTAAAAAGTGGCTGAGGGTCCAAAGGAAATTCCACCCAAAAAAGAAGTCACTATTGTTATACCTATAGCAACCAAAGCAGATATCCCTGTTAACCAAATAGTGAACCTAGGTTGCCTTCTTTGGTGCTATTTGATTATATATTCATTAACATGCTTGTCGATAAACTTATGTTTTTCTGTTTATTATTAATTATGTTAATCTAGTAAATATAAATATGTAGTGAATATGTGTTTCATGTCCCTGCTTTGTTCGTTTTTGTAAATCTCTTGAATTTCACAATAGAAGTAAAAAAACAGCATCTAATAAATACTATAAACTTACATCTTTAAAGTCTCTGAAGCATGTAAGAAAGTTATCACTGAAGAGAAAGTCCCAACTATTCTGCTTGGAGATAGCACCAGCTAAAGGTGTATTGTTCATATTTCTTGTCAAGTTCTTACTATTCTAACAAGGGAAATTCCCCTGGCTTTTTGTTGTCATATTTGTTTTAAAATTTAACTCATTTTAAATACTGTAATTTATTTTCTAAAATGATGTCTGTATTTTATATCGTGGCTATGTTCTGTTCTGTGTTTATACATCTCTTATGCTCTGCTTGTTAAAATTCTTTGTGCTTAAAAGAATGTTTAAATTAAAAGAAATTATTGCTACTATCTTTAAAGTTCCTGAGGTGCCCAAGAAAATTGTGGTAGAAGAAAAAGTACATGTTCCTGAAGAACCTGAGGTTCCACCAGCTAAAGGTACCGCCACCAAAATAAAATCCCTCTTTATTCACTTAGGACAGAGAAAAGACAGACTATTCTCTCTTTAGTGCCACAAGATGGCTATGAATGACATAAGCTTTAATTAATGTTCTATAACATAATCTTCCCTTTTGTGACGACCCTCTCGGAACAAAGACATAAGCCTAAAAGTTGTTTATATTGATCTTCTTAAGCAGTAATTAAACAATATTGACCTCTTAACTTCTCTTTCAAAAATATTTTGGAAGCTTTTGTGAACTAATTCCGAAAACAAATAAACATGTTCTAAAATGACAATAGAAAATAATACTATCTCCAAAGAGCAAAGTGTTCCTAATATAACAAATCAAGAACTCGTTGACAAGGCAATCCAAAGAAATGCATTGGCTATGCATTTGACTTATAGTTAACTTATAATTTGGGAATTTTTTTACATCCTCCTTGTTAGATGTCTCTTTTTGGTCTTGATATTTTATACTCAATTATGATGTTCTTAAAAATAAGACAAATAAATGTCTTTAAAGCACCTGAAGTACCTAAGAAAATTGTTCCAGAAGAAAAAGTTCGGGAAGCTGTTCCTAAAAAGCCTGAAGTTCCACCAACTAAAGGTATACAGTGATCCTAATCACAATATGAAATAACTCTTTGTTTAGTTTTTCATGATTTAAAGTGAATGTGTGTGATGTTAAATCCGTGTATTTTGTATCTTATATTTGTTTATAACAATTAATATACTAATATGTTTAAAGTTCCCGAGGTGCCTAAGAAACGTATTCAAGAAGAAAAATCACCTATTGTTCTTTCTGAAGACACAGAGATAGACAGTGAGTGTAGAAAACTTGTTGGTTCTTTTTGGTTTCATTTGTGTCCTTAAATTCACTGTGTTTGTCTTCACAGCTTTAAATAAAAAGTCAACATAATATACTAATCTCTTGTAAAAGCCTAATAAGCCAAAAAATATTTGGCTCAGATTAAATAGTTTTAATGGCTACTAGCCTCAGACAAGATGTATTTCCTCACCAATTTAAAAAAGAAATAGCATACTTATCATTGCCTGATTTTAGAAAAGTCATTTTGTCCTGTGTAATTTTCCTAACCTGTTCTGTGTACAAGCATCTTTCGCTTTGAAGCTATTTATTTTCTCAGACCATGCAGTAACTTACTTTAACTCCATAATAATATTTTAATTGGATTTTGTAAAAATCAAAATACTCACCATTATTTCTTTGCTCTTCACAACTATAATTGGAAACATTCTGGCAATGCTGCTCAAAGGACCATAGGTTTACAAGGCTACTAGAATCTCAAAAGAATTATCGAGGCTTTTTTTTTTTTTTGCTTTCATACAAAATGAGGATTAAGTTATTTGAATAGTAAAATAATCTGAATGGTAAAATATTCTGAGTAGAATACCATTCAATAATCTGCATAGTAAAAATGGCAGTAGTTAGGATATTCTTCCATTTTTTTAATCTAAAAACTTCCTGTTAAAGTTCAACTATTTTCCTCTTTTTTTGTTGTTCACCATCTTATACTAGATTAGAATAAAGTATATGATCACTCTCTCCTTTGAATACCCTCTCTATAATTAAGTTTGGTTGTTGTTATCGGCCAGTCTTCCTTTCTAAATACTAGAGAAATTCTTTATTGTCTTCATTTACCTTATTTTCCAAATATTTAATCATTTTTATTTTTCTTTTCTGCTTCCAACCGCTAAGTGGTTTTCAAATTCATATTAAACTGTGAAGCCATAAATTAGATGTGATTTGAAAATATAGATAACTAGGTTCCTAGAAAAGGAAAAAACTTAGCATGAATTACCAGTAAATCAAATATAGGAGGCTAATTCTCGATTTGCAATTCAATGTCTACCCTGTTCTTTATGCACAAATCCATTAAGAATAAGACCAATAGGACAATTTTACCAATAACTTTCTACAGGCAAAATGAAGAATTATATAGTCCTTGGCTGGTGAATTTTTCAATTCTATTATCATGATCATAAAGAAATGCTGAGAGTCCTATATCATAAAACTGGGAATGAGGCTTATTCCTAGCCAATGCATTCTTGTCACTAATTTGCTTCTATGTGCTACTGTTAATTTAGGCGATGAATGTGTATTATGTGTTATGTTTTTCTTAATGCTATATTTTACCCACTGTGAAACACTCCTAATTATATAAATACTAATATCTTTAGTTTATGAAGCATCTGAAGAATCAGTCCTGGAAGAAAAAGTACTTGTGATTCATCCTCCAAAGACAAAAACCAGACTAGCAAAAGGTATATAACACCAACGATTCAGTCTGAAGAGAGTTTATTTTTTGGTTCATTTTAAACGCTCAGTATTTTTCTTCACCATTTACAAATATCACAATACTCATATCTTTTAAGTGCCTGTGCCACCCAAGAAAGTTGCTCCAGAGGACAAAATATATGTGACTATTCCTAAAAAGAGAGAAATACCACCAACTAAAGGTATATTGCAAATACATCAAACTCAGATAAATATCTTTGGCTTTAAGACTCAAAAATTGCATGTTATGTAATTTACTCTTTTTACAACTTCTAAGTGTAAACCTACTAATATCTTTAAAGAGCCTGATTTAATTGAAGAAGTTTTACCAGAGGTGGAGATACCTGAGGCTGTTCCTGAAATTCCAGAATATCCTCCAACTAAAGGTATAATTCTCTAGTTATGAAAATCTAAAGAAGAAAATCTATCGTCTTCATTTGCAAAATGTTTAATGTTTAATGTACATTCTCACAACCTCTAATGCTAAAATACTAATATCTTTAAAGTATCTGACATGCCCATGACAATGAACAATGTACAACTTGCCCCTAAGAAGTCAAGCCTCACTCATATAATGTAGAAAGATAAACTAGTAGAACAAAAATAAAATTTCTAACTTAAAGCTACAGTATCTATTAATATACCTAACTTTCTTAGTGTGCCTCTATGCCTTTTCTCAATTCAAAAATATATGTACTAATATCTTTAAAGAGTTTGAAGTCTTCAAGGAAGTGGTTCCAGAAGGACAAACTCCTGTTGCTAAAAGAGGAATAACACCACCACCAGCAGGTACAAGTCAGAAGAAAGTCAGCTCTTTTATTTCATGTTTGTAGTTGTGGTTAACACATATAAAAATACTAATATCTTTAAAGCCCCAGTGGCTACCAAGGAAATCGTTTCAGAGGGGTAGATCCCACAAAGCAGAAGCTCGGCCAGATATATTCATGTCCCAGTGAGTCATTCAAGAGAAAATAGAAAGAAAAAAAATCTTTAACTTATATACACGAAAGATGGTTAAGCTATATAGTTTATCTATGAGGACTTCACAGGAAATATGTATACATATTATGACCAAATGTTACCAGATGGATTCTTCAATAGGAAATAGCTATTATTGTTTCCTTTTCAAAGAAAAAGAAAAATCAGACTAGTTAGAAAAATATCTACATGAGACCACTTATGAAATGTACAACCCTAGAACTATATTAAATTGGCTTAACACATTCCCTTTAAAGCAGGAATCAGTGCCACCAAATGACAGGGGTGAACTGTCAGTATTTCAACCCTTCCATGGGATTGGGATTCCAGAATATAATATATCAACCTGTTGAAATTATTTTTCTATTGAAATAAACTAACTGCTAAAAAAACAAGCATATGAAATAACTGATTTCCCATAAGACTTAAATATCATAGAAATATTTTTAGAAAACTGTGACTTAAAGAAAGCAAAATATTTTATTCAATGTGAAGTTGATCTATCTATAATATCATCTCTACCACATTAGACCACCTAAGAGCCTACTAAAGCCAAGGCAAAAATAATCCCAGTTAAAGCTGAACTCTGTCTAAATACTCATTTGCTCCTTTCATAGTCTTATTTTTTAAGCATCATACATTTTTCAATTTTTAATATTTTTACATAAATTAGAAAGTTTTAAAATTTCCAGAATAATAATTTCATCATAATGCCCATGATATCCTGTAATTTAAAGAATATCCAAAATACATTGGCATATTTTTTTTCAGTCTGGAATGTTTTGATTGCTCTTCTTTCTCCTAACCTTGAAAAACACTCACTTTTTTGACATGCTTAAGGTGAGGGTGTGAAAAGAAGATAAGAAAGTAGCTATAATTTGTTCCATTCAAACTAATAGCTAAAGGTATACCATTAATTGTAATCAATTTTTCTATTTTCCATGATCTCATTTTCTATACACTTACCATTCCAAGAAATAAAACTACTAATCTTGACAGTGCCTGGGGTGACCAAGAAAACAGCTACTGATAACCAAATATTCACACTGCCACCAAAGAATCAGATTCTGGGGGCAAGGGAGTGAGAGAGGTCTCCCAGTTGTGACTGAAACCCTTTACTGCTCTTCCTAACTCCAAAGTACAATGTAATTCGTGTCTTTAAAGTGCCCGAATCGCCTCAAGAAGTTGTCCCTGTAAAGGAGACACCCATGGCTGTTCCCCCTGAGATCAAAACACCTCCCAGTAAAGGTATCATTCATCCTGTTCTTCCTTTATTCATTCATTTACGAACATTTAATAAGTGCTTATTATGAACGAGGTGCTAGGGAGCTAGAGAATAATAAGCAAAGACAAATTGGATTTAATTTCTCTCCTCAAGATTTTAAACCTCATCAAATTCTTTAAAGGAAGCAATTTTGTAGCCAGAAGAATCACTTTGGCTCAGGTCATGTGATTAATGTGTCCATGGATCCTTTTAACCTCTAACTATTAATATGCTATTAATATCTTCAAAGCACCTGAAGCTATGAAAGAAGTTGCTTCTGAAATGAAGGTATTTGAGGATGTTCCTAATAAGCCAGAACTCCACCTATGAAAAGTACATACCACCTCTGAACAGATGCAGAAGAAATTATTTGTCCTCTGCTCTTAAATCTACGGATTTTCTAGCGCTCTTCGTAACTTCTAAATATAAACATACTAATATCTTTAAAGTGTCTGAAGTTTCAGAAGAAGTTTTCTCTAAAAACAATATGTTTGTGGCCCTGCCAAAACAGAAAACCCTCCTACTAAAAATATTCATTCAACAAATACTTGAATAAGGAGGGAATAGAATGTCACATGAGCTCTGCTAGGTGCTAGAGGAGGGCGAACACGTCTTCTCAAGGGTCCCATTAACCCCTTTAGACTAAGTCTATTGGTGGAGCAAAGGGAGGGCAAAGGGGAAGAGAAGTTTGCTACATTTGCTAACTTATTTCGGTTACTGTGTTCGTTAATCATCTTAACTCTTAAATGTGAAATACTAATATCTTTCAAGTGCCTGAAACTCCTCAAGAAGTTCTTCCTGCAAAGAGAGTTCCTTCCAAAAAAAGAGAAGCTCCATCAGTTAAAGGTACAAGTCACCATGCCCTCAGGCTCAAGAACTAGCTCCTGTAGTTTTGAAAATATTTTGCTCTTCCTAGTGATCTTCGTAACACTAAACATAAAAATACTAATTTCTTAAAGTGCCTGAAGCTCCTCAGGAAATTTCCCCTGAAAAGAAAATGCTTGTGGTTCCTCACAAAAAGCCGGAAGTCCCTCCTGATGAAGGTATATCTTCCTGGAAGCTTAGAGGGGTGGACAAATGTCTTTTCCTGTATAAATGTGCCTTCTGTTTGTGCTGATTCTTGTAACTCCTAAATGAAAAAATATTAATATCTTTAAAGTGCCAGAGGCTCTCAAAGAAGTAGTCCCTGAAAAGAAAGTGCATCCTCCCCAAATGCTTGAACACAGGCCTGTCACAGATACATTCTTAACTGTCCCTTTATGGTGGGATAGGGAGGTGGGAAGATAGAAAGGACCACTTTCTAGCCTTGACAACTCTTTTGATGTGTAAATGTGACTCTTGTCTGTGTTGACTCTTGTGACTCAAGTGTAAATTTACTAATATCTTTAGACTGCCAGAAGCTCCAGAAGTGGCCACCAAAAAGAAAGTACCAGAAACTCTTCTCCAGAAGCCTAAAGCACTGCCATGTTAGAAACTTATTACCTCTGATCTCAGACTCAGGGGGAAGAAAAAATAGCTCTTCTGTTCTTTGAAAGTGTTTTAGTGTATCTAATCTTCTTTGTATTTTCTAAGTGTAACAGTACTAATATCTTTTAAGTGCCAGAGGCTCCCAAAGAAGTTCTCCCTGAAAAGAAAGTGCTGGTGGCTCCTCCTAAAAAGCCCGAAGTTCCACCTGTTAGAGGTATTTGTCACTAACTTTAGGCTTCAGAAGATCTGACCCTTCTGGTCTCGAATATATTTTGGTCTAGTGGTCTTCATCACTCCTAAATGTAATTTCATTAATATCTTTTAAGTGCCAGAGGCTCCCAAAGAAGTTGTCCCTGAAAAGAAGGTGCCAGTGGCTCCTCCTAAAAAGCCAGAAGTCCCACCACCTGTGAAAGGTATTTGTCACTGACTTAAATTTCAGAAGATCTAACTCTTCTGCTCTTGAATATATTTTGTCCTAGTGGTCTTCCTAACTCCTAAATGTAATCTCGCTAATACCTTTTAAGTGCCTGAGGCTCCCAAAGAAGTTGTCCCTGAAAAGAAAGTACCAGCGGCTCCTCCTAAAAAGCCTGAAGTCCCACCTGTAAAAGGTAGTCACCCTCCTCATGTTGCTGTGTTTGATGCTGTCTGTTTGTCTTTACTTTGTCTAATCTTATGAAAACACTAATATCTTTAAAGTACCCGAGGTGCCAAAGGTGGCTGTCCCAGAAAAGAAGGTGCCTGAAGTTGTTCCCCCCAAACCGGAAAGTCCTCCCCCTGAAGGTAATGTGAAAGCTATACAAACTAGGGAGAAAAACAGCTGTTATGTTAACTAGAAAAGTATATCTAAAACTCCTAGTACATAAACAGTGATATAATTCTAAAGAAAAAAATGTCAGTAGCTGTTCAAAATATATCTTGTTATATGCTTATATGCTATAGATATCAATTATTTTCACCTTTTCTAAACACAAATTACAAATATCTTTGAAGTGCCTGAGGTGCCGCCACCGCCAAAGCCGAAGGAAGTCATCCCTGAAAAGAAAGTACCAGTGGCTCCTCCCAAAAGGCCAGAAGCTCCACCTCCTAAAGGTATTTATCCTTGTGTGTTGTCTGTCACCTGCTTCAGCGGGGCTGGGGAAAGAGTGTATAGAAAAGTGTCTGCCAGTCTCACAAATTGTATTTGCTTGGGTAAATGTGTTGTCGATATTCCCCCTTTATAGTTTCTAACTAAAAGATACTAATTTCTTCAAAGTCCCTGAAGCTCCTAAAGAAGTTGTACTTGAAAAGAAAGTGTCTGTGGCAGTGCCCAAAAAACCAGAAGCCCCACTTACAAAAGGTATTTATTCCCACTCCTCTGTCAAGAAAAAATATTTTCTTGTACTCCCCATAGTCATTGTAATAGATACCTTCACTATTCATAAATCCTAAAAATACTAATATCTTTCAAGTACCAGAAGCTGCTCAAGAAGTTGTCCCAGAAAAGAAAACTCTCAGGACTCCACCCAAAAAACCAGAAGCCCCCCCAGTTATAGGTACATGTCAGCTCAGCTCAACCTTACTCTGCAGAAGAAATATCTCTTCTATTCTTGAAAACGGTTTTAGTGCATTGCTCTTCATTAACCTAAGTGTAAAACTACTAATATCTTTCAAGTGACTGAAGTTCCTCAAGAAGTTGCAGAAAATGAAATTCTCACAGCCCTGGCCCAAACCCA
The DNA here is from genome assembly GCA_008086735.1 of Cheirogaleus medius. NCBI lineage: Eukaryota > Metazoa > Chordata > Mammalia > Primates > Cheirogaleidae > Cheirogaleus > Cheirogaleus medius. The sequence continues at coordinate 24,057,944 of VBSM01001562.1, read as the reverse complement.
GGAAGCCCACATTAGCCTTCACTCCATTCTGCAGAAGAAACATCTCTTCTGCCACTAGAAAACAATTTGAGTCCATTTCTCTTCATTCACCTAAGTGTAAAACTACTAATATCTTTCAAGTGCCTGAAGTTCCCCAAGTTATCCCAGAATAGAAAGTTCCCAAGGTCTTGCCCGAAAAGCCAGAAGCCCCAATTGTCACAGGTATTTTTCACCCCTGTCCTTATTCTGCAGAAGAAATATCTCTTCTGCTCTTACAAACATTTTTAGTCCACTTATTAACCTAAGTGAAAAACTACTAATATCTTTTAAGTGCCTGAAGTTCCTCAAGAAATTGTCCCTGAAAAGAAAAGAACACTGGTGCCCCCTACAAAGCCAGAAGTCCCACCTGTTACAGGTATTTGTCACTGACCTTAGATTTCAGATCTATCTCTTCTGCTCTTGAAGATATTTTATCCCAGTGGTCTTCCTAATTCCTTAAGGTAATTTCACTAATATCTTTTAAGTGCCAGAGGCTCCTGAAGAAGTTATCCCTGAAAAGAAAGTAGCAGTGGCTCCTAAAAAGCCAGAAGTCCCACCTGTTACAGGTACTTGTCACTGAACTTAGGTTTCAGAAGATCTAACTCTTCTGCTGTTGAGTATTTTATTTTAATGGTCTTCATCACTCCTAAATATAATTTCACTAATATCTTTTAAGTGCCTGAGGCTCCCAAAGAAGTTGTCCCTGAAAAGAAAGTGCCCATGGTTCCTCCTAAAAAACCTGAAGTCCCACCTGTTACAGGTACTTGTCACTTGATTTTAGGCTTCAGAAGATCTACCTCTTCTGCTCTTGAAGATATTTTAGTCTAGTGGTCTTCCTAACTCCTAAATATAATTTCACTAATATCTTTTAAGTGCCAGAGGCTCCTAAAGAAGTTATCCCTGAAAAGAAAGTAGCAGTGGCTCCTAAAAAGCCAGAAGCCCCACCTGTTACAGGTATTTCTCACTGACCTTAGATTTCAGAAGATCTAATTCTTCTGCTCTTGAAGGCATTTTGTCCTAGTGGTCTTCCTAACTCCTTAAAGTAATTCACTAATATCTTTTAAGTGCCTGAGGCTCCTGAAGAAGTTGTCCCTGAAAAGAAAGTGCCTAGGGTTCGTCCTAAAAAGCCTGAAGTCCCACCTGTTACAGGTATTTGTCACTGACTTTAGGCTTGAGAAGATCTACCTCTTCTGCTCTTGAATATATTTTGTCCTAATGGTCTTCCTAACTCCTAAATATAATTTCACTAATATCTTTTAAGTGCCTGAGGCTCCCAAAGAGGTTATCCCTGAAAAGAAAGTGCCCATGGCTCCTCCTACAAAGCCTGAAGTCTCACCTGTTACAGGTACTTGTCACTGACTTTAGGCTTGAGAAGATCTACCTCTTCTGTTCTTGAATATATTTTGTCCTAATGGTCTTCCTAACTCCTAAATATAATTTCACTAATATCTTTTAAGTGCCTGAGGCTCCCAAAGAGGTTATCCCTGAAAAGAAAGTGCCCATGGCTCCTCCTACAAAGCCTGAAGTCCCACCTGTTACAGGTACTTGTCACTGACTTTAGGCTTGAGAAGATCTAAGTCTTCTACTCTTGAATACATTTTGGCCTACTGGTCTTCCTAACTCCTCAATGTAATTTCACTAATATATTTTAAGTTGAGGCTCCCGAAGAAGTCATCCCTGAAAAGAAGTTGCCAGCGGCTCCTCCTAAAAAGCCTGAAGTCCCATCTGTTACAGGTACTTGTCACTGACTTTAGGCTCTTCAGAAGATCTGACCCTTCTGCTCTTGAAGATCTTTTGTCTTAGTGGTCTTCCTAACTCCTAAACATAATTTCACTAATATCTTTTAAGTGCCTGAGGCTCCCAAAGAAGTTGTCCCTGAAAAGAAGGTGCCAGCGGCTCCTCCTAAAAAGCCAGAAGTCCCACCACCTGTGAAAGGTATTGGTCACTGACCTTAGGTTTCAGAAGATCTAAGTCTTCTGCTCTTGAATACATTTTGGTCTAATGGTCTTCCTAACTCCTAAACATAATTTCACTAATATCTTTTAAGTGCCAGAGGCTCCCAAAGAAGTTGTCCCTGAAAAGAAGGTGGCAGTGGCTCCTCCTAAAAAGCCAGAAGTCCCACCACCTGTGAAAGGTATTTGTCACTGACCTTAGGTTTCAGAAGATCTGACTTTTCTGTTCTTGAATATATTTTGTCCTAGTGGTCTTCCTAACTCCTAAATACAATCTCACTAATGTCTTTTAAGTGCCTGAGGCTCCCAAAGAAGTCATCCCTGAAAAGAAAGTACCAGCGGCTCCTCCTAAAAAGCCTGAAGTCCCACCTGTAAAAGGTAGTCACCCTCATGTTGCTGTGTTTGATGCTGTCTGTTTGTCTTTACTTTGTCTAATCTTATGAAAACACTAATATCTTTAAAGTACCTGAGATGCCAAAGGTGGCTGTCCCAGAAAAGAAGGTGCCTGAAGTTGTTCCCCCGAAACCGGAAAGTCCTCCCCCTGAAGGTAATATGACACTATTCAAATCAGTATTTCTTAAAAAATAAATTCTCTTCTTAGTATGATAAGAAAAATTTTTACAAAATATTTCATGTACTTTAGTCAATTGTAGTGTTAAAATGAGCTCATGTCTTTAAAGTGTATGAGGAGCCTGAGGAAATTGTCCCGGAAGAGCCCCCAGCAGAAGTCGTGGAAGAGCCAGAGCCTGTCAAGCCTCCAAAAGGTACTTGGCAAGCGGCTGCCAGGCCACAGTAGCCACTCTCTCCCCTTCTTGCCCCGACAATTCTGGGCATTCTGAATTTTTGTCTTGTTTTCTTGCTCTCTTCACTGCTTCTCAAACATAAATTCTAATACCTTTAGTGACTGTGCCACCTAAGAAACCTGTCCCAGAAAAGAAACCACCTGCTGTTGTTGCCAAAAAACCTGAACCACCGCCAGCGAAAGGTATTCATTGCCACTAACTTCCCACAGAAAAATGTCTTTAAATGTCTTTAAAAATGTTATATTCTGCTGTTCTACTTTATGATTTTCATTTGTCACTGAAACTGTGAGTTTAAAAACTACTAATATCTTTTAAAGTGCCCGAGGAGCCCAAGGAAGTTGTTCCTGAAAAGAAGGTGCCTCGTGTGGTTCCCAAAAAACCAGAAGTCCCACCTGTGAAAGGTACACGTAGCTCTGCACTGTTTGAGGGAGGTGGATGCCGCCTCCAACTCCTAAAAGTGTTTTGTTCTATGTAAATGTGATGAATGTTTACTGGTGATTGTTCACAATGTTAAAATACTAATATCTTTAAAGTGCCTGAAGCTCCAAAAGAAGTGGTTCCAGAAAAGAAAGTAGCTGTTCCCAAAAAACCAGAAGTCCCACCACCTAAAGGTACATGCCACTAATGAGATTCTGCAGCAAAACCCTCCCTCTTGGTCTCAAAAGTCACCTGTCATCAACCCCTTTGTTAGCCAATTCTCTTATATTCATAACTACAAACTGTTATTCTGGATTTTTAGAGTTTAAATGATTTTTGATAACATCATTGACTTAAAAAGAAAAACTGATGTACTTACTTATTATAAGCATTGGAAGAGTTTACTAATACGTTTTGTTAATAGGCCACATTTTCTTCCCCACTATGTGACCTTACTGTGAATTTTGTTCTTGGATCTGTCCCTGTGTTATTTGAACAAAACATGAAGTAGATGTGGTATAAATTTCATGCACTTCTCAACTACTCATAAGTAAAAAACTAACTAATACCTTTAAAGTGCCAGAGGTGCCAAAGAAACCTGTCTTGGAAGAGAAACCGGCTGTTCCTGTACCCAAGAAAGTGGAGTCTCCTCCCCCAGAAGGTACACATGAGACCATTAATGAGCTTGCCATTTGTGACTATTTCTAATTTAAGCTTTGTTCTTCTTCTTTCCTAACTCATTATCTCTTGGTCACTTTCTATCCTTTGATTGTTTGTCTTAATTCATCATTCTAAATTAGCTCCGATCTCAAATCTATTTTGGGTTATCGGTCAGCAGTATCTATATATGTCATCGTAAGCTGTATTAAACAAAACTTCTCTAATGTACACAGAAAGTAAGACAGGAGCACTACTGAGTATAAATGGCATTAAACACTAAAAGGGCTCAAATCAGTAGACACAGAAGTCAGTGCAAATGAGACAGATTGCATCTTCACAAAAATAGGAGACTACATTAATTGCAACAAAGGAAGAAATCAAGATTACTATTTATTGTATTTGGTGTTTTGTGAATTTTATAATATTGTTCCACACATTGAAATAAAATTAACTAATATCTTTAAAGTATATGAAGAACCTGAGGAAATTGCTCCTGAAGAGGAAGAGCCAATTCCTGTTGCAGAAGAGGAAGAGCCAATTCCTGTTGCAGAAGAGGAGAAACCAAAAGCCCCATCTCCACCTCCAGAAGGTACAAGGCAGGACCCACTGCATGGGAAAATACAGAGATTTCATTTTTATGTCTAGTATATACCTTCTTTAAGGTAAAATGTTAGTCTCCTATCTCCTTGCTTGAAATTTGACTTCATTGACCAGGACAAAAGTTATTTGCAAACATAAAACTTGGGTCCTACAGAATTTTACAATGTGCATACCAAGAAATACATGTGATTTTTTTCATTCATTCATTAGTATTAAATTTTTCATTATAATCATCTCACTCTAAAAGAAATTCCTATCATTCAAGTGCCTGAAGAGCCCAAGAAGATTGTCCCCGAGAAGAAAGTTCCTGTCATCAAAAAACCAGAAGCTCCACCACCTAAAGGTACTTATGTTAAAATACATATATGCTTAATTTTTGTGTGCTGTCCAAAACTTTATACTATTTCTTTATTGTGTGTTGTGCTGTATTATGTTTGTCAACTATTATCTATATGTTGTGGTGTTGAATAAACTTATAAAATTAATGTGTATATGTTACATCTTACGATTTTATATCGTTAAATTTTACTAATATCTTTAAAGTAACTGAGATGCCAAAGAAAGTTGTCCCAGTGAAGAAGGTCCCAACTGTTAAGAAGCCAGAAACACCACCAGGTAAATGTATTTACATCATCACTGACATCTTAAAAAAATACTCTTAATGTCTTAAGTTGTCCTCGTTGTTGTGTAATTAGAGACCAAAAAATGTCCTTATTTTGTTCCACTAATTTTAATGCTGCATCATTAATTATGGGTTTTTTATCTTAACATTTTTAAATCTTTTTAAATACTCTTTTTAAAATAAAACTAATATCTTCAAAGTGCCTGAAGTGCCCAAGAAACTTGTTCCAGTAAAGAAGGAACCTGTGCCTGTTACCAAAAAACCAGAAGTCCTGCCAGAAAAAGGTACCTACCATGAAGAACAAATACATATTTCTCTGACTGCTATGTAAGCATTTTAATAAGAGTTCTTAGAGCAAAAAATACTATGAGTTTATGCAAAACTACATTTCACAGAAAGAAGGGGAAAAAATGAAGAAAAAGAGAGAAAATGTGTCAGATAAGTAGGAGGGGAAAAAATGAATGAGGTTCCGTTGTGCCATGATATATTTCATGGTTACATGTGGTAAAAGAAGACCTTTTCCCACTCAGTGGGTAGGACAGCCCAATTCAGCAAATTTCATTGAACGTTTACCATTAATAAGACGCTGTGTTAGAAAAATTAAGACCTGATCCTGTCTTCAAATAGCTTAACTGGTGAGAGGATAGAAAGATAACACAACTCTAACACAGACAGGAGGTGATAAAACTTACAAAGTGAGTACAAAGCACAGAAACACAGAGCCAGAAAAAATTAATTTCTGGCAGAGGCAATATGGAAAACTGTGTGGAAGAATAGAATTTAAATTTTGATGGATTTTCATATGTAGAAATTGAGGAAATGGTATTACAGACAAAGGGTAGAGCATATTGAAAGGCACAAAGATAGAAGGGTCTAGAAAGTACAAGGACTGTCAAATAAATTTACATAATTTGAGCATGAATTGGTTGTGGAGTATCTTGAAAGATAATGCTGGATAGTAAGATGGGAGTCATATTTGAGTACTTCGGATGCCAGTATAAGGCTTATACTTTATTCTAGAGGCAACAGGAAGCTTCAAAGGTGTTGAAGTAGGTGTACATATTTACAGGATTTGGGCTTTAGAAAGATAAATTGGCAGCAACTCAAACTATTGGAAGATAGCATAAATAGTAAAGAGCCATTGAAATTATGAAAGTCATTAAGAGTTGGACAAGATCAGTGGTGGTAGAAATGGGAAGGGGGTTGTATTTGAGAGAGATGCAGATTGAGTTGGCCTCTGAATATTATAGAAGCCATTAGGGAAAGTGAGGAGCCCAAGATAATTGTAAGGGCTGAATCTAGATGGCCAAGAGAATGGTTCGTTGGGTCTCTGAACTGATACTAGAAGAAGATAATGAATATATATTTTCATTTTTCAAGTGTAGACATTAGGAATGTGCATTAGGAGCTTAGGAAAGAGACCAGGCCTAGAGATGTAGATCTTGAAGTCATCCACATGGTAATAAGAGTTGAGCATGCTGGAATTATTACTCAGAAATGCAGAGCAATTTTTTTTAAGTGTCAAAGTTAGACCAGTAGGGAACACCTTCATTTAAGGGTACAAAAGGACAAGAAGCACATGAAGAAGGCTGAGAAGATTCATTTACAAATTTAGGATGTCCAAAAGGGTGTCATGCCTCAGAAGCCATTTTCCTCATGAAATCTTGGTAGATGAAATCTTCCCCTATATTCTTTGCATGCTCTTTGCAGAATCTTGCACATCTTATAAATTCTTAATAGTAAACCAAATCATATCTTTAAAGTGCCTGAAGTTCCCAAGAAAATCGTCCCAGAAAAGAAAGTGTCCGTGTCTATCCCTGAAGAGCCAGCAGCTCCACCTGCCCAAGGTACATGCTGCTCTATAAATCTTGGAAAGATGACAGCTGTCTCCACCATCTTTCTTCGATTGTACATAGGTCTTATGTATTTGTCTCTCTGTCTCATGTATTGAAGTTATGGGTATTTTGGGGTCATCTGAAGAATATGTTATAGAGTGTAACTAAGTTGATACATAACAACTTAGCAGCTGCAGTATTCTATTCTGACTATAGTCTAAAATAAAATACTATGTTTTTTAAAGTTGAAGAGGCTCCTGAGGAAATAATATATGAAGAAAAAGCATCCATAACCATTGGTAGAAAAGAGACTCCCCCTGTTGAAGGTATACATATACATATATATGAATTTTTTTAATCTCTTGTAAATTCCTATTAGAAATACAAAAGTATTTTTAGGGTGACATTCCTTCTTGAAATTATATACAAAAGCATTCTGACACATTTGACCACTTTATTTTTCAAATAGTTATATTCTTTTGAATTAGAATCTTTAATTTGATTATTCTTATTGGTAATTATAAGTTCTAAAAGGTACAGTTAACTGAAGCAAAGCTGAGATAATTGGATCCTGAAATGATGACTCAATATCAAATTTTAAAAGTCAGCTGATTTGCCATCAATATGCACTGAATAGTTTCCAGTTGTTAATAAAAAGTTCAAGTATAAGAAAATGGACATCTTACCTCTTTTCCTATGCAAGTGAATTTGCATGAATTGTATATCTTTCTTTTCGCAACTGTACTCTTTGCATCTATGTGAAACTTGTATGTGTCTTTATGAAGAACTTTACATTACAATCTTACATCCTTTGTTAACATTCTTTAAAGAACATGAAATTGAAAAGTATATTGAGCCTGAAGAACCTGAACCTGAACCTGAACCACAGCCTGAAGAAATACCAGTACGAGGTATTTGATTGGACTTAAATCTTCATCATCACCTTCTTCATCTTGAAATGTGTGTTGTTTATGTTGTTCTACATGTGTAGTATTTCTCTTTGCATCTGTATGTAAGGTCTTTTTTGTTTTAAATGTGCACCATATTCTTATGTTTCCATGTAATTTGTACTGTCTATCTCATGTCAAATGTCGCTTGCCTGGGTGCTTCCTTTGTTGTTCTTATTGGTGCCTTTGCTATATTTCTCATCATCTGTGTACAGTGTTGATGTTTTTATGTTTTATGTTGGACACTGTATTATGTTTTATGTCAGACACTTATATGTTAAAACCAGCAAACTTTTTACTTCATATATAGGTATATATAAATATATTTAAATTTCCACCAGATATGTTATATATCCACATGCTAACGTATAGATATACTAATACTTTTGAAATACTCTTTCAAGAACCTGAACCTGAAAAGAAGGTTATTGAGAAACCAAAACTCAAACCAAGACCAGCACCTCCTCCTCCTCCTCCACCCAAGGAAGACTTGAAGGAGAAAATGTTCCAACTTAAAGGTATAAAATGCCACTTCCAAAGTCTTATTAATCTGCTTCAAGCTCTATCCAACCATCTGAAATGATGCATGAAAGGAATATATGGCTCTTGGAAGTGTGTACTTTCAGATATGATTGTGTTGTGGGATTGCATAGAGACATGTGTTTTCTGCTGCCCCAGGGTCCCTGGGTTGCCTTGGCAAGCCATGCCTGCTGCCCCAAATGTCAGAAAGTGAACTTCTAATGTCATCCTGGACATCTGGATGTAGGGACTATCCAACTAACTTTCTTATGTGGAGTGGGAGAGTTTTCTGATTTCAAAGCTTGATTGCTATGCTTATCTTTGAGGTCTTATGCACGTGGAATGTTTAAGAAATCTTTGCAAGATATTTTTAATATTGCAGTAACAAATTTATATTAAAGTCAAAATTTTGTTCTTAAAGAACTGCATGTGCTTTTAAATATGAGTAATATGTTCATGGGGTCCAATAGTTGATATGTGCTCACACATCGTGAAAGGAACAAGACCTGTCACTGTTCTCCCACATTCTTTTTTATTTTATTTTTTGCAACTTAATAAAAACCCAATTGCAGTCTATGGTGGTTTTCAGGGTAGCTGGAAAGAGTGGTTATTAATACACTTTGTTTCCAGCATCTCTTCCCATTCTTAAACTTTCCTTTATTCTTCTTGTTTTGATTTTTCTTTGAATTGACACAATATTACTTAATTTAAAAAATATCAATGTCTTCAAATGCTGAAATAAACTGGCAGAAATATATTATTCTTTTTGTTTTAATAAAAATTTGTCTTATTTGTGATGTCATGAGATTCCTTCATCTAAAATAATCTAGATGTATTCTTACATAAGCATTTTTCCCATCCTTAGCTATGCATCTACAAAGCTAGAATCTTCCAGAGTAAGGCATTGCTTCTGGTGATTCTTGCCCCTCCTGGTTAGTAGGGGCACCTTCCAGCATTTTAAGTCAGATATACAAAAGGGGTCACCTTTTAAAAGCCACCCATCTGTTGATGAAGGGTGTGTCCATTTCCCTTAATGTAAAATTTATACTCAAATGACATTTTCTTCCTCATGTGAAGAACAAAAATTGTCTTCTCAGCCAGTTTTAAATTACTACTCAACTTTGAAGTAAAACCAATCTGTTTTCTTGATTTGAATGCTTCTTGTATGTTCTTTGGAGGCTGTTCTTGGCTGTTATTAATACTCTCTGGTTATAAGCAAAGCTTGGTTTTGATTCTTAGAGTAGAAAATTAATTATTTGCTTCACATTATATAAATAATAAAAGTAAGATCATATTCTTTAAAGCTGTTACAAAGAAGAAAATCCCTGAAAAACCAAAACCTGAGGTTCCAGAAAAAGTGGAGCCCACACCTCTGAAAGGTATTTCACAGGCTGGAAAATACATTCCTATATGGTATCCCTTCATTGCCTCCTTGCTTTTTCTGCCTCGCTAGAATGCTCGCTCTCTCTCTCTCTCTGATTAGAGTAGTTTCATTCATTTCCTGTATTTTTGTGGCTTTTATGGTCCTGGCTCATGAATGTTGCTTTTGTCTCCCATCAATTTCATACATTATATGGATCCATAGTACTTATCTTTGTCTCATCCATATATGTCTTTTTGTATTTTCCTAAGCTTAAAAATATCAAATTTTACTGGTTAGCTGTAATTGATATCAGAAGACATCTTAGGTTAAAATGCTGAGAGCTAGTAGGAGAAAGTTTTGGCATTTCACCTGAACATCAGCAATTTAGCCAGTGTTATAAGCACTAAAAAGAAGTCATATCCTCCTTCTATGTTATTAAAATGATGCATAGGGATTTCCGTATGACTTTCCTGTCATTCTCTTCTTGCTGACTCCAAGACATTCTCTCAGGTATATAGAACTCAGAAATTTGAAAAATTTCACTATCAATGCAGGCATTTTTCAAAATTTATTTTTCTTTAAACAATATTTTCCCAATATAAAATTAGACCCTAAAGAAAAATAATGAATCATAAAAGTCTAGAAAACATCTATCAAAAATAAATTTATTAACTTTCTAGTAATTTTACTGGGTAGCAATGTTCTGTTTAAGTAATTAACACATCCAGACCCAGAAATTGAATCATTCTTGATCTTTCTGAAATTTTGAAAAAATCATCAATATGAATGTACTTTTCCTGATTCATAAAGTAGAGATTATAAAATAAGGTAATGGAGATTAACTGGTAAACATTAAAATGGCATGTAATGACATTTAATGACTTTAAAAATAACAGCTATAATGGTGTGTTCTGCACCTGAGTCTCAAACATCAATAAGATCTTAAAAATAAAATAATAATATGGAAAAACAAATGCAGATATATTTTCACTATGTAAGTAGAGGAAATATATATTATTCCATCTCTACTTACATCAATTAGATGCATGGTCTTCTCTCTGAGTTCAATCAATAAAAATAGTTATACATTAAGAACATTGATGACTCTAAAATAGTATTGAAAACCAGCATAATTTAGCATGGATAAAGGATAAAAAAATTAATGTCTAACTATAAAATTTTTACTTAAATTACTTGACATTAGAAAAAAATGATTATTTAAAATAAAATACATATTTGCCTTTATATGTTTTAAACTTTTGAAGTAAGAGTTAAGTAAGGTTATCTTTATCACATAAAACAATTATTTAATGAAATGTGAATATCTTGTTTAAAGCATCAAATGGGAAATTTTATAGAAATACCTAACAAATTCAGATTTCATATAAGTGAACAAATAGTTACATGATACAAATAAATAATGTTTTAAATTAGACTTTAATCGACATAAGTATAGAGGTAAAGTGGTTCAATAATCACCAGATGTTTTCATTTTTCCCCCATTCAAATCCATGTGACCTATAATAGCAAAAGAGTCTGCTCTATAAAATAAAATCATCCACCATGCTTTGTATGCACTGTAGACACAAGAGGAAATTAATTTAGAATTCCTTGGGTCACTTAGTTTAAATTTAAGAACATTTTGTTGTTCATGAAAAATGAGCTTCCAACACCAGCTATGAAATTCTATAGTTCTATAATTTTAAGTTAGTATTATTTCAAAAAGGAAACCTTAGGAAAGGATGCTTCTCTTCTGTTTTAAAGTGAGATATGGCCCCTCCCTAACACTGAGGTCACAAACCAGATCCCTTGGCTTTCTTCTTCCATCAGAGGAGAAAACTGATGATGGCACTAACGCTTGCCAATATCATTTTAATGTGTTTAATGCTTGGGGAGAAACCAATGTAGATTTGGGCAATCTACAATTGCAGGTTGGGGCAAAGATGCTGTCAAGAACCCTGTAATTTGATGAAAGATTCATAAAGTCAGTACAGTCAGAACAATATCTTCTACACTTATTTAAGATGAATATATTTACCTGCAGTTAATGTAACTGAATTTCATAACAGAGTTATATAGATATTTGCAGAGGAAATAACTTGAAGTGTATTTTTTAAAAATTCCATGATATTTATATGCAACTATAATTGTTATTTGATGCACTAGAGTTAACTAGTTTTAAGAGAGACATTTTTCTTGTTAAAATCCCATTTTTATATGCATTCGCTTCAAAATTTGAAATTATATTCTTTTAAGTGCCTGGAGTTGAAAAGAAAGTTCGCAAATTACTTCCTGAACCTAAACCTCAACCGAAGGAAGAAGTTGTTCTGAAAAGCGGTATAGTATTTTTCAACCATCTATCAGCTTTAAGTACAGGAAAAAATTGACTTGAAAGCTTACAAAATGTTTCTGTCTCTTGGTTTTCTTTGAATTAGATTCCCTATTTATCAAAATTTGTTTGTAGTTTGATTGCAAATTAAGAAGACTATCATTTTCAAATCTTTTTAAAAAGAAGACAGAAATTTTGTGAGCATTCACAGTATTTTGAAATTTACAATATTAATAGGCATAACTAAATTGATAACATTCTAAACTAACAACAAATACAACCATGACTGCCATTTTCCTAACCAAATTATGTAGTAAAATACACTAAACCTATTAAATACTTTACATGAAACTATTTAAGCTTAAATTCAGTATTCAGTTTTAAAGTGTGACACAAGATCACCGCAACAAATAAATAACATTTTTTAAACATTGAACATTTCTTTCCTACTAATAAAATACTAAATAATTAGAAGAAAGATATTCAAATGAAGAATCAAGTTCTAACACTGTCTTCACATAGAATTGCTGATTTCTAGGCCACATTTCTTTAGATACCTCTGCTTAAGTAAACTTTCTACTTATTTACATACTCACTAAATTATAACATTAAATTATTATTAGAATTTGTTACTATTCAAAGTATTCATTTTGTGTTGGAGCTATTTCTGCCACAGACTTGTCTCTGAATAAATTTAATTAAGATAACTTAATTAGAATATTATTTTTAAAGTTTTTATTTTTTACAAAAAAGCATTTTTAGTGTAAATGCTAATTTTCCAGAGCACTAGGTCGCATGCTTTTCATTTTCATTGCTTTGTACATTATTTGTATTTGTCAAGCTTATTCAACATCTTCATTAGTTTGTCTTGGTTTACATATAAACCTTTTTGTCTTTAAAGTTCTAAGAAAGAGACCTGAAGAAGAAGAACCTAAAGTAGAACCTAAAAAATTAGAAAAAGTTAAAAAACCTGCAGGTAGGAATCTCAGTGACAACTTGTGAAATTATTTTTTAACAAAATGGACATTTAACAAAAGGTTTATCTTGTAAACATAAATGAAGCTAAATATAAACATAGCTTCATATTTCATCTGTGATATAGTCTATGTTTTCCATTGTCTGCTTTCTGTTTAAACATTTGTATAGTAATTCCCAAATCCATTCATTTACTTCTTTGCACTTCATTCTTATTATTACCTTGCCACTTAAGTACTTCCAGTGGAAATGACTGAAATAATCAAGTTGCCTGCAGAGTAACTTCATGGGAGGGAGTTGGCAAAGGTTTCATAAAATCTGGGAGCTTTGAAAGTGGGTTGGTTTTTATCATTAGCCTATGCTCAAAGGGTGTAATTACTGGGAACTATTGTAGAAGTGATCTAGAAAGGGAAAACTAATGGGGATGGGGGGCAAGGGGATGGAATAAAAGAAAGAAAAATAAACTGAAGCAGAGTGAAGGAGAGAAAATAGAAATTAATTGATAGACTATAAGGTCTTTTAAAAAAACATCAGTAAAGCTTTTGAAAAATAAATTGTTTAATCTGATATTTCAGATGAGTTGATTTATAAATATTCAAATCTTAACACTACGAAATAATCTTATTATCTTAAAGTACCAGAACCACCTCCAAAAGCCGTTGAAGAGGTTGAAGTACCTCCTGTTACGAAAAGAGAAAGGAAAGTTCCTGAACCAACAAAAGGTATAAACCTACTGGCACTTTCTTAGTTGTTTCTAAAAATGCAAATATGTATCATTTAAAATATCATTACACTGGCATCAAGATTTAAACACATGACCTTAATATGGTCATCACATATGGCTTAATTTTCTTTACCATTTCACTCTCTTGTGCAATTGGCTAATAATCACCTAGCTGTTAAATAAATTACTAGGAAAAAATGTATTTACAGGCAATGAGATGAAGAACAACATTAAAACCCATAAAATTGCCTAACTATATTTTCCAAGTATTTTGTTTCAAATGAAAAATAAACTTAGATCAAATACTTGATTTGCTAACTACATGTCTATAAATTCTAATATCTTACAAGATATGTTACATCTATTTAATTTTGGTTGTAACTTTGTGAAAAGCTTCAAAAATAGTATGATAAGCTGCTCATTACTGTGAATTTTTTCAGTGCCTGAAATTAAGCCACCAATACCTCTCCCTGGACCTGAAGCTAAACCAAAGCCTGAACCAGGTGAGCAAGCTTATCCTCAATGTCAACAGCATATTCCTTCATGATTCATTCAAATAATGTGTAGTTAATAAGAAATAGTAGGTGAAAGTCAGCATGTATCAAATGATTTATAATGTCTCTATATGCTTAATGTATTATTCTCTGAAAACTAGTTATTTGAAGATTTCAAAGTTATATCAGAAAAGACAAACAGGCCACCAAATAAGCTTTTAGGAAGTGATAAATAGAGACATTAATACAATGGACATCTCTCTGCAGAAGTGAAAACAATCAAACCACCTCCCATGGAGCCCGCACCAACGCCCATCGCTGCCCCAGTAACAGTGCCAGTGGTTGGAAAGAAAGCAGGTATTTATCCTGTAGTTTTCTATTTGCTAGTTTATTTTGGTGGCTTAATAGAAGTATTCATACTTGATTAAAATTCAAGCCCTAATTTATGTTGTAACAAAGGCATCATTTCAATGATGGGTGTTTATGGTAAGTTCCCACCTTTTCTCCATCTGATATACTTTCCTCACCTTCTCTGTCGCCCAGCAGCTGCATATTGTGTTTTGTTTGGAATGTAAGATCCTGCAGTGCACCATTTCTTTCATGTGTTTTGGGGTAATGAATCAAGTTAAGTAATGAATATGTTTAGGGCTGATGAAAACTAAGGAGAGAGACACTCTCCAACAGCATACATGCAGGAATCCCCCAGAGCTTCAGATTCCCTCATACCCTAGAGGAATCATTTCTCATTTCTTAAAAAGACTGTATATTGTGATAACGAAAAATTTCTAGAAATGGATAGCATTGATGGTTGCATAACATTGTGAATGTACTTAATGCAACTGAATCGTACACTTAAAAATAGGTAAAATGGTAAATTTTATATTAGGTATATTTTACCACAATAAAACAGAAAAGAAAAAAAGACTGCATAGCCTTTAAATATATATAAGGATTTAGATCAATACTAATTTTCTTAAATGTATTAACAATGGTACAGATATCTGAATTCCAAACTTAAGGTACTTATTAGTTGTGTATGAACTATTTAGTAGTTCATCATGTAAGTGATAATTTAAAAACCAAAACTGATTAGATGTGTAATTATAAATCATTGATAAATACACCTCCTAACTATTTACCTCTGGCAAGTTGCCCAATCTTTTAAAATTTTTATTTAAAATCATTTAGAAAAAACTTTATATTATTGATTTAGATTATTAATTATTAATTCTATATCATATATGTAGTTGATATTTATATTTACATGTTTATTACCTACTATATATTATATAACTTTATAAAAATATTTTTTAATTATTTATAAAATTTTTATTTAAAATTATCTCAAAATATTTGGGTTTTTACTGTGTTTAATGACATGAAAAAATATACTATGTTCTTTTTAAGGTAGCTTAATTTTTAATATTTATACTTTGTCACTGATGTTTATGATTTGGACATTATTCTTTTAAACTTATAATTTCAATGTGGTACTTTTATTAGTCAGAAAACAGTGATAAACTGCCATTGGGCTAATTAAGCATGTGTAAAATAAAGCTGTTCTTACATCCTAGGGGCAGAAGCTGGAGAACTAGTTCTATAGTTTATACTGTCCCTACATTAATAATTGAATCAAACTCTAAATGTAGAAACTCTATTGCTTCTGCCTTAGTTCACTGTCTAATTAGGGAAATCTTCATAGGAACCCATATATGTATGGCGCATAGACCCTTTTTCCTCTTGTCTTCCCTAGATTTGTTTGTCTGCTCAACTCAAACACAAAAAGAAAGGCTTTTGGTAACTTCTGGGACATTTCCCTTTTTCCTACACTGATTCCTTTTTGACAAAAACTTATCTCTTTGGTTCATATAACAAACACATATATAAACACATAAAATATTTTACACAGCTAGGCAAGAAGAAAACTCTTACTCACAAGGCAACAGTGAATCTTCTTAAAATGGGAAGAAAATAAAGGCACTTGCTGAAAGAATTTTTTAATCCTAAATATGTTGTCAGTTTAGCTTGGTCTCATCAATCTCAGACTATGCCTTCTTGGAAATATTAAAGTATTCTCCATAAAAGTCATGTAAATGAAACCAACTTCTCTATGCATTAATATTTACTTAAAAAAAAGAGCATGACTCAACCTGTATAATTTACTACTAAACATGAAATAAGTCTGAAAATGGTTTAAATGCTGAGTTTTCTTTTTATTTCAGAAGCCAAACCTAAGGATGAGGCTGCCAAGCCAAAAGGTCCCATCAAAGGTGAGATTTAATTCCTTTGTACCTGTATTGTAACCTTTCATTCTGTGACTTTTCAAACTTTATGTTAAAGGGAAAAAAATTTCAAAATATATAACAATCTTTATTATTTCTAATTGAATCTGCTAAAACTAGCATGTTTTCTGATATTTCAAATAATATATTTCTAATATTATGCAAATGGGTATTATATGTATAACCAACTATATTTTAGTATGAATCCTATAAGTTCTCAGCTTCATTTTTCATATGCATGATATTTAAACATGGCAGATAAAATAATTAGACATTAATCTGGATATATTATACATAGGAATAAAACTTGAGAAAATGAAGAGCATTTATTATTCATGGATTCCTCATACCATCTCATTTTCTGCCTTGTCTGAAACAAGGCAGTATAAATTCAATTGACCTTTCAATTGCCTGGTCTTTAATTTTCTGTTCTTGTCTTTTAATTGCTTTATGGCTGGTTTTATCCAGCAGGCAGCCAAGTCTGCACTTTCTGACTCCTATGGAGATGCTACATCAACTTTTCATTTTACTTTGAATTAGGTGTAGCCAAAAAGACTCCTTCACCCATAGAAGCCGAAAGGAAAAAGTTAAGGCCAGGAAGTGGTGGGGAGAAACCTCCCGATGAGGCACCGTTCACCTACCAGCTAAAGGCTGTGCCACTGAAGTTTGTGAAGGAAATCCAAGACATCGTCTTGACTGAATCAGAGTTCGTTGGCTCTTCTGCAATCTTTGAATGTTTAGTCTCTCCCTCCACCGCAATTACAAGCTGGATGAAAGATGGCAGCAATATCCGCGAGAGCCCAAAGCACAGGTTCATCGCAGACGGTAAAGACAGAAAACTGCACATCATTGATGTCCAGCTTTCCGATGCCGGCGAATACACCTGTGTTTTACGTTTGGGAAACAAAGAAAAGACTTCCACTGCTAAACTTGTTGTAGAAGGTAACTTCCAGTCTTCTGAACATGATCTCTATTAGACTTTAATACAATAAACCTTAGTGGCAACTTTTACCATAGTTTTAGACAAAAATCTCTTATTTCCAAGTTTTATTTCATTGGAAATGTTATATGTATTGAAATATACACTGAAATTCTCCACAGAGCTTCCTGTGCGTTTTGTAAAAACGCTGGAAGAGGAAGTCACAGTGGTCAAAGGACAGCCGTTGTACTTGAGCTGCGAGTTAAACAAAGAGCGTGACGTGGTCTGGAGGAAGGATGGCAAGATTGTGGTGGAGAAACCTGGTCGAATTGTGCCTGGTGTCATCGGCTTGTTGCGGGCCCTGACCATCAACGATGCAGACGACACGGACGCTGGAACATACACAGTTACTGTGGAGAATGCCAACAACCTGGAATGCTCATCTTGCGTAAAAGTAGTAGGTTAGTACTTTGCTGGGACATTTTGTTCTGCTTGTTATGACACTAAAAAAAAATGGAAAAAAAGGACTTTGTTTTCCAAAGTATTAGAATAGCAGAAGTCTTGTACCTTATAGAGAGGGAAAATATCAATATATCATACCAGATTAATTGTGTTCAGTTTTGCAAACTTTTTTCTATTTGAGAAATTTACTAAGGAAGTTATTTCTCTTACTTGTTCAGAACATAACCACTTTTCTGATCTCATTTTCATACAGAAGTCATTAGGGATTGGCTGGTGAAACCTATACGAGACCAGCATGTGAAACCCAAGGGGACAGCTATTTTCACCTGTGACATAGCTAAAGATACTCCAAACATTAGGTGGTTCAAAGGATATGATGAACTCCCCTTGGAACCAACTGATAAGACTGAAATACTGAGAGATGGAAACCATCTATTCCTCAAAATTAAGAATGCTATGCCAGAAGACATTGGTGAATATGCAGTGGAAATTGAAGGGAAAAGATACCCTGCAAAGCTGACACTTGGAGGTATAAAAATCTTACCTTTTATTCTGAAAGATAAGTTTTGTGTATGCATAAAGCAAAATAACATGTCAAAAAACACAAAAGCAAAGCATTGTTAGATTGTTTAAAGCATTATGTTATTTCATCCCTGATGAATACAGATCGTGAAGTTGAACTGCTTAAACCAATAGAGGATGTTACCATTTATGAGAAAGAAAGTGCAAGCTTTGATGCAGAAATCTCAGAGGCAGACATTCCTGGACAATGGAAACTGAAGGGAGAACTTCTAAGGCCCTCACCTGTGAGTAATTTCCCATTTTAAGTTGTTAGTCATATAAAATAACTATATCCTATATTTGATGCAGTATCTGTGGACAACTTGGACAATATTTGTACAATTTTATAACAGGAGATGTTCTGCTTACTTTTATGAGTAGTAATTTTTTTAACTCCACAGAAATCTGTATCTGAAACATTTCTTCTCCAAGAGATTTTTTCTCTTTCAAATGCTAACTAAAACTATTGTTTTTCAGACTTGTGAAATCAAAGCAGAAGGTGGAAAACGCTTCTTAACTTTGCACAAAGTCAAACTGGACCAAGCTGGTGAAGTCCTCTACCAGGCCCTTAATGCAATTACGACTGCCATTTTGACAGTGAAAGGTATGGGGCTTTTGGAACTCCTGGAGTGGCCTCAACTTCATTTCACACCCCTCTGCATTCTGCAAAACCTCACTCTTAATGTTTGATTTTCAGAAATCGAACTTGACTTTGCTGTGCCCCTGAAGGATGTCACTGTTCCAGAAAGGCGACAGGCTCGATTTGAATGTGTCCTCACCCGAGAGGCAAATGTCATATGGTCTAAAGGACCTGATATAATCAAGTCATCTGACAAATTTGATATCATTGCTGATGGAAAGAAACACATTCTTGTTATCAATGATTCTCAATTTGATGATGAAGGTGTCTATACAGCTGAGGTAGATGGCAAGAAGACCTCAGCACGGTTATTTGTTACAGGTAAGGGAGTTGATGAGATCTGTGATATCCCATAGGTAGGCATACAAATATTTGACTTTAAAGAGAGAACATCAAGTTCTAAAAACTGTGACAATCAGCACCCCTAATTTACTTTCACAGATCCCCCCAATACAACCCCCGTTTTTTAATGGAGCTCCATTTGAAAAGGTGAATAGATAAATAAATGCCATGTGAAATGGGTCCCTTTTTACGCAGGCAAATTAGAATGGAATCTTTCCAAAAGTAAATTTTGTTTCTGAGCATTATTCATGTTTGCGTTGCAGGTGTAAGACTGAAATTCATATCACCTCTTGAAGATCAAACAGTGAAAGAAGGTGAAACAGCAACTTTCGTTTGTGAGCTTTCTCATGAGAAAATGCACGTAGTCTGGTTCAAAAATGATGCCAAACTCCACACGAGCAGAACAGTCCTCATCTCTTCTGAGGGCAAGACGCACAAATTGGAAATGAGAGAAGTGACACTGGACGATATCTCTCAGATAAAAGCCCAAGTCAAGAACCTGAGCTCCACAGCACACCTGAAGGTCTTAGGTAAATGTGACCAGCAATAGCTAGATAACCAGTTTCTGGATGGTGACAGTGCGTAGTAACTAAATATTCTGCAACCTGTTACTCTTTCATAGACTTTAGTTTTCACATTCTTCTGATATATGCGGAACGTCTTTTACAGAGGCCGATCCCTACTTCACTGTGAAATTACATGACAAAACTGGAGTCGAGAAGGATGAGATTATCTTGAAGTGTGAAGTGAGCAAAGATGTGCCTGTGAAATGGTTCAAAGACGGTGAAGAGATCGTCCCTTCCCCCAAATATTCTATCAAGACAGATGGCCTGCGCCGCATCTTAAAAATCAAAAAGGCAGAACTTAAAGATAAAGGGGAGTATATGTGTGACTGCGGCACAGACCAGACGAAAGCCAACCTTAATGTTGAGGGTGAGTTACTCAAAAACGTAACATTTGCCCTATCTGAGCCTGCAGTTTATTTGTTCAGTCGTACTCACAAAATCTTGTATAATTTCAGCTCGACTAATAAAAGTGGAAAAGCCTCTGTATGGAGTCGAACTGTTTGTTGGTGAAACAGCCCGCTTTGAAATTGAGCTTTCTGAACCGGATGTCCATGGCCAGTGGAAGTTAAAAGGACAGCCTCTCACTGCTTCTCCTGTAAGTCATGATTAGCTGATCCTACACGAAGGGGGCTGCTTTGTTGTACTGGGTGAAGAAAGGTATGAAATCTTTTGATGATTTGTAGAAATGACTATTTATATGTAAACGATGTTCTTTCTTTCCTTCTCACCCTCACTCCCAACAGGACTGTGAAATCATTGAAGATGGGAAGAAGCATGTTCTGATCCTTTATAACTGTCAGCTGGATATGACAGGAGAGGTTTCCTTCCAGGCCGCTAATGCTAAATCTGCAGCCAATCTGAAAGTGAAAGGTATGCGCCACTTATCAGCCACCATTTTGTATTTCCTTTGCAAGACCTCCTGATAAGCCCCGGCATCCATCAGGGGTCATGAATAGAAGCCTATTCTGACATTTCCCACTGGCCTTTTCTTTCAGAACTGCCTCTTATCTTCATCACACCTCTCAGTGATGTGAAAGTCTTCGAGAAGGATGAGGCTAAGTTTGAGTGTGAAGTATCCAGGGAGCCCAAAACATTCCGTTGGCTAAAAGGAACCCAGGAAATCACAGGCGATGACAAAATTGAGCTTATAAAGGATGGCACTAAGCATTCAATGGTGATCAAGTCAGCTGCTTTTGAAGATGAAGCAAAATACATATTTGAAGCGGAAGATAAGCACACAAGTGGCAAACTGATCATCGAAGGTAAATATTTTTATCAAATAGGCCACCCCTAAAATGATTTTGTTTTGCTTTTATTTTTATAGAGAATTAAAGTGCTGAATTAATGAGGTCTTTTTTTTTTTCTTAATAGGCATCCGGCTTAAATTCCTCACCCCTCTCAAGGATGTCACTGCCAAAGAGAAGGAAAGTGCTGTGTTTACTGTGGAGTTGTCCCACGATAACATCCGAGTTAAATGGTTCAAAAATGACAAGCGCCTACACACCAGCAAGTTGGTCTCAATGGATGATGAAGGGAAAATTCATTCAATCACCTTCAGAGACCTGTCTCTTGATGACACCTCCCAAATTAAAGTAGAAGCTATGGGGCTAAGTTCAGAAGCTAAACTCACTGTGCTTGGTAGGTGCTTTTTAAAATTTAATTTTATTGTATTAAATTCAGCAGAAATTTGTGGAGAATCTATTATATAAAATAGTCTTCTAAGTGTATTTTGCATGAAAGCGCCCCCAATCCTTAAGCAAATATCACATATGTTATCAGGCTTATTTCTAAGACACTTTTACCTAAAAATATGAGAACATTAAAGTAATGAAGATACTAGCTTAGGCCCATAACATAGCCAGTTAAAATCAAAATTAAAACTCTTGATCAATTATTGAGCCCTGTCATGTTTAAAATAGGAATATATAAATACTTTCTCTCTCTTCACTTTATCAAAATATTTCAGAAAAATATTTTTCAAGTTTCTAATTAGAGAAGATAATACAGAACTTACATTAATAAGCCTCATTATTTTTCTTGGCCACAATATCAAGAAGATTAAGTAAGAAATCTAACATATATAGACACTATTAAAGACAAACTATTAACTGATTTAGAAAAAACTAATAACGTGAATCTGAAAGCTTAAAGGTAAACTAGACATAATAAGAATTGCTAAAAATTGGAAATTCAGTCAAATAATGGGGGAACACATAATTATATTTGAAGCTAAATTTCATAGTGTCTTTTAAACTACTGTTAATGCAAATTCTAAAACACAATATAGATGGATTTAATCTTGATAAATCCCATGCATGGATTCCCTTTCTAATATTTAGAGAACTTTTGAACATAAACATGTTAAATGATTGAACACTCAGTACGATTTTAAAATATACCCAGAACTCTGTGACTTGCCTCTTAAACTTTCCAAGACAGGGTCATTTCCCTAGGTGGTTAATAAAATTTTTTCATTTATACTTTACTTGCAGAGGGAGATCCATATTTTACAGGAAAGCTTCAAGATTACACTGCTGTAGAGAAAGACGAAGTGATTCTACAGTGTGAAATTAGCAAAGCAGATGCACCAGTGAAATGGTTTAAGGATGGGCAGGAAATAAAGCCATCCAAAAATGCTGTTATTAAGGCAGACGGCAAGAAGCGCATGCTAATCCTAAAGAAAGCTTTGAAATCAGATATTGGACAGTACACCTGTGACTGTGGGACAGATAAAACCTCAGGAAAGCTTGACATTGAGGGTAAGGAAATAAATGTCCATGAGTTTCACTCTTGAAGCCATTGGAATTATTTCTCCTAGAGGCTAATGGCACATGCCAACCCTTCACTTTTCTAGATCGGGAAATTAAACTGGTGCGACCCCTGTACAGCGTGGAAGTGATGGAGACAGAGACGGCCCGCTTTGAAACCGAAATCTCTGAAGATGACATCCATGCCAACTGGAAACTCAAGGGAGAGGCCCTCCTCCAAACACCTGTAAGGCTATTTCTGAACTTGTCAACGCCTAAAGGAGCTGTGTGAAATATTATAGAAAAGGGCAGGTGAAAGTCAGAGTGCATGCAGGACATTTAAAACATGATAGCAGGTTTTCTGTCAGACTATAAGCCAAAGGGAGATATTAGGGTCTACGAATGGGTTCAAACTGGCACACCTGCATTATTTTGATCCAGAGTGGGTACAAGGTTGTAGATATTCTGTGTTGCTGCTAGTTTGTTCCGAATTATACAGCTAAAATAAATGTTGCTTTCCTGATAGTACCTGTAAGCTTTATTTCACAAAAGAAAAGAGCTCAAAGTTATACGAAGTTCCCTCACCATTTATTTGTAACATTCCTTTAATTATGAGATTCTATCCTTAGGGAAAAAAAATCTCAAAAAAAAAAATTATCTCCTATGAAACTTTTGCTCTTTTCTGGTACAGGATTGTGAGATTAAGGAAGAAGGCAAAATGCACTTCCTTATTTTGCACAACTGCCGCCTGGACCAAACTGGTGGGGTAGAGTTCCAAGCTGCCAACGTTAAATCTAGTGCCCACCTCCGAGTTAAGCGTAAGTATTGTGTGTTTTTGCTGAAAATTAAACACTTTTGCAGAAAAATGAATGTGAGCAAAATTAACTTGAATTATTTAATTAATTAGAATATAGGTTTAAAGTACAAAAACTGGCTTTCTTGTATTTACTTCTTTGACATCCTAATGCAGAAGTGTTTCAGATTCTAAAGTTTTGGAAATTTCATTGACCTTGCAATTTGAACAAAAGAAAATTTAGCAAGTCAGATTTTTCTAGTCTGTCATTTTTTCATTGACAGTAGATATATATATATAAGAAGAATCTAACTCAGAACCGGTAAAGTGGCTGTACAGCTTGTAGCACCATAAAGAAAAACTTTGCTGTGTGGGCATTTCAGACTCAAGAAGAGAGGTGGGGAGCATTAGGCTAACATTTTTGGAAGGTGCAAATTGTTTGATTGATATGGACAGGCTCTGAGATGGAGGGCCCCTTGTCCTCCCCCAATCAGAGTCTTAGTTATTTTGGAAGTCACATACCTTATGTAGAAGGGGAACTTGATGCCTGGCAGAGCGACAGATGCAGCGCAGATTCTTGCTGACCTTGTACATCCAAATCAAAGGGCCCCTGACAAATACCCACTCTGCGGTCACCAGCTCTCCCCATCTCGGCACCACGAAGCCACACTCGCATGGGCGTTACAGTAGCGGCCACTCTTGTGGCTCTTTCCTTCTTGAAGAAAGCGACCATGGAGACTCATAACTAAGTCTGCATTTATTCTTTTGGAATTACAAAATGAGTAACGCGAAGCTGTTTCTTTCCTCTCGCAAAGCACGAGTCATTGGTCTTCTGAGGCCTCTGAAGGATGTCACCGTGACTGCAGGGGAAACAGCCACTTTCGACTGCGAGCTCTCTTACGAGGATATCCCGGTAGAATGGTACCTCAAAGGGAAGAAACTAGAGCCCAGCGATACGGTAAGGAGCAGGCGCATGGTTGCCGCGTCTTCCCCTACCTTTTCCTCTCAGGTTCTTCCGCTTTCTCTTGTACGTTCCTTATTCTTTGCTCTTTTCTAACCTCCCTTCCTCCACCTTTGCCTTTTTCCTCCCTCCTCTAACCTGATTTTTGCTGAAATTGTAAAGCAAATTTTTAAAATTTTTGTTAAGTTTAACCTGATATTTTATTGAAATAGAAATAAAAATTTAAAGTCTGATCAAGTTTTAGTTCTTTTAGTTTTTTGAAGAAAAGGCAAACACTCTTTAGCTAGGCTAAACTATCATTGATAGTTTGTTTAATTAACCAGAAGATAGGAAGGATCAAAAAGGTTTTCTGATTGGATGTTCTGCAACAAATTTTAACGTGCAATGTGATCTGCACATTAAGTTTTAAGACTAATTCTCTTCTTGCCATCTAGTGTTCTGCATATAAGGGGATTAAAAGGAGAAGATTAAATTCCATTTCAGGCAGTTGATCAAGTAGCTGAGATAACTTCTGGGCAGATTTGCTCTTCAAGCATTTCTCCAAAGCTATTTTTAACCTTCAAGTGCTTTGAGCTGTGCAAATTCTGGAATGCAAGTGGACTATTTAAAGTGCAACTGATGTTACTGACAAGAAAGAAGGGCCCTGTGGTTATCCACATGTATGAATGAATATATTTTAAGAATTTTTTGGA
Organism: Cheirogaleus medius; assembly: GCA_008086735.1. Lineage (NCBI taxonomy): Eukaryota > Metazoa > Chordata > Mammalia > Primates > Cheirogaleidae > Cheirogaleus > Cheirogaleus medius. Next base: position 24,032,721 of record VBSM01001562.1, on the reverse strand, counting down.
AATAGCCACCTCCCAGTGTCAGGTTTTACTAACATTCTCTATGCCCAAGATTTTACCCATAAGTAAAATCTAAAGATTATTCGGATAGACCAAAATACAATTTGCCTAAATTGACCTATGTATTTTGTTCTCCCAAAACAGTGTTATGTGTTTAAATTATCTTGATTTTGAATTCTTGAAATAAAATATATAAAATACGTCCAGCATGGGTTGGAAATAAGGCACAGGACACTACGTTTGTTCTATGTCATTTCTCCCTAATATTTCAGAGATAATATTGAGTGTGGTATCAAGACCTCAATACAAATCAAATTTGAAGACATAAAGGAATATAATTAAAAAGGGATTCAGTTTAATAAAGAGCCATAAAGTTGATTAAAGTATTAGAAAGCCATGCCTTTAAGCAACTGCCTTAAAACCAACCAAAAACTAGTATTACAGTGATTACAGGGTATTTCAATAACAGTCATCTGATAGATAAGGTCTGCCTGTTATACAAACCATAAGGAGAATTTTTTGGTCTCCTTTTTTACCAACTAGAAAAATCAACAAGACATTCAAATTTTAGCTTGAAAATTAAGTTGCATATCAGAAAACCTTCCTTACAATGAGGTCTTCTAAGTATTAAACTGAGTGATGGCGGCATATCTACCCTTATTTAAATTTTTTTTTTTCCTTTTAAAGTGTGGTTTAATTAACTTCATGTCTAAAAGCAGAGAATTGGCCAGGCACAGTGGCTCATGCCTGTAGTCCCAGCTACTTGGGAGGCTGAGGTGGGAGGACTGCTTGAGCTCAGGAGTTCTGGGCTGCTGTGAGATGTGATCATGCCACTGTAATCCAGCCAGGATGACAGAGCCAGACCCCATCTCTAAAAAGAGTAATAAAATAAATAAATAAAGGCAGAGAATTGGGTGACTTTTCACAATTCTTTCTAGTTCTGTAAATTAATAATTTGCATATAGAAATACTGCTTAGGGACAAATGATATTATTTCTTAATTAGCTACTAAGTATCTTTTGGTCAAATTAAAAGCTTTTTATTAAAAGATCAGTCTTAGTTCTAATGTAAAAACTGTACTATTTTAATTTAAAATTTAGACTCCTTAAAAAATCTTATTCACATTTCTCTTACTCAAAAAAATATCTTATTGTTGCTAAAAATTTTTTTTCTGGTGTTAGAAAGGATCAGGTTACTATAATTCTATAGGACCCCTTTGTGTCTCTCTTGGCATGGGAATTTTAATCCTTTACTCTAGCCACCCAAAATACTTCAGCCTTTTATGAACTTGCTCCTACATTACTTAAATGTCTCTTTTCAAAAAGAACTTAAATATAAACTGTGAAGTAACAAAATCATGTCATTATATTTTATAGGCTTTATTTAAATTAAGTCTATCAGAAGAAACTTGTTCTTGTCAATTTAATTCAGGCCTTTAATCTTCACTTTTTGCAAATTTTTAGCCTCCAAAATTACAACCAACCAAACAAAAACAAGTTCAAAGAATAGGAAATGTGAAGAAAAAAATTCAGAATTGAGTTGTTTGCCTTTTTTGTTTTTCTTTCTTTTTTCTTTCTCTCTCTCTCTCTCTCTCTCTCTCTCTATCTCTCTTTTGGCTATCGGTTTAAGAAAGGACTGCTAAGTCCTAAATGGCCTTTGATAAATTTGGATTTAAACTTAAATAGTTTGGTCACAGTCATAAAGCCTACTGTATTATAGCAATATGCTCCCATTATAAATTAATATTTTAAAAAGATAATCTCTAACATCCTTGCATAATCCACCACAAAATCTTCAGCATTCATTTCCTTGGTTTATTTTTATAAGGTAACTGTTAATTTTTCCTTTTTATTCTCTTTTAACATAGTTGAGGTAGATTGTATACAAGCTATTTATTGAGAACCACTGTGTTCTGAGCGCTGTCCTTGGTAGCAGAGAATGTTCTGTAGCAACCTCAGAGGAATTCAGATGATAAAGCAACATGTTAATAGATAAGATACATTTGTGGTGGGTTAGAAACTGAGACACTTTTTAAAATAGTCAAAAGTCGCGGTGCAAAATTTATATTGAAATGTCATTAAAAACAAAATTTTTCCCATTCAAGCACCATGTCCTTGAATTAGTAGCTCTGTTCCTAGGGCATATCTTAATTACCCTTCCTATCTGTTATTTTGCCTTGGTCGATCTCAATTATTAAGATAATTATATGAATAACCATGCTCAGCTCTTAATTAAGGAAAACACTTTTAGATGAAACCTTATTTTGTGATTCTTTCCTTCACACCACCATAATAAATAGTTCCAGCAGTAAAAGCTTTTACAATATTCTTAACTCTAGGCGAGCTCTTAATAAATTAAAAATTCAATCTGGATGACAGGGCACAGCTTCTTAGGAATTTTAGATCATAAAACCAGAAGAACCCTCAATTAGCTTATCTTTACTGTCAGAGTGACCTTATCTGTAGTACCATCAATACCTGGTTTTCCCATTCCTGATGCTCAAACATGTGAAAAGGGAAAAAGAGTCAACATCTTCATTTGCAGTCTTGAACAAAATTAAGAAGTTGTACAAATTATTTTAATCTAGGTTTATTTGGTTTGCAAAATAAATTTAATTGCTAAAATAAATGGGAAGAAGAGCTCTAACTTATTGTTAGATGGCAAACACCTTGTATTTAAAACATAAGGTTTACTTTCAGTTTACCATATCCAATTTTTTTTCCTTTCATGATTTTGCTTTTCTAAGTTCTTTCTTCATAAATATAAACAAAGCAGCAGAATGCAGGCACATATGTATAAAATATATATATGCAAAAAAGACCACAAGTATAAACAGAAATTGGGCTAGGCAATTTCAACATAAAAGGCCACCTAGTAATTATGTAAAGGTAACTATGAAAACCTAAAATTTTCTTTTAAAATCCCTCTATTGCTTAAAACTTTTTAAATACATATGTGTCATATGCATGATTATAAAGCAACTTGGAAAGCCCTATTTCAAGCTGTTCACTTAAATGAATTAAATGCCTATACACTGGATTGCTGTTTCATATATTCTTAAATTGCACTTTTTTACAAAACTAGGTGGTCACACGTTCAGAAGGAAGAGTTCATACCCTTACCCTGAGAGATGTAAAGTTAGAAGATGCTGGGGAAGTCCAACTAACAGCAAAGGATTTCAAAACTCAAGCCAACCTCTTTGTGAAAGGTAATTCTAAGGCTTACTTTTAAATACATGTATAATGCAGAGACTTATAAATAATGCCAACTCTCAATTATCTTTCCATGATGAGTGTGATGATCATTAAAATCAACTAAATATCCAAATATCCCGAAGTCTAATTTTACTTTTTGGCCTAACAAAATACTTCACAGACTACCTTAAAAACTATAGAGTCAAAATTGACTGGCATAGGTTTTACTTCCTCCTTCTGTCTCTATTATTTTTATTGTACATCCTCTTGTTCAAAAAACAGCTGGAGAAAGAATTATTATCAAACTAGGTATTCATCACTTTATTCACCAAGAGTTGGCTATTATTTCCTTGGTGTTTCATAGTTTTTAAAAACAGTTTTCCTCTGTACAAATAATGATAAAACATCATTATTAGAGGAAAACATCTGAGTGAAATCAAAACTTACAAATGAACATTAGAAAAGAAAAAAGCCCTGGAAATGCCAGAGGAAAGTTGAGGAGGTGCTGAAACTCTTGGAGAAGGAAAGGAGAAGTACCTTAGCTAATGAATATAATTCTTTCAGAACCCCCCGTTGAATTCACTAAACCCCTTGAGGACCAGACGGTCGAAGAGGGAGCCACTGCAGTACTGGAGTGTGAAGTCTCCAGAGAAAATGCTAAGGTGAAATGGTTCAAAAATGGGACACAGATCCTCAAAAGCAAGAAGTATGAAATTGTTGCTGATGGCAGGGTCAGAAAACTTATTATACACGACTGTACCCCAGAGGATATTAAAAAATACACTTGTGATGCTAAGGATTTTAAGACGTCCTGTAACCTGAATGTCGTGCGTAAGTATTCTTACACAGGACTTTGTATTTGCAACTCTTGGATAACAAAAAAAAAAAAACAAAAAAAACCACTTTTTGCATGCCCTTCTTGGTCTAACTGCATTTCTTGGCAACTTCTAGTATTGACACTGACCTAACCTGATTCTTTATGTGTTTAAAGAAAAAAAAAAGGAAAAGTCTTTGTGCTATATCTGATCTGATAAAAGACAGATGGATCACTTTTCAGCATGCTTCTTCTCTCTCACTGAGTAGTGAACTCAGTGTTCTCTTTGTCTACATGGGTATGAATATCCTACTATGGATGAGGACAAAGTGAATAAAAAAGATAAGTAGGGAGCCCCGGTTTTAAAAAGAGAGTGAAAGTGATTTCCATGTGGAAGGAAAATGAATTTTCAGGCATGGGGAACCACGAGAAATGAGCATGAAATTTCAGTCTGAATAGGAGCATACTAGAGGTCAGCAGTTATATAACAAAACCCATTCACATAATTCAACATCTGAGAATAAGAATGGGTAAGAAGATGGAGTGAGGCTTGGATTCTTTGAGTCCTGGATTCTTTGAATGAAGAGAGCTCTAATGGTTTTTAGTATTACTTCTACCTTTGGTGAAAAATATCTTTTTTCAAAATGCCACTGCTTGCTCATTTGTTCCATTCCTTCCTCTGTCCAGTGATAACATTTGTCAATGCATATTTTTGTGCAATATTCGTTTGTTTGGTTTAGTTGCTTCCCATTGGCCAATAGCTACAGCCTAGTGGTTTTGTGCTTCATGCATCTTGCACTGCATTATTCATTTCACTTTGTGGTTGTCCTGCTTTAGCTTATGTCAGAGTAGCTTCTTGGGTCTCCTTCGTCCCCTTGTCATCTACCTGCACTCCAAGAACGCTCAACTGCAATAAGCATATCTTCAAGCCTGTTAGCCAGCATTTGTCCCAGAATCTCGTTGATCAAGAAAGGTCATCTTGGGAAGGACTCACAAGGTGCTCTGACAGAAGGAAGGGCAAGGGGCAGCTCTGCAATCCTATACATCGGCAGAATTAATTCTGGAGATAAATAAAATGTAAAAATCCAAATGACCCTCCCACGCAAAACACATTGCTTGGTTGCACTAATAGATTTTATGCCTGACTTACATGTGACATCTTTGAAGCTGATTAAAAAAAAAAAAAAGCTGAATGGATGTGATTTCAATTACTCACTCATGCCTCTTAGCCACACACAAGGCTGGTCACACTGCTTCAAGCTGTGTTATCATTGAGTTCTGCTGGTTTCTCAAAGACTATGCTGGCTGCCTTAAATAAGAGAATGTTTCTTTGCTACTGGTGTTTCCTTTGACAATATCTTTCAACTGTGGTGCAGTATCAGTGAAGATTTTTCTTCCAGCTATTGTTCAAAAGAACTGAGATGGCTCTCTAGTGTATATACAGTGTGTGTGTGTAAAAGCTGGACATATAGTATGCCACACAATTTTATGTAAAATATAGATGTATATATAAAGCAAAGCATCATACCTGAATAGTATCTCTAAGTGATTTTCAAAGTCAATTGTAGCATATTAAGATTGAAAGGCACTGCAAAAGACTCACTTTTTCTTAATGTATACCATAGTAATGTCAGAGTAAATTTCCAGAAACCTCATTTTGACATTCTCTTAACAGCTCCTCATGTGGAATTCTTAAGACCACTCACAGATCTTCAAGTTAAAGAAAAAGAAATGGCTCGGTTTGAGTGTGAACTTTCCCGAGAAAATGCTAAGGTTCGTGATTGTATACCTGTTATCTTGTATTGTCAAAGGACTTTATGTTTACTTTTGGTCTAGCCAAAATGGAAAAAAAAAAAAAAGAAGAAGTTATTCAAACCTTTCTCTGATCACCACTTTACTTTTAAAGATTATTTTAGTATATAATATGTACTTGACTTAATTGTTCTCTTTTTAGTGTTATTCATTTACAATTACTTGAAAAACGGTGGACTCACAATCAGGAGATTTAGATATTATTAGTCTGAATCATATGGACTTGCTATTTTTGTAGATAAGAAACAGTCGAATATTAGTGACTGTATTTGTCTCAACTAAGTACTTTTTGTTGCCATGAACTACCATTGGCAAGTTCCTTCAAGTTTGAATTTCAGCTCACACATCAAAGAGGTTGGTCTGCATGATGTCTAATACCCCCTATGGCTCTAAATGTATATGAGCACATTGTTTTTAATAACTGATAATAGTTTCACAGCAGCTCACTTAACAGTAATTGGCAAGATAATTCTTGCTTTTTGGGTTTACTTATATTTGCATCTACCAATTTGATTCTTCTTCATACTAAGAAGTCTTGGTTACTCTCAGAAAAACTCAGGATCACAGTTCCTCTTAGGGACAATTGTGTGAAAGAATAACAAGAAAATTTATAAAGAAATCTACTTATCTTAAATATAGGTTCAGTGGTTTAAAGATGGTGCTGAAATTAAAAAGGGCAAAAAATATGACATCATATCCAAGGGAGCAGTGCGTATTCTTGTCATCAACAAATGTCTACTGAATGACGAAGCCGAATATTCCTGTGAAGTAAAGACAGCGAGAACTTCTGGCATGCTGACAGTCCTGGGTAAGAGCAAAATCATTTTTTGCAGAAGTATATGGGAAAAAATATGGAAGAAATATAAAAATTTCCAGTTTAATTCAATGTTTTTTTCAATTCTTCTTGCAGAAGAAGAAGCTGTCTTTACCAAAAATCTTACCAACATTGAAGTTAGTGAAACAGACACTATAAAACTGGTTTGTGAAGTCTCCAAGCCTGGAGCAGATGTGATCTGGTACAAAGGGGATGAAGAGATCATTGAAACAGGAAGATATGAAATACTTACTGATGGACGGAAGAGAATCCTGATCATTCAGAACGCTCACCTTGAGGATGCTGGCAACTATAACTGTCGACTGCCAAGTTCTCGAACTGATGGCAAAGTCAAAGTACACGGTATGAAAATTACAACGACTGATATTTTATTTTTAATAATTCATACTTGTTAGATTTAAGGTACGAATGCATAAGTTTCCACTATCTTGCAACTTTTTCTTTCCAGAACTTGCTGCTGAATTTATCTCAAAGCCTCAAAACCTTGAAATACTTGAAGGAGAAAAGGCTGAATTTGTCTGCACTATATCAAAAGAAAGCTTTCCAGTCCAGTGGAAAAGGGATGATCAAATACTCGAATCTGGAGATAAATATGATGTTATTGCTGATGGTAAAAAGAGGATCCTAGTTGTGAAAGATGCCACCTTACAAGATATGGGCACTTATGTCGTCATGGTTGGGGCTGCCAGAGCAGCAGCTCACTTGACAGTAATTGGTAAGTTTGTTCTTGTTTTTTGGGTTTATTTGTATTTGTATTTACCATTTTGGTCTTTCTTCATACTATGAAATCTTTTTGGTTGCTTTCAGAAAAACTCAGAATCATAGTTCCTCTTAAGGACACCCGTGTAAAGGAACAACAAGAAGTTGTCTTCAACTGTGAGGTCAATACCGAAGGTGCCAAAGCCAAATGGTTCAGAAATGAAGAAGCCATATTTGACAGTTCAAAATACATCATTCTCCAAAAAGACCTGGTCTACACCCTGAGGATTAGAAATGCACAGTTAGACGACCAAGCCAACTATAATGTGTCTCTGACCAATCATAGAGGTGAAAATGTTAAAAGTGCAGCCAATCTAATAGTAGAAGGTAAATAATTTATATGGCATTAAAGACTTTTTTCCATCAATTTCTATTATGAAAATAATTAAAATCAATATTATTCTTCTCCTTTACAACAGAGGAAGACCTTAGGATCATCGAACCTCTTAAAGATATTGAAACAATGGAGAAAAAATCTGTCACATTCTGGTGCAAGGTGAATCGTCTCAATGTAACACTAAAGTGGACCAAAAATGGAGAAGAAGTGCCTCTTGACAACCGTGTATCATACAGAATTGATAAGTACAAGCACTCTCTAATCATTAAAGACTGTAGCTTCCCAGATGAAGGCGAATACGTTGTCACTGCTGGACAAGATAAATCTGCGGCCGAGCTTCTTATCATTGAAGCCCCTACAGAATTTGTGGAACACTTGGAAGACCAGACAGTCACTGAGTTCGATGATGCCGTCTTCTCCTGCCAGCTCTCCAGAGAAAAAGCAAATGTAAAATGGTACAGAAACGGAAGAGAAATCAAAGAAGGCAAAAAGTAAGCAAAAGCTTCTCGTTCTCTATTTCTGTAGCCATGTATTCACTTTCGACAATTTAGTGGTCCATTATGCAAGCTAACTGATTAATTCAATCTCTTCTTCAGATACAAATTTGAAAAAGATGGAAGTACACATAGACTCATTATAAAAGACTGCAGGCTTGATGATGAGTGTGAATACGCTTGTGGAGTAGAAGACAGGAAGTCCCGGGCGAGACTTTTTGTGGAAGGTACGTACTAATTGAAAGGACAATTGTAATATTATTTATCGATTTTTAAAAATTGTTAATCCAAATACAAACATATTTGTATTTATTTCACATTTTCTTTCCAGAAATTCCTGTTGAGATCATCAGGCCTCCTCAAGACATTCTAGAAGCCCCTGGTGCTGATGTTGTGTTTTTAGCTGAGCTCAACAAAGATAAGGTTGAAGTCCAATGGCTAAGAAATAACATGGTCATTGTCCAGGGTGATAAACACCAGATGATGAGTGAGGGAAAGATACATAGGCTGCAGATTTGTGATATTAAGCCACGTGACCAGGGTGAATACAGATTTATTGCCAAAGACAAAGAAGCCAAAGCGAAGCTTGAACTGGCAGGTAAGTCCCTTTCTTTTGTTCTAAAATATCTTCACAATATCACAGTTACTATATAGATTTTAGATTTCACAGTTATTTAGTGAGATAATAATTAGGAGAGCCTTTCACTTCTCGTAAGCCCTTCCCACATGATAACTATTCTAATTTCTCTCACCACAAAGTAAGTGTCTTGAGTAAGAGGAAATTGATAGAATTCATCTTCACATGTCAGAATCTTGACAGTTCCTGGCACATGGTAGCTGTTTATTAATTCCTTGAACTAACCTATTACCCTGAGAGTCTTCCCAAACCTGAAGACAGCCCCACACTTTTCTACTTTCCAAACCTCCCTATGACTTTTAGGTGTGTTCTCATGCTGAACCAAGACATCCTTATAGGTTGTCATTATGAAAAAGTCATTAATTAGTGTATCTCATGTACATATGGAAAAGTTTGTCTCATTGATCTTGAACTAAGTATGCAGTGCCTACTCCATAAAAAATAAAAAACTCAAAACATATTTTGCACTATACTGAGTTATTATTTTTGGCAAAGAATGGATGTTTTATGATTTCATGCCATCATCAACCCTCTATTCTCCAAAATCTGATAATTTGGAAAAAAAAAAAAGGGAGGAACCTATGAGAACTGTAAGCCAGTTAGTGTTATTTGCTGTAAAGTTACTGTGACATACTCCCAAGCTTATGCAACCAATATTTGCTAACAAATGCAGAATAAAGAAGATATGATGTAGTTTGACTACAGTAAATCGTCAAAACTCAAAAGTATTCATATGTTATCTTTCTCCCTAGCTGCACCAAAAATCAAGACAGGTGATCAAGACCTTGTGGTTGATGTCGGCCAGCCTCTGACAATGGTGGTGCCTTATGATGCCTACCCCAAAGCAGAAGCTGAATGGTTTAAAGAAAATGAACCTTTGTCTTCAAAAACTGTTGATACTACAGCTGACCAAACTTCTTTCAGAATTTTGGAAGCCAAGAAAGAAGACAAAGGAAGGTATAAAGTTGTGCTTCAGAACAAACATGGGAAAGCAGAAGGATTCATCAATTTAAAAGTTATTGGTAAGCCCTTGAGTCACTCAGACTTCATTGGCCAAGCACAACTTAAAAGCATGATAAAATACTAAAAATTCTTTTGTATGTGAATTCCAGATGTTCCTGGGCCAGTTCGTAACTTAGAAGTGACAGAAACATTTGATGGCGAAGTGAGCCTCGCTTGGGAAGAACCATTAACTGATGGTGGAAGCAAAATCATAGGTTACGTTGTTGAAAGACGTGACATCAAGAGGAAGACCTGGGTTCTGGCCACTGACCGTGCAGACAGTTGTGAGTTTACTGTCACTGGACTACAAAAAGGAGGAGTTGAGTACCTTTTCCGTGTGAGTGCAAGAAACAGAGTCGGCACTGGCGAACCAGTAGAAACTGATAATCCTGTAGAAGCAAGGAGTAAATATGGTAAGAAGTTTTTAAGTAAATAGCAAACTAGTTTATCTTTACTTTTATCCCCAGTATAACCCAAAGCTCTTGTTTTCTTCTATGGCGAAATACAGATGTTCCAGGCCCTCCTTTGAATGTAACCATCACCGACGTGAATAGATTTGGTGTCTCACTGACATGGGAACCACCAGAGTATGATGGAGGTGCTGAGATCACAAACTATGTCATTGAATTAAGAGACAAGACTTCTATTAGGTGGGACACTGCCATGACTGTAAGAGCTGAAGACCTTTCTGCAACTGTCACTGATGTGGTGGAAGGACAGGAGTACAGCTTCCGGGTCAGAGCCCAAAACAGAATTGGAGTTGGAAAACCAAGTGCAGCCACACCCTTCGTCAAAGTTGCTGATCCAATTGGTACGCTCATCAAACAAAGAAAATAATTACTGCATGAAATCCAGAAATTAGGCCTATCGATTAAAGTAAATCAAATTAAACAAAAGCTAGTGAAAAGGTAGAACATCAGAAAAATTTGAACAAAACTGTAGAAACCCAGACTGTGCCTACATTTATTCAATGAATTCAGTAAACCTGTTATTTTTAATGAGGATGATAGAATTGATTCTAGCACTGCCTTAATAAATTGTTACTAAATTAAATGGCATGCTCCAACTCTTTCATTCCAGAGAGACCAAGTCCTCCTGTGAATCTAAAGTCCTCAGATCAGACTCAGTCATCAGTTCAGCTCACATGGGAACCTCCTCTGAAAGATGGAGGAAGCCCAATATTAGGCTACATAATTGAACGATGTGAAGAAGGAAAAGATAATTGGATTCGTTGCAATATGAAACTTGTCCCTGAACTGACTTACAAGGTAGGGCATTTGCATTTTGAAAAAAAGAATATTCAGTGTATGATCATAGATTTAAATGTATATATGTTTTTTACAAATATTAATTCATAATTATAGGTTACCGGATTACAAAAAGGAAATAAATATTTATATAGAGTATCTGCAGAAAATGAAGCTGGTGTTTCAGATCCATCTGAAATTCTTGGTCCTCTCACTGCTGATGATGCATTTGGTAAATGGCTATTTTATTTTTAGATCTGGGAATAGCACAGAGCTACTTTGGGGTAACAAGTACTGGAAACTCATTAATTTTTCTTCTTTGTAGTTGAACCAACAATGGATTTAAGTGCATTTAAAGATGGTCTGGAAGTTATTGTCCCAAATCCGATCAAGATCCTGGTTCCAAGTACAGGCTATCCAAGGCCAACTGCCACCTGGACTTTTGGAGATAAGTTACTAGAAGCAGGGGACCGTGTGACAATGAAGACCATATCTGCCTATGCAGAACTAGTCATTTCTCCAAGTGAACGTCCAGACAAGGGCATTTACACACTGAAATTAGAAAATCCTGTGAAAGCAATTTCTGGGGAAATTGACGTCAATGTAATTGGTAAGGAAATGAACTTTCGTTATCCAAGGTGATTTGGCAGTATTAACAAATATTGGTTCAAGCTATCAGTGATACTGACTTGTGATTGCATTTTTTTCAGCTCGCCCAAGTGCACCCAAAGAACTGAAATTTAGTGATATAACCAAGGACTCAGTACATTTGACTTGGGAACCACCTGATGATGATGGGGGAAGTCCATTAACTGGTTATCTTGTTGAAAAGCGAGAAGTCAGCCGTAAAACATGGACTAAAGTAAGTTTTGAGCAGTGATGCATTAGCTCCAGAAATGAGAGTTGGGGGAATCCCAGAAGGTTGGGATGCCATGCAAAACTTATGTGCCACATCTTTTTACCTTTACCTCACTGAAAATGTTCCAAAACGTTTTAAAAATGCACTGATGCTAATGCTTCCTAAAGTAGTTCAACCTAGGTTTGGTATAATTGCCTCATTTTGTGAGCCTTACCAAATTTTCAGTTAGGTGTGTTAAAAAATAAAACAAAACATACCTGTTCACTTTGTACCTGATAAATACTAAATATGCCCCCATTAAGCTATAAGCCATTTTAAGGAAAGTAAATATTTATTTCCCTGGTGGTCACACCACTTCTCATTCCACTAGAATAACTTATTTGGCCTAATCTGACATTTTTTCCTCCGTATGTTTAAACTAGTTACTATTCTTTTTTTCTTTCTTTTCTAACTCAGGTTCCGATATGATATACTAGTTACTATTCTTTACCCTGATTTAAAATCATATTTCTAGTAGCCAAGCTAGTAGAAAGAATCAACACCTCATTTGCCATCTTTTGTAATGGATCAAATTATGAAATAGTTTCTCCTTATATTGAGGGTCAAATATTATTATGTATCCTATTTTGCATTTTTCCCTCACATAAAATTAATATAAGAATAATCCTTAGCATCCAAAACAATTTCCATTTGTATCTTTGCTCATTGTAAAAATCTTTTGACTTAGGGAAAGTGCTTTTGGGAAATAACTAATCAATTGTATTTCTTTGTCCCAGGTAATGGACTTTGTGACTGACCTAGAATTCACAGTTCCTGATCTTGTTCAAGGAAAAGAATATTTATTTAAAGTCTGTGCTCGTAACAAGTGTGGTCCTGGAGAGCCTGCATATGTTGATGAACCTGTAAATATGTCAGCTCCTGCAAGTAAGTACATCCTTGATGATTTCTTACCCAACCTCGTGCTGCCCGTTTTTGCTTTTAGACCTGGAGTTGACGTTATGGGGCCAGGAAGGGCTTGACAATATGGAGATAACTTCATAGGAGGCCCAAGACTGACTATCTCTTTCAAATGTTACAGCGGTACCGGACCCACCAGAGAATCTTAAATGGAGAGACCGAACAGCCAAGAGCATCTTCTTAACATGGGATCCCCCTAAATATGACGGTGGTTCACGCATCAAAGGATATATGGTTGAAAGATGTCCACGTGGCTCCGATAAATGGGTCCCCTGTGGAGAACCCGTTGCAGAAACAAAGTAGGTTTTCTAATTATTTGGCATGAGAGTAAAGGTGTACTTCTACTCACTAAAATGGGCTTTCTTTGGGAAAATTTAAATGTTAGTTTTTTTCATTAAGAACCCTCCTGGTGTACCTGTCTGATTTTAAAAACTGCCCCTGAACATACCCCTGCTCAAGGTTTACATTAGTTACTGAAGCAATGAGATTTAGTTGAAAGACTAACTAGTATTATGCTAGTATTAACTAGCATGAATTTTGGAAAGATTATGAATACTACACAGTGGAACAGAATATCTCCATGACAATAAAATATCCTCTTTTGTCTTCTGACAGAATGGAAGTGACAGGTCTAGAGGAAGGCCAATGGTATGCCTACCGTGTGAAGGCCTTGAACAGGCTAGGACCTAGCAAGCCAAGCAGACCCACTGAGGAAATCCAGGCTGTGGACACACAGGGTATTTACTTTTGATCTTTATCTTATCAGTCGGTCATCTGACCTTAACTGTGCTTGAACTTGCTAACATCGTAAATAATCTTTTCCAATTCAGAGGCCCCAGAAATCTTCCTTGATGTGAAGCTCCTTGCTGGTCTCACTGTAAAAGCCGGAACTAAGATTGAACTTCCTGCCACTGTAACTGGAAGACCTGAACCTAAAATAACTTGGACGAAGGCCGATATGATTCTGAAGCCGGACAAAAGAATCACCATCGAAAATGTTCCTAAAAAATCCACAGTGACTATCGTCGATAGTAAGAGAAGCGACACCGGCAGGTACATCATTGAGGCTGTGAACGTCTGTGGCCGGGCCACTGCTGTGGTGGAAGTGAATGTCTTAGGTAAGAAAGGTTCTCATTTTGGAAGGGTAAAAACTCATTTCTGCTACTTTCCTGAATAAAACATGGTTAAAAAACAATTTTTTTTTTCTGCTTGTGTAATACCCTCCACAGATAAACCTGGACCACCAGCTGCTTTTGACATCACAGATGTAACCAACGAGTCATGTCTTCTAACATGGAACCCACCACGAGATGATGGTGGATCGAAGATCACAAACTATGTCGTGGAGAGAAGAGCAACTGACAGTGAAGTATGGCACAAGCTCTCATCGACTGTCAAGGATACAAACTACAAAGCAACCAAATTAATACCTAATAAAGAATACATCTTCAGAGTTGCGGCAGAAAACATGTATGGTGTTGGTGAGCCAGTTCAGGCCTCTCCAATAATAGCCAAATATCCATTTGGTAAGTTTCTCAATCAGTTGACCAGAAAAAAAAAAAAAAAAGATGCTATGTTAAATTTGCATTTAGGTGTCATATTTATATGTAAGACATATGACATTTTATTTCATTATCCTACCTATAGATCCACCTGGACCTCCAACTCGCCTAGAACCTTCTGATATCACTAAAGATGCAGTGACTCTCACATGGTGTGAGCCAGATGATGATGGTGGCAGCCCAATCACTGGATACTGGGTTGAAAGATTAGATCCTGATACTGATAAATGGGTTAGATGCAATAAGATGCCAATAAAGGACACAACATACAGGTATGTCCAAAATCCTCATCAAGATGTTAAAACAGCATTATATTCAAATTATCACTCCTTAATCATTTGTATCAATTTACAAATGATTATATATTACCATAAAATTTTTTAAATTTTTTTTATTTATATTTCTATTAGCACATGATTTCAAAAATGGTATAAATTCTATTCAAGAACACATTTCTTAGTTGATTATAATATGTTAACTTTCTGGAGGTTTCAAAGTGTTGGGCTCTCCAGTATATTATAATAATGATCATTATGATAGATATTATAATTAGATTGGTACATTTGTTCAAATCTAAAGTGTGTGACAGTTAAAAAGCAATTTTAAATTTATGTTGAAATATTTCCAGTTAAATATCCAAATCAGTTTTTCACAAATTAAATAAATTAGTCTCTTCTATGGAAAATAAATACAGGTTTCTGCTTCTTACCATGATGTTACACATATACTTTGTTCTTAATTCAGAGTGAAAGGTCTCTCCAATAAGAAAAAATATAGATTCCGTGTGTTGGCTGAAAATCTTGCTGGACCTGGAAAACCGAGCAAATCAACTGAACCAATCTTAATAAAGGATCCCATAGGTATTATTTATGTAATTTTCTGTGGTTATTTAGAAGCTTATATTAACTCCTTTTTAACAAATCTAAATAATGATTTCATTGGCTTGCAGATCCTCCATGGCCCCCGGGAAAACCAATTGTAAAAGACGTGGGCAAAACATCATTAATGTTGCATTGGACAAAGCCAGAACATGATGGAGGGGCAAAGGTTGAGTCTTATGTCATTGAAATGCTAAAGACTGGAACAGAAGACTGGGTCAGAGTGGCTGAAGGAGTTCCCACCACCCAGCACCTGCTTCCCGGGCTCATGGAAGGGCAGGAATACTCATTCCGAGTTAGAGCCGTGAACAAGGCTGGGGAGAGTGAACCCAGTGAACCCAGTGACCCTGTGCTTTGCCGGGAGAAGCTATGTAAGTCACTCGTGATGTCTGGGGTATAGAAATTCTTCTAATGTCTACCTGAGAACTATATAAAATGAGAGAATATGAAAAATTCATCATCATCATTAGGATTATTTCCTCCTTGCTATAGTATTTCCTAGTGACTACCAGAACATTCAGTGAAGACTGGCTATTGGACAGTAAAAAAGTTTGATTTGTTTGTCTTTCCTTCTTGTTCAGATCCTCCATCACCACCTCGCTGGCTTGAAGTTATTAATATCACAAAAAACACAGCAGACCTAAAATGGACAGTTCCTGAGAAAGATGGAGGGTCGCCCATCACCAACTACATCGTGGAGAAGAGAGACGTGAGGCGAAAAGGCTGGCAAACAGTGGACACCACGGTCAAGGACACCAAGTGCACAGTCACCCCACTGACCGAGGGCTCTTTATATGTGTTCCGAGTTGCTGCAGAAAATGCTATCGGACAAAGTGACTACACTGAAATTGAGGACTCTGTCCTGGCCAAAGACACCTTTAGTATGCTCTCTAACTTAATCTTTGTGACAACATTTGTCATAGGTTATCACTTGCCTTCTGATTTTTCTAATCATTGATTATTTGCTTTCAGCTACCCCTGGACCACCCTATGCTCTGGCAGTGGTTGACGTGACAAAACGACATGTTGACCTAAAGTGGGAGCCACCCAAAAATGATGGTGGAAGACCAATACAGAGGTAGAATTTGAGTTCATTCATAAAGAATAACTTATACTTCACTGCAAATTCTTAACTTTATGTTTTTCATTAATGCTAATGGAAATGCTTTGTTATTTCAACAGATATGTCATTGAGAAGAAAGAAAAGTTAGGGACCCGTTGGGTGAAAGCTGGAAAGACCTCAGGACCCGACTGTAACTTCAGAGTAACTGATGTCATTGAAGGAACAGAGGTCCAGTTTCAGGTTCGGGCAGAAAATGAAGCTGGAGTTGGTCACCCAAGTGAACCCACGGAGCTCCTGTCAATTGAAGATCCAACAGGTAAGTCATGCTGATTATACAAAGGATGTTGTCTAGAAATGGATGATGAGACTGCAGATGTGAATGCTTCCCTCTTTCCTCAGGTCCTCCCTCACCTCCTCTTGACCTACACGTGACCGATGCTGGGAGAAAGCACATCGCCATTGCTTGGAAGCCTCCAGAGAAAGACGGTGGAAGTCCTATCATAGGATACCACGTTGAAATGTGTCCAGTAGGCACCGAGAAATGGATGCGAGTTAATTCTCGCCCAATAAAAGACTTGAAATTCAAGGTTGAAGAAGGTGTTGTTCCTGACAAAGAGTATGTTCTGAGAGTAAGAGCTGTCAACGCTGTTGGTGTCAGTGAACCATCTGAAATCTCCGAAAATGTGGTTGCCAAAGACCCAGACTGTAAGAACACAGTGTCTTTTACAGCTAACAAAATAGGCTTTACTCATGCACTGTATTTTGACATACTCTTTTTTTTCTCTCTCTTTTGGATGATATCTTACAGGCAAACCAACAATTGACCTGGAGACTCATGACATTATTGTTATTGAAGGTGAAAAGTTAAGCATTCCTGTTCCCTTCAGAGCTGTCCCAGTTCCAACTGTTAGTTGGCATAAAGATGGCAAAGACATTAAAGCAAGTGATAGATTAACAATGAAGAATGATCACATCTCTGCACACCTTGAAGTTCCCAAGAGTGTCCATGCAGATGCCGGAGTTTATACCATTACACTGGAGAATAAGCTCGGCTCAGCAACTGCCTCAATCAATGTCAAAGTCATAGGTAATCATTCTTCGATGAAACACCAGACATTCTTCACATATTGGGGAATTAGTTAACTTTACAATGTCAGTGTAAATGGTTTCATGAATTGGCAATTTGTAAACTAACTGTCCCTTCAGATTATTTCTTTCCATGTGAGCAATTCTAAAGAGATGAAATTGCTGAACCCTGATTAAATTAATTGACATCAGTTTTAATTATTTGCATGTGAAATGCTAATTTAAATAAAAGATACAGCATACCCGAAGAATGTTGAAATGACCAATATTCATTTAATTGTATAAGTTCACATTTTTCGATAATGTTCTCAACCAGGGATAGTAACATTTTCTGCCCTCCCCCTAAATGATGTTTGGAAATTTATGGGGCCATTTTTTCTGGGCACAAAGACTCAGAGGGATGCTACTGACATTTAGTAGTTGGGGGGCAAGGATGCTAAATGCTCTGCTGTGTAAGGGACATTCCATTCTAGCACATAAAAGATTATCCTACCCCAAATTACAAATAGCCCCACTTACAAACAATGCATTATTAAAATGCTTAGTTTTCAGGATTACAATAATAATGATCAATTTTATTTGTACTAGGCCTACCTGGACCATGCAAAGATATTAAAGCAAGTGACGTGACCAAGAGTTCTTGTAAATTAACCTGGGAACCTCCAGAATTTGATGGTGGAACCCCAATTCTTCATTATGTCCTGGAACGCAGAGAAGCTGGTAGGAGGACATATATACCAGTCATGTCTGGTGAGAACAAACTGTCTTGGACTGTAAAGGATCTCATACCAAATGGTGAATACTTCTTCCGTGTTAAAGCGGTCAACAAGATTGGTGGAGGCGAATATATTGAACTGAAAAATCCAGTCATTGCTCAAGATCCAAAGCGTAAGTTTGAGCATGGATGTACTATGGCCAGGGATTAATATGTAATGTTTTTGTTTTAAGAAGATTGTTTTCCTGATATTAACAGTTTTTTCTTTGGTTCTTCAGAACCCCCTGATCCACCTATAGATGTTGAGGTTCATAATCCTACAGCGAAAGCAATGACTATTACATGGAAGCCACCTTTGTATGATGGAGGGAGCAAGATAATGGGTTACATCATAGAAAAGATTGCTAAGGGTGAAGACACATGGAAGAGATGCAATGAGCACCTGGTACCGATCCTAACCTATACAGCAAAAGGACTTGAAGAGGGAAAGGAATACCAATTCCGTGTGCGAGCAGAGAATGCTGCTGGTATTAGTGAACCTTCTCGGGCCACTCCTCCAACCAAAGCTGTAGATCCTATTGGTAAGTCTTGTTCAATGGGGTTGCCACTTTCCCTTTGTAAAACAAATGAAAATAGTGTTTTGTCAGATATTTTCATTAGGATTGAAAACAATTATTGTTTTTGATCATTACAGATGCCCCAAAAGTCATTCTGAGAACAAGCCTAGAAGTGAAACGAGGTGATGAAATAGCACTTGATGCAACTATTTCTGGATCACCTTACCCGACTATTACGTGGATAAAAGATGAAATCATCCTTACACCAGAGGAAATTAAGAAGCGAGCAGCAGCACCCATGGTTAGAAGGAAGAAGGGTGAAGTTCTAGAAGAAGAGCCATTTGTCCTGCCTCTGATACAACGTTTGAGTATCGACAGCAGCAAACAAGGAGAATCTCAGCTACGTGTCCGAGATTCCCTCCGACCTGACCATGGCCTGTATATGATCAAAGCTGAAAATGACCATGGTATCGCAAAGGCTCCTTGTACCGTCAGTGTGTTAGGTAAATAGTTAAAACTATACTTTCCAATGGAAAAAAGTCTATATAAGAGTTTTAGTAAAACATAAAAGTAAGGAGTTTTGGGAGAGTTAAAAGAAGTAGGAAACAAGTTAGGAAGTTGTCCTCAGTCACATTTTATCTCCTGATAAACTAACAAGAAATCAGCTGACCGTGTTTCCTATCAGCTAGCTGATGTGTCATAAAAATAGACAGATGTGGGAAAAACAGAAATCATGTCAAATGAGTATACTAACATTTACATTTCCCATAGCAACTATTTCTAAACAGATTTTTAATCACTGTTCTCTTTTGAAATATTAGACACACCAGGACCGCCAATCAACTTTGTATTTGAAGATATTAGAAAGAACTCAGTCCTCTGTAAATGGGAACCACCCCTTGATGACGGTGGCAGTGAAATCATAAACTACGTTTTGGAAAAGAAAGACAAGACAAAACCTGACTCAGATTGGATTGTTGTCACTTCAACACTTAGACATTGCAAATATTCAGTAACAAAACTGATTGAAGGAAAAGAGTACCTCTTCCGTGTAAGAGCTGAGAATAGATTTGGGCCTGGACCACCGTGTGTTTCCAAGCCACTTGTAGCTAAAGATCCATTTGGTAAGGTTCCTTTTGCATCTCAAGTTTACTTTTTTATCACATACTTTGTTAGATACATTATCACAATCTGTACAATTGAATTATCATTTCATATTAGGGAATTAATTCAAATATGTTATTATTTTTATCAGAACCACCTGATGCACCTGATAAGCCCCTTGTGGAAGATGTGACCAGCAACAGTATGCTAGTGAAATGGAATGAACCAAAAGATAACGGAAGCCCTATCTTGGGTTACTGGCTTGAAAAACGTGAGGTTAATAGTACACATTGGTCTCGTGTCAACAAAAGCCTCCTGAATGCTTTGAAAACCAATGTGGATGGCCTGTTAGAAGGACTCACCTATGTCTTCAGAGTATGTGCCGAAAATGCAGCTGGACCTGGAAAGTTCAGTCCACCTTCAGATCCCAAAACAGCACGTGATCCAATCTGTAAGTAATTCCTTAAGAAGACAGTGGAATAGAGTAAGATACTGTACATTTTAAAACCATCAACGAGTTTGATTTGTGTACCTTCATTCATTCTAGCTCCACCCGGGCCACCTATCCCAAGAGTCGCTGACACAAGCTCTACAACTATTGAACTAGAATGGGAACCCCCAGCTTTCAATGGTGGTGGGGAAATTATTGGCTACTTTGTCGATAAGCAGTTGGCTGGCACAAACGAGTGGTCACGCTGCACAGAGAAGATGGTCAAGGTCCGTCAGTACACCGTCAGGGAAATCAGAGAGGGTGCCGATTACAAACTTCGAGTGAGTGCTGTCAATGCTGCGGGTGAAGGACCACCTGGAGAAACAGAACCTATCACTGTGGCTGAACCACAAGGTACTTAAAAGTTATTTGAATATAATTATGGACATTTTCTCAGTATAGGACTATTTTTTCACCTTTCTTGGACTAACATGTGACCGTTCTCTTACAACAGAGCCTCCAAATGTGGAACTGGATGTTTCCGTCAAGGGTGGAATACAAATAATGGCTGGGAAGACTCTTAGAATTCCAGCTGTGGTGACTGGTCGTCCTGTGCCCTCAAAAGTATGGACCATCGAGGAAGGGGAGCTGGATAAAGACCGTGTTGTAATAGAGAACGTTGGAACCAAATCTGAACTAATTATCAAGAATGCACTGAGAAAAGATCACGGCAGATATGTGATAACAGCTACTAATAGCTGTGGTTCCAAATTCGCAGCAGCCAGGGTAGAAGTTTTCGGTAAGGAAGGTTGTATGGATGTTCATAGGATTTTCCCAAGTGATATTATCTTATTACATTGATTTTTTTTTGGCTTCTTTTGTTTTGTAGATGTCCCTGGTCCAGTTGTTGACTTAAAACCTGTTGTAACAAACAGAAAGATGTGTCTGCTTAACTGGTCTGATCCAATAGACGATGGAGGAAGTGATATCACAGGCTTTATTATTGAAAGAAAAGATGCCAAGATGCATACTTGGAGACAGGCAATAGAGACTGAGAGATCTAAATGTGACATCACAGGTCTTATTGAGGGACAAGAATATAAGTTCCGTGTTATTGCCAAGAACAAGTTCGGCTGTGGCCCTCCTGTTGAAATAGGACCAATTCTTGCCGTTGATCCACTAGGTAAAAGAGGTTTTCATTCTGTTTATAAAATAAATACTGTTTTGCTTTTAGTTATATCTTTTCTTTATTGAGCTTTATGGCTTCAAACTCCTACAGGTGTCAAGATCTACAGCCAGAGAGTAACAAGAAAAGTAAATCAAATAATTACTAGCAACTTTAAAGATACCACATTTGGTATAATTTCCATGTAATTTTTGGCTCTAAGTATATTAATCATGCCTGGTTTATGTACTGAAAAACCGGGATGTACTGTGCTTAATAATAACCTAGAAGTAGTTTAGAAGTATTCAGTCTTTCTAATGGAATACAATGGAGTAGGTTATTAAAAGATTTAACAATTTAGTAGTTAAAGAAAGTTGACTGTTTTTCTAAAAGATTATGGGCCAGACAATAGCCTTAGGATAAATGCCTTAGTCTTCCTCTACCCTCAAAAAATTCCTTCACTAGAAGGATAGGGAGGCCCAAAATCAGAAAGAGCCACCAAAGAACAGAAGACCACCCAGAGAAAAATCTCTCAAAAACCAATATAAAACACTAAAATTGCATACTGACATCCCATCTAAGAAATCAAGCCTTCTAGGAAGATCCATTCCTCAAGAGACAGAAGAAGTTATTCCTTCACCACTACCCCCTGAAAAATAGAAATAAACTAAATTACTTCCTACACCACTGTTACAGCTCATCTCAGAATGTCCACTGTACTTCAAGCTGTGCCCAAGGCATCAGAACAGAGCTGGGCTTCCCCTGCTTCTGGTTGTGTAACCATGGGTGTGGCCAGGGTCTAGTTTCACCACTCAAAGCTTACTCTCTTAGTTCTGTCCTTCAGGACACAAAACTTCATTAGCATCACATAAGTTCTCTTCCCACCATATTTTAAACCCACATAAGGAAACATGACTCAATGTTTCCAAGGTGACTCAAGGTGTGTTCAGTAGACGTATCCACTATCTGTTAATAAAAGAAGAAACACTTTGCTCTTGGCTAGTCATTCAAAGAAACACTTCCCAGGCCTACTTTAGTGACAGAGGTAAACAATCTAAAATGCTAAATGTGAAAAAGCATATGTGTCTCTTGATTTATTTTTAACTAGTAATCTTGACGAAAAGTTTGTTAAGAAAAATTCTGCTATAAAAATGCCTGTGATTCTGGTAACTGATAGGTTTTAGAAAAGATTTTAAAGATGGATATAAGGTTATGGCAAACGGAAGCCTATTTTTTACATAATTAAGTTGGAGTAAAATATTATTGCTTATATGAATATTTATCTTATGATCATGGTTGTACCTTTTCTCTGTCTAAAGGTCCCCCAACATCTCCCGAGAGGCTCACATATACGGAAAGGACAAAGTCCACTATCACTCTAGATTGGAAAGAGCCCCGCAGTGATGGTGGCAGTCCCATCAAAGGATATATCATTGAAAAACGACGTCACGACAAACCTGACTTTGAAAGAGTTAATGCACGACTCTGCCCCAACACGAATTTTCTGGTTGAAAATCTTGATGAACACCAAATGTATGAGTTCCGTGTCAAAGCTGTCAATGACATTGGTGAAAGTGAACCATCCCTGCCTCTTAACGTAGTCATACAAGATGATGAAGGTGCGGAATCTGAATATAATAATAATTTTAATGTACTTTACAGTGCTGCCTTTATCCCATAAGTGGAGAAAATATCCTTATGACTTTTATTTTTTTTTCTCTTTCCTTTCACTTTGCAGTGCCTCCAACTATAAAGTTGCGTCTGGCTGTTCGGGGCGACACTATCAAAGTTAAGGCGGGAGAGCCCGTCAACATCCCCGCAGATGTGACAGGCCTTCCAATGCCTAAGATTGAGTGGTCCAAGAATGAAACTGTGATTGAAAAACCCACAGATGCACTTCAGATAACAAAGGAAGAAGTATCCCGAAGCGAGGCAAAGACTGAGCTTATCATTCCCAAAGCAGTCCGGGCAGACAAAGGCACTTACACAGTGACTGCTTCCAATCGCCTTGGCTCAGTGTTCCGAAATGTTCACGTTGAAGTATATGGTAAGCAAAACGTGCTTTCTTATATGAAAAAGACATCCAGTGTCTGTTTACGAATTGCCTTCTCAATCTCCTCTCTTGGTTCCTTTCTAGACCGCCCATCCCCACCAAGAAATCTTGCTGTTACTGACATTAAAGCTGAATCTTGCTACTTGACATGGGACACTCCCCTTGATAATGGTGGCAGTGAAATCACTCACTATATCATTGACAAACGTGATGCAAGTAGGAAAAAGAGTGAATGGGAGGAAGTCACCAACACTGCTGTAGAGAGAAGATATGGGGTAAACTCTTCAAAATATTTTCTTATACACATTAAAAGGACATGACTCTGATTTGATACCATTTTAGTATAACTTTGGAATGTAATAATTAAACTTAAAACCACACACAAAAAGCTGTTATTTTGTTATTATGGTGTTTAGCACCAGGCACATAAGATCACTTAGTAAGTACTATTTGATATACAGATACTCTTTTACTTGACCCATCTGCTGTTAGGGTCAATACATTTACATATTCTTATTTTTAAAAGGCTTTCTCTTTTCTCTGTCTTCCCATGTTTTGAGTCTATATATTTATTTCTTCTTCTAGCTATCCCTCTCTAAATAAGTTGAGTTTTTAAATGAGTGAAAATCAATATAAATATATTCTTTTTTAAGAAATTTCTATCCATCTAATTTCTAGATCTGGAAACTTATTCCCAATGGTCAGTATGAGTTCCGAGTCAGGGCAGTGAATAAATATGGAATCAGTGATGAGTGCAAATCAGATAAAGTGGTCATTCAAGATCCTTATCGCCTTCCTGGACCTCCAGGAAAACCAAAAGTTCTAGAGCGCACCAAAGGATCGATGCTGGTGAGCTGGACCCCTCCTTTGGACAATGGCGGCTCTCCAATTACTGGCTACTGGCTGGAGAAAAGAGAAGAGGGAGGCGCCTACTGGTCACGTGTTAGCCGAGCACCAATAACCAAAGTGGGATTGAAAGCTGTAGAATTTAATGTTCCCCGTTTGATTGAAGGCGTTAAATACCAGTTCAGAGCCATGGCAATAAACGCTGCAGGAATTGGCCCTCCCAGTGAACCATCAGATCCAGCTATTGCAGGAGATCCCATCTGTAAGTATGCTTCCCTTTCTGGGACTCATTTCTAAAGAGCAAAGTCACTAAATGGAAAATTCTGCTCTTACATTTCTTGTATGTTTCTGTGCTGAATTATTTTATTTATTAAAGTAAAAAGGTTCATATTCACATAGAGTATCAGAAGTATATGTATGTGTGTGTGCGTATGTAGATATATTATAGATCTATATATACACACCATGCATATATATATACATAAACACATACATAAAATCGTACATCTCTTAAACTCTTGGATTAAACCTAGTATTTTATGAGGAATCATGATTATAAAGTACTGGATTATAAGCTCCTCTCTGCTCTGATACTTTAAATAAATTTCTATCTCATTAGATACTGTGGAAATCATCTCTCCCACTAAACAGTCAGACCATCCAGTAAGGAATTCAACAAAAACCAAAATGTTGTTAGCTTTTCAATATTATTGAACAAAGATATAAGATTTTCAGGCACAGTCAATAAGGTCAAATAAAAGAGGGAAATTCTTCTGAAAGATCTATGAGCAGATCAATTCAAAAATTAAAATACATTGGCCTTCTATTTGCTCTATAATATATCTGATTAAATTCTCTGTAGAAGAAAAATTCAACTATTTGTTAAAAGAAAATTTTAAATACTCTTAAGTGCTGTGTGGAACATATATACATATGCATGTAATGAGGTAGTCATTCATTCGCAAACTAGTATTGAATATGTGCTATATGCAAAGTTCTATACTAAAACTGAAGGGGTAAGAGTTATGATTAAAAAGAAAAATGGAGTAAAAGAATTTCTTTAATTGTGAAGCATTCTCAGAAATATGAAGGATTGTTACGTGATTATTATAGACAATGATCCTGCCCCTAAAGAGCATTAAGATTAGTTTGTGTTCAAAGGTTTACCAACTAATAATGAAATCACTTTCAAATTTTCGTATTATGATAAATTAAGTTTTCCATAAAGAATACAGAATTGCTTCAAAGGGAGCTCAGAAGTAAAATGGCTTTTCAGCAATCATGTGTAAATAGAATGAAAATCTAGTTAGACATAGAAGTAGTTTTTCTATTCCCTGTTAGTTGTTTGTTTTCTCTGTTTTTCCACTAATGCTAAAGGAAAATAGACTATTTCCTTTATTTCTCTTCCCTAGACGATAATTTCTTCCCTTTTAGCATTCCTGTTTCTTTAATATTTTAATAGATTAAAAATAATATATGATCATGTATAGTAAAAAATTCTTATGGCATATAAATCTAGCATTCCATCACTTCACCTTCAAAATTTGATGTTCCTTTTTTTTCCCTATTAGATCCACCTGGGCCACCTTCTTGCCCAGAAGTTAAAGATAAAACAAAGTCAAGCATCTCACTAGGATGGAAACCTCCAGCCAAAGATGGTGGCAGTCCGATCAAAGGATACATTGTAGAAATGCAAGAAGAAGGCAGTACTGACTGGAAGAGAGTAAATGAACCAGACAAACTTATAACTTCCTGTGAATGTGTGGTGCCTAATCTGAAAGAACTCAGGAAGTACAGATTCAGAGTGAAAGCTGTCAACGAAGCTGGTGAATCTGAACCAAGTGATACGACAGGGGAGATCCCTGCCTCTGATATTCTAGGTACTAGTCTTTATTCAGTTTATGTATTCATCTTTGGATATTATTATGAAATTGACAATTTACTGAAGATATGTCAATTACTTTTTTTGACAAATGTGAGTTAAATCCTGTTATATTATTCATGGTATTACAGAGGTACCAGAAGTTTTCATTGACATTGGAGCACAAGACAGTCTGGTTTGCAAAGCTGGGTCACAGATTAGGATTCCTGCTGTCATCAAGGGACGCCCAACACCAAAATCATCTTGGGAATTTGATGGAAAGGCAAAGAAGGCAATGAAGGTAAGAAAATTACAATTCTCCTGTGTCTCCCATTGAATCACTCACTATAAGGAGTATTTAGACTACAACTGACTATATCTTCTCTTCTAATAGGATGGAGTTCATGATATACCTGAAGATGCACAGGTAAAAAAAAAAAAAAATTTAAATAATTCGGAATGTGGTTGACTTCAATACTGCAATTCATTCACTATTTCAATTTCATTCAATATATGACTACTGTTTTCTCTGTATAGCTGGAGACTGCTGAAAACTCATCAGTAATTATAATTCCGGAGTGTAAACGATCTCATTCAGGCAAATACAGCATCACAGCCAAGAATAAAGCTGGACAAAAGACTGCAAATTGCAGAGTTAAAGTGATGGGTGAGAAAGACTTTAAAAGTTGCTACAGAATAAGAAAATATTATTTTTAAACATTTAAGGAACGTTGTTTATATTGTGATTTGTATCCGACAGATGTACCAGGCCCACCCAAAGATCTGAAAGTCAGTGACATCACAAGGGGTAGTTGCAGACTTTCATGGAAGATGCCAGATGATGATGGAGGAGACAGGATCAAAGGCTACGTTATCGAGAAGAAGACTATTGACGGAAAAGCCTGGACTAAAGTCAATCCAAACTGTGGAAGCACCACATTTGTGGTGCCTGATCTCATCTCTGAACAACAATATTTCTTCCGCGTGAGAGCAGAAAACCGTTTTGGTATCGGCCCACCTGTGGAAACCATTCAGAGGACCACTGCCAGAGATCCAATATGTAAGTTTTAAAATCTGGATTTAAAATATCTTCTCAAAATTGAAATATGTTGTTATAAACAATGCTTAACGCTTCCTTTAACTGTATTTACAGTTCCTCCTGATCCCCCTATTAAACTCAAGATTGGCCTCATAACGAAGGACACTGTACACCTGTCATGGAAACCCCCAAAGAATGATGGGGGCTCCCCTGTCACTCACTATATTGTTGAGTGCCTTGCATGGGATCCTACTGGGAAAAAGAAAGAAGCATGGAAACAGTGCAACAAGCGTGATGTGGAAGACCTGCAGTTTACCGTCGAAGACCTCATAGAGGGTGGGGAGTATGAATTCAGAGTTAAAGCTGTGAACGCGGCAGGAGTCAGCAAACCTTCAGACACTGTTGGCCCTGTGATTGTCAAAGACCAGACATGTAAGTACCAATGTATTGACAAAGCATGTCTTCTGTATGGCTGCCTTCCTAGATATTTAATAATAGTCCAAAATTAAAAGAGATATATCTGTACATCGGGAAGCTACCATGGGTTGAGTGTAGACATGGGCATATTACTCAGTTATTCATGCCCTCAACATCCACAGGATTATCATATTTCCTTACATGTTACCTTTTCTCTATTAAAGTAGATGGTTTTTGTAACTTCTGTAGTTACTGTAATTTTCTCCATGGCAGGCTGTTTTATTTATCAGAAGTTAAAGCAATTCCTCTGCATGCTCCTCAAAAGGGACAGAAAGTAGCTAGTCATTTGCTTATCAACTGCTGAGACCCATTTATCTTCACCATCAAGTTTATTTTTCTCTACATGAGAAAATGATAGATCCATTTAATAGATAAAACGTACATACAAATAGGTAATAATTCTTCCTCTAATTAGTGTTACATCATTACTGCTGTGTATTTGTTCAGTTCTGTCTTCTTCACTTAAGAGGGCTGTCGTCACCACCCTGTTTACATAGTCTCATACTAAATTTGTGGAAAATGGAAAATTGCTTTGCCTCTACTAACAGTTATATTTCTTAAAAGGGGAAATCATCCAGAGTGAACACTGTGGATCCCTTCATGACTCTGCATAAATAGTAAAGGGAATACCATGACAGAACTCTCAAGCCTAACCTACTACAGTCTACTTCTCTCTGCCCTTTTGTCAGAATATGCACATGTGTGATGATACCAGATAAGAGAGAGGCAATGGTTGATATATAGCCACATGTAGATCCAATAAAGGATGGTGATCACATGTGCCAGCTCACCAAACTAATGTGATAGTTTTAAAAACAGATCCATTCTTTATATTTAGCTGAGCTACGAAGTCTGACTACAGTAGATCCAAACAGCTTTATAGTCACTGTGAATTCTATTTTCTATCCTTCAGTGCTTTTTGCTCCTAATGACAACTTTTGTTTTTTTAAATATCTAGGCCCACCGTCAATTGATCTAAAAGAATTCATGGAGGTTGAAGAAGGAACTGATGTTAACATTGTGGCCAAAATTAAAGGTGTGCCATTCCCCACATTAACCTGGTTTAAAGCTCCTCCAAAGAAGCCTGATAACAAAGAACCTATTGTCTACGACACCCACGTCAACAAACTGGTGGTAGACGATACTTGCACTTTAGTTATCCCACAGTCTCGCAGGAGTGACACTGCCTTATATACCATCACAGCTGTAAACAATCTGGGAACAGCTTCAAAGGAGATGAGACTGAATGTCCTTGGTAAAGATTGCATGGTTTGGTTGAAACTACATGTTTGTTTGTCCATAAATAATATTTGGCTTTAAAATCATGTAACTAACAAAGTGTTCCTTCTTTAAACCATTTTAGGTCGTCCTGGCCCTCCCGTGGGACCCATAAAGTTTGAATCTATTTCAGCAGATCAAATGACATTATCTTGGCTTCCACCTAAAGATGACGGTGGCTCTAAGATTACAAACTATGTAATTGAGAAAAGAGAAGCTAACAGGAAGACATGGGTACGTGTCTCCAGTGAACCCAAAGAGTGCATGTACACGATTCCTAAATTGCTAGAAGGCCATGAATATGTATTCCGAATCATGGCCCAGAATAAATACGGCATTGGAGAACCTCTTGACAGTGAACCTGAAACAGCAAGAAACCGCTTTTGTAAGTAGGACAACATTTTCACATGCAAAGCCATTCTTACCTGTTTGTTTTTTTTAATTGCTTATAAATCAATGTGATTTTGTTCTCAGCTGTCCCTGGAGCACCAGATAAACCAACTGTTAGCAGTGTGACTCGTAACTCCATGACTGTCAACTGGGAAGAGCCGGAATATGACGGAGGCTCTCCTGTGACAGGGTACTGGCTGGAAATGAAAGACACGACTTCAAAGAGATGGAAGAGGGTTAACCGAGATCCTATCAAAGCTATGACTTTGGGTGTTTCTTATAAAGTGACTGGTCTTATTGAAGGTTCTGACTATCAGTTCCGGGTGTACGCAATCAATGCTGCTGGCGTGGGTCCCGCGAGTCCACCATCAGACCCAGTGACTGCTAGAGATCCAATTGGTAAGCCTCGAAACCATTCCTTTTTCTTTAATCTTATTTTCCAAAAGTGCCATGGGAAAGTCAAGAATACTAACGTATACTGGTTATTTCTAGCCCCTCCCGGTCCTCCATTTCCCAAAGTGACAGATTGGACTAAATCATCTGCAGATCTGGAGTGGTCTCCCCCACTAAAAGATGGTGGATCCAAAGTAACTGGATACATCGTTGAGTATAAAGAAGAAGGAAAAGAAGAATGGGAGAAGGTAGCTAAAACTTGGCATTAAGGAAATGCACTATGAATAAACTAAAAATGTAGTAGTTATTCTCAGTCCCATCAACTTCTATCTATATTTTTTGGATCGAGAAATCAGAAAAACAGAATAATTGTAACTGATAATCTAAACATCTGTTAATGTCAAAAATCTAATCAAAAGTTAAGTCATATGATTGTTAACTTATCTTTTAGTTATAAACCCTGAAAAGGTGGAATAAATGAACAATACAGTTTCTTTCAATCATTTACAATAATTTTAAAGCACACTTCCTGGCAAGTTATTCCATTCTTGTAATATCTGCTCCCTGAGACCTAAACCAGCAACAAATTTCCCAAGAGAATAGTTAAATAGGCTACTAGTTATGCTTTAAAAGGCCATTAAAGCAAGAAGGTACAAAGAACTATTCTAATTATAAAATGTTTATGGTTATTCCCCCAGGGTAAAGATAAAGAAGTAAGAGGAACAAAACTTGTTGTGACGGGATTAAAAGAAGGAGCATTCTACAAATTTAGAGTTAGAGCAGTCAATATTGCCGGCATCGGAGAACCTGGAGAAGTCACAGATGCCATTGAAATGAAGGATAGAATTGGTAATTATTAATATTTCAGTTATTTCATCAATATTTATGTTTCAGATTGAAAATGAAAATCGCACTTATAATTTTCAATTGTTTCCCAGTTTCACCTGACCTTCAGTTAGATGCCAGCGTCAGAGACAGAATTGTGGTCCATGCTGGAGGGGTGATCCGAATCATTGCCTATGTGTCTGGAAAGCCTCCTCCAACAGTGACCTGGAACATGAATGAAAGAGCCTTACCTCAAGAAGCCACCATTGAGACCACAGCAATCAGCTCATCCATGGTCATCAAGAACTGCCAGAGGAGCCATCAAGGCGTCTACTCTCTTCTTGCCAAAAATGCAGGGGGAGAAAGAAAGAAGACAATTATCGTTGATGTATTAGGTAAATACATTCAATTTGTCCATGCAACTCTTTAGTATTTTTATTCCATTTACAACAATGCTATATTGTTTTCTTGATTTTTGTTTTTGTTTTTTTGGTTTTTTTTTTTTTTGCAATAAAACTATATTACAAACATTTTGGAAAATAAGAAAACTCATCCACAATCCCATTGACCATTATTAGAATTTTTAAAAATTTCCTCCTTGCTTTCTTATCCTATGCATATTCTATGTGGTTGTACTCTTATTACAAATAAAGTTTTGTATGCTGCTTTTCTATAGAACTCACCCCCATAAACATCTATTATGTTATTATGTAGTTTTCATAAAAGAAACTTTCCTGCAAATGTACACGATTGTTAAACAATTTGCCAATGTTGATTATTTTCACATCATGGGACTACTCTATCTCTATAGCTAATTTTCATAATAATGCAAAAACCCCTTTGATGGGTTCCAGTATTCTAACTGAAGAGAAGCATCATATTTGGTTATCAACATTGCATTTCTAGTCCCTGAATATAGAGTTGAACTCTACAAGGCTTTTTCATGCCTCTTGTTGGCTGCTTTAGATCAGGGATTTGCCCAGAAAATAAAGCATGCAGCGCTCCCATGCAGCGCTCTCTAAGCATGTCTCTAGGCACTGCGATACTCCAGCCACAGTTTTTATGTGAAAATAGCCAGTTCTCTATTGAGCATAATTAATATAAGAATGGCATAAGGAAAATAATTTCATTGAGCAATAGTTCTATAAGCTTAGGTTAGCTATAAGCATCTAAACACCCTTTTGCCTAACAGCTATTACTTTAGGTTCACAACTTGTGCATTTGCATGTTAAATTTCTAACTCCCTCAAAGTCATTTGCAATTTGAGGTCTTGTGTGCTGTTCACACGGGGGAAAAAAAGTCTCTCCTTCCTTCCCCCTTAGAGAAGAAACTGGCCACAAGAAGTGATCAGGCCACCCTTCACCCACCTCCTGTCTCCCTTTGTGTGTTCACCTCCCAGCAGCAACCTCCCATCCAACCCACGAATTACTTTTAAAAAGCATTTTATTCTCCTTTCAGTTTCTACTAAAATTATGACAACCAATAACTGCAAACCTACTTTATTTAAAAATACGATTGAATATAGATAGCGGGGGTAGGGGGTAAACTCAATTAATAGGCACAAAATCTTATTTTATTCATAACAACATTTTGTCTTTTAAAAAACAAAGGGTAATAAATGTTGAACATCATAGTTCATTGAAGACAAACAGCTTGAAATCTTTTCCTCTTATTTCCAGATGTACCAGGTCCTGTTGGAGTACCATTCCTAGCTCACAACCTAACCAATGACTCCTGCAAACTGACATGGTTTTCTCCAGAAGATGATGGAGGCTCTCCAATCACCAACTATGTCATTGAAAAGCGGGAATCTGACCGCAGAGCATGGACCCCAGTATCATGTAACGTTACCCGACAAAATGCTACTGTCCAAGGCCTCATTCAAGGAAAAGCCTACTTTTTCCGAATTGCAGCTGAAAATAGTATCGGCATGGGCCCATTTGTTGAGACATCGGAAGCCCTTGTTATCCGAGAGCCAATAAGTAAGTATAATTTGAAATAATTTTATGCTTAATCACTCCTTAATTCATTTAATAAAAGACTATGGTGACAAAATATGTGCATAAATACCATACATTTCATTTGTTTGGCATGCAGTTTAGACAACTACAGGATATCTGATTTGGTAGTATTTGAACAGTGATTGTGAAAGAGATTTTTTTTTTTTTTTTTTGAGACAGAGTCTCACTCTGATGCCCCGGCTAGAGTGCCGTGGCGTCAGCCTCGCTCACAGCAACCTCAAACTCCTGGGCTCAGGCGATCCTTCTGCCTCAGCCTCCCAAGTAGCTGGGACTACAGGCATGCGCCACCATGCCCGGCTCATTTTTTCTATATTTTTAGTTGGCCAATTAATTTCTTTCTATTTTTTAGTAGAGATGGGGTCTCGCTCTTGCTCAGGCTGGTTTCGAACTCCTGAGCTCAAACGATCCGCCCACCTCGGCCTCCCAGAGTGCTAGGATTACAGGCGTGAGCCACCGCGCCCAGCCTTGTGAAAGAGATTTTAAGAACATATATGATTCATCAAATTCCTTCCATGTATGCTACGCTGATTTTTTTAAATTTCCCACTTAAATAGAAACTGATTTATTTTCCCAACTCTAAAACTACCAACTCTAGAGACCTTTCCTAAATTATTTAGCCTCAATAAAACTTTATTTCCTCATCTGTCAAATGAGGAGATTATTGGGTCCTTTTAATTGTATTGGGTCCTTTTTAATTCTAATTGTTCTATGATGAGACCTCTTTTGTTTTTTATGGACGTAGAGAGTTTAATGTTTAGATGCAATCCTCAGAAAGAAGCATTTACTACAGTCTGTATTCTTAAGGTGACACTTTTTTCACTATAATTCTATACTTATACTTGCAGCTGTACCAGAGCGTCCTGAAGACCTGGAAGTCAAAGAAGTTACTAAAGATTCTGTAACTTTGACTTGGAATCCTCCTAAGTATGATGGTGGATCTGAAATTATTAACTATGTCCTAGAAAGCCGGCTCATTGGAACTGAGAAGTTCCACAAAGTTACAAAAGACAACTTGCTTAGCAGAAAATACACTGTTAAAGGCTTAAAAGAAGGTGATACCTATGAGTATCGTGTCAGTGCCGTCAACATTGTTGGACAAGGCAAACCATCATTTTGCACCAAGCCAATCACTTGCAAGGATGAGCTGGGTATGTGTCTACTACAGTTTATACTTTGAAAACTTGTACATTTGTTGATTTGTCATAGGACATCAATACAAATGATTTGCCTTTATAATTATACATTTTAGCTCCTCCAACACTTGACCTCGACTTCAGAGACAAGCTCACGGTTCGAGTTGGTGAAGCTTTTGCTCTCACTGGCCGTTACTCTGGCAAACCAAAGCCCAAGGTTTCCTGGTTCAAAGATGAAACTGACATACTAGAAGATGATCGTACTCATATAAAGACTACTCCAACAACGCTTGCTCTAGAGAAGATCAAGGCCAAACGTTCAGATTCTGGCAAATACTGTGTGGTTGTTGAGAACAGTACAGGCTCTAGGAAAGGTGTCTGTCAAGTTAATGTTGTTGGTAAGTATCCTTTAGCAAGAAGAATAGACATTCTGTTCTTTCAAAAGCAGAACTGGAAATAACATTTTTGTGCTGTGATTTTTTTTTTCTGCAGACCGTCCTGGACCACCAGTAGGACCAGTTATTTTTGATGAGGTAACCAAAGATTACATGGTTATCTCTTGGAAGCCTCCTTTAGATGATGGAGGCAGTGAAATTACCAATTATATTATTGAGAAGAACGAGTTGGGTAAAGACATTTGGATGCCTGTGACATCTGCAAGTGCCAAGACAACATGCAAAGTTCCTAAGCTGCTTGAAGGAAAAGATTATGTTTTCCGGATACGTGCTGAAAACCTGTATGGAATAAGTGACCCTCTAGTGTCTGATTCCATGAAAGCCAAAGATCGTTTCAGTATGCATTATGTTCCTTTTTAGTGATTTAGTGCTTGATATAGTTAATAGGAAGAGTTAAGTTTCTAATACATTTTAATAACATTTGTTATAGGGGTTCCTGATGCACCTGATCAGCCAATAGTTACAGAAGTCACCAAAGACTCCGCATTAGTAACCTGGAACAAGCCACATGATGGAGGAAAGCCTATCACGAACTACATCCTAGAAAAGAGGGAAACTATGTCTAAACGATGGGCTAGAGTTACCAAAGAGCCTATCCATCCGTACACTAAATTTAGGGTTCCTGATCTTCTAGAAGGATGTCAGTATGAATTCCGGGTTTCTGCAGAAAATGAAATTGGTATTGGAGATCCAAGCCCACCATCCAAACCAGTTTTTGCTAAAGATCCTATTGGTATAGTATTGATGCATTCAGTCGGTTTTCATATTATCCAACGTTGTTTTCAACTTATATTCTAATTCCTGTTTTTTTTATTTTATTATGTAGCTAAACCAAGTCCACCTATTAACCCTGAAGCAATAGATACAACGTGTAATTCAGTTGATCTAACTTGGCAACCACCACGTCATGATGGTGGGAGCAAGATTCTGGGTTATATTGTCGAGTACCAGAAAGTTGGAGATGAAGACTGGAAAAGAGCCAATCACACTCCTGAGTCATGTCCTGAAACTAAATATAAAGTCACCGGTCTCCGGGATGGTCAGACCTATAAGTTCAGAGTGCTTGCAGTCAATGAAGCTGGAGAATCGGATCCAGCTTATGTTCCAGAGCCAGTCCTAGTAAAAGACAGACTTGGTGAGTAAAATGTTCTGACCTGCATTTGCAAGGAAAATATGTGTCTGATTGTGTGTGCTTAACTGTGGTAAGTATTCCTGAATCAAATCTGAACATACTGTTCTCTTTATTCTAGAACCCCCTGAGTTGATTCTTGATGCCAACATGACAAGAGAACAGTATATTAAGGTTGGTGATACTCTAAGACTTAGTGCCATCATCAAAGGAGTGCCATTCCCAAAAGTAACCTGGAAAAAAGGAGACAGAGAGGCTCCAACTAAAGCAAGAATTGATGTTACTCCAGTTGGTAGCAAGCTTGAAATTCGCAATGCTGCCCATGAAGATGGTGGAATATATTCCTTAACAGTGGAGAATCCAGCTGGTTCAAAAACTGTCTCAGTGAAAGTATTTGTATTAGGTAAGAATTTTAATACTTATGTCATTAAAACTAAATTTTTATACATTTTGAGCTCTTGTCTGATTAAGTCACTTATTTAACTATTATTTAATACTTTTCAGATAAACCTGGGCCACCTAGAGACCTAGAAGTCAGTGAAATTAGGAAAGATTCTTGTTACCTTACCTGGAAGGAACCACTGGATGATGGTGGTTCTGTTGTTACAAACTATGTAGTCGAGAGGAGGGATGTTGCCAGTGCCCAGTGGTCACCTATTTCAACTACATCAAAGAAAAAGAGTCACTTGGCTAAACATCTTAATGAAGGCAATCAGTATCTCTTCCGAGTAGCTGCTGAGAACCAGTACGGACGTGGTCCTTTTGTTGAGACACCTAAACCCATCAAAGCTCTGGATCCTCTCCGTAAGTTGCTTTCTCTGGATATAAAAGTATCGTTTGGCTGTCTTTGAGAATATTACTTATTCATTATAACTTCTTCTTTTGCAAAGATCCCCCTGGCCCACCCAAGAACTTACACCATGTAGACGTTGACAAGACTGAAGTCTCCCTCGTTTGGAATAAGCCAGATCGTGATGGTGGCTCTCCAATCACTGGATATTTGGTAGAATATCAAGAAGAAGGCACCCAGGACTGGATTAAGTTCAAGACTGTGACAAACTTAGAGTGTGTTGTTACTGGGCTACAACAAGGGAAGACATATATATTCCGTGTAAAAGCAGAAAATATTGTGGGTCTTAGTATCCCTGACACAACTATCCCAATAGAATGTCAAGAAAAACTAGGTAATTTGGGGATTGGTGTTGTTATTTTATTTCTTCTTTAAACTATTCATATTGTGAAAATCAAAAACTAATGTCTTCATGTTTACTTTCCAGTGCCTCCATCTGTGGAGCTAGATTTGAAATTAATTGAAGGCCTTGTGGTAAAGGCTGGAACTACAGTGAGATTCCCTGCTATTATAAGAGGTGTACCTGTGCCTACTGCAAAGTGGACAACCGACAGAGTTGAGATTAAAACAGATGAACACTACACAGTCGAAACCGACAATTTCTCATCAGTACTTACCATTAAGAACTGCTTAAGGAAAGACACTGGGGAATATCAAATCACAGTTTCCAATGCAGCTGGTAGCAAAACAGCACCCGTACACCTTACTGTCCTTGACGTTCCTGGTCCACCAACAGGTCCCATTAATATTCTGGATGTTACCCCTGAACACATGACTATCTCATGGCAGCCACCTAAGGATGATGGAGGAAGCCCTGTGATCAATTATATTGTCGAGAAAAAAGATACAAAGAAAGACACATGGGGTGTTGTCTCTTCAGGAAGCAGTAAGACAAAGCTGAAAATCCCACACTTGCAGAAGGGCTGTGAATATGTTTTCCGAGTTAGAGCAGAGAATAAGATGGGCGTTGGTCCTCCCCTTGACTCCGTACCAACAGTTGCTAAACATAAGTTTAGTCCTCCATCTCCTCCTGGTAAACCAGTGGTTACTGACATTACTGAAAATGCAGCAACAGTGTCTTGGACACTGCCAAAATCTGATGGTGGCAGTCCAATAACTGGCTACTATGTTGAACGTCGAGAAATAACTGGCAAATGGGTGAGGGTCAACAAAACACCTGTAGCTGACCTGAAGTTTAGAGTGACTGGACTCTATGAGGGAAACACATATGAGTTTAGAGTTTTTGCTGAAAATCTTGCAGGACTAAGCAATCCGTCCCCAAGTTCTGACCCAATAAAAGCTTGCCGGCCCATCAAACCACCCGGACCACCTATTAATCCTAAACTGAAAGACAAGAGCAAAGAAACAGCTGACCTAGTGTGGACAAAGCCTCTCAGTGATGGTGGCAGCCCCATTCTAGGGTATGTAGTGGAATGTCAGAAACCTGGCACAGCACAATGGGACAGGATTAATAAAGATGAACTCATTAGGCAGTGTGCCTTTAGGGTACCCGGACTAATTGAAGGCAATGAGTACAGATTCCGTATAAAGGCAGCTAATATTGTGGGAGAGGGAGAGCCTAGAGAACTAGCAGAATCTGTGATTGCAAAAGACATCCTTCATCCTCCAGAAGTAGAACTTGATGTTACCTGCCGTGATGTCATTACTGTCAGAGTGGGCCAAACTATCCGCATTCTTGCTCGAGTCAAAGGCAGACCTGAACCAGACATAACATGGTCTAAGGAAGGCAAAGTATTGGTCCGAGAGAAGCGGGTTGACCTAATTCATGATCTACCTCGTGTTGAGCTACAAATTAAAGAAGCTGTTAGAGCGGATCATGGCAAATACATCATCTCAGCTAAGAACAGCAGTGGACATGCCCAAGGTTCAGCCATTGTTAATGTCCTTGACAGACCCGGACCTTGCCAGAATTTGAGGGTTAGCAATGTAACCAAGGAGAACTGTACAATTTTTTGGGAAAACCCACTAGATAATGGCGGCTCAGAAATAACAAATTTCATAGTAGAATATCGCAAACCGAACCAAAAAGGCTGGTCAATTGTTGCTTCAGATGTCACTAAGCGATCAATCAAGGCCAACCTTTTAGCCAACAACGAATACTATTTCCGAGTTTGTGCAGAGAATAAAGTAGGTGTTGGGCCAACTATTGAAACAAAAACTCCCATTCTGGCTATTAACCCCATTGACAGACCAGGTGAGCCTGAAAACCTTCACATTGCAGACAAAGGGAAGACGTTCGTCTATTTAAAGTGGCGGCGGCCTGATTATGATGGTGGCAGCCCAAATCTATCCTATCATGTTGAGAGGAGGCTGAAGGGCTCTGAGAACTGGGAAAGAGTGCATAAAGGAAGCATTAAAGAAACCCACTATATGGTTGACAAATGTGTTGAAAACCAGATTTATGAGTTCAGAGTGCAAACAAAGAACGAAGGTGGGGAAAGTGACTGGGTGAAGACAGAGGAAGTCGTTGTGAAGGAAGACTTACAGAAACCAGTGCTTGATCTGAAATTAAGTGGCGTGCTAACTGTCAGAGCAGGGGAAACCATTAGGCTTGAGGCAGGGGTTAGAGGCAAACCATTTCCAGAAGTTTTATGGACCAAGGACAAAGATGCCACAGACTTAACAAGATCACCAAGGGTCAAGATTGATACCAGCGGTGATTCATCTAAATTTTCTCTTACAAAAGCAAAGCGAAGCGATGGTGGTAAATATGTAATAACAGCAACTAACACAGCTGGCAGTTTTGTGGCCTATGCCACTGTCAATGTTTTAGATAAGCCTGGGCCTGTAAGGAATCTGAAAATTGGTGATGTGTCCAGTGATAGGTGTACTATTCGCTGGGATCCACCAGAAGATGATGGCGGCTGTGAAATCCAAAATTATATTCTAGAAAAATGTGAGACCAAGCGAATGGTTTGGTCGACCTATTCTGCTAACGTCTTGACACCTGGTGCTACAGTAACACGTCTCATAGAAGGAAATGAATATATTTTCAGAGTCCGTGCAGAAAATAAAATAGGCACAGGGCCTCCAACAGAAACTAAGCCAGTCATAGCAAAAACCAAATATGATAGACCTGGTCGCCCTGATCCCCCAGAAGTCACTAAAGTAAGCAAAGAAGAGATGACTGTGGTTTGGAATCCACCTGAATATGATGGTGGAAAGTCTATCACAGGATACTATTTGGAGAAAAAGGAAAAACATTCAATACGATGGGTCCCTGTTAACAAGAGTGCAATCTCTGAGAGACGTATGAAAGTGCAGAATCTCCTCCCAGATCATGAATATCAGTTCCGTGTCAAGGCAGAAAATGAAGTTGGAATTGGAGAACCAAGCTTGCCATCAAGACCAGTGGTGGCAAAAGACCCGATAGGTAAGATGTTCTTGTTTTTTCTCATACTAACCCAACTCTTAATCTCAAGCACAGAGATATTTGATAAATAAGTTAAATCCATAACATCAAAACTCTATTTTAGCAAATATTTTTCCAAATAGACCTTTTACCAAATCATCTTTAATGTACAATGGTAGATTCTAATTTTTATGAAGGAAAATAAAGAGGACTCAGTAATTGAAAAATTAAATGTTCTATCTTTGATTATCCAAGATTGATTATGTAAAAATACACATTAAAGTATCACTAGTAGTAGTTAACCATGTGTACATTTATTCTTATATTTATTTTCAGAGCCTCCTGGTCCACCAACCAATTTCAAAGTGGTTGATACAACCAAACATTCCATAACTCTTGCGTGGGGAAAACCAGTCTATGATGGTGGTGCACCAATAATTGGATATGTTGTGGAAATGAGACCAAAAATAGCAGATGCATCACCCGATGAAGGCTGGAAAAGGTGCAATGCTGCAGCACAACTTGTTCGCATGGAATTCACTGTTACCAGCTTGGATGAAAACCAGGAATATGAATTCAGGGTGTGTGCCCAAAACCAAGTTGGCATTGGGCGCCCTGCAGAACTAAAAGAAGCTATCAAACCTAAAGAAATACTAGGTGAGGCCCTCCTTTGTCACTTGATTCATTCACACTTCATTTCTTCTGTTATTTTCCCATGTTCTGAAAAGTCAACTAATAACCTTCATGTCATCTGCAGAACCTCCGGAGATTGATTTGGATGCTAGCATGAGAAAACTGGTCACAGTGAGAGCAGGATGCCCTATTCGACTATTTGCCATAGTGAGAGGGCGACCTGCCCCGAGAGTCACTTGGCGAAAAGTGGGTATTGATAATGTGGTCAGAAAAGGACAGGTCGATCTGGTTGACACTATGGCCTTCCTGGTCATCCCCAACTCTACCCGTGATGACTCAGGAAAATATTCCTTAACACTTGTGAACCCGGCAGGAGAAAAGGCTGTATTCGTAAATGTCAGAGTATTAGGTGGGTTACTAAAATGCTTCTCTCTCACTCTTCAAGAATAAATTAGTTAATAAAGATGCTAAGGGGACATGTATATCTGATTTTGTGGTTCTTTACAGATACTCCTGGACCTGTGTCTGATTTGAAAGTTTCAGATGTCACTAAAACATCATGCCATGTGTCCTGGGCCCCTCCTGAAAATGATGGTGGGAGCCAAGTGACACATTATATTGTGGAGAAACGTGAGGCAGAGAGAAAGACGTGGTCAACTGTTACCCCAGAAGTTAAGAAAACAAGCTTCAACGTAACCAATCTTGTCCCTGGGAATGAGTATTTCTTCAGAGTAACTGCTGTCAACGAGTATGGCCCCGGCGTCCCAACAGACGTCCCCAAACCAGTGCTTGCATCAGATCCTCTGAGTAAGCAATATCCTTTCTTCCTCCTTTTAACTCCAGTTTCCTATTTTAGCAAGGTCAAGATACCAATACCATTTAGTCCACTATTGAAGGAGATTTCGTTTGTGGAAATCCAAACAGTACAATAAATATCTAACTCACTCATGAGACTTTTTTGATTTGTCTCATTTAGTATGTTTTACTTTCAACATCCTGAACCACAGTTTCTATATACTTTGAAGCACATTGCATACTAAAACTCTTATGTACATTAACCAAGCGGGTTTGATTAG
The DNA here is from genome assembly GCA_008086735.1 of Cheirogaleus medius. Lineage (NCBI taxonomy): Eukaryota > Metazoa > Chordata > Mammalia > Primates > Cheirogaleidae > Cheirogaleus > Cheirogaleus medius. The sequence goes on along the minus strand of VBSM01001562.1, from coordinate 23,991,385 downwards.
GTTACCTAGATAATTTTCTAAATTGTGTTTTTCTTCTAGGTGAGCCGGATCCCCCAAGGAAATTAGAAGTGACTGAAATGACAAAGAACAGTGCCACATTAGCCTGGTTACCACCCCTGCGTGATGGAGGGGCTAAAATCGATGGCTATATCGTTAGTTACAGAGAAGAAGAGCAGGCTGCAGATCGCTGGACAGAGTACTCAGTGGTAAAAGATCTCAGCCTTGTTGTCACTGGCCTAAAGGAAGGAAAGAAATACAAATTTAGAGTAGCGGCCAGAAATGCCATTGGAGTCAGTTTGCCGAGAGAAGCTGAAGGAATATATGAAGCCAAAGAACAACTGTGTAAGTAGTCGTTGCTTCATTTATAGTATGTGATAAAAGTTGATTAGATTGTTTTTTTTACATGTAGACTTTTCTTCCCTGAGGAATCTAGCTCCAGAAATACTTGAAAAAAGAGTAGAGAACAGCGGTTTTCAAACACGTAGATCCATAACATGTAGTAAATAGATTTTAAATCATGACACAATACAAGCACACACATATGTATAACTAAAAAAAGTTTGCTGAAACAATACCTATCCTTATTATGTGTGGTGCCCTCTGATATTTTCTATTCTATTCTCTTTTTTTAATTGGCTTCATACAAACATTAATTTGAACCCATTAAGGGGTTATAGCTCACAACTTAAAAAGCACCAGTATAGTTCCCCACAAGAAGAAATTTAACACCAAAATTAATGTCTTTTCACTTTATTTTTAGTGCCACCAAAGATCCTTATGCCAGAGCAAATTACGATTAAAGCTGGGAAGAAACTCCGAATTGAAGCCCATGTATATGGAAAGCCTCATCCCACGTGTAAATGGAAAAAAGGAGAAGATGACGTTGTCACATCCAGCCACCTGGCAGTGCATAAAGCAGACAGTTCTTCAATTCTGATCATAAAAGATGTTACTAGGAAAGACAGTGGTTACTATAGCCTCACAGCAGAGAACAGTTCTGGGACAGACACTCAGAAAATCAAAGTTACAGTCATGGGTAGGTTAAATGTTCAAATGGCCCTTTAACTATAAAGGTCAGAAACATGTTTTTCCACCAGATCCCTATTCTTACATTTCTTTCCTCTTTCTGGTTCACACAGATGCGCCTGGGCCCCCTCAGCCTCCGTTCGATATTTCTGATATAGACGCCGATGCCTGCTCCCTGTCGTGGCACATCCCTCTGGAGGATGGAGGCAGTAACATCACCAATTACATTGTGGAGAAGTGTGACGTAAGCCGTGGTGATTGGGTCACGGCTCTAGCTTCAGTGACAAAAACTTCCTGCAGGGTTGGGAAACTGATTCCAGGCCAGGAGTACGTGTTCCGGGTCCGTGCTGAAAATCGATTCGGCATTTCAGAGCCCCTCGTGTCTCCAAAGATGCTTGCTAAGTTCCCATTTGGTATGTTTTGTTCAGGGAGAAAAAAATGACATTCTCTTTCCAGTCTGTTACTTAATATGTAGAAACTGACATTTCCCTTGTCTTCATCTCCAGGCGTTCCTAGTGAACCAAAGAATGCACGAGTCACCAAAGTCAACAAAGACTGCATTTTTGTCGCATGGGACAGACCAGACAGTGATGGAGGCAGCCCCATCACTGGTTACCTGATTGAACGCAAGGAAAGAAACAGTTTGCTCTGGGTGAAAGCTAATGATACTCTTGTCCGGTCAACTGAATATCCTTGTGCTGGCCTCGTAGAAGGTCTTGAGTATTCATTCAGAATCTATGCCCTAAACAAAGCTGGATCCAGCCCGCCCAGCAAACCCACAGAATATGTAACCGCAAGAATGCCAGTTGGTAAGTATTCTTCTTTTTGGTATTATGGAGGCACATTTAAATATTGGAGTAGCTGAGGGATTACTACTTCTAGAAAGGAATATATTCTCTCTGTGTCTTACTAAGAAAATGTACTTCATATAATTCTCTTGAAATTACATAGTAAAGACTCAAAAGTGCATACTGGTTGGATGATTATTAAAATGGGATGATTGTCATTCTGTTGAGCTTTTTACTTAGCAGCAGGGGTGATGATCGAAATGTGGAAGTTTAAACTTCTGCTAGTAAGATAAATGCTGAGAATACCTCTTTTGGTTTTAGATCCTCCTGGAAAACCTGAAGTCACTGATGTCACCAAGAATACTGCATCCCTCATCTGGGCCCGTCCAAAGCATGATGGAGGCAGTAAAATCATTGGCTATTTCGTGGAAGCTTGCAAACTTCCTGGTGATAAGTGGGTACGCTGCAATACTACCCCTCACCAGATTCCCCAGGAAGAGTATACAGCCACTGGCTTAGAAGAGAATGCTCAGTATCAATTCAGAGCAATTGCCAGGACCGCAGTCAACATCAGCCAGCCTTCTGAACCTTCCGATCCAGTGACTATCCTCGCAGAAAATGGTAAGATTCTGTTGAGTGTTATAGGCAAAGATGTACAGCATTCATGATGTTCATTTCTCCTAATAAAAAACTAAATCTACACCTATGGAAAAAAGGAAAACTAAAATGATAGATATTCTGTATACAGACACCAAATATTATGATTATAGAGAATCTCAAGAATACACTAAACTAAAAAGCAGGCTGGAAAACTGTTTAGACTGCATAATTTCAACAGTACACATAACAAAAACACAACAAAGAAGCGCACCAAAATTGTTGAAATTATGGGTGATCTTTACCTTTTTCTTCATACTTTTGGCATTATCAAATTTCTACATTAAAGTTGTATTTCTTTTATAATAAATACACTACTTGGTGGTTATCAGAGGCCCGGGATGGGCAGGGGGAGTTGGGGAAAAGGGAGGTGTTGGTCCAAGGATACAAAGTTTCAGTTACCCAGGAGGAATAGGTTTTAGTGGTCTAGTGCACAGCATGGCGACCACAGTTAATAATGTACTGTATATCTCAAAATTGCTAAACGAGTAGATTTTAAATGTTCCCACCACACACACAAAAAAAATGATGAGTAGATGAAGTGATGGATATGTTAATTAGCTTGATTTAATCATTCCACAATGTATACATATATCAAAACAACATAGTTGTGCCCCATAAATATATTTATTATTTATTTGTCTATTAAAGATTTTTAAAATAAAGTAAAAATCCCATTCTTGAAAGAAACAGTATACAAATGTTTTACTATTTTTAATAAGGATTATGTACTATAGCTTTGCAAATATTAAATCCTTTCATCTTATTTCATTCCAGTTCCTCCCAGGATAGAGCTGAGTGTGGCTATGAAATCATTGCTTACAGTGAAAGCGGGAACCAATGTTTGCCTGGATGCTACTGTTTTTGGTAAACCAATGCCAACAGTTTCTTGGAAGAAAGATGGCACACTGCTAAAACCAGCAGAAGGCATAAAGATGGCCATGAAGAGGAACCTGTGCACCTTGGAGCTATTCAGCGTGAACCGAAAGGACTCAGGAGACTATACCATTACTGCTGAAAATTCAAGTGGTTCCAAATCAGCCACCATTAAGCTTAAAGTTTTAGGTAACTATAGCATTTACTTAGAATGCATATTTTACTTTGGTTAATGGGGTATATATAGGATTTACAAAATAATATGTGAGAAAAGATACATATCCTAAAATATATTTCCTAAGTACAGAATTATTCTTATCACAGAACAATATTGTTTTAGAGCTGAAAAGAGCATTAGAGATCACATATTCAGTTAGCTAATTTTACATATGAAGAAATTAAGATTCTAAAAACTTAAGTAACTTCCAAGGTCATACAGGAAATTGACTATATAAAGATTGCAACCCAAGTGTCCAGAGCCCCACTCTGTACTCATTCCCCAGTTCACATAGTTTAGTGAAAGACTTCACTTTTCTTCTTTATTCTTTCAGATAAACCAGGTCCTCCAGCATCTATTAAAATCAACAAAATGTATGCAGATCGTGCAATGCTTTCTTGGGAACCTCCTCTTGAAGACGGAGGCTCAGAAATCACCAACTATATTATTGACAAACGTGAAACAAGCAGGCCCAACTGGGCTCAAGTCTCTGCCACGGTGCCCATCACCAGCTGCAGCGTGGAGAAACTTATCGAGGGTCATGAGTATCAGTTCCGTGTTTGTGCTGAAAATAAATACGGAGTGGGCGATCCAATCTTCACTGAACCGGCAATTGCTAAAAACCCATACGGTGGGAATACTTTCCTGTGGTTTTTCCTTTTACTTTTTAAACATTACCTTTCAGTTTGGGAAATTAACTTTTCACTCCATCTCTGCAGACCCACCTGGACGCTGTGATCCTCCTATTATTAGCAACATAACCAAAGATCACATGACGGTCAGCTGGAAACCACCAGCAGATGACGGTGGCTCACCCATCACTGGCTATTTGCTTGAAAAGCGTGAAACCCAGACAGTTAACTGGACTAAGGTCAACAGAAAGCCTGTTATAGAAAGAACGATAAAAGCAACAGGTCTCCAAGAAGGTACCGAATATGAGTTCCGAGTTACAGCTATAAATAAAGCTGGACCAGGCAAACCCAGTGATGCATCCAAAGCGGCTTACGCTCGGGACCCTCAGTGTAAGTGTTCATGAAAGAGTTCCATACCCTGGGTTATAATCAGTTATTAAACAACCAGGTTTTAATAAAAATACTCTATTATTATTTATTCTCAGATCCTCCTGGCCCACCGGCTTTCCCTAAAGTATATGATACAACCCGCAGTTCCGTGAGTCTATCTTGGGGCAAGCCAGCCTATGACGGTGGCAGCCCTATCATTGGTTATCTCGTTGAAGTAAAACGAGCCGACTCTGATAACTGGGTGCGGTGCAATTTACCAGAGAAGCTACAGAAAACCCGCTTTGAGGTCACTGGCCTGATGGAAGACACACAGTATCAATTCCGCGTGTATGCCGTTAATAAGATTGGATATAGTGATCCCAGCGATGTGCCAGATAAACACTACCCCAAGGACATCTTAAGTAAGTATTACCAGGAGAAATATATAAGGCTTTTCTTAGCAATCACATTCTAAGAGGGAGAATAAGAACTCCCTGATGTAAATTTATTTATTTACAAGGTTTAGAGTTGATAACTCCAGGAGGACATTGTAGGAGAGCTGGGTTGGTATTTCATGGTATTGCAGAACAGGGCACATGGAATGCAAGGTGATTTGTGGCTTTGAAAAGCTTTTCATACAATATGAGAATTTCACATCTTCAAAAGAATGTGGAATGTAGGAATTTTATTTTGAGAATAAGTAGGTGTTTTTAATTGAATAGTAAGCTATTTATCATTCTTACGGTTTTTATTTTCTCTTCCAATCCACCCTCTCCGTAAGTATATGATTGGTGTGCTCTCCATCTTAATTTCCCTCCTCCCTATTTCTTCTATTCACTTACTCTCCATAACAATTTTCCCCTTTATTTGAAATACTTGGTATTATATTTCATCCTCTATTACTTTTCTTCCTACAATGAAATAATAAAGACAGCCAGAATACATGGCAGAGCATCTTTGCTGAATATAGAAAGGAAAAAAATACAAGAATGGAGAGAACCAAGGACCAATCATCTACTTTCTTTGAATATACGTAGAGTGTGAGAATATGTCAGATTCATGAAAAGATGGGTTACAGATCCTTCAGGGAGAACTTGTTTAAGATCAAAGCATATTTGGAAAATGGAAAGATAAAAATAATTGTACAGAGTATTGGTTTTGGGGATTAAGAATGTTTTAAAGAAAAGAAATAAGTTCTAGAAAAGAAACATATTTTAGGAGTGATAAGGCCAGCCCTTGGAAATACATTTGACCATTAAATTTTTATTACTTTTACTTTCTTCACCCCAAAATTAAACAGTTCCACCAGAGGGAGAACTTGATGCAGATCTAAGGAAAACACTCATATTACGTGCTGGAGTTACTATGAGACTGTATGTACCAGTAAAAGGACGTCCACCTCCAAAGATCACGTGGTCTAAACCAAATGTCAATCTAAGAGAAAGGATTGGACTGGACATAAAGTCAACAGACTTTGATACTTTCTTGCGTTGTGAAAATGTGAATAAATATGATGCAGGGAAATATATCTTGACCCTGGAGAACAGCTGTGGTAAAAAGGAATACACCATCGTAGTGAAAGTGCTTGGTAAGTCTATTGGAAAAAAAAGAATCACATATGTTTAAAAATATAGTTATGTATTTTTTACATGTTCATTTCTTACTTACCCACTCTTTATCCAGATACTCCTGGACCACCCATCAATGTGACTGTTAAGGAAGTGTCCAAAGACTCTGCTTATGTCACCTGGGAGCCTCCCATTATTGATGGTGGAAGCCCCATCATAAACTATGTGGTAGAAAAACGTGACGCAGAGAGGAAGTCCTGGTCTACAGTGACAACCGAGTGCTCAAAAACAAGCTTCAGAGTATCTAACTTGGAGGAGGGAAAATCCTACTTCTTCAGGGTCTTTGCTGAAAACGAATATGGCATTGGTGATCCCGGTGAAACACGTGATGCCGTCAAAGCTTCTGGTAAGCAAATGAGCTCCTACTCCATCATTTTGAATGAAGTCCTGCCTTGGTTTTCTGGGGCTTAGATTTATCCTATCTCCTTTGCTTCAGAAACCCCTGGACCAGTTGTGGACCTGAAAGCATTATCTGTAACTAAGTCATCTTGTAAGATTGGCTGGAAAAAGCCTCGCAGTGATGGTGGAAGTCGAATTATCGGATATGTAGTCGATTTCCTGACTGAAGACAATAAGTGGCAACGAGTTATGAAGTCCCCAAACCTACAGTACTCCACAAAAGATCTGAATGAAGGAAAGGAATATACCTTCAGAGTGAGTGCTGAGAATGAAAATGGAGAAGGAACGCCCAGTGAAATCACTGTTGTGGCAAAAGATGATGTTGGTAAGCCTCTACCTGTACACCTTCGTTTTCCTTTTATTGTCATCAAAAGCGAGCTCTTGGGCCCCACTCATTGGCTTATCTAAAAGTCTCTTAAAAACTATAACGATCTGAAAAAGTTCATTGCCTGGCCTTAAAAATAATAACTTATCTCTGCGGTTTTACAGTGGCTCCTGATCTCGACTTAAAGGATCTACCTGATTTGTGCTACTTGGCTAAAGAAAACAGCAACTTCCGTCTTAAGATCCCGATAAAAGGCAAGCCTGCTCCGTCAGTATCCTGGAAGAAAGGAGAAGATCCTCTACCAACCGACACAAGAGTCAGTGTGGAGTCATCTGCAGTTAACACAACTCTTATAGTGTACGACTGCCAAAAATCGGATGCTGGAAAATACACAATCACACTTAAGAATGTTGCTGGCACCAAGGAAGGAACTATCTCCATAAAAGTTGTTGGCAAGCCTGGCATCCCCACCGGGCCAATCAAATTTGATGAAGTCACAGCAGAAGCCATGACCTTAAAGTGGGGTCCTCCAAAGGATGACGGAGGTTCTGAGATCACCAACTATATCCTGGAGAAGAGAGATTCTGTGAACAACAAGTGGGTGACATGTGCCTCAGCTGTCCAAAAAACCACCTTTAGAGTAACCAGACTCCATGAGGGCATGGAATATACTTTCAGGGTCAGTGCTGAAAATAAATATGGTGTAGGAGAAGGCCTGAAATCAGAGCCAATTGTTGCTAAACATCCATTTGGTAAGTGTCTCAAAGTCAGAAAACATAAAGCAAAACATGGTTTTGGGGAGGTTCCTTATTATAAATCTTGCATTATCTATTTTTCTTAGATGTGCCCGATGCTCCCCCACCTCCGAAGATTGTGGATGTCAGACATGACTCCGTATCTCTAACCTGGACTGACCCCAAGAAAACTGGTGGCTCTCCAATTACAGGTATGTAGTTTGCTCTTATCCTACAGCTTTTACATCAAGGTTCCTTCCAAATATTTCCCAAAACAGTTGAACGTGGACTCCCTATTAATAGCACTGTCTGCATTTTTCTTTCAGTCCATACAGCTAGTGTTTAATTTCATTGAAAACCTCCTAATGTAATAGATAATAAAGAAAGTCTTTCTTAGTGATAACATCTTTCTGTAAACTAAAATTGTTCAGCAGAAGGAAGAATAACTATGCACATTCCAAGATGAAAAAAAATGAAACTATTCCTGAGTAATAAATGTGTGGATACTAGCAATAATGATTATCTGTTCAATATATCCAAATATAAATAATTTAGGCAAAAATATTTATATTGTAACATTAGGCTACATTTATACTTTCTACATGAATTGACACACCCCTGGGTCTTTTGTAGGGTATCATATTGAGTTCAAGGAAAGAAACAGCCTTTTATGGAAGAGAGCTAACAAGACTCCCATAAGGATGAAAGACTTTAAAGTGACAGGACTAACGGAAGGTCTTGAGTATGAATTCCGAGTTATGGCAATCAATTTAGCAGGTGTGGGCAAGCCAAGCCTGCCATCAGAGCCAGTCGTGGCACTTGATCCAATTGGTAAGTCATTATATGAAGAAAAACCTAGGTGCATTTTCTGCATGAAGAAAACATCAGTATTTGTTTGACTGCTTTTGTTTTTATGTTTTAGATCCTCCTGGAAAACCTGAGGTTATTAATGTAACAAGGAATTCAGTGACTCTAATTTGGACTGAACCCAAATATGATGGTGGTCATAAGCTAACTGGATATATAGTGGAGAAGCGGGATCTCCCTTCTAAGTCTTGGACAAAAGCCAACCATGTTAATGTCCCAGACTGTGCCTTTACTGTAACTGACCTTGTTGAGGGTGGAAAATATGAATTCAGAGTTAGAGCAAAGAATACAGCCGGTGCTATCAGTGCTCCATCAGAAAGTACAGGAACCGTTATTTGCAAGGATGAATATGGTAGGTCCATTTTATTTTTTATTCACATTGTTTAAAAATAGAAAATTAAACCTCCTTAATTTTCTGACTTACACGAATTTTTTTCCCTTTGCAGAGGCACCAACCATTGTCCTTGATCCTGCAATAAAAGATGGGCTAACAGTGAAAGCAGGGGATACCATTGTTTTGAGTGCCATTAGCATTCTTGGCAAACCCCTTCCAAAATCAAGTTGGTCCAAGGCAGGAAAAGATATTAGACCATCAGATATCACTCAGATAACTTCAACACCAACATCTTCCATGCTTGCTATCAAGTACGCCACTAGAAAAGATGCTGGTGAATACACCATCACTGCTACCAATGCTTTTGGCACGAAGGAGGAACATGTGAAGGTAACAGTCCTTGATGTACCTGGTCCTCCAGGTCCTATTGAAATCAGTAATGTTTCTGCTGAAAAAGCAACACTCACATGGACACCTCCCTTGGAAGATGGCGGCTCGCCAATTAAGTCCTATGTTCTTGAAAAGAGAGAAACCAGCCGACTTTTATGGACAGTGGTGTCTGAAGATATCCAGGCTTGCAGGCATGTGGCAACCAAACTTATCCAAGGAAACGAGTACATCTTCCGGGTCTCAGCTGTAAACCACTATGGCAAAGGAGAACCTGTACAGTCTGAACCTGTCAAAATGGTAGACAGATTTGGTACGTAGAGCATGTGAGGGAATTGATATGGAAACATTTGCAGGAGCGTTAGGAACTCATGGATTTCTCATAAATTTGCTTCTTTTTCAGGTCCCCCTGGCCCTCCTGAAAAACCAGAGGTATCTAATGTCACTAAGAACACTGCCACTGTCAGTTGGAAGAGGCCAGTGGATGACGGTGGCAGTGAAATCACAGGATATCACTTAGAAAGGAGAGAAAAGAAAAGCTTGCGATGGGTGAGGGCAACAAAGACGCCAGTTTCCGATCTCAGATGCAAAGTAACAGGACTGCAAGAAGGAAGCACCTATGAATTCCGTGTCAGTGCAGAAAACAGAGCAGGAATTGGTCCACCCAGTGATGCTTCAAATTCCGTACTAATGAAAGATGTAGCATGTTAGTATTTATCCTTTTCAACACTGCTCATTCGGGAGTGCCAATATTTACATAAACTGTCCAAAAGCCAAACTCTCAATATACACTTTTGTGTCTTTATTTCTTTTTCAGATCCTCCAGGACCACCTGCAAATGCACGTGTCACTGATACCACCAAGAAATCTGCTTCTTTAGCATGGGGCAAGCCTCATTATGATGGTGGACTTGAAATCACAGGCTACATCGTAGAGCATCAAAAAGTAGGAGAGGAGGCCTGGATTAAAGATACAATAGGAACTGGTCTTAGAATCACTGAGTTTGTTGTCCCTGATCTTCAGACTAAAGAAAAATACAACTTTAGAATCTGTGCCATCAACGATGCAGGTGTTGGGGAGCCAGCAGTGATTCCAGATGTTGAAATTGTAGAACGGGAAATAGCTCCTGATTTTGAACTAGATGCTGAGCTTCGAAGAACACTTGTTGTTAGAGCAGGACTCAGTATTAGAATATTTGTGCCAATTAAAGGTCGTCCTGCTCCTGAAGTGACATGGACCAAAGATGACATCAACCTGAAAAACCGAGCCAACATTGAAAATACAGACTCATTTACTCTCCTGATTATCCCAGAATGTAACAGATATGACACCGGTAAATTTGTGATGACCATTGAAAACCCTGCTGGGAAGAAAAGTGGCTTTGTTAACGTCAGAGTCTTGGACACACCAGGCCCTGTCCTCAACCTGAGACCTACAGATATCACAAAGGACAGTGTCACCCTGCACTGGGACCTCCCTCTGATAGACGGAGGCTCACGTATAACAAACTATATTGTAGAGAAACGTGAAGCAACACGGAAATCTTATTCCACAGCCACCACTAAGTGCCATAAATGCACATATAAAGTGACTGGCTTGTCTGAAGGATGTGAATACTTCTTCAGAGTGATGGCAGAGAATGAATACGGAATCGGTGAGCCAGCAGAAACTACAGAGCCCGTAAGAGCCTCTGAAGCACCATCACCACCAGACAGCCTTAACATCATGGACATAACCAAGAGCACCGTCAGCCTGGCGTGGCCAAAACCCAAACACGACGGTGGCAGCAAGATCACTGGCTATGTGATCGAAGCCCAGAGAAAGGGCTCTGACCAGTGGACCCACATCTCAACCGTGAAAGGGTTAGAATGTGTTGTGAGGAATCTAACCGAAGGGGAGGAATACACCTTCCAAGTGATGGCAGTGAACAGTGCAGGGAGAAGTGCCCCTAGAGAAAGCAGACCCGTCATCGTCAAGGAGCAGACAATGCTTCCAGAGTTGGATCTTCGTGGCATCTATCAGAAATTGGTCATTGCCAGAGCTGGGGACAACATCAAAGTAGAAATTCCAGTGCTTGGTCGACCAAGGCCCACAGTGACATGGAAGAAAGGAGACCAAATTCTTAAACAAACACAGAGAGTTAATTTTGAAAATACAGCAACTTCAACCATCTTAAATATCAACGAGTGTGTCCGAAGTGATAGCGGGCCCTATCCTTTAACAGCAAGGAACATTGTAGGAGAGGTTGGTGATGTCATCACCATTCAAGTTCATGACATCCCAGGCCCACCTACTGGACCAATCAGATTTGATGAAGTTTCATCTGATTTTGTAACCTTTTCTTGGGACCCCCCTGAGAACGACGGAGGCGTACCAATAAGCAACTACATAGTGGAAATGCGGCAGACTGACAGTACTACCTGGACCGAGTTAGCAACCACTGTTATACGCACTACCTATAAAGCCACCCGCCTTACTACTGGAGTAGAGTATCAATTCCGTGTAAAAGCTCAAAACAGATATGGAGTTGGACCAGGCATCACATCAGCATCTGTAGTTGCCAACTATCCATTTAAGGTTCCTGGGCCTCCTGGTACCCCCCAGGTAACTGCAGTTTCCAAGGATTCAATGACAATTAGCTGGCATGAGCCACTTTCTGATGGGGGAAGCCCCATTTTAGGATATCACATTGAAAGAAAAGAACGAAACGGTATCCTCTGGCAGACTGTGAGCAAAGCATTAGTACCAGGCAACATTTTCAAATCAACTGGACTTACAGATGGTATTGCTTATGAATTCCGAGTGATTGCAGAAAATATGGCAGGCAAAAGCAAACCAAGCAAGCCATCTGAGCCTATGTTAGCTTTGGATCCCATTGACCCACCTGGGAAACCAGTACCTCTAAACATTACTAGACACACAGTGACACTTAAATGGGCCAAGCCTGAATACACTGGAGGCTTCAAAATTACTAGTTACATAGTTGAAAAGAGAGACCTTCCTAACGGCCGGTGGCTGAAGGCCAACTTCAGCAACATTTTGGAGAATGAATTTACAGTCAGTGGTCTAACAGAAGATGCTGCGTATGAATTCCGTGTGATTGCCAAAAATGCTGCTGGTGCCATTAGTCCACCATCTGAGCCATCTGATGCTATCACATGCAGAGACGATGTTGAAGCACCAAGGATAATGGTGGATGTTAAATTTAAGGACACGGTTATATTAAAAGCAGGTGAAGCATTCAAGCTGGAAGCTGATGTTTCAGGTCGCCCACCCCCAACAATGGAATGGACCAAAGATGGAAAGGAGCTGGAAGGCACAGCAAAATTAGAAATAAAAATTGCAGATTTCTCTACTAATCTGGTAAACAAGGATTCATCAAGAAGGGATAGTGGCGCCTATACACTTACAGCAACTAATCCCGGTGGCTTTGCCAAACACATTTTCAATGTCAAAGTCCTTGATAGACCAGGCCCACCTGAAGGACCTTTAGCTGTATCTGAAGTGACAGCAGAAAAGTGTGTATTGTCATGGTTGCCTCCACTAGATGATGGAGGAGCCAAAATTGATCATTACATAGTACAGAAACGTGAAACCAGCAGATTGGCATGGACAAATGTGGCCTCAGAAGTCCAAGTAACAAAACTAAAGGTCACTAAACTTTTGAAAGGCAATGAATACATCTTCCGTGTCATGGCTGTAAATAAATACGGAGTTGGAGAGCCACTAGAATCAGAGCCTGTGCTTGCAGTGAATCCTTATGGACCCCCTGATCCACCCAAAAATCCTGAAGTTACAGCTATTACTAAAGATTCAATGGTTGTCTGCTGGGGACATCCTGACTCTGATGGAGGAAGTGAAATCATCAATTATATTGTGGAACGGCGTGATAAAGCTGGGCAACGCTGGGTAAAATGCAACAAAAAAACTCTTACTGACTTAAGATATAAAGTGTCTGGACTGACAGAAGGCCATGAATATGAGTTCAGAATTATGGCTGAAAACGCTGCTGGAATTAGTGCACCAAGTGCTACCAGTCCATTCTATAAGGCTTGTGACGCTGTATTTAAGCCTGGCCCACCAGGTAACCCACGTGTTCTAGATACAAGCAGATCATCCATTTCAATTGCTTGGAATAAACCTATCTATGATGGTGGCTCAGAAATCACTGGGTATATGGTTGAGATTGCCCTGCCAGAGGAAGATGAATGGCAGGTTGTCACTCCACCAGCTGGGCTCAAGGCAACTTCTTATACCATCACCAATCTCATAGAGAATCAGGAATATAAAATCCGCATCTATGCCATGAATTCTGAAGGACTTGGGGAACCTGCCCTTGTTCCTGGAACTCCAAAAGCTGAAGAGAGAATGTTGCCTCCAGAGATCGAACTGGACGCTGACCTGCGCAAAGTTGTTACTATAAGAGCCTGTTGTACGCTGAGACTATTTGTTCCAATCAAAGGCAGGCCTGCACCTGAGGTGAAGTGGACCCGGGAACATGGAGAATCTTTAGATAAAGCTAGCATTGAATCCACAAGCTCTTATACCCTGCTTATTGTTGGAAATGTAAACAGATTCGACAGTGGCAAATACATACTAACTGTAGAAAACAGCTCAGGCAGCAAGTCTGCCTTTGTCAATGTAAGAGTACTGGATACCCCAGGCCCTCCACAGGATCTGAAGGTAAAGGAGGTCACTAAGACATCTGTCACTCTAACATGGGAGCCTCCTCTCCTGGATGGAGGTTCAAAAATAAAGAACTATATTGTTGAAAAGCGGGAATCGACAAGAAAAGCATATTCAACTGTTGCAACAAACTGCCACAAGACTTCCTGGAAGGTAGACCAGCTTCAAGAAGGCTGTAGCTACTATTTCAGGGTTCTCGCTGAAAATGAATATGGCATTGGGCTGCCCGCTGAAACTGCAGAATCCGTAAAAGCGTCAGAACGACCTCTTCCTCCAGGAAAAATAACTTTGGTGGATGTCACAAGAAATAGCGTGTCACTCTCGTGGGAGAAACCAGAGCATGATGGAGGCAGCCGAATTCTAGGCTACATTGTGGAGATGCAGAGCAAAGGCAGTGATAAATGGGCCACCTGTGCCACAGTCAAGGTCACCGAAGCCACTATCACTGGGTTAATTCAAGGCGAAGAATACTCTTTCCGTGTTTCGGCTCAGAATGAAAAAGGCATCAGTGATCCTAGGCAACTGAGTGTGCCAGTGATTGCCAAAGATCTTGTCATTCCACCAGCCTTCAAACTCCTGTTCAATACTTTCACTGTCCTGGCAGGTGAAGACCTGAAAGTTGATGTTCCATTCATTGGACGCCCTACACCAGCTGTAACCTGGCATAAAGATGATGTGCCACTGAAGCAGACAACTAGAGTCAATGCAGAGAGCACAGAAAATAATTCACTACTGACAATAAAGGAAGCTTGCCGAGAAGATGTTGGCCATTATGTAGTTAAACTGACTAACTCAGCTGGCGAAGCTACTGAAACCCTTAATATTATTGTCCTTGACAAACCAGGGCCTCCAACTGGACCAGTTAAAATGGATGAAGTCACCGCTGATAGTATTACTCTTTCCTGGGGCCCACCTAAGTATGATGGTGGAAGTTCTATCAATAACTACATTGTTGAGAAAAGGGAAACTTCCACAACCACCTGGCACATTGTGTCAGCTACAGTTGCAAGGACAACAATAAAGGCTTGCAGATTGAAGACTGGATGTGAATATCAGTTTAGAATTGCAGCTGAAAACAGATATGGAAAGAGTACCTACCTCAATTCAGAGCCTATTGTGGCCCAGTATCCATTCAAAGTTCCTGGTCCTCCTGGCACACCTATCGTCACTGCTTCCTCCAAGGACAGCATGGAAGTACAATGGAACGAGCCAGTCAGTGATGGAGGAAGCAGAGTCATTGGCTATCATCTAGAACGCAAGGAAAGAAATAGCATCCTCTGGGTTAAGTTGAATAAAACACCTATTCCTCAAACCAAGTTTAAGACAACTGGCCTTGACGAAGGCATTGAATATGAATTTAGAGTCTCCGCAGAGAACATTGTGGGCATCGGCAAGCCAAGTAAAGTGTCAGAATGCTACGTAGCTCGTGACCCCTGTGATCCACCAGGACGGCCAGAGGCAATCATCGTCACAAGGAATTCTGTGACTCTTCAGTGGAAGAAACCCGCCTATGATGGTGGAAGCAAGATCACTGGCTATGTCGTTGAGAAGAAAGAATTACCTGACGGCCGCTGGATGAAAGCGAGTTTTACAAATATCATTGACACTCAGTTTGAAGTAACTGGCCTAGTTGAAGATCACAGATATGAGTTCCGGGTGATAGCTCGAAATGCTGCAGGAGTGTTTAGTGAGCCTTCAGAAAGCACAGGAGCAATAACAGCAAGAGATGAGGTAGAGCCACCACGGATAAGTATGGATCCAAAATTCAAAGACACAATTGTGGTGCATGCTGGTGAGTCATTCATGGTTGATGCAGATATTTATGGCAAACCAATACCAACCACTCAGTGGATAAAAGGTGACCAGGAGCTTTCAAACACAGCTCGATTAGAAATAAAGAGCACTGACTTTGCCACCAGTCTCAGCGTAAAGGATGCAGTTCGCGTCGACAGTGGAAATTACATACTGAAGGCCAAAAATGTTGCAGGAGAGAGATCAGTTACTGTGAATGTCAAAGTTCTTGATAGACCAGGACCACCTGAAGGACCTGTTGCCATCTCAGGAGTTACAGCAGAAAAATGCACACTTGCTTGGAAACCCCCACTTCAGGATGGTGGAAGTGATATCATAAATTATATAGTGGAAAGGAGAGAAACCAGCCGCTTAGTTTGGACTGTGGTTGATGCCAATGTGCAAACTCTCAGCTGCAAAGTTACTAAGCTTCTTGAAGGCAATGAATATATTTTCCGTATAATGGCTGTAAACAAATATGGTGTTGGTGAACCACTTGAATCTGAGCCAGTAATTGCCAAGAATCCATTTGTAGTGCCAGATGCACCAAAAGCTCCAGAAGTCACGACAGTGACCAAGGACTCAATGATTGTTGTATGGGAAAGGCCAGCATCTGACGGTGGCAGTGAAATTCTTGGATATGTTCTTGAAAAACGGGATAAAGAGGGCATTAGATGGACAAGATGCCACAAGCGTCTGATTGGGGAGTTGCGCTTGAGAGTAACTGGACTCATAGAAAATCACGATTATGAGTTCAGAGTCTCAGCTGAGAATGCTGCCGGACTTAGTGAGCCAAGCCTTCCTTCCACTTACCAAAAGGCTTGTGATCCTATTTATAAACCAGGACCTCCAAACAACCCCAAAGTCATAGATGTTACCAGGTCTTCAGTTTTCCTTTCTTGGAGCAAACCAATATATGATGGTGGCAGTGAAATCCAAGGATACATTGTTGAAAAATGTGATGTGAGTGTCGGTGAGTGGACAATGTGCACTCCACCAACTGGAATCAATAAAACAAATATAGAAGTAGAGAAGCTATTGGAAAAGCATGAATACAATTTCCGTATCTGTGCTATTAATAAAGCCGGAGTTGGAGAACATGCTGATGTCCCTGGACCTATTATAGTTGAAGAAAAATTGGAAGCACCTGACATTGATCTTGACCTAGAACTAAGGAAAATTATAAATATAAGGGCAGGTGGCTCCTTGAGGTTATTTGTTCCTATAAAGGGTCGTCCTACACCAGAAGTTAAATGGGGGAAGACGGATGGTGAAATACGAGATGCAGCTATAATTGATGTCACTAGCAGTTTCACCTCTCTCGTTCTTGATAATGTCAACCGATATGACAGTGGAAAATATACTCTCACATTAGAAAACAGCAGTGGAACAAAGTCTGCCTTTGTTACTGTGAGAGTCCTGGACACACCAAGTCCACCTATTAACCTAAAAGTCACAGAAATCACCAAAGACTCAGTATCAATTACATGGGAACCTCCTTTGTTGGATGGGGGGTCCAAAATTAAAAATTACATTGTTGAGAAACGTGAAGCCACAAGAAAATCATATGCTGCTGTCGTAACTAATTGCCATAAGACCTCTTGGAAAATCGAGCAACTCCAAGAAGGTTGCAGTTACTACTTTAGAGTCACAGCTGAGAATGAGTATGGTATCGGCCTTCCCGCCCACACTACTGATCCAATTAAGGTTGCAGAAGTCCCACAACCTCCAGGAAAAATAACTGTGGATGATGTCACCAGAAACAGTGTCTCTCTGAGTTGGACAAAGCCTGAGCATGATGGTGGCAGTAAAATCATCCAGTATATTGTGGAAATGCAAGCTAAACACAGTGAGAAATGGTCAGAGTGTGCTCGAGTAAAGTCTCTCGATGCCGTAATTACCAACCTAACTCAAGGAGAAGAATATCTTTTTAGAGTTATTGCTGTAAATGAAAAGGGGAAAAGTGACCCTAGGTCCCTTGCAGTTCCAATAGTTGCCAAAGATCTGGTCATCGAGCCAGATGTAAGACCTGCATTCAACAGTTACAGTGTACAGGTTGGCCAAGATTTAAAAATAGAAGTGCCAATTTCTGGACGTCCTAAGCCAACTATTACCTGGACTAAAGATGGTGTTCCACTGAAGCAGACCACAAGAGTCAATGTTACTGATTCACTTGACCTCACCACACTCAGTATCAAAGAAACTCACAAGGATGATGGTGGACAATATGGAATCACAGTTGCCAATGTTGTTGGTCAGAAAGCAGCATCCATCGAAATTATCACTCTAGATAAACCTGATCCTCCAAAAGGACCTGTTAAATTTGATGAAGTCAGTGCTGAAAGTATTACAATATCTTGGAACCCTCCATTATATACAGGAGGCTGCCAAATCACCAACTACATTGTTCAGAAAAGAGATACAACCACAACCGTATGGGATGTTGTTTCTGCTACTGTTGCTAGAACTACACTCAAAGTAGCCAAACTGAAAACTGGTACAGAATACCAATTCAGAATATTTGCTGAAAACAGATATGGACAAAGCTTTGCCTTGGAGTCTGAACCAATTGTAGCTCAATATCCCTACAAAGAACCAGGCCCTCCAGGCACACCATTCGCCACAGCCATTTCCAAAGACTCCATGGTTATACAGTGGCATGAACCAATCAATAATGGCGGAAGCCCAGTCATAGGTTACCACCTTGAGAAAAAGGAAAGAAATAGTATTTTGTGGACAAAAGTCAACAAAACTATTATTCATGACACCCAGTTTAAAGCACAGAATCTCGAAGAAGGCATTGAATATGAATTCAGAGTTTGTGCAGAAAATATTGTTGGCGTGGGCAAAGCAAGCAAGAATTCTGAATGCTATGTAGCCAGAGATCCCTGTGACCCACCAGGAACCCCAGAAGCAATAATGGTTAAAAGAAATGAAATCACTTTACAGTGGACCAAACCTGTATATGATGGTGGAAGTATGATTACGGGCTATATTGTGGAGAAACGTGATTTGCCTGATGGTCGTTGGATGAAAGCTAGCTTCACAAATGTCATTGAAACTCAATTTACGGTGTCAGGTCTTACTGAAGATCAAAGATATGAATTCAGAGTCATTGCAAAGAATGCAGCTGGTACAATAAGTAAACCCTCTGACAGTACTGGACCAATAACTGCCAAGGATGAGGTCGAACTCCCAAGAATTTCAATGGATCCAAAATACAGGGACACCATTGTGGTAAATGCTGGAGAAACGTTCAGGCTTGAGGCTGATGTCCACGGGAAGCCCCTACCTACCATTGAGTGGTTAAGAGGAGAAAAGGAAATTGAAGAATCTGCTAGATGTGAAATAAAGAACACAGATTTCAAGGCTTTACTTATTATAAAGGATGCCATTAGAATTGATGGTGGACAGTATATTTTAAGAGCTTCCAACGTTGCAGGCTCTAAGTCATTTCCAGTAAATGTAAAAGTACTAGATAGACCAGGACCTCCAGAAGGGCCAGTCCAGGTTACTGGAGTCACTTCTGAAAAATGTAATTTAGCGTGGTCCCCACCACTTCAAGATGGTGGCAGTGACATTTCTCACTATGTTGTTGAAAAGCGAGAAACCAGTAGACTTGCCTGGACTGTTGTTGCTTCAGAAGTTGTGACCAATTCTCTGAAAGTTACCAAACTCTTAGAAGGGAATGAATACATTTTCCGCATAATGGCTGTCAATAAATATGGTGTTGGAGAGCCTTTGGAATCTGCACCAGTCCTAATGAAAAATCCATTTGTGCTTCCTGGACCACCGAAAAACTTGGAAGTCACAAACATTGCCAAAGACTCCATGACCGTCTGCTGGAACCGTCCAGATAGTGATGGTGGAAGTGAGATTATTGGTTACATTGTAGAGAAAAGAGACAGAAGTGGCATTCGATGGGTAAAATGTAATAAACGCCGCATTACAGATTTGCGTTTAAGAGTAACAGGATTAACAGAAGATCATGAGTATGAATTCAGAGTCTCTGCAGAAAATGCTGCTGGAGTTGGAGAACCAAGTCCAGCTACAGTTTATTATAAGGCTTGTGATCCTGTGTTTAAACCCGGCCCACCCACCAATGTGCACGTTGCAGACACCACTAAAAATTCAATCACACTTGCCTGGGGTAAACCCATCTATGATGGTGGCAGTGAGATCCTGGGATACGTAGTAGAAATCTGTAAAGCAGATGAAGAAGAATGGCAGATAGTTACTCCACAGACTGGCCTGAGAGTCACTCGATTTGAAATTTCAAAACTCATTGAACACCAGGAGTATAAAATACGAGTCTCTGCTCTCAACAAAGTTGGTTTAGGTGAGGCTGCATCAGTTCCTGGTACTGTGAAACCAGAAGATAAACTTGAAGCTCCTGAACTTGACCTTGACTCTGAATTAAGGAAAGGAATTGTTGTAAGAGCAGGTGGATCTGCCAGAATTCATATTCCATTCAAAGGTCGTCCAACACCTGAGATCACTTGGTCTCGAGAGGAAGGTGAATTCACAGATAAGGTCCAGATTGAAAAGGGAGTAAACTATACCCAACTATCAATAGACAACTGTGATAGAAACGATGCTGGAAAATACATTCTCAAGTTGGAAAACAGCAGTGGATCTAAATCTGCTTTTGTGACTGTGAAAGTTCTTGACACCCCAGGACCACCACAGAATTTGGCAGTCAAAGAAGTGAGAAAAGATTCTGTCCTTCTGGTATGGGAACCACCCATCATTGATGGGGGTGCAAAAATCAAGAACTATGTTATTGACAAACGTGAGTCAACCCGAAAAGCATATGCTAATGTGACTAGTAAGTGTGGCAAAACAAGTTTTAAAGTGGAGAATCTTACAGAAGGAGCCATTTATTACTTTAGAGTAATGGCTGAAAATGAATTTGGAGTTGGTGTTCCGGTGGAAACTGTTGACGCCGTGAAAGCTGCTGAACCTCCTTCACCACCAGGAAAAGTCACACTCACTGATGTGTCCCAGACCAGCGCATCCCTTATGTGGGAGAAACCTGAACACGATGGTGGTAGCAGAGTTCTGGGGTATGTTGTTGAAATGCAGCCCAAAGGAACTGAAAAATGGAGTATCGTGGCTGAGTCCAAAGTGTGTAATGCAGTTGTCACCGGTTTGAGTTCTGGACAAGAATATCAGTTCCGTGTCAAGGCTTACAACGAGAAAGGAAAAAGCGATCCAAGAGTGCTTGGTGTTCCTGTCATAGCCAAGGACTTGACTATACAGCCTAGTTTAAAGTTACCATTTAACACATATAGTGTCCAAGCTGGAGAAGATCTTAAAATAGAAATTCCAGTGATAGGCCGACCAAGACCTAAAATTGATTGGGTCAAAGATGGTGAGCCTCTTAAACAGACAACAAGAGCAAATGTTGAGGAAACAGCTACCTCAACTATTTTGCACATTAAGGAATGTAACAAAGATGACTTTGGAAAATACACCATAACAGCAACGAATAGTGCAGGCACAGCCACAGAAAATCTCAGCATTATCGTTTTAGAAAAGCCTGGACCTCCAGTTGGACCAGTTCGGTTTGATGAAGTTAGTGCAGACTTTGTGGTCATATCTTGGGAACCTCCAGCTTATACTGGTGGCTGCCAAATAAGCAACTACATTGTAGAGAAGCGAGATACAACCAGCACCACCTGGCATATGGTATCAGCAACAGTTGCAAGAACAACAATTAAAGTGACCAAACTGAAAACAGGCACTGAGTACCAGTTTAGGATTTTTGCTGAAAACAGATATGGAAAAAGTACCTCCCTGGATTCTAAACCAGTTGTTGTACAATATCCATTTAAAGAACCTGGGCCACCTGGAACTCCTTTTGTGACATCAATCTCAAAAGATCAAATGCTTGTGCAATGGCATGAGCCAGTTAATGATGGAGGCAGCAAAGTTATTGGTTACCACCTTGAACAGAAAGAAAAGAACAGCATTTTATGGGTCAAGGTAAATAAGACTCCCATTCAAGATACCAAATTCAAAACAACTGGGCTTGATGAAGGCCTTGAGTATGAGTTCAAAGTTTCTGCTGAAAATATTGTTGGCATCGGCAAGCCTAGCAAAGTCTCAGAATGCTTTGTTGCTCGTGATCCATGTGACCCACCTGGTCGCCCTGAAGCCATTGTTATTACCAGAAACAATGTCACACTGAAGTGGAAGAAGCCTGCCTATGACGGTGGTAGCAAAATAACAGGTTATATTGTAGAAAAGAAAGATCTACCTGACGGCCGTTGGATGAAAGCCAGCTTTACCAATGTGTTAGAAACTGAATTTACAGTGAGTGGACTTGTAGAAGACCAAAGATATGAATTTAGAGTAATTGCAAGAAATGCAGCTGGCAACTTTAGTGAACCATCTGAAAGTAGTGGTGCCATCACTGCAAGAGATGAAATTGATGCACCAAATGCCTCTCTGGATCCAAAATATAAAGATGTCATCATCGTTCACGCAGGAGAGACTTTTGCTCTTGAAGCTGATATCCGTGGCAAACCTATACCTGATATTGTCTGGTCAAAAGATGGAAAAGAGCTTGAAGAAACAGCTGCTAGAATGGAAATTAAATCTACTCTTCAGAAAACAAGTCTTGTTGTCAAAGACTGTATACGGACTGATGGAGGACAATATATTCTGAAGCTCAGCAATGTTGGTGGTACAAAGTCTATACCAATCACTGTAAAGGTCCTCGACAGGCCAGGGCCTCCTGAAGGACCATTGAAAGTGACTGGGGTTACTGAAGAAAAATGTTACCTGGCATGGAACCCACCTTTGCAAGATGGTGGTGCCAATATTTCACATTACATTATTGAAAAAAGAGAGACAAGCCGACTCTCCTGGACACAGGTTTCAACTGAGGTACAGGCCCTTAACCACAAAGTAACTAAACTTCTTCCTGGTAATGAGTACATTTTCCGTGTCATGGCTGTGAATAAATATGGAATTGGGGAGCCACTGGAATCTGAGCCTGTAATAGCCTGTAATCCTTATAAACCACCAGGCCCTCCTTCAACACCTGAAGTCTCTGCAATCACCAAAGATTCTATGGTAGTAACATGGGCTCGCCCAGTAGATGATGGAGGAGCTGAAATTGAGGGCTACATTCTTGAAAAACGAGATAAGGAAGGCATTAGATGGACCAAATGCAACAAGAAAACACTGACAGATCTCCGGTTCAGGGTAACTGGTCTTACCGAAGGCCATTCCTATGAATTCAGAGTGGCTGCTGAAAATGCGGCTGGTGTGGGCGAACCTAGCGAGCCATCTGTATTCTACCGTGCATGTGATGCCTTATATCCACCAGGTCCACCAAGCAATCCAAAAGTGACAGACACTTCCAGATCTTCTGTATCCCTGGCATGGAGTAAGCCAATTTATGATGGTGGTGCACCTGTTAAAGGCTACGTTGTTGAGGTCAAAGAAGCCTCTGCTGATGAATGGACAACTTGCACTCCACCAACAGGATTACAAGGAAAGCAGTTCACAGTGACCAAGCTTAAAGAAAATACTGAATATAACTTCCGTATTTGTGCCATCAATTCTGAAGGTGTAGGTGAACCTGCAACTATACCTGGTTCGGTTCTTGCTCAGGAGAGGGCAGAGCCACCAGAAATAGAACTTGATGCTGATCTTAGAAAGGTGGTCGTTCTGCGTGCAAGTGCTACTTTACGCTTATTTGTCACTATCAAAGGTCGACCAGAACCTGAAGTTAAATGGGAAAAGGCCGATGGCATTCTCACTGAGAGGGCCCAGATTGAGGTGACCAGCTCATTTACAATGTTGGTGATTGATAATGTTACCAGATTTGACAGTGGTCGGTATAATCTGACATTAGAAAATAACAGTGGCTCCAAAACAGCTTTTGTTAACGTCAGAGTTCTTGACTCACCAAGTGCTCCTGTGAATTTGACTGTAAAAGAAGTGAAGAAAGACTCAGTGATACTGTCCTGGGAACCACCACTTATTGATGGCGGAGCTAAGATTACAAATTATATTGTTGAAAAACGGGAAACTACAAGAAAAGCCTATGCTACTGTTACAAACAATTGCATGAAAAATACTTTCAAAATTGAAAATCTACAAGAAGGATGTTCTTACTACTTCCGAGTCTTGGCTTGCAATGAATATGGGATTGGTTTGCCAGCTGAAACAACTGAACCTGTTAAAGTGTCTGAACCACCCCTGCCACCTGGAAGAGTCACTCTTGTTGATGTGACCCGAAGTACAGCTACAATTAAGTGGGAGAAACCAGAAAGTGATGGTGGCAGCAAAATTACTGGTTATGTAGTTGAAATGCAGACTAAAGGAAGTGAAAAATGGAGCACCTGCACACAAGTTAAGATTTTAGAAGCAACTATATCTGGCCTAACTGCAGGAGAAGAGTATGTCTTCAGGGTAGCTGCAGTTAATGAAAAAGGAAGAAGTGATCCAAGACAACTTGGAGTGCCAGTAATTGCAAGGGATATTGAAATAAAGCCTTCAGTTGAGCTTCCTTTCCACACTTTCAATGTAAAGGCTAGAGACCAACTTAAAATTGATGTACCATTCAAAGGAAGACCTCAAGCTACTGCGAGCTGGAAAAAAGATGGCCAGGCTCTTAAAGAGACAACTAGAGTCAATGTTTCTTCTTCAAAGACTGTAACATCACTATCTATTAAGGAAGCTTCAAGGGAAGATGTTGGAACTTATGAATTATGTGTTTCAAACAGTGCTGGATCCGTAACAGTTCCTATTACCATAATTGTCCTTGACAGACCAGGACCTCCAGGTCCCATACGTATTGATGAGGTTAGTTGTGATAACATAACCATTTCTTGGAATCCTCCAGAATATGATGGTGGCTGCCAAATTAGCAATTACATCGTTGAAAAGAGAGAAACCACTTCTACAACTTGGCATGTAGTTTCCCAAGCAGTTGCAAGAACATCCATTAAAATAGTTCGTCTAACCACAGGAAGCGAGTATCTATTCCGTGTTTGTGCAGAAAACCGCTATGGAAAGAGTGCCTACAGTGAATCCTCACCTGTTGTTGCGGAGTATCCTTTCAGTCCCCCAGGTCCTCCTGGTACTCCTAAAGTTGTGCATGCCACAAAATCTACCATGATCGTAAGTTGGCAAGTGCCAGTTAATGATGGAGGAAGTCCAGTAATTGGCTATCACCTTGAGTATAAAGAAAGAAGCAGCATTCTTTGGTCAAAAGCAAATAAAATCCCCATTGCCGATACTCAAATGAAAGTCTCCGGCCTTGATGAAGGACTGATGTATGAGTATCGTGTATATGCTGAGAATATTGCTGGAATTGGTAAATGCAGTAAGTCTTGTGAACCAGTCCCTGCAAGAGATCCTTGTGACCCTCCTGGACAACCTGAAGTCACAAATATCACAAGAAAATCAGTGTCACTCAAATGGTCTAAACCACGTTATGATGGTGGAGCTAAGATCACAGGATACATTGTTGAACGTAGAGAACTACCAGATGGACGGTGGCTGAAGTGCAATTATACTAACATCCAAGAAACATACTTTGAAGTAACTGAACTTACTGAAGATCAGCGTTATGAATTCCGGGTTTTTGCAAGGAATGCCGCTGACTCGGTTAGTGAACCATCTGAATCCACTGGACCCATCACAGTCAAAGACGATGTTGAGGCTCCAAGAATTATGATGGATGTCAAGTTCCGAGATGTTGTTGTTGTCAAAGCCGGAGAGGTTCTTAAGATAAATGCAGACATTGCAGGGCGACCTCTGCCAGTAATTTCCTGGGCCAAGGATGGTGTAGAAATTGAAGAAAGAGCCAGAACAGAAATTGTCTCAACAGACTCTAATACTTCCTTAACAGTTAAAGACTGTGTAAGACGAGACACTGGGCAATATACATTAACACTGAAGAATGTTGCAGGAACTCGGTCTGTGGCAGTTAATTGCAAGGTACTTGATAAGCCTGGCCCACCAGCAGGACCACTTGAAATAAATGGCCTCACCTCTGAGAAATGCTCTCTTTCCTGGGGACGTCCCCAAGAAGATGGTGGTGCAGACATCGACTATTACATCGTAGAGAAACGTGAAACAAGCCGCCTTGCATGGACAATATGTGAAGGAGAGTTGCGGACGACATTCTGTAAAGTAACCAAGTTACTCAAAGGCAATGAATATATATTTAGAGTAACTGGTGTTAATAAATACGGTGTGGGTGAGCCCCTAGAAAGTGTGGCTGTAAAGGCATTAGATCCATTTACAGTTCCAAGTCCACCCACATCTTTGGAAATTACATCTGTGACCAAAGAGTTCATGACACTATGCTGGGCAAGACCTGAGAGTGATGGAGGCAGTGAAATCTCTGGATATGTAATTGAAAGGCGAGAGAAAAACAGCCTACTATGGGTGCGTGTAAACAAGAAACCAGTTTATGATCTGAGAGTGAAATCGACAGGACTTAGGGAAGGATGTGAATATGAGTATCGGGTTTATGCAGAAAATGCTGCTGGCCTGAGTCTTCCAAGTGAAACTTCTCCCTTAATTCGGGCAGAAGATCCAGTGTTCTTACCATCTCCTCCATCTAAACCCAAAATTGTGGACTCCAGCAAGACTTCTATTACCATTAGCTGGGTTAAGCCTTTGTTTGATGGCGGGGCCCCCATAACTGGATACACTGTAGAATACAAAACATCTGATGAAACTGACTGGAAAACTGCCATTCAGAGCTTAAGAGGCACAGAATATACAGTAAGTGGACTAACAACAGGAGCTGAATATGTTTTCAGAGTAAGATCTGTCAATAAGGTCGGTGCTAGCGATCCCAGCGAAAACTCCGACCTTCAGATAGCAAAGGAAAGAGAAGAAGAACCTGTATTTGATCTTGACAGTGAGATGAAGAAGACCTTGATTGTCAAGGCTGGCTCCTCATTTACCATGACTGTGCCTTTCCGAGGAAGACCAGTACCCAGTGTCTCGTGGAGCAAGCCAGACACTGACCTCCGCACTAGAGCTTATATTGATTCCACAGACTCTCGTACCTCACTTACTATTGAAAATGCCAACAGAAATGATTCTGGAAAATACACATTAACAATTCAGAATATTTTGAATGCTGCTACACTGACTTTAGTTGTCAAAGTTTTAGATTCCCCAGGTCCTCCAGCCAATATTACTGTACATGATGTAACCAAAGAGTCTGTGGTATTGTCCTGGGATGTTCCTGAAAATGATGGTGGAGCACCCGTGAAGAATTACCACATAGAAAAACGTGAGGCCAGCAAGAAAGCATGGGTCTCCGTGACCAACAACTGTAACCGCCTCTCCTACAAAGTTACCAACTTACAAGAAGGGGCTATTTACTACTTCAGAGTCTCCGGAGAAAATGAGTTTGGTGTTGGTGCACCAGCTGAAATGAAGGAAGGAGTGAAAATAACAGGTATGTTTTAAGAACAAGGAAATTCCACATATCCATGGTAAATTTTGCTAGAATAGTGTAAATTATTCTAATTAGTCATTATTTAATCTTAAGTGCTGTTGGTTCACACCCCAAACTATTTATACTACAGCACAAAATGAAGTCTTTAACAGAGAAAGTTTTTCATTGATTTAAAAAAATAGAAATTTAAATAGCTAGAATTGGATAATATATGTTGAATTTAAGTATAATTGAATCTAACTGCATAGACGTGTATATATATAGGGCATATGTGTGTGCAGAAACTGTATGATAAGTTTCTTATAAAACTGTTCATCTTGTTCCTCCTTTTTATACCCATGGTGAATTTGGGATAAATTTTATCATTTAATCTAGTTATTTGCCACTTAATTTGAATTTGAATGCTATAACATGTAAGGACATAGCTTGGGGGAGTTCTGGTTGTCTCAGAAGCCAAAATGGTTATCTAAAAAAGAAGGAAGACTCAAATCAAAGTAAAAATATGGCCTTCATTTAAAAGTTTTCTATTGACAATGCACAAAGAATGCACAGGAAAAAAATGTTGTAATAATTCTTCCCTCTCTTTTGGTGCTTAATTTCCTTAGAAAAACCAAGCCCGCCTGAAAAACTTGGAGTAACAAGTACATCCAAAGATAGTGTTTCCCTGACCTGGCTGAAGCCCGAGCACGATGGTGGAAGCAGAATTGTACACTATGTGGTTGAAGCACTAGAAAAAGGACAGAAAAACTGGGTTAAATGTGCAGTGGTGAAGTCAACTCGTCACGTTGTTTCTAGTCTGAGGGAGAATTCCGAATACTTTTTCCGGGTGTTTGCTGAAAATCAAGCTGGCCTGAGTGATCCAAGAGAGCTTCTGCTTCCTGTTCTTGTTAAGGAGCACTTAGGTATTTCTAACTTTATGTAGAAGCAAAATTTGAAATTATTTGTGTTGATTAAAGTTGATTTTTAGAAACTCTTTTTCACGCTCACTTTCCATACTCTTATTTTTCAGAGCCACCCGAAATTGATATGAAGAATTTCCCAAGTCACACCGTATATGTTAGAGCTGGTTCAAACCTCAAAGTTGACATTCCAATTTCTGGAAAACCACTGCCCAAAGTGACCTTATCAAGAGATGGTGTTCCCCTGAAGGCAACCATGAGATTTAATACTGAAATTACTGCTGAGAACCTGACCATCAATCTCAAAGAAAGTGTTGCTGCTGATGCTGGAAGATATGAGATCACTGCTGCCAATTCCAGTGGAACCACCAAAGCTTTCATCAACATCATCGTGCTAGACAGGCCTGGTCCCCCAACCGGCCCTGTTGTTATTAGTGATGTAACTGAAGAAAGTGTGATTCTCAAATGGGAGCCACCTAAATATGATGGAGGAAGCCAAGTTACCAATTACATTGTACTCAAGAGAGAAACAAGTACAGCAGCATGGACTGAAGTGTCTGCAACAGTTGCAAGAACCATGATTAAAGTCATGAAACTGACCACAGGAGAAGAATACCAATTCCGCATCAAGGCAGAAAACCGCTTTGGCATCAGTGATCACATAGATTCAGCTTGTGTGACTGTCAAACTACCATACAGTAAGTTGTCAAACTTTGCAAAGATCCCAGGTTTTCATGTACCATAAATGTTTTAAGTGTCTGTATTAATCTAGGGGATTTCTCTCTTTTATAGCGACACCTGGACCGCCATCTACACCATGGGTCACTAATGTTACTCGAGAAAGCATCACTGTGGGCTGGCATGAACCAGTGTCCAATGGAGGCAGTCCAGTCATAGGCTATCACCTGGAAATGAAGGACAGAAACAGTATTTTATGGCAAAAAGCCAACAAAATGGTCATCCGCACAACTCACTTCAAAGTCACAACAATCAGTGCTGGGCTTATTTATGAATTCAGGGTATATGCAGAAAATGCTGCTGGTGTTGGAAAACCCAGCCATCCTTCCGAACCAGTCTTGGCCATTGATGCCTGTGGTATGTATTTGTCATGAGAAGGACAGTTCTGACAACTTAAAAATGCAAATCTTATTTCTACAAAGCAAAATAATATTGGCATAGTGTCACTAATCTGCTTTCTCTTATTACCACAGAACCCCCAAGAAATGTTCGTGTCACTGATATTTCAAAGAACTTTGTCACCCTTTCGTGGCAACAACCAGCTTTCGATGGAGGAAGCAAGATTACCGGCTATATCGTTGAGAGACGTGACCTTCCAGATGGCAGATGGACCAAGGCCAGCTTCACCAACGTTATTGAGACTCAATTCACTGTCTCTGGCTTGACTCAGAATTCCCAGTATGAATTCCGTGTCTTTGCTAGGAATGCTGTTGGTTCCATTAGCAATCCGTCTGAGATTGTAGGCCCCGTTACATGCATTGATTCTTATGGTAAGCATTTTTAACACTCTGAATCCCAACGGCTATTTAACTTAATCTTTTTCCTTACTTTTTCTGGTTCTAATCTGTAGGATAACTATTACTATGTGCCTTAATTATGTTTTTGGAAGAAATTATGAACTATCTAGGATTCTTAGGAAAATTTCTTAACCTTTCCAGGCCTCTTGACTTAACTGTAAAATGAGAGAGTTGGAATACAGAACACCTAAGGGCCTTTCCAACTTCAACCTTTTATGAGTCTCTGATTGTATGAGTCGGTGCTTTCATTCTATTTTAAACTATTGGAATCAATAATTAAAATCATAATTGAGTTCCCAGAAAATATTGCACTTAAATAGTGGCAGACTAAACAGACACTTTGATGATGACAATATTAGCAGCAGTTACCATTTATTGAATACTTTTCATGAATTCTCTTCCTTAGTTCTAACAGCCCTAAGATTAGCCCATTTTACAGAAGAAATTGGGAGTGCTTATATAACTTCTCCAAGGTCAACCAGCTCATCAGCAATAGAGTGAGGGATGGAGTGAGGATTAAAACAGACTTCAGAGCCCTCTTTATATCACCGTTAGTCCAAAATACATATACTTGACCATTCTGGAAAATAAGTGGTACATTCAACTCAACAGTGGTTTGAAAATTAAAATGTTATGAGAGTCAGGTACCCTGTCACACTTTTTCTAAAAGTTCTCCATTTTCAAGGACAACACTGTGCCCTCTAGTGTCTGGGACAAAAGTGTCTACTCCCATCCGCATGCTAAGAATTCCAGGGCTCTTCTTCATGAACCAGGCTTTGTGGACACTGACTCAGTCCTGGTAAGACTGTGAAGCGAGTCAGATTGAGTTCTGTTTCTCCGTAGTTCTAAGCAGTCTCACAGAAAATGTGTCCAGTGAGTATGTAGCTCTGAGTAGAGAATTCAGACTTCAGGGGTCTGATGTGAACTGGCCACACTTGGATATCAGTGAACTGGGAAGGGAAAGGAAAAAGAATAGGAGGTGGTTAGAGGAAGAGGAAAGAGAAGCTAGAGTAAAAGAAAATGTCCAACACAGCTTCTTCAGTGATGTTCTCACTACCATATCCCATTTCATCACTCGAATAAAACACCTAATAGACTTTAAAATACAGTTAAAAGGCACTTACATCCCTATGCAATTAATGCAGTGTCACTGGGAAACAGAACTTGTTCACAATCTTTCTTCCCTATCTGAGGTAGAAGAGTGGCCTGTAAAATTTAAATTTTTAAAATAACAGGTGAATAGGATTAGAACTACCGTGTGTGTTTACTGTGAATAGGATTAGAACTACTCTGTGTATATACAAAATTTAATAAGAACCAGTGACCTTATTTTCAGGTTGCTGCAACTATTTTTTTCATCCTTATGATATTTCAAATATTCCTCATCTGTTTTTCTTGCAGGTGGACCTGTAATTGATTTACCTCTAGAATATACAGAAGTTGTCAAATATAGAGCAGGTACCTCTGTGAAGCTCAGAGCTGGCATTTCTGGCAAACCTGAGCCTACAATTGAATGGTATAAGGATGATAAAGAATTACAAACCAACGCACTGGTGTGTGTTGAAAACACCACTGACCTCGCATCTATACTCATCAAAGATGCCAATCGCCTTAATAGTGGAAGCTACGAATTGAAACTAAGGAACGCCATGGGCTCAGCCTCGGCAACTATCAGAGTGCAGATCCTTGGTAGGTGCTGAATACAGACCAACATCATATTTCTTTTGCCTGCAGCAAAGTAATTTTAAATTAGTAGGCTTGTAAAAAGTACTAAGATATTGTTTTGCCCTTTCATTGGCAGACAAACCAGGACCTCCAGGTGGACCCATTGAATTTAAGACTGTCACTGCTGAAAAGATCACCCTTCTCTGGCGCCCTCCCGCTGATGATGGTGGCGCAAAAATCACTCACTATATTGTGGAAAAGCGTGAGACGAGCCGTGTCGTGTGGTCTATGGTGGCTGAAAATTTGGAAGAGTGCATCATTACAACTACCAAAATTATCAAAGGAAATGAATACATCTTCCGGGTCCGAGCTGTGAACAAATATGGAATTGGGGAGCCCCTGGAATCTGATTCAGTTATAGCCAAGAATGCATTTGGTGAGACATGATTTCATTAGAAAACTAAAACACATAAAAAATTAAAAATAAATATAAAGTATTCTGCTAGCCTGTGAATGTTTTAAAGAATTTTCTTTTGCATCACATCTTGTCTCCTTATCATCCTTTTCACAAGGTGTAAAATGTAATGAATGAAAGTAATATTCTTGGATAGGATTTGAATATAGAAAGAATTTATTGGTAATGTTGATCCTTGTAACTCATTTTCCTTTCTTTTTCTAAATAGTTACACCTGGGCCACCAGGCACACCAGAAGTGACAAAGATTACCAAGAATTCAATGACCATTGTCTGGAGCAGGCCAATTGCAGATGGTGGTAGTGAAGTCAGCGGCTACTTCCTTGAAAAACGAGATAAGAAGAGTCTGGGATGGTTTAAAGTACTGAAGGAGACTATCCGTGACACCAGACAGAAAGTGACGGGACTCATAGAAAATAGTGACTATCAATACCGAGTTTGTGCTGTAAACGCTGCTGGACAGGGTCCATTTTCTGAACCATCAGACTTCTACAGAGCTGCTGATCCTATTGGTAAGTGCTCATACATGCAGCATCTTCACCTATATCTTCTTTTGTGTGACTAAATTGTACACGAGTATGTAATCACTGTGCTGTGAATGGCCATTCCAGATCCTCCAGGTCCACCTGCTAAGATAAGAATCGCAGATTCAACTAAGTCATCCATCACCCTTGGCTGGAGTAAACCTGTCTACGATGGGGGCAGTGCCGTTACTGGCTACATTGTCGAGATGAGACAAGGAGAGGAAGAGGAATGGACAACTGTCTCCGCCAAGGGAGAGGCCAGAACTACAGAATATGTGGTATCTAACCTGGTACCTGGAGTCAATTACTATTTCCGGGTATCTGCTGTAAACTGCGCTGGACAGGGAGAACCTATAGAAATGACCGAACCTGCACAAGCTAAAGACATACTTGGTATGTACCTACTGGTGTACTTATGTTTTTATTTTTTTTATTAAAGTGCTTTAAAAAATCCCTCATTTTCTTGCTTTAAAAATTCATCATATATGTCCATTTTATGTCTACAGAGGAACCAGAGATTGACCTCGATGTGGCCCTCAGAACCTCTGTGATAGCTAAAGCTGGTGAAGATGTACAAGTGTTGATTCCCTTTAAAGGCAGACCTCCACCGACTGTCACATGGAGAAAAGATGAGAAGAATCTTGGCAGTGATGCCAGATACAACATTCAAAACACTGATTCATCTTCATTACTCACTATCCCTCAAGTTACTCGCAATGACACAGGAAAATATATTCTCACAATAGAAAATGGAGTTGGCCAACCGAAGTCTTCAACTGTGAATGTTAAAGTGCTTGATACACCAGCCGCCTGCCAGAAACTACAGGTTAAACATGTTTCTCTAGGCACCGTCACTTTGCTCTGGGAGCCTCCTCTCATCGATGGAGGATCTCCCATAATTAATTATGTTGTTGAAAAGAGAGATGCCACAAAAAGAACATGGTCTGTCGTGTCCCACAAATGTTCCAGCACATCCTTTAAGCTGACAGACTTGTCAGAGAAAACGCCATACTTCTTCAGAGTTCTCGCAGAAAATGAAATCGGAATCGGCGAACCCTGTGATACTACAGAGCCGGTGAAGGCTGCTGAAGTTCCAGCCCCAGTACGTGATCTCTCAATGAAAGATTCCACAAAGACATCTGTTACCCTCAGCTGGACCAAACCTGACTTTGACGGTGGAAGCGTCATCACAGATTATGTTGTGGAAAGGAAAGGTAAAGGTGAACAATCGTGGTCACATGCTGGCATGAGCAAGGCGTGTGAGATTGAGGTTGGCCAACTGAAGGAACAGTCAGTCCTGGAATTCAGAGTGTTTGCCAAAAATGAGAAAGGACTGAGTGATGCTGTCACTATTGGGCCAATTACGGTGAAAGAACTTGTCATTACACCTGAAGTTGACCTGTCAGAAATCCCTGGGGCACAAGTAAGCGTGAGAATTGGGCACAATGTGCACCTTGAATTACCTTACAAAGGAAAACCCAAACCATCTATCAGTTGGGTGAAAGATGGCTTGCCACTAAAAGAAAGTGAAAACGTTCGCTTCAGCAAAACCGAAAACAAAATTACTTTCAGTATTAAGAATGTCAAGAAGGAACATGGAGGGAAATACACCGTAATTCTTGACAACGCAGTGTGCAGAAACTCATTCCCCATCACAGTCATCACCCTCGGCCCACCATCAAAGCCCAAAGGACCCATTCGATTTGAGGAAATCAAGGCTGACAGTGTCATCATGTCATGGGATGCACCAGAAGACGATGGAGGAGGAGAAATTACTTGCTACAGCATTGAGAAGCGGGAAGCTTCACAAACTAATTGGAAGATGGTCTGTTCAAGTGTTGCCAGGACGACTTTCAAAGTTCCTAATCTAGTCAAAGACTCTGAGTACCAGTTTAGAGTTAGGGCAGAAAACAGATACGGAGTCAGCCAACCACTCGTCTCAAACATTATCGTGGCAAAACACCAGTTCAGGATTCCTGGCCCCCCAGGAAAGCCGGTTATATACAATGTGACTTCTGATGGCATGTCACTAACTTGGGATGCTCCAGCTTATGATGGTGGTTCAGAAGTTACTGGATTCCATGTTGAAAAGAAAGAAAGAAATAGCATCCTCTGGCAAAAAGTTAATCTGTCACCAATCTCTGGAAGAGAATATAGAGCTACCGGACTAATGGAAGGTCTGGATTACCAATTCCGTGTGTATGCTGAAAATTCTGCTGGCCTGAGCGCACCTAGCGACCCAAGCAAATTTACCTTAGCTGTTTCTCCAGTAGGTAAGTGATTATAATTCAAATATACTTAATTCAGCAGTTGAAGATATTAGTAACAAATGAATCAAACAAGGCTTTTCTTCTATATCTTCTTGTCACTCGAGAACTGGTCATGTAAAGCAAGGGGAATGACTTTAAATCAGTCTAATAAAATAATTTAAAGTTCTTTTTAAAGACTATAAAACAGAAAATTGAGACTAATGATGAAAATGAGTTTGGAGGATTTTATTCATTCTACTTTTCTTCCATTGATGATTAAGACCTGGTTACAGACCTAATGATGCATTTAACTGTTTTATAATTTTTTAGACCCACCTGGCACTCCTGACTATATCGATGTTACTCGGGAAACCATCACACTTAAATGGAACCCACCACTGCGTGATGGAGGCAGTAAGATCGTGGCCTACAGCATTGAGAAACGGCAAGGGAGCGATCGCTGGACTAGATGCAACTTCACTGATGTCAGTGAATGTCAGTATACAGTTACAGGACTTAGTCCTGGGGATAGATATGAGTTCAGAATAATTGCAAGAAATGCTGTTGGAACTATAAGCCCTCCCTCACAGTCTTCTGGCATTATTATGACAAGAGATGAAAATGGTAAGCATTTACAATTAATTTCCAATGTGACTAAGAGCATTCACATTTTAAAAAAATACTTTTGATTCCTGATCTGTAAAATGGGAGCAGAAACATCATTTCATACAGATTATGCAAGGTTGCTATGTAGATGAATTTGGTCTTTCTACCTTTCAGATGAATAGAAGAAAAAAAGTAATTGGCATCAATTCTTTTTACCATGTCTATTATTTCACTCTATTCCCATATAAAAAGCAGTGAGTACAAAGGAGATTTTAGCTTTGTAATTTTAGTCACTTATAATAAATAAAGAAAAAGGCCCTCAAGAATAACTAGCCGTCTTCACTGAAGTTATTAAAATACAAATACATTCAACAACATAATCATCACCTTGCTTGGGTACAGCTGATGGTCTCTTACAGGAACTTGTTTGAATATGAAGCAGTATTAGGAAGTAAATGATCTGTAAATGTTTCCTTTATCTTTTTACAAAGAGAAATACATAATAAATAACATGTCAGACATAACAAAGGAAATAATCTAATAATAGACAAATGTTTAACTCTATAGTCTACATTCTCAATTACTAATCCTACTTTCAAATTAGCCTTTGGTAGCGTAGTAGTCATTACCCTTCCAGGCTTTATGATATAGCACTAATGAAAAATATGTTTATGTATGTCTTTATTAAACCAGACTAACAAATAGACATTCTATTTCTTTTATAGTTCCACCAACAGTAGAGTTTGGCCCTGAGTACTTCGATGGTGTCATTGTTAAGGCAGGAGAGAGCCTTAGAATTAAAGCTCTGGTACAAGGACGACCAGTACCTCGAGTAACTTGGCTCAAAGATGGAATAGAAATTGAAAAGAAAATGAACATGGAAATAACCGATGTCCTTGGATCCACCAGCCTCTTTGTTAGAGATGCTACTCGGGACCATAGTGGCCTGTATACAGTGGAAGCCAAAAATGTATCTGGTTCCACAAAAGCAGAAATTAAAGTGAAAGTACAAGGTATTTGAAATAGCTTCTTAATGTTATAATTTATGAGACTTGGGTTAGAGACCTGCCTAATTATATTTTAATGGGCAAGGAAAAGGAAACTAACTCTGGAACCTTTTTCTTACAGATACACCAGGAAAAGTAGTTGGGCCTATAAGATTCACCAACATTACTGGTGAGAAGATGACTCTGTGGTGGGATGCTCCACTCAATGACGGCTGTGCTCCTATCACCCACTACATCATCGAAAAACGGGAAACCAGCAGACTTGCTTGGGCACTAATCGAGGATAAATGTGAAGCGCACAGTTACACTGCCATTAAACTCATAAACGGCAATGAATACCAGTTCCGTGTTTCTGCAGTTAACAAGTTTGGTGTTGGCAGGCCACTTGAGTCTGACCCAGTGATTGCTCAAATACAATACAGTAAGTCAGCATTTTTACTAAGTGGTACTACTGCATAAGATTAACTTTCCAAGCAAATGTGTCTAATCGGTTCTGGCTTTTGTTTTTGTTTTCATTTCACAGCTGTTCCTGATGCCCCTGGCACTCCAGAACCTAGCAATGTCACAGGCAATAGCATCACCCTGACGTGGGCAAGGCCAGAATCAGATGGTGGCAATGAAATTCAACATTATATCCTTGAGAGAAGAGAAAAGAAGAGCACACGATGGGTAAAGGTGATCAGCAAAAGACCAATCTGTGAGACGAGATACAAAGTCACTGGTCTGACAGAAGGCAACGAGTATGAATTC
Organism: Cheirogaleus medius; assembly: GCA_008086735.1. NCBI lineage: Eukaryota > Metazoa > Chordata > Mammalia > Primates > Cheirogaleidae > Cheirogaleus > Cheirogaleus medius. The sequence goes on along the minus strand of VBSM01001562.1, from coordinate 23,954,514 downwards.
CATGTCATGGCTGAAAATGCTGCAGGAGTAGGCCCTGCAAGCGGCATCTCAAGACTAATTAAATGCAGAGAGCCTGTCAGCCCACCAGGTCCTCCCTCAGTGGTCAAAGTGACAGACACATCAAAGACAACTGTGAGCTTAGAATGGTCTAGGCCAGTGTTTGATGGCGGCCTGGAAATCATTGGGTACATTATTGAAATGTGCAAAGCTGACTTAGGAGACTGGCACAAGGTGAATACAGAGGCATGTGTGAAAACAAGATATACAGTCACTGACCTAGAAGCAGGGGAAGAATACAAATTCCGAGTTAGTGCCATCAACGGTGCTGGAAAAGGAGACAGCTGTGAAGTGACCGGCACAATTAAAGCAGTTGACCGATTAACAGCTCCTGAGTTAGACATCGACGCAAACTTCAAGCAGACTCACATTGTCAGAGCTGGGGCCAGTATTCGCCTCTTCATTGCCTACCAAGGCAGACCTACGCCAACGGCTGTGTGGAGCAAACCCGACTCTAACCTTAGTATTCGGGCTGATATCCATACAACAGACTCCTTCAGCACCCTCACCGTGGAAAACTGCAACAGAAATGATGCAGGGAAATACACCCTAACCGTGGAAAACAACAGTGGCAGTAAGTCAGTCACATTCACCGTAAAGGTGCTAGACTCTCCAGGACCACCTGGCCCAATTACCTTCAAGGATGTGACCCGGGGATCCCTTACGTTGATGTGGGATGCCCCTCTCCTTGATGGGGGTGCCCGAATCCATCACTACGTGGTGGAGAAACGTGAAGCAAGCCGCCGTAGTTGGCAGGTTGTCAGTGAAAAATGCACTCGTCAGATCCTCAAGGTCAATGACCTGGCAGAAGGCGTCCCATACTACTTCCGTGTTTCTGCAGAAAATGAGTATGGTGTTGGTGAACCCTATGAAATGCCAGAACCAGTTGTAGCCACAGAACAGCCTGCTCCACCCAAGAGACTGGATATCATTGACACTAGCAAATCCTCTGCGGTCTTAGCTTGGCTGAAACCTGACCACGATGGAGGCAGCCGGATCACTGGCTACCTGCTCGAAATGAGACAAAAGGGATCTGACTTCTGGGTGGAAGCTGGTCACACCAAACAGATGACTTTCACAGTGGAGCGCCTCGTTGAGAACACTGAATATGAATTCCGTGTAAAGGCCAAGAATGACGCTGGCTATAGTGAACCCAGGGAAGCCTTCTCTTCTGTCATCATTAAGGAGCCTCAAATTGAGCCCACTGCTGACCTCACTGGAATTACCAATCAGCTCATAACTTGCAAAGCCGGAACCACATTTACCATAGACGTACCAATCAGTGGTCGTCCCGCCCCCAGGGTAACATGGAAACTAGAAGAAATGAGACTTAAGGAAACAGATCGAGTGAGTATCACAACAACAAAAGACAGAACCACCCTGTCTGTAAAGGACAGCATGAGAGGTGACTCTGGCAGATACTTCCTGACCCTAGAAAATACAGCTGGTGTTAAAACATTCACCATCACGGTTGTGGTCATCGGAAGGCCAGGTCCGGTAACTGGCCCCATCGAGGTCTCATCTGTCTCGGCTGAATCCTGTGTCCTGTCGTGGGCTGAACCTAAAGATGACGGAGGCACTGAAATTACTAATTACATAGTTGAAAAGCGTGAATCGGGTACGACAGCTTGGCAGCTTGTCAATTCCAGTGTCAAGCGCACTCAGATTAAGGTCACTCATCTCACAAAATACATGGAATATTCTTTCCGTGTCAGTTCAGAGAACAGATTTGGTGTCAGCAAGCCTCTTGAATCAGCACCAATAACTGCTGAACATCCATTTGGTAAGAAAAATGAAAATAATATTATTATCTCTCTATTATTCAATATTTACCTTGAATTTTATAAAACTGTATTTGTATTTGATACCTTTTTTTATGTTTAGTCCCACCAAGTGCTCCTACCAGACCTGAGGTATACCACGTGTCTGCCAATGCCATGTCTATTCGTTGGGAAGAGCCCTACCACGATGGTGGCAGTAAAATCATTGGCTACTGGGTTGAGAAGAAAGAACGTAACACCATTCTTTGGGTGAAAGAAAACAAAGTGCCGTGCTTAGAGTGCAACTACAAAGTGAGTGGTTTAGTAGAAGGGCTGGAATACCAGTTCAGAACTTATGCACTCAATGCTGCAGGTGTTAGCAAGGCCAGTGAAGCTTCAAGACCTATAATGGCTCAAAATCCAGTTGGTATGTATAAAAATTTAAGGATACCTTTGCTTATTATCAATGGTACTAGTAGAACTCAGAGTTGTATTTTTTTAACCTTAATTTTGCATCCCTTCTAGATCCACCAGGCAGACCAGAGGTGACAGATGTCACGAGATCAACAGTATCACTGATTTGGTCTGCCCCGGTGTATGATGGAGGCAGCAAGGTTGTGGGCTACATCATAGAGCGTAAGCCAGTCAGTGAGATAGGAGATGGTCGCTGGCTGAAGTGCAACTATACCATCGTATCTGACAATTTCTTCACCGTGACTGCTCTCAGTGAAGGAGACACTTACGAGTTCCGTGTGCTAGCCAAGAATGCTGCCGGTGTAATTAGCAAAGGATCTGAATCTACAGGCCCTGTCACCTGCCGAGATGAATACGGTAGGAAATAGTCCATGTTCTCCTTTTTAAATTATCACAGTTCATGTGAAAATAAACTGGCAGATATTCATTCGCATCTATTTTCTCTATTGACAGCTCCACCCAAAGCTGAACTGGATGCCCGATTACAGGGCGATCTGGTTACCATCAGAGCAGGTTCTGATCTTGTTCTGGATGCTGCAGTTGGTGGCAAACCTGAACCCAAAATTATCTGGACCAAAGGAGATAAGGAACTAGACATGTGTGAAAAAGTCTCTTTGCAGTACACTGGCAAACGAGCAACTGCTGTGATCAAGTTCTGCGACAGGAGTGACAGTGGAAAATACACTTTAACAGTGAAGAATGCCAGCGGGACCAAGGCCGTGTCCGTCATGGTCAAAGTGCTTGGTAAGCATGTCAAATGTCCTCACATTTCTATAGCATTTTCAAGTGTGGGCAGAAAGAATGGTCTTCATCGTGGCTTGTCATTACGCCTGTTTCAGATTCCCCTGGCCCGTGTGGAAAGCTCACTGTCAGCAGAGTCACAGAAGAGAAGTGCACTTTAGCCTGGACCCTGCCTCAGGAAGATGGAGGAGCAGAAATAACTCACTACATCGTGGAAAGACGTGAGACTAGCAGGCTCAACTGGGTGATTGTTGAAGGCGAATGCCCAACCCTATCCTACGTAGTTACCAGACTCATCAAGAACAATGAATACATATTCCGAGTGAGGGCTGTAAACAAATATGGCCCTGGTGTGCCTGTTGAAACAGAGCCAATTGTAGCCAGAAACTCATTCAGTGAGTATTAACACTTTTAAACAATTTGGTGCTTGAAATGTCATGGGATTGGGGGTGTCGTGTCAACAGTGATTCTGTGCAATTCTGATCATCCTTACTTTCATAAAAATATCAACAGCTATTCCGTCGCAACCTGGCATACCTGAAGAAGTCAGTGCTGGCAAAGAGCATATCATCATTCAGTGGACAAAACCTGAATCTGATGGTGGCAATGAAATCAGCAACTACCTAGTAGACAAACGTGAGAAGAAGAGCCTGCGCTGGACACGTGTCAACAAAGACTATGTGGTGTATGATACCAGGCTGAAGGTGACCAGCCTGATGGAAGGTTGTGATTACCAGTTCCGGGTGACTGCAGTGAATGCTGCTGGTAACAGTGAGCCCAGCGAAGCTTCCAACTTCATCACATGCAGAGAACCCTCATGTGAGTTTCAAGAATTATGCATAAATCTAAGGCCCATCAAAACCATATGACAAATAATTTCCCAATATGCCATTTCTAAGAATTTGTAGGATTCATGAATGGTCTTGTATGCTTAGTAGTATGATCTTAAATACAGCCTAAGTCAGAGTACATTTTAACTACTACATCTGTTGATAAGTTAGCAATTAGTATTGCTAAAAATTGTTGCAGTATTTTCTAATTAATGGAAAAAAATCTACTACCCATATGCAAGGTATATATTTATAAGTCTTTTTAAGAATAAAGAAAAATGCATTGTTCTGATAATAACTACTGAAAAGAAAAAAAGGCAAAATCCCTTTTAAGAAGAGGCTTAGCAGGAGCATAAAGTTTCTAGTATTTTAATAAGTTTCTAACAAAATAATCATCACAAGAGCTTCAAAAATAAGTGGCAAATCCTTTTACAGAGTCAGAGCCCAAGAACTAAAAGCAATAAGTCATTGGGACTGAATAGGGGAAGTTGAGGAAACTGATTCCTATATTCATTAGAAATGTAGAGATGGCAAGTGATATTAACCCAGTGAAAGACGAGCAACTAAAGAAAAGTCCTGAGAAAGGGGACTTTAAGTGATGAGCTTAGCTAACAGAGAAGAACACAGCAAAGCTAGCCAAATTGGGAGGAAAGAAACATCTACCTTCCTAAAGCAATTTAATCCTTAAGATAATAATAAGGATAGTGTAGCATGCAGTGCTGCCCTGAAATATCAGAAGAGGGCAGTTACAAAGATTATCTTGGTGAGTGTGGGCAAAGAGCAATGATGCTTTTATGAGTCTTGAAAACCAAAAATACAAATCTCAAAGCTTCCCTATTTGCATAATATCTGCATCCCGCTTTTTAAATTCCACAGACACCCCTGGACCACCTTCTGCTCCAAGAGTTGTGGATACCACCAAATACAGCATTAGTCTGGCATGGACCAAGCCCACGTACGACGGTGGTACTGACATCATAGGATATGTTCTGGAAATGCAAGAGGAGAACACTGATCAGTGGTACCGAGTACATACCAATGCCACAATAAGAAATACTGAATTCACTGTACCAGACCTGAAGATGGGCCAGAAATATTCCTTCAGAGTTGCTGCTGTGAATGTGAAGGGCATGAGTGAATACAGTGAATCAACTGCCAAAATCGAGCCCATAGAAAGAATAGGTATTTATACTATAAGCTTTTAGGCAAATTATTTTCTCATCATATCTGTCCGTGAATTTATTAAATTTTGACATTTACTTTCCAGAAATTCCGGATCTTGAGCTTGCAGACGATCTAAAGAGGACTGTGACCATCAGGGCTGGGGCCTCCTTGCGCCTGATGGTGTCTGTGTCTGGAAGACCACCTCCTGTCATCACGTGGACCAAGCAGGGTATTGACCTTGCAAACCGGGCAATTATTGACACCACTGAGAGCTACTCGTTACTTATTGTGGACAAAGTCAATCGGTATGATGCTGGAAAATACACAATCGAAGCCGAAAATCAATCTGGCAAAAAATCAGCAACAGTCCTTGTTAAAGTATATGGTAAGCATTTTTCTTAAAATTGACTATGCTATGAGTAGATTCTCCACTAAGATACACCTGAACCTGTGATTGCTCACCTCTCTAGAGAGGAACTATGTTGATTATATCCCCCGCCCCCCAGAAAAAGGAAATCTATCAACCAATCAGGCAAATAGGAAGTATGGCTCTTTCATTCTATTTTTCAGATACTCCTGGTCCCTGTCCTTCAGTGAAAGTTAAGGAAGTATCACGAGATTCTGTGACTATAACTTGGGAAATTCCCACGATTGATGGTGGAGCTCCAGTCAACAATTACATCATTGAGAAGCGTGAAGCTGCTATGAGAGCATTCAAAACAGTAACTACCAAATGCAGCAAGACGCTTTACCGAATCTCTGGACTGGTAGAAGGAACCATGTACTATTTCAGAGTGTTGCCAGAAAATATTTATGGCATTGGAGAACCTTGTGAGACATCTGATGCAGTTCTGGTCTCAGAAGTACCTTTGGTGCCTACAAAGCTAGAAGTGGTTGATGTCACCAAATCCACTGTTTCCCTTGCCTGGGAAAAACCACTCTACGATGGTGGCAGCCGACTCACTGGGTATGTTCTTGAGGCCTGCAAAGCCGGCACCGAGAGATGGATGAAGGTCGTCACTGTAAAACCCACAGTACTAGAGCACACTGTTGTTTCCTTAAATGAAGGTGAACAGTACTTATTTAGAGTGAGAGCACAAAATGAGAAAGGTGTGTCAGAACCAAGAGAGATTGTCACCGCTGTGACTGTACAAGATCTCAGAGGTAGGTACCAAATAGCCAAAAAATAACAATGACAGTAAAGTAAAACGGATATATTCATAATTCATGACACTTTATCATTAGAAATAATGCTTAAGAATAAGTGCCTGATTTCTTTCTCATAGTGTTGCCAACAATTGATCTATCTACAATGCCTCAAAAGACCATCCATGTCCCCGCCGGCAGACCAGTAGAGCTGGTGATTCCCATCGCTGGTCGTCCACCTCCTGCTGCTTCCTGGTTCTTCGCTGGTTCTAAACTGAGAGAATCAGAGCGTGTCACAGTTGAGACTCATGCTAAAGTAGCAAAATTAACCATCCGTGAAACCACTATAAAAGATACTGGAGAATATACTCTTGAATTGAAGAATGTTACTGGAACTACCTCAGAAACCATTAAAGTTATCATTCTTGGTAAGGATGTGTGACAAAGATACAAGCAAGTGGTTGTATTTGAAGTGAAAATTAATTTCCTGGACTTCTTTTTCTTTCACAGACAAGCCTGGTCCACCAACAGGACCTATCAAGATCGATGACATCGATGCTACGTCAATTACCATTTCCTGGGAACCACCAGAATTGGACGGTGGTGCTCCACTGAGTGGTTATGTGGTGGAACAACGTGATGCTCATCGTCCAGGATGGCTGCCAGTTTCTGAATCAGTGACTAGGTCAACATTTAAGTTCACCAGACTCACTGAAGGAAATGAGTATGTGTTCCGTGTGGCTGCAACCAACCGCTTCGGGATTGGCTCTTACTTGCAGTCTGAGGTCATAGAATGTCGCAGCAGAATCAGTAAGTCTTTGGACCCTTCTGCCATTCTCCCCACCTCTGATTCCAAATGTTAATAAAAAGGAATTTCTTTTTAATATGCTCTAATGTAAATAAAAATAGGTCTCAAAATCAACTCCATGGTCTAAGGCAGGGGTCCTCAAACTATGGCCCGCAGGCCACATGCAGCCCGCCGAGGACATTTATCCGGCCCGCCGGGTGTTTTTGCCTGTTTTGTTTTTTCACTTCAAAATAAGATATGTGCAGTGTGCATAGGAATTTGTTCATAGTTTTTTTTTTAAACTATAGTCCGGCCCTCCAACAGTCTGAGGGACAGTGAACTGGCCCCCTGCTTAAAAAGTTTGAGGACCCCTGGTCTAAGGTTTCTAAAAAAGAAGAGAGAGTTAGGAAGGGAAAAATGAGAAGAAGAAAGGGAGGGAGTGAGGGAGGGAGGACTGCCCATGTTATAGTGAGGAAAAAAAAATACAGAACACATGCTTAATAAATGTTTGTAGAATTGAAGAAAATGAGGAACAGCAAGAAAAGTACAAAAGTGAAAGCACTGGTAAAAACAGTCACAAGTGTCCTTTGAAAATACCAACTGCCAAATATATAAGTCGTTATTTTAATTTTTTCATATTGTCATCTTGTGTTTGCCTGTCTTGCTACAGGTATTCCTGGACCCCCAGAAACATTACAGATACTTGATGTCTCCCGTGATGGCATGACACTTACTTGGTATCCGCCAGAAGATGACGGTGGCTCCCAAGTGACTGGATATATTGTGGAACGCAAAGAAGTGAGAGCAGATCGATGGGTCCGTGTAAATAAAGTACCTGTGACGATGACACGGTACCGCTCCACTGGCCTTATTGAAGGCTTAGAATATGAACACCGTGTCACAGCCATTAATGCAAGAGGGACTGGAAAACCAAGTCGTCCTTCCAAACCCACTGTTGCCATGGATCCAATCGGTAAATACATTTTGTATCAGTCAAGTTTCTTGAGATACAATTTATGTGTGGTAAAACTCACCCCTCTGAAGCTTATAGTTTAATGACTTTCGAAAGATGTCCTGTTTTGCAATCACCACCACAATCAATATAGAATATTTTTATCACCCCGTAAAGTTCTCTTGTGTCCCTCTGTAATCAATCCCCTTCCCACCCCAACCTCTAGCAACTTCTGGCAAATAATTTTTTATTTTTTTCCCTCGAGTCTATTTTCTTGTCTTTAAAATGGGATTCATAATATATGCCCTCTATCACAGTTAAAACTGTGTAATAAAACAAGTTAATATTTCTGAAAGCACTTAAAAAAAACTGCTGATGAATGTAAGATATTACTAGTGATTACAAAGAAAGGACATTTAAGATGAAGGAAAAAGCAAAAGGTTTAGGTATTTTTAACTGATAAAATGAACTGCTAGCATCTGTTTCAACAACTCATTGAATTTTTTTAGGTGGCACAGTTGATTTTCAACTTTGTAGCACCTTTAACAAGTACTGCCTTATTCTTACTCCCAGCTCCTCCAGGAAAGCCACAAAACCCAAGAGTTACTGATACAACAAGAACATCAGTCTCCCTGGCCTGGAGTGTTCCAGAAAATGAAGGAGGATCTAAAGTCACAGGTTATTTGATTGAAATGCAAAAAGTCGATCAACATGAATGGACCAAATGTAACACCACCCCAACCAAGATCCGCGAGTACACTCTAACACACCTACCTCAGGGTGCCGAGTACAGATTCCGTGTCCTAGCTTGTAATGCTGGTGGACCTGGGGAGCCTGCTGAGGTCCCAGGAACAGTCAAAGTCACCGAAATGCTGGGTAAGACATATGATCACTTACTTTCTGCTATAATTGCCTTAAGACTTATTTCCTACTCCTCTCCCCCACCCCTGTCCCCCAAAAATGCTAAATTGAAACCCTACTTTTTTTTCCCAGAATATCCTGACTATGAACTTGATGAAAGATACCAGGAAGGTATCTTTGTGAGACAAGGTGGAGTCATCAGACTTACCATACCAATCAAAGGAAAACCATTCCCAATATGCAAATGGACCAAGGAAGGTCAAGATGTTAGTAAGCGTGCCATGATTGCAACATCTGAAACACACACTGAGCTTGTGATCAAAGAAGCAGACAGGAACGATTCTGGCACTTACGACCTGGTTCTGGAAAACAAATGTGGCAAGAAGACCGTTTACATCAAAGTCAAGGTGATAGGAAGTCCCGACACTCCAGAAGGGCCACTTGAATATGATGACATACAAGCCCGCTCTGTGAGGGTCAGCTGGAGACCTCCTGCTGATGACGGTGGTGCCGACATCTTGGGCTACATTCTCGAGAGACGGGAAGTGCCGAAGGCTGCCTGGTATACCATTGATTCCAGAGTCCGAGGTACATCTCTGGTGGTCAAAGGCCTTAAAGAAAACGTGGAATACCACTTCCGGGTTTCAGCAGAAAACCAGTTTGGCATAAGCAAACCCTTGAAATCCGAGGAACCAGTCATACCCAAAACACCACTGAGTGAGTGCTCTTTCAACCACAGAACTGTAAACATTATTTCAGTCCTCTTTTGTTTTTAAATGAAAGCCATCAGTTTACAAGATTTGGGACTGTACTCTAACACATAGGTGTTTTTCACTTATATTTACAGATCCTCCAGAACCTCCAAGCAACCCTCCAGAAGTACTCGATGTAACCAAGAGTTCTGTCAGCTTGTCCTGGTCCCGGCCCAAAGATGATGGTGGTTCTCGAGTCACAGGCTACTACATTGAACGCAAGGAGACATCCACTGACAAGTGGGTGAGACACAACAAGACTCAGATCACCACCACAATGTACACTGTCACCGGGCTGGTTCCTGATGCGGAGTATCAGTTCCGCATCATCGCACAGAATGATGTCGGCCTAAGCGAGACCAGTCCTGCTTCTGAACCTGTTGTTTGCAAAGATCCATTCGGTAAGGAGTTTCTAAAGGGGTTAAAATTTAAGAGACAAGCCATCTTTGGTCTTTTTCTTTTCTTTCCCCAGTAAATCTGATTCCCTTTTTAATTGTTTTAAAATATTTCAGATAAACCAAGCCAACCAGGAGAACTTGAGATTCTTTCAATATCCAAAGATAGCGTCACTCTGCAGTGGGAAAAACCTGAGTGTGATGGTGGCAAAGAAATCCTTGGGTACTGGGTTGAATACAGACAGTCTGGAGACAGTGCCTGGAAGAAGAGCAACAAGGAGCGTATCAAGGATAAACAATTCACAATAGGGGGTTTGCTGGAAGCTACTGAATATGAATTCAGAGTTTTTGCTGAGAATGAGACTGGGCTTAGCAGACCTCGTAGAACTGCTATGTCTGTAAAGACAAAACTAACATGTAAGTAACCTTTAGTTCTCTGCTTATGATTTACAAACTAAACAAGTTAAGGCCAACCCTTCTTCTATGCTAAGTAGAACTCTGGAAAGCTTTATTGGAGAGCAAGTGTTTGGAAAGAAATTGCTCACTTTGATATATGCACACACAGGGAATAGCTGATAAATTCTATAGGAAACCATTCCAAGCACATAACCTCAGCAGGAGATATATGCAGTGAACTAATGAACACATTCCTTGATTAATTTCTACCTCTCATGCAATGGGTTTTTTAACAGTTCCTAACTAGATTTGAAGGGTCAACAAATGTACCTTACTTCAGTGAGTAAGTAAGAGCAAGGATACTACAGATTTATAGAGAGAACTCGTATTTCCTGAAAACTCTATACATTGTTAATGCCCTTCCAATCATAAAGAGAAAAGTCACTCTATATAATAATGTGATGATGTGCTCATTAGAATCCCTATTTTCCATATGACCCTGGGAAAATCACTTCAAAGAGTTTTTAAGAATTAGACACATATGCAAATCATAGCATTTAATAAAGTGTTAGTCAATAGGGTAAATTCATTCCTGATACACAAGGACAGAGGATTATAGATTCAGTAGTAAAAATGAATTTCATATTCTCTTTCATACCTTTCAGCTGGAGAGGCCCCAGGAATACGCAAAGAAATGAAAGATGTTACCACCAAACTGGGTGAAGCTGCTCAACTCTCATGCCAGATTGTCGGAAGGCCTATTCCTGACATTAAATGGTACAGATTTGGTAAGGAGCTCATACAAAGCCGGAAATACAAAATGTCTTCAGATGGACGCACACATACTCTGACAGTCATGACAGACGAACAGGAAGATGAAGGTGTTTATACCTGCATAGCGACCAATGAGGTTGGAGAAGTAGAAACCAGCAGTAAGCTTCTCCTGCAAGCAACACCCCAGTTCCATCCCGGTTACCCACTGAAAGAGAAATATTATGGAGCTGTGGGTTCTACACTTCGGCTTCACGTTATGTACATTGGTCGTCCAGTACCTGCCATGACTTGGTTCCATGGCCAGAAACTTTTGCAAAACTCAGAAAACATCACTATTGAAAACACTGAGCACTATACTCATTTGGTCATGAAGAACGTCCAACGTAAGACACATGCTGGGAAGTACAAAGTTCAGCTCAGCAATGTTTTTGGGACAGTGGATGCCATCCTTGACGTGGAAATACAAGGTATTTTAAATTCATTTTCAGTGCTTTTTATTTTCAAAGAAAAAAAAAATCTCAGAAACACAGTATGAAAAACACTACAATTGTACTTTCCCCTAACAGATAAACCAGACAAACCTACAGGACCCATTGTGATTGAAGCGCTATTGAAGAACTCTGCGGTGATCAGCTGGAAGCCACCCGCAGATGACGGAGGCTCCTGGATCACCAATTACGTGGTGGAGAAATGTGAGGCTAAGGAAGGGGCTGAATGGCAATTGGTGTCTTCAGCCATCTCAGTGACAACCTGTAGAATTGTGAACCTCACGGAAAATGCTGGCTATTATTTCCGGGTTTCAGCACAGAACACTTTTGGCATCAGCGACCCACTAGAGGTCTCCTCAGTTGTGATCATTAAGACTCCATTCGGTGAGTACAATCTGATTTCTCTCTCTTCCTATGGTAAAATTCCATCTTTGCACAGAAATATATGTTGAAAAGAAATAGCAAAGATTCAGATAAAGTACAAGTACCTTTTCTTTCACTTTAATTGACTGTTTGCACATCTGAAAGGGGGAAATATATATCCTATCCCCTTCTTTAAAAAGGAACTTTATTTTTTGATAAGTTTCTTAGCATAAGTAACATTTCATATTTCTGGAATAGCTGTTTTTCATAGCACTTTGGACTCCTAACATTCTATTTTTAAAAAATAAGCTTTTAATAAAGCTGTCTGTTTTGCCTCATGACTCAAATCTTTTTTTTTCTTTTAAATAGAAAAGCCAAGTGCTCCTGGCAAACCAACCGTTACTGCCCTTACAAAAGATTCTTGTGTTGTGGCTTGGAAGCCACCTGCCAGTGACGGGGGTGCAAAGATTAGAAGTTACTACCTTGAGAAGCGTGAGAAGAAGCAGAATAAATGGATTGCTGTGACAACAGAAGAAATTCGAGAAACTGTCTTTTCAGTGAAAAACCTTATTGAAGATCTTGAATATGAGTTCCGTGTGAAATGTGAAAACCTAGGTGGGGAAAGTGAATGGAGTGAAGTATCAGAGCCTGTCACTCCCAAAGCTGACGTCCCCATTCAGGCACCGCACTTTAAAGAGGAACTGAGAAACCTAAATGTCAGGTATCAGAGCAATGCTACTTTGGTCTGCAAAGTGACTGGACATCCGAAACCTATTGTGAAATGGTACAGACAAGGCAAAGAAATCATTGCAGATGGACTAAAGTATAGGATTCAAGAATTTAAGGGTGGCTACCACCAGCTCATCATTGCAAGCGTCACAGATGATGATGCCACAGTTTACCAAGTCAGAGCTACCAACCAAGGGGGCTCCGTGTCTGGCACCGCTTCCTTGGAAGTGGAAGGTAAAAGCAATCAATTATAATCAATTTGGGGCTAGAATACTTATCATTAATTAGGAGGAAATATTGCTCTTAAATAGATATTGTTGGGTGTTGCTAAATTATATTCTTCCTTCTCTTTTTTTTGATACAGTCCCAGCTAAGATACACTTGCCTAAAAATCTTGAGGGCATGGGAGCAGTTCATGCTCTCCGAGGCGAAGTGGTGAGCATCAAGATCCCCTTCAGTGGCAAACCAGATCCTGTGATCACCTGGCAGAAAGGACAAGATCTCATTGACAATAATGGTCACTACCAAGTGATTGTCACAAGATCCTTCACATCACTTGTTTTCTCCAATGGGGTAGAGAGAAAAGATGCTGGTTTCTATGTGGTCTGTGCTAAAAACAGATTTGGAATTGACCAGAAGACAGTTGAACTGGATGTGGCTGATGTTCCTGACCCACCCAGAGGAGTCAAAGTTAGTGATGTCTCACGAGATTCTGTTAACTTAACGTGGACTGAGCCAGCTTCTGATGGTGGCAGCAAAATCACCAACTACATTGTTGAAAAATGTGCAACTACTGCAGAAAGATGGATCCGTGTAGGACAGGCCCGAGAAACACGTTATACCGTGATCAACTTATTTGGAAAAACAAGTTACCAGTTCCGGGTAATAGCTGAAAACAAATTTGGCCTTAGCAAGCCTTCCGAGCCTTCAGAACCAACTGTAACCAAAGAAGATAAGACCAGAGCTATGAACTATGATGAAGAGGTAGATGAAACCAGGGAAGTTTCCATGACGAAAGCATCTCACTCTTCAACCAAGGAACTCTATGAGAAATATATGATTGCTGAAGATCTTGGGCGTGGTGAGTTTGGAATTGTCCACCGTTGTGTTGAAACATCGTCCAAGAAGACGTACATGGCCAAATTTGTGAAAGTCAAAGGGACTGATCAAGTTTTGGTAAAGAAGGAAATTTCTATCCTAAACATTTCTAGGCATAGAAACATCTTATATCTCCATGAATCATTTGAAAGCATGGAAGAATTAGTTATGATCTTTGAGTTCATATCTGGACTTGACATATTTGAGCGCATTAACACAAGTGCTTTTGAACTTAATGAAAGAGAAATTGTAAGCTATGTCCGCCAGGTCTGTGAAGCACTTGAGTTCTTACACAGTCATAATATTGGACACTTTGACATTAGACCAGAAAATATCATTTACCAAACAAGAAGGAGCTCCACCATTAAAATCATAGAATTTGGTCAAGCCCGTCAGCTGAAGCCAGGGGACAACTTCAGGCTTGTGTTCACTGCCCCAGAATACTACGCACCTGAAGTCCACCAGCATGATGTTGTCAGCACAGCCACAGACATGTGGGCCCTTGGAACGCTGGTATATGTGCTATTGAGTGGTATCAACCCATTCCTGGCTGAAACTAACCAACAGATCATTGAGAATATCATGAATGCTGAATATACTTTTGATGAAGAAGCTTTCAAGGAGATTAGCCTTGAAGCCATGGATTTTGTTGACCGTCTGTTAGTGAAAGAGAGGAAATCTCGCATGACAGCCTCAGAGGCACTCCAGCACCCATGGCTGAAGCAGAAGATAGAAAGAGTCAGTACTAAAGTTATCAGAACATTAAAACACCGGCGTTACTACCACACCCTCATCAAGAAAGACCTCAACATGGTTATATCAGCTGCTCGGATTTCCTGTGGTGGTGCAATTCGATCTCAGAGGGGAGTGAGTGTTGCTAAAGTTAAAGTAGCATCCATTGAAATTGGCCCAGTTTCTGGGCAGATAATGCATGCAGTTGGTGAAGAAGGAGGACATGTTAAATATGTATGCAAAATTGAAAATTATGATCAGTCTACCCAAGTGACCTGGTACTTCGGTGTCAGACAGCTGGAGGCCAGTGACAAATATGAAATCACCTATGAAGATGGAGTGGCCACTCTCTATGTCAAAGACATTACCAAATTTGATGATGGTACCTACAGATGCAAAGTAGTCAACGACTATGGTGAAGACAGTTCTTACGCAGAGCTATTTGTTAAAGGTGTGAGAGAAGTTTATGACTATTACTGCCGCAGAACCATGAGGAAAATTAAGCGCAGAACAGATACGATGAGACTCCTGGAAAGGCCACCAGAATTCACCCTGCCTCTCTATAATAAGACAGCTTATGTGGGTGAAAATGTCCGGTTTGGAGTAACTATAACCGTCCACCCAGAGCCTCGTGTAACATGGTATAAGTCAGGTCAGAAAATCAAACCAGGTGAGGATGACAAGAAGTACACATTTGAGTCAGACAAGGGTCTTTACCAATTAACAATCAACAGTGTAACTACAGATGATGCTGCCGAATACGCTGTTGTGGCAAAGAACAAATACGGGGAAGACAGCTGTAAAGCAAAGCTGACGGTAACCCTGCACCCACCTCCAACAGACACTACCTTAAGACCCATGTTCAAACGGTTACTGGCAAATGCAGAATGCCAAGAAGGGCAAAGTGTCTGCTTTGAGATCAGAGTGTCTGGCATCCCCCCGCCAACATTAAAATGGGAGAAGGATGGCAAGCCACTGTCCCTTGGGACTAACATTGAAATTATCCATGAAGGCTTGGATTATTATGCTTTGCACATCCGGGATACTTTGCCTGAAGATACAGGTTATTACAGAGTCACAGCCACAAACACAGCTGGATCCACCAGCTGCCAGGCTCACCTCCAAGTGGAACGCTTGAGGTACAAGAAACAGGAATTCAAGAGTAAGGAGGAGCTGGAACGACACGTACAAAAACAAATCGACAAAACCCTAAGAATGGCTCAAATTCTTTCTGGAACTGAAACTGTGCCACTGACACAGGTAGCCCAAGAGGCTCTGAGAGAAGCTGCCATCCTCTACAAACCAGCTGTAAGCACCAAGACCGTAAAAGGAGAATACCGACTTGAGACGGAAGAAAAGAAGGAGGAGAGAAAACTCCGTATGCCATATGAAGTACCAGAGCCACGCAAGTACAAACAGACTACCATTGAAGAAGACCAGCACATTAAGCAGTTTGTGCCTATGTCTGACATGAAATGGTATAAAAAGATACGTGATCAATTTGAAATGCCTGGGAAACTTGACAGAGTTGTACAGAAGCGACCCAAGCGTATCCGCCTTTCGAGATGGGAACAGTTCTATGTGATGCCTCTTCCACGCATTACAGATCAATATAGACCTAAATGGCGTATTCCCAAACTGTCCCAAGATGATCTTGAAATGGTGAGACCAGCCCGCCGGCGTACACCTTCTCCTGATTATGACTTTTACTACAGACCTAGAAGACGTTCTCTTGGTGACATCTCTGATGAAGAGTTACTCCTCCCCATTGATGACTACTTAGCCATGAAAAGGACAGAGGAAGAGAGGCTGCGTCTTGAAGAAGAGCTTGAATTAGGCTTCTCAGCTTCACCCCCCAGCCGAAGCCCTCCACGTTTTGAGCTCTCCAGCCTCCGTTACTCTTCACCACAAGCTCATGTCAAGGTGGAGGAAACAAGAAAAGACTTCAGATATTCAACCTATCACATCCCCACCAAGGAAGAGACTAGCACAAGTTATGCAGAACTGCAGGAACGGCACGCACGGGCCTCGTACAGACAGCCAAAACAACGGCAGAGAATAATGGCCGAGAGGGAGGATGAGGAGTTGCTTCGTCCAGTTACTACCACCCAGCGTCTCGCAGAATACAGAAGTGAGCTTGACCACCTGTCAAAGGAAGAAAAGTCTAAAAAGAAATCAAGACGACAGAGAGAAGTGACAGAAATAACAGAAATTGAGGAAGAATACGAAATCTCAAAACATACTCAAAGAGAATCCTCCTCGTCCGTGTCTAGACTACTGAGACGACGGCGCTCCCTGTCTCCGACCTACATTGAGTTAATGAGGCCGGTGTCCGAGTTGATCCGGTCACGTCCACAACCAGCTGAGGAATATGACGATGACACAGAAAGAAGGTCCCCTACTCCAGAGAGAACTCGCCCACGTTCCCCGAGCCCTGTGTCGAGTGAGAGATCACTCTCAAGATTTGAGAGGTCTGCAAGATTTGATATCTTTTCTAGGTATGAGTCCATGAAAGCTGCTTTGAAGGCTCAGAAGACATCAGAAAGGAAGTATGAAGTTTTGAGTCAGCAGCCATTTACGTTGGACCATGCCCCTCGAATCACACTGAGAATGCGCTCACACAGGGTACCCTCTGGCCAAAACACTCGCTTTATCTTAAACGTTCAGTCTAAGCCAACTGCCGAGGTTAAATGGTACCACAATGGCGTGGAACTCCAAGAGAGCAGTAAGATTCATTACACCAACATGAGTGGGGTCCTGACCCTGGAAATTCTGGACTGTCACACTGAGGACAGTGGAACCTACCGTGCTGTGTGCACCAACTACAAAGGCGAAGCTTCTGACTATGCGACCTTGGACGTAACAGGAGGGGATTATACCACTTATGCTTCCCAGCGCAGAGATGAAGATGTCCCCAGATCTGTCTTCCCTGAGCTGACAAGAACAGAGGAATATGCTGTGTCATCATTTAAGAGAACATCTGAGATGGAAGCAGCTTCCTCTGTCAGGGAAGTGAAATCACAGATGACAGAGACAAGGGAAAGTCTCTCGTCATATGAACACTATGCATCTGCAGAAATGAAAAGTGCTGCAATAGAAGAAAAGTCACTGGAAGAAAAATCCACAACCAGAAAGATCAAGACGACTCTGGCAGCAAGAATTCTAACAAAGCCACGGTCCGTGACCGTCTACGAAGGTGAGTCCGCAAGGTTTTCTTGTGATACCGATGGGGAGCCGGTGCCAACTGTGACCTGGCTGCGTGGAGGACAAGTGATAAGCACTTCTGCCCATCACCAAGTGACCACCACGAAGTACAAATCGACCTTTGAGATCTCTTCAGTCCAGCCTTCTGATGAGGGCACCTACAGTGTGGTGGTAGAAAACAGCGAAGGGAGACAAGAAGCACAGTTCACTCTGACTGTTCAAAAGGCCAGAGTTACTGAAAAGGCGGTGACGTCACCACCGAGAGTCAAATCCCCAGAGCCTCGGGTGAAATCCCCAGAAGCAGTTAAGTCTCCAAAACGAGTGAAGTCTCCAGAAACGGTGGTTTCTCACCCAAAAACTGTATCACCCACAGAGACAAAACCCACAGCAACAGAGAAGGTGCAGCAGCTACCAGTCTCTGCCCCACCAAAGATATCTCGGTCCCTGAAAGCAGAAGCTTCTAAAGATATCGCCAAGCTGACCTGTGCAGTCGAAAGCAGTGTATTAAGTGCAAAGGAGGTCACCTGGTATAAAGATGGCAAGAAACTGAAGGAAAATGGGCATTTCCAGTTTCATTATTCGTCAGATGGTACCTATGAACTCAAAATCCATAACCTCACTGAAGCTGACTGTGGAGAATATGTTTGTGAGATTTCTGGCGAAGGTGGAACTTCCAAAACTAGCTTCCACTTTACAGGACAAGCCTTTAAGAGTATCCATGAGCAGGTATCAAGCATATCAGAAACTAAGAAATCAGCTCAGAAAACTGCTGAGTCAACAGAAACCAAGAAAATTGAACCAAAATCTCCTGAACAAATTGCCTCAAAACCAGTAATTGTTACTGGGCTGCAAGATACAACTGTTTCTTCAGACAGCATTGCCAAATTTGCAGTTAAAGCTACCGGAGAACCTCAGCCAACTGTCATCTGGACAAAGGATGGAAAGGTAACTAGTTCTTAAATATCCCTTAATTTTATCTTCTAAAAAACTAACCATCTCTCCTTTAATCCCCATCTTTCAAAGAAAGTTTAAAATTAAATCACTTTTAAAAACTCAAGTCACTTGCATTCTACAGGCTATTACACAAGGAGGTAAATATAAACTCTCTGAAGACAAAGGAGGATTCCTCTTAGAAATTCATAAGACTGATACTTCTGACAGCGGACTTTATACTTGTACAGTAACAAATTCAGCTGGATCTGTGTCCTCTAGCTGCAAATTAACAATAAAAGGTAGGTTGGCTTTTGTTCTTACCAACATTTTTCAGAAAACGATATTAAGAAAACATTTTTAAACATCCCCCCCTTATACATGCACACATACAAATGTATTAAAATAAAACTATTTTCCTAATTCCAGAATACCATCCATACACAAATGTGGAAACACACATATTTGAAGTTAGTCTATGCTTTTCTATTAGCATAAAAAGCATTTATTAAGCATCTAATAATATATGGTATTATGTAAGTTTTCAGAGAGTCAGCCCCTGCTTCCAGGAATGTTTAAGAATAAAGCCAGGTGAATATACAAAATGGTACTGCTTCCCTTAACCTTCACACTTGCTAAGTTTCCAAAGCAGTACAAAGTTAATGAAAGAGCAATATCCATTTTACCAATTAAAATTAGTTCACTTTCATCTCAAACTTCTAAAAGATAATTTTTTGGTTACTCAAAATCTCTAAATACACATATTTCCTAAATCCTTTGACTAGTCTTTTAGAGACTCTTTTTTTTCCTTAAGTCATAAGAATCGTCTTAAACTTAGTTTAAGGAATCATTGCACTGACCTAAAAAATCATGCATGACAATTTTACAAGAGTGAATTACGTATTACCTACACTGCACACAAAAGTTGACATTTTTTCTTTTCCTTTCTTTACTTTTTTTTTGAGACAGGGTCTCACTCTCACTGCACTCACCCAGGCTAGAGTACAGTGGCACAGTCACAGCTCACTGCAGCCTGAAACTCCTAGGATCAAGCGATCCTCCTACATCAGCCTTCTGAGTAGCTGGGACTACAGGCACATGCCACCATGCCCAGCTAATTTGTCTATTTTTTGCAGAGACAAGGTCTCGCTATATTGCCCAGGCAGGTCTCGAACTCCTGGCCTCAAATGATCCTCCTGTCTCGACCCTCTAAAGTGCTTGGATTACAAGCAGGAGCCACTGCACCTGGACAACATTTTTTCTCTGTCTGTATATTATTCACATATAGAATCTACAAGAGTAAAGGGTGGGGGTCTCTATCCAATTAAGTTTGCCTTACAGAGGTTTCTTTTTTAGCTATAAAAGATACTGAAGAACTAAAAGTATCTACACAAAAGACCTCTGAAATTACATCTCAGAAGAAGGCAGCTGTCCAAGAGGAAATTTCCCAAAAATCTCTACTTTCTGAAGAAATCAAGATGTCAGAGGTAAAATCTCAAGAAAAGTTAGCCCTCAAGGAGGAAGCTTCAAAGCTCCTGATTTCGGAAGAAGTCAAGAAATCAGCAGCAACTTCCCTGGAAAAATCCATTGTCCATGAGGAAATCACTAAAACATCCCAGGCATCAGAAGAAATCAAAACTCATGCTGAGATTAAAGCATTCTCTACTCAGATGAGCATAACCGATGGTCAAAAAGTGACTTTAAAAGCCAACATTGCTGGTGCCACAGATGTGAAATGGGTACTGAATGGAAGAGAGCTTACTAACTCTGAGGAGTACCGATATGGTGTCTCAGGCAGTGACCAGACCCTAACCATCAAGCAAGCCAGTCACAGAGAGGAAGGAATCCTCACCTGCATAGGCAAAACCAGCGAAGGAATCATCAAGTGTCAGTTTGATTTGACCTTGAGCAAAGAACTCTCAGATGCCCCAGCCTTCATCACACAGCCTAGATCTCAAAATATTAATGAAGGACAAAATGTTCTCTTTACTTGTGAAATCAGTGGTGAGCCATCCCCTGAAATCGAATGGTTTAAAAACAACATGCCAGTAAGTTTAATTAAGAATATATTATTGAAGAAAAATTTAAATACCACATCTACCACATCCAAAGAACTTAAACATTTCTTTTCGTTTTCATTTATTTTAGATTTCTGTTTCCTCAAATGTCAATGTAAGTCGCTCCAGAAATGTATATTCTCTTGAAATCCGAAATGCATCAGTAAGCGACAGTGGAAAATACACAATTAAAGCCAAAAATTTCCGTGGCCAGTGTTCAGCTACAGCTTCCTTAACAGTCCTTCGTAAGTATATCTTTGCCATTTTTCCTTCCTTGCTTAAAGACTTTAGGTGTTTTTTTGCCTGTTTCTTCTGAGCACAGAAAACTCAATTTCATGTGTAAGAGGGACAGGCATCCTGTGCAAATTCATCCTTATGGTCAAAGTTTCTTTACAGCTGAACAGAAACCCGGATAAATTAAATGTCAAAGTAAAGCTACCAGCTTTCCTGTAACATTTATTTTCAGAATGCACAATATGTCAA
Organism: Cheirogaleus medius; assembly: GCA_008086735.1. Classification (NCBI taxonomy): domain Eukaryota; kingdom Metazoa; phylum Chordata; class Mammalia; order Primates; family Cheirogaleidae; genus Cheirogaleus; species Cheirogaleus medius. The sequence goes on along the minus strand of VBSM01001562.1, from coordinate 23,933,341 downwards.
TTCTTTTCTATATGACTAATCATTTTTCTCCTAGTGATTCCTAGTACCTGCATGTAAGGCAATGATAGAAATATAAGGATTCATTTCTTGGAGACATTAAGCTAGCTCTTGACAAATGTATGTATATATATGTCTTTGCTTATGCTTCATCAGCAAACTGTTTGGGTTATGCTTCCGTGTGTGTAAGTTTCCATTTTCGTGAGTCAGCGTCCGATGTCACCAGTTAACCAGATGTCATTGATGTTCACTGTGTATCTGCTATGCTCCACAGCTCTAGTTGAAGAACCTTCCAGAGAGGTAGTATTGAGGACAAGTGGTGACACAAGCTTGCAAGGAAGCTTCTCGTCTCAGTCAGTCCAAATGTCTGCCTCTAAGCAGGAGGCCTCCTTCAGCAGTTTCAGCAGCAGCAGCGCTAGCAGCATGACTGAAATGAAATTTGCAAGCATGTCTGCCCAAAGCATGTCCTCCATGCAAGAGTCCTTTGTAGAAATGAGTTCCAGCAGTTTTATGGGAAAATCTAGTATGACACAACTGGAAAGCTCAACTAGTAGAATGCTTAAAGCAGGCATAAGAGGTGAGCATAAAATTACAGTAGAGATAGACAAGCCAAGTAGTATGGCATAGTCCTTAGTACATACAATTCAGTAGAAAGCAAATCTTTATTTTTTTTCAATGATCCTAAAGCTTTTTTGTTGTTGTTCTATAAAGGAATTCCACCTAAAATTGAAGCTCTTCCTTCTGATATCAGCATTGATGAAGGCAAAGTTCTAACAGTAGCCTGTGCTTTTACGGGTGACCCTACCCCAGATATAACATGGTCCTGTGGTGGAAGAAAAATTCAACATCAAGAACAACAGGGAAGATTCCACATTGAAAACACAGATGACCTGACAACCCTGATCATCACAGACGTACAGAAACAAGACGGTGGACTTTACACCCTGAGTTTAGGGAATGATTTTGGATCTGACTCTGCCACTGTGAATATACATATTCGATCCATTTAAGAGGGCCTGTGCTCTCACACTCTACATTCATTCTTAACTTTTCACAAACGATTCACATGGACTAATCTTTCTGATCTGTAAATATTTTTTAAAAAGTAGTTTTGTATCAACCTAAATGAGTCAAAGTTCAAAAATATGCATTTCAATCCTTTCATAATTGTTGACCTAAGAATATTATACATTTGCTAGTGACATGTACATACTGTATATAGCCGGATTAACGGTTATGAAGTTTTGTACCATTTGTTTTATGACATTTTACAATGTAACTTTTGAAACCGTTGGTAGGAGAAAGTTTCTTATGGAACGAATACCCTGCTCAACACTTAATCAATCTTTGTGCCTCAACATACTGTTGATGTCTAAGTATGCCTCAGTGGGTTGAGAAATTCCCCATTGAAGATGTCCTATCCACCTGAAAGATGATAATGCTGTGCACGTCACCTGATATGTGCACCAATACCTATTGAATCAGAAATGTAAGGCATTGGTGATGTTTGCATTTACCCTCCTGTAAGCAACACTTTAACGTCTTACATTTTCTCTGACGATGTCACACTCAAAATTATCATGACTTAAATATTACCAGAGCAAAGTGTAACGGCCAACACTTTGTTCGCTCATTTTACACTGTCTCTGACATAGAGAGTGCCTGGATAGCTTGGAAAAGTAACATCTCCTGGCCATCCCCTCATAAAACCAAGCGATTCAAGTATTCCTATGCCAGAGCAGTGCCAACTCTTGGAGGTCCCGGGGTGCAGCCAACGCCTTCGTGTGGTAGCTCTAAATTTAAATTACACTTGGAAAACCAGGGCACCTAAGCAGTGAGCCACAGCAAAAAACTAAAGAACAACAACAAAATAAAGCTGTCGTTAAATTAAAAGCAACAATATTACTAACTGCCCAAAATGTCAATTTGATGTAGTTCTTTTCATGCAAGTACAAATTCAATTGTTAGTTATAATTGTTGGACCTCCTGGAGATAGTAACAACAAAATAAAGCAAGCTATCTGCACCTCAAAATGTGTGGTTGGTAGTTTTCTGTGAAATTGTGGGGTGGGGAAGTACGCACCTTCATGCACCACAGAAATGGTCATAGATAAGATAAAGCAATTCAAGTTCAAAATAACCCATGTTAATAAGCTCTTTTAAGCAAATATTTAGGTTACTGTGTTGGATGTATTCAGCAATTTTGTTTAAAAAGCCTAGATATAGTTCTCATAAATAAATTAATCCTCAAAAGTTTATCTTCTAAACTAACCAAGAAAAATATTTTTAAGGGAGCTGATTCAACTAAATCCTCCAAAGATATTGAACATCTGCAATTCACAATATGTTGTGTTAAACATCACAGGGAGCAATGCAAAGATGAGTAAGATGATATGGATCCTGTCCCTCAAGAAATGTAGTGAACAGAAAATGACAACTTCCAGGAGTATGATCAGTTGTGCAATTGAGTCTATATTGGCTACCGCAGCTCCGACAGAGACAGAATAAATAAAGGACCTCAGAGCTAAAGAACTTAGTTTAAATGGTGTAGTTCTACCAAGCTTTTTAAACAACTCATTTATACTTAGCAATAAAATAACTAGTGCCAGAATAAACTGTATTTGTCCACTTCAGTTAGCTCATTGTAATTGTATATCTATATGATGCTGATTATTTGCCTAAATTGACCTCCTTAACGTCAGTTCAAGTGAATTGACACTACTAATGTAAGTACAATTGACAACACAAAGCTGAAGCAAATATACTGTTGATGTTTACTCTCCAGGAACAGATCTTGGGTCCTCATTAATTTATTCAGCAAGTTTTCTGTCTTAAGGCAGTCAGTCCCTCAAAGCAGAGGCTGCAGCAGGGGTTCTTGTCTCAGTAATTCTTTGAGTGATTACTCTCAGGACAAGGGGAGTGAGGGAAGCAGGCAGATAGGGTAGAGGAAGAAAGGTAAGCAAGAACGTGGTCTCAGCAGAAGCTTCAGTCTGATCTCAAAGGGAGCTTCAATTTGACCACAGAGATGGTTCCTTCTGGGATCAAGGAAGCTGACCTTTTGTACCCCTTCACCGCCAGTCAATGGCTACAGGGGATGAGTTGGGGGTGGGGAGGACGGTGAGGGATGGAGGAGGGAAATAACCTCTCAAGTGAGGCGGGATACCTGCTGGCCCGGGCCATTCTCTGCAGACTAGGGCAGCTGTACAGCCAACACTTGAGAAACTGGGGCATGAGAACACACGGCGGTGGGGGGGGCGGCGTAGCTGGGTGATACCAACAGCATCCACTGCACCGTCTTACAATGTCAAATGCCTATTCTTACCTTCAAATGAGAGGCAGGACTGACTGGGTGGTGCCTGCGGACGATTCCCAGCCCTGACGTGCTACAATAGCCACACATGTCCCCTCCGTGGCTGAGTTACGGTCCACGTCGATGAGAACTCCAAAGTTTAAAACAGGATTCCGCTTTTCCTGCAATTGCAGCCCCCAGGCTCTGAGGCCCATTTTGGGCCCAGGAGAGACGGGAGGGATCGCAATCTGTCCAGAGAAGGAGTTCTGCTCTACAGGCCAGGCTAGACTTCTTTTAAGCCCCAGCGGACGCCGGACGCCTCCGACAGCAGCGCGGCGTGGCCACAGCGGCCACCGGGAGGACTGCGCAGGGAGGCTCCTGGAAGTCAGGCGCTCCAGCTAGCATGGCAAGAACCCCTTCCCGGGTTGACCAGCTAGCCTCCTCCCCTAATTCCTCCAGAAACAGTGCCCCCTGAAGTCAGGAGGGAGGCTATTCCTGCTCCATACCCGCGACCTCCAGCCCAGGAGCGAGTCCTCAGCACCATGGCGTTACTTCGAGTCAGACCAGCTCCTCTCTCCTCGTGTCAACAGGGGGCGACAGAGAGCACCAAGCCCACGTAGCTCCTTGTTTCCAACCCACCCAATCCGCAAAACCTATGAGCAATCTTCACTATCATCCTGCCCCTCTTGTTCCTAAATCCTTCCTGTTTTATAAACCCCACATCCTGGCCACGTGATAAGTAGAATAACCGAGCTCAAACCTAGGACCTGCGCTTTACTAACTGATGTGACCTGGGCAGATTACTGAACTTCTCCATTCCTTGATGTTCTCATCCATGAAATGAGAATAACAACAGCAGTGTTACAGGAATGTTGTGAGGATCGGACAAGTTACTACATGTAAAACTCTTAGAGCAGTGCGTAGCATGACACCCAGTAAATATCAGCAATCATTATTATAGTAGGGTGTTGTGTGAAAGGAGAGAAGGTTAGCACTCCCCTTGACAAGCTCTCAGGCCTGCACAACACGCGTTATTATAGTAGGGACCACCATGCAGAATACTGAAGTTAGGGACCAGACAGAAAAGCAGCACCCAACATAGGTCTCACTGGTGATCACTAGATGTACAGTAGTCCCCCCTTATCCACTGGGATACATTCCAAGACCCTACAGTGGATGCCAGAAACCGTGGATAATACCAAAACCTATATATACTATGTTTTCTTCCCATACATACATACTTATGATAAAGTTTAATTTATAAATTAGGCACAGTAAGAGATTAACAGTAATAAAACATAACAATTATAACAATATACTGTAATAAAAGTTATGTGAATGTGGTCTCCCTCTCTTTCAAAATATCTTATCTTACTATAGCATGGATAACTGAAACCTTGCAAAGCAAAACCACAGATAAGGGGGACTACAGTATTAGTTTGCTAGGGCTAATGGAACAAAGTACCACACAGTTTGGGTTGTCCAACACAATTTATTTTCTTACAGTTCTGGAAGCTAGAAATCCAAAATCAAGGTGCTGGCAGTCCTTCTGGGGACTATGAGGAAGGATCTGTCCCAGGCCTCTCTCCTTGGCTATAGATGGCTGTCTTCATGTTCACATGACATTCTCTCTACATGTCTGTGTCCAAATTTCCTTGTTTTAGAAGGACATCACCCATATTGGATTAGGGCTCATCCTAGTTAGCTCACTTTAACTTGATTACCTGTGTAAAGCCTGTCTCCAAATAAGGTCACATCCGGAGGTATTGGAGGTTAAGAGTCCAATATTTCTTGAAGAGGGACATAATTCAATCTGTAACACTAGACATGATGGGCATGCGATGACACATCTTTATAGGAAGTGTTTTGATGGAATTTCTCAAAAGATTGATTTGTTATCTCTATCCAATAATAGCTGATTATATAGATGAACTATGTAGAGATAGGGAGGTAGCTAAACCAGAAACAGCCAGTAAAACAACAAGTTAAATTGACAGTCTCCATGGTGACTGATTCAAGATGAATGTTTTATGATTGTGCTCTAGGAAGATAATTTGTAATTTTGTTTATTCTGCCCCAAAGGTAATTTTAAGAAATTCAGGCATAGAAAATCCAGTTTCCTTGTAATAGAAGAAAGTAGAGTCTGCTAAATAAATAGGACTTTTGATAATAGATTGGCCCATGGATTTTTATTCTAAGATTATAAATATGAAAGCTTGGTTTTATGCCTTTTGGTATCTCTGGGTCAATGTTTCCCAAACTCTGTTCCTCAGGACATTGATACATGTTGTGGAGAAGGTGCCCCACAGCCTAATAAACTTAGGACTTGGGTAGTTGTACTTTCTTATGCAGGACTTCTCAGAGTCTTTGATGAGCTAATATGTATTATGGCTCCAGGAGGTGACAATGCAGTGTTCCTCAAGCTTACTTAATAACAGATTTTGCTTTTCATTGATGCTGCACATGATGCAGGTTTAGACAGGGCTATATTAGGTGGAAACATTGAAGGTGTGGCAACAAATAGACCTTGGTTGAAGGAGGAACTTGATATCCCTTAAGAAATGAAGCTAAGTGCTATGACCAAAGAAATCCAGAGTGTTTGAGAGCACATCGCTAGGGCATTGGATCCAGTCAGAAAAAGGGGGAAACAGTCAGGTTAGAGGAAGTTACATGTAAAAGCTATAACCTGAAATGTGGGATAAGCTAAGAAGAGGCAGAGCCTGGCTTTCTATGCAGAGGACCTTGGCACCTGCAGACGCCTGCGGGCAAGGGAGAGCACAATCCATCCAAAAAAGTAGGGAAAAAAAGATTAGTAGAAAAAGAGCATCTGGTGTGAGAACCTCAGAAAGGCTGGAGGCAAGAGGCAGGGCCACCTTGCAGAAGGACTCATGCACCATATAATAGAGTGTGGGCTTTTCCCTAAGAAGTAAAGGGAACCACTAAAGAGATTTATGCAAACTAGAGACTTGATCAAATTCTAGTTTTTACCAAGTCTTTAGCTATTTTGAGAAAGCTATGGCATTTGTTTGCCTTTCTACATCAAAGAGCTTATTTCCTCCTGTGGACTCCACTCACAGGAAAACTACCTACCACCCAATTTATAACCCATGGTACCCCTTGTAATTATAGCTCTGGGGGTTTATAGCCATTTGTGGAAAGGTCTTTCTTAAGGTTGTCAGGGACTCAGGGATACATGTTAATGGAGCCAAGCTGGTAAGCTTCCCAGTCACAGAGAAGGGAGGTGACTTGTGGAGATGGAAGGGCACTTTATTGCACGAAGCCTTCTCAGTGACCATGACCACTGTTGTGATGTTGGCAGTAAAGAGGTAGAAGAGTCCCACCCAGCAAATTGAGTTCTCCTGAGGATGCGGTGTCAGGAATGTGGCAGACAGGGATGACTCAGCCATGCTCCTGAGGTGGGAAGTGGGTAAGAGGGATGGACAGCTATGCCAATGCTTCCCAACCTGGCAGGAACTTCCCACAAAAGATAGCATGTCCTTAAAGTTAGGATTCCAAACCTGAAATTCATGCTTATCCTGCCATCCTTAGCAGTCCATAAGGTCCCTGAGATTGTGCCAATGTATATTTCTTAGGGAAATGATTCATAGGTTTCATTTCATCTTTAAAGATTTGCCAGTGACTCAAAAAGTTTACTGCCCTACATGTGTAGCAGGCTAGATAGGTGGAAGGAATTTTGAAAATAGATTAGCCTACAGATTTTTATCCAAAGGTTATAAAAAGCAAAAGCTTAGTTTATACCTTTGGGTACCTCTGGGTACTCTGTTCCTCAGGATGTCCTCAGGAAGCCATCTGAAACACCTACACATAGTTCCCTCTAAAAAGTGGCAGTGATGAATCTCTACCAGAGCTCTGATGTTCAGAATTCCTTTCCTTCTGCAGCCAGGAAAGGCTGCTGTTAATGCACTTTGAGTAAGGTCCCCCCAAACCAGGGGCACCTGAACCAGCAGAGCCTCGAGTAAACATACTTCTTGCTAGGAATGAAATAGGTACAAAGTCCCTGAGTTACAGAGGAAGTGTCCAGGGATGCTGAGGGGACTCTTGTCTGACACCAGTCTCAACCTTAGAGAAGAAAACAGGAACAAAACTTTTCCCAGCAATTGCAGTGCATGAAGTCAGCTTTTTGTTGACAGCTGCCAGTTGAGACCACCATAATCTATTGCTAGATTTTCATCAGGTGACAGACACAGATACTCCACACTCCCAACCTGCAGAGAAACTCAACCCACATCCACAAGGCAGACAGGCTGTCCCTCTGCACTTCTACTTCGCTGCCTAGAATAGCCCAAAGAAGCTGGGGAGAAAGGACACCAACAGGCCCATCAGGCCAAGACCAGATGGGAGGCTGAAATGCCCTGTCCTAATAAACAGAAGGATCCCTAAGGGGAAGAGAGTGAGGCTTCTGATGGAGATATCTACCAGAAGCAAGTCTCAGAATGGAGAACACTGAGATCTAGAGTCTTTGAATAACATGCCCAGAGTCACATGGTTAGCAGCAGCACTGAAACGAGAAGCCGGGTCTCTATCACTGTAATCTCGCCACCGCTTCACAACACCAAGAACCAAACGTGCTGGAGGATGAGAGGGCAAGAGACTGTGCTTGTTTAGGGAGAAGAGGGTCCACTTCGAGGGTCACTGTAGTTCCAGGGCAGGGTCAACAGCACTGCCACCAGGCCGCTTCTTATAAAAAGGCCCCTCATTTCCAGTATAGTCAGTCCCTCTTCTCAGAAAGCTAAGGCCAGAAATGCTGAACCCTTTACTGGCATCTACAATATAGCCAGGAAATAGAGTGCTCACCTGACCCAGTTGTGTCATGTGAAGGGACAGTGCTGCGAGAGCCAAAAGCTTTCCACAAACTAAGTCAGTGGGCCCTAACGCAATAACAGAAAAGAATCTTTCCATCACTTTAGGAAGAAGTATTCTGACAAAATAATCTGCCTGATTCTTGGTGGGGACTGAGATAGAGGGAAGCAGGCTGAGAGTTCTGAGAACATTTAAGGTTTGGGACTGTCGCCACTCTAAGGGAAGTTTCTGTAGATGTTATTCCAGAGAACTTGGAAGACTCGGTTCTACTCAGTTCAGTTTGAGACTAGGATGAGTAAATTTCTAACCTAAAGGGAAATGTCTTTCTCTTTCAAAGAATTCTCAAAGGTATGTATGAAGCATCCTTGCGCACACTGTACTTATTTTCCTTAATACCCAGGGCAGTTGAAAGAGCACCACTTTCAGCCCAGTGATCATTCTTTTAGCTGTTTTCTCTTTCTCCATCTCAGGGAACAGTGGAGTTTGGTGGTGATGACAGTTGTTTCCTGACTTGCTCTGGGTCAGGAAATCACCTCTAGCTATTAACCTGCTGATGTTAGCACATATTACTAGTTTCATTTTCCTATGATGTATGAAAATGTCACGACTTGCTTCAGACAGAAAACCAGAGAGAAGCAAAAGGCAGGGTGTAATCAAGATCTACATTTACCCTAATGCCACCTCCAGTAGTGTTTCTCAAACTTTAAAGTGCATCAGAATCACTCAAGGATCTTATGAAAATTAAGAATCTGGTTCAGCAGATCTGGGACAGGGGCCTGAGATTCTGCATTTCTAACAACCTCCCAAGTGAAGCTCATGCTGTTGATCCTCAGACTGCGCTAATATAAAAAGACCTGGGAAAATGTTGGGTCTTTCAGGCTGTTAGAGGGCCCCAAACTTTAATAAAATAGATATATATAGATGAGATGGACCTATATCAACCTATATATGCATACATAAATACACATACACACACACCCCATCTCTTCTTAAATACAACAATCAGCAGTGGGAATTTCCATCTAGCTCAGTGGTTCTCAACCTTGGCTACCCATTGAAATTACTGGGGATATTTAAAAAAATACTGATGACTGGGTCCCACAGAGGGTCTGTTGTAATTGGTCTGGGGTCAACCTAGGCATTAAACTAGGAAGTTTAAATGCACCCTTGGGGGTTCCAATATGTAGCCAATGTGGAGAACTCCTGGATAAATAAGGTGATCCACTTTATGCTTTTATTTAAAGATTAACTATTACTTCTCCTACTATCTTTTCTCACACCTCAACACTAACTTTAAGCTAGCCAATCAAACTTTACATTTAAGTGTGCAGCAAACCAGTGTCATACCAGCAAGAGTGACGGGATAACCTTAAACTTAGAAAACATGCTGTACTTAAATTTTTCTTTGTGATATGGCAAATTTATTAAACATTTTCCCCCACACTGTTCACACCACTCAGTTTTATTGAATTTATAAAATTACTACAATATTTTCAACAAGCAGAATTTTTATAACAAAAATATAGAGTATACACCTTTTGGAATTTGGAGGAGAAAAAAAAGAATACTCACAGTAAGTATACATATATTTTTTAATGAAATTTATTTTTTCCCTGGGAATAGAAATCCTATTCTGAAAAAGTTTCAAAATTAAAGTGCTTAGTTATATCAATCTAAATTCATATTTGTTGTTAGGTTTCTAAGTTTATTTAGAGACTAACTTTTCTAATAATTCCATTATTTCCAATTTTTTAACTTCTGCAGTTATATATCTTTCATTTAAATGCCCATAACTCTTGTTGCAAGAACCATTATATGTATTAGTTATAACTAACCAAAAATAAAGACACTTAGAAGGCAAAAAAAATTCATGTGCCTATGTTTAATATTAGAATACACAAAGAAAAAGCTATTTTAAAGCAATCATGATATTTTCTAATGCCTGCTTATTTATGTTTAGGTTAAAACAATAGTTACTACTCAATTAACTGAAAGAAAGTGAAAATTTAGAAAAGCTGATTATAATTAAGATAGTCAATTTATCTAAGCTACTAAATAATAAAGCAGTGAGTTTTAGGTGCATTCAAAAAATTAGAATGCAAAAAAAAAAGAATTAGAAAACAAAGATAGATACTAGTAAGATAGCACTTAGTGAATGGTCAATGAATATTGACTGAAGAAATTTTTTTAAGAGGAGAATTGGCCAGGTGCAATGGCTCACACCTGTAATCCTAGCACTTTGGGAGGCTGAGGTGGGAGGATTGCTTAAGGAGATCAGCCTGGACAACATAGTGAGACCCTGTCTCTACCAAAAGAGAAAGAAGGAGGGAAGGGAGGGGGTTGCATAATCTATCCTAAATTAGATGTTTAACAGTCCCCTTGAATTCACCACCATTCTTAAGTGATTCTTTTTGTTTCCAGAATAATACACAAAATATAGAGATATTGAGGAGGCCAGTTGGGGGAACTCTATAATCATTGATCAAAACCAGAGAAAAAGATAAAATAAAGTGAATAAAAGGAAAAGAAAGAAAGAATGGGTAAAGTTCATATGACTTTCATTTTGGCTAATTATGGATAATATAGGAAGGCTCTCAGAAATTTATTCTCAACATTTAGCCATGATTTCTGTAAGGGCTCTTTACAGCAGGTAGAAAGGAAAGGTTGAGATAACACTCAGAATTTTGAAAAACAGACAGCCAAAAAAACTCGCATAGTGAGTCTTTCATTTTCTCTAAAGCAAGTCACTAATGGACTTGAACTACTAAAAACACCATCTAAGACTACATCCACTCCCATCACACTCCCCCAAAAGAAAGAAAAATATTTGCAGGAGTCAAATCCCCAAAAGTGACAGATGCAAACCTTATAGTAGAGGAAGCCATATTCTCCAAAAAAGAGACTGTTATGAGGCCAGGCACGGTGGCTCACGCCTATAATCCTAGCACTCTGGGAGGCCGAGGCAGGAGGATTGCTCAAGGTCAGGAGTTCGAAACCAGCCTGAGCAAGAGAGAGACCCTGTCTCTACTAAAACTAGAAAGAAATGAATTGGCCAACTAAAAATATATATAGAAAATTAACCAGGCATGGTGGCACATGCCTGTAGTCCCAGCTACTCGGGAGGCGGAGGCAGGAAGATCGCTTGAGCCCAGGAGTTTGAGGTTGCTGTGAGCTAGGCTGACGCCACGGCACTCTAGCCCCGGCAACAGAGTGAGACTTTGTCTCCAAAAAAAAAAAAAAGAGAGACTGTTATCAGACCAAAAAATGATAGGTCATTAGTACATTTTGCCAGGCTTCATTCAAGTCACATTCAATGACATTATGTGGTCAACGTAGCCTGATTCACAAAAGCAGGAAAGAAAAGTTGCAATCTGTGCATTCCCCCACCCTAAAATCATGACTTATATTGATAATAAAACACAACAAGGAGAAAGAAAGGCAAACCCACCTGTCTAAGGAGGTTTGCTACTTAAGCAAAATCACAAATTAACGAAACTCTTCTCTCAAGTGATGACAAAGAGTGATCTAAACACAAAAAGTGACTTATGTAAAACACTGATAAGCTATTAAATTTCATTTGCTAAACTAGTGCATTTTTTAAAACAGCATTGGCACTTTTTTTTCCTGAGCACCACATCAAGGATGCAAAGCTCTTTGAATTCATAAAGGCACTACTAGTAAGTGAATGATATACGCTATGTAAACATACATAAACACTTGGCTTGAATAAAGATATCATAGGCTATGTTTGTTAACATTTTAAAAATCTATGTATGTTTAAGTTCATCCTAGTTGATATTGAAAACTGAAAATAGGGAATTGATCATGAGTTGCTCTGTTTTGTTTGTTGTGAGTGGTTAAAAAAATATAATCTAGCAAAGTTATGCAAAGTCAGGCCACAATCATTGTCCTATATTCTGAATGACAGATATCCTTGCCACCCTCTCACACACAAAAAAATACAGTAGAACTACATTCCTTCTTTAGTATCACTGCTTCATATAAATGTGCCACTGTTTATTTAACCTTTTATCAAGCCCATGCAGGCATCATTAATCAAGTAGGTAAGTCACTCTCTGCTAATCCTAGCCTGAAAATCAGGATCCCTGGAAGCAAAACTAATTGATCAGAGTTGGCACAGAGATAAAAAAAAAAGAAAATGAATAAATAAGGCAGTTTGTCATCCATGGTCAGGGCACCAAACCATAGGTACTTATTGCCACACTCTTTCCTTTAGCCAACCATTGCAAAACAACAAAAAAGAAATAATAAAGCCAAATGGGAGTTGTATTCTAAGACCTCACCCAAGATGAGGCATCATGGCAAGAGGATACAGATAATCACCTGACTATGCCAACTCTGAAGTCATGCTGATAACATGCTCATACACTTACATAACCTAGCAACCTCCAGCACAGGAAAAGGGCACAGTATAGAAATTTCCTATCTAATTTAAGAACGGAAACTAATTCTGGTGGTAAGACTTAAAAGGCATTCATAAAAGGTATGCTGATCTGTCTATAAACTTGTCAAATGAAGGCTTTTAATCACATGGACATGTATATATTCACTGAAAAAAATCTGGATGCTTAACCCTTTCAATGTCTTAGGCCATACTTTCGATTGTTGCCAAATGAACAAAAAAACACAACTCTCTATTTTGATCAAGTTGTGGTAAGCTCTACAACAAACATTTCATCTTTGATAGCTAAACTTTTAAAATCAATTATAAAACTAAACATAAAGCTATATCTCAAAACAAAATGTTTCCAAGTTGCATTATCCACAACCACAAGAAACCATCCATACAGACGCATGTGCAAACACACACACACACACACACACACACACGATTAAAGGAAAGCACTGGAAACTCTAGGACTGTCTTTCAAAGGAAAATGACCTCATTCTAACTATCTAGAAAAAGCCAATCAATTCACCGTTCCTTATATAGTGGGATTAAAAGAAAATAAAAGGGCTAGAATGCCTGTCTGACCAACAATGGTAGGGGTCAGAATTCTTCAACTCCCACACAAAAAAATACATAGTAAAACTACATTCCTTCTTTAGTACCACCGCTTCATACAAATGTGCCACTGTTTATTTAACCACCTTGTATTTGAGCTAATCTGAACTATTGCAATACACATCTCCATAGAAGTCAATACACAGAAAGGAGGTCTGGAAGAATACATACCAAAAAAGAGTGGTTACCCCTAAGGTAGGGAGGTATCAAGGTGAATTTCGGTTTATTCATAGTCTAAATGATGGTTTAATAAAGAGCATATATTAGAGTATTGCTTTAAAAAAGTAAAAGGAAGTGTGGGAAATACCCAATTCTCTCAGAATTTTCAGTCCGGAGTGCTCGGAAAGAAAGATCGCAGCACTAAGTGGGACTGAAAAGTTTTCCTAGAAAGAACACTTCCTCTCATTACACATGACCCATCATTGTTCACTCCTAAACTGTTTCATCTCATCCAAAATGACAACTTCTGCCTACTTATACTAGAAGTTGGGAAAGAATAGGTAGTGTAGGTACAGCTCCTGATGGCTATGGATCCCTTCGTTATACTATTCTCTCCCTGTTCCTAACTGTGCCCATGCTACCAAATCTGGCGATATACTTTATATTGAGATTTAAATGGGTAAAAGAGTCTTTGAGCCAAACTTTCAAAAGCACAAAGAATATCAACAGCATCCTCCTCCCACCCTGACAGAATAAAGTTGAGAAAGAAATTCATTATAATCATACATTTTATTCATCTTTGATATTCTGAATACACTACCCATAGAAACTTCCCCTCATTTATGTCAAAGGAAATGCTTAATGCATTAATATCCCTATCTATTAATTCATTTGGTTTACCTATAGCAACTAATCAAAACTTATTCCATTCTGCCTAAATTCTAGGTTTTGTGGATAAGTTCTGAACTAGTTATTTATTTAGCAACTAATACTAGTCCAAAAAAATCAAGATGCACATGAACTTAAAAATTAAATAAAATAAATACATAATTTAAAGACATAGTATTTCAGGATATAATAAAATATTCATCTTTCTAATAAATCTCATATGAGTAAATCCTGGTTCTGTGCATCTTGGTTGCTCTTCTATTCCCATACTTCAACATCTTTGTTATGAGGCTAAAATGAGATAAAGCACCTGGCCCACAGTTAATGTTCTAAAATGTTTTATTATCGAGGAGACCAACAAAAGACTTTTTGGGGGGAAGGAGAGCATACTACGGGTCAGAAAGGGCAAATTCTATCTGTGAAAATATACCAAATTAGTTACTGCATTTGGAGAAAAGGCAGCATAAGGGCTCCAACGATGTGTATATCATAGCTCTGGAGATGAATATCAAAGTAGATAGTAAGGGGACCTAATAAAGACAACAGTCACATCCAGAAATGGGGGGGAATTGCCAGCATCAAACTAATAGCAGGCATCATTTTACCATAGCCACGTCTACCTATTTCATCTAATTATCTACATAAGTTATCCTGATAAATTTGCAAAGAGGCTTACTCACACTCATCAACTGTCCATCGTTTTGTAGAAAAATTCCTCATCTCTAGTATCACTAGCATTTACAACCATTTGTCTCTAGCGAAAGAGAAAGCAAATGTCCTTACAAATAAAAATCTATCCTTTTCCCCAAAGTATGCAGCTCACTATCTATAAAAAGAGCAGTGCAATCACCTACTTCCACTTCACCTCTAAGAATTAGAATTGTGATATCACACCCCTCTTAATCCAGACACAAAAAAGACACTTAAAATATCTAAAAGAAAGGGATTTAAAAATCTAGGCTCAGAGTAGCTACTACCTAGAACACAATTATTTTAATTGTTTTAAAACATTAACATACAAAACCAATCAGACGTAGAACATTAAAAACAACTGGACATAGTATTTAAAATAAAATTTTCCCCAAAACATTTTGATTATAAAATAAATTAAAATTTCACCTATTGAATAAATGCAACCATTTTGTTTTATGTAAGTCTACAACATTTTCTGAAAGGTATTCAACCATTCACAAGGTGGTTATGGATTACTGTAATCTACTATGTGTCTATTTCTGTACTCTACATATACAAAAAGTATTATACCTACTGGCTGTAGGTAATGCATAATAAACATCATCTCCATAATTTTATTCTCTGTACTTCAAATTTATAGGATAAAAACAAAACACAATACCAATAAAGCTTAAAAGCACATCAAAATTATTATTATATTCTTTTTAAAGCACTGATTGATTGATTGAGACAGAGTCTCACTCTGTTGCCCAGGCAAGTACTGTGGCATCAACCTAGCTCACAGCAACCTCAGACTCCTAGGATGAAGCCATCCTCCCGCCTCGGCCTCCCAGAGTGCTAGGATTACATGCATGAGCCACTGCACCTGGCCTCTTTTTAAATCTTTTAAAGTAATTGCTGATTGAATTTCTTAAGGCTTTATTGTTTCTTAGGAAATAATGTTTAAAACCTAAACATTTCATATGAAATCTACTTAAATGCAGAGTCACTATTATCAAACACTAGATTTTCCCATATATTAATTATTCTTATGGTGAAACATTTTCATTCAAGTCTAAGTGGGTTACTGAATTAAGAGTGATAGTAGCAGTAATAGTAATGGTAACAACAATATTAATAATAGCTAACATTTATTTAACAGGTACTATGTGCCAGGCAAAGTTCTAAGTGCTTTTTATGAATTGATTCTTCAAATCCTCACGACCCTATGAGGTAGGTAGTACAGTAAAACCATGTGAATTAAAAATCATGAGAGTGGAAAGAATGAATTATAGAATATAAAGAAATTTTATTCTCTATACGCTATTAGAATTTAAATCTAGACTTCCAGTTAAACTGACCATGGTGAACTGATCACATGAATTTATTTTCTCTTCCTCTGAAACCTCACCAAAAAGACGTTAAAGGAATACAAATAATATTAATCCACAAAGACAAAGAAAACAGACTACAAAACCATGAGATTTCAGCAAAATTTATAAAGATACAAACCAGGAGGAGGTGTGATAACTAACCTAACAAAGTGGAGAAAGTTAAAGCCTAAGTAGCAAAAGGGAGAAGCCAACAAATACACCCTACTAAATCCCTAATAAGTTCAGGACTTGGAAACACTAGGTATTGCAGAAGACAGGAGTGAGAAATAGGGCTGAAATTAGGACTAGAACCCAGTATAAAGAGCAAATGGACCCCAGTTCCCTGCTCCACTCCCCATACCAGCCAAGTCCCCATCCCCAGCCTCCATCTACAGGAAAAACTGAACCTGAGTCAGCAACCACAGTGGAGAACTTGGGTGGGGTGGGATGAGGCAGGGCAGGCATGAGAAAGGCTGAAAATAGATTAAGCAAAAGCCATCATACAAACTGTGGGGTCCTCAGCCCTCTTCTCCTACCCTACTACGATAAATCAGTTTTTTAGAGAAACTGCATGGCCCCACAGAAAAGAACTATACTGAAATTTAGGGGACCCCAACAGAAAAGGACAGCTCTCTGCCTGATGGCCCTTTAAACAACTGATGGACCCTGCCTACACATAAAGATCTATGGAATTGGCCTTTGAGTACATGACTAATACTAATGGATAATCTCTCCAGCTTCCTAAGAAAGGCTTCAGAAAGAAAGGCAGAGCCCAACACAAATTAACAGAAAACAGAAAGACAAAAAAAATAGAAACAATGCAAGAAACAGGAATGACATGAGAAAAAAACTAATAATAATTTTATCCTCAGGGAGATATGAGGAGACACTGAATCTGTAAAATAAAAATATAATTTTATGAAAAAGGAACGAAAATCTCTTAGAAATTAAAATAAAGAAAATTCAACAGAAAAGCTGGAGGACAACAAAAATTAATAATAATAACTTAAGAAACAACCAGAGAGAAAAGATTTTTTAAATTAGAGGATCAATCTTGGAGGTCCAAAATTCAAATAACAGAAATTCTAGAAAGATAGGACAGAGAAAACTGAGGAGAGAAGCCTATCAAAAAGATAACACAAAGAAATTCCCAACATTAAAGTAAACAAGTCTACAAATTGAAAGACTCCACCAATTCAAGTACCCAACAAAATGAATTTCATTATAAAATGTAAAGGGAAGCTCCCTCCAAAAGCTTCCAGAGTATAACAACTGGTCCCAGGTAAAGGAATAGTATCAGAATTCTCACAGAAAAACTGAATGCTATAAGACAATGGAGAAATGCCTTTAAAATTCAGAGAGAAAATTATTTTCAACTAACTCCAAAGTACCAATCAATCAAGAGTGGAGATATTTTCAGATCTGTATACCCTCAAAATCTTTACTTCACATGCACCTTTTCTTAGGAAGTTATTGGTAGATAAGCTTTGGGCAGGGAAAAAAGGCAGTAAATCAGGAAAGAGAAAGCCACAGGATCCAATAAACAGAAGACCCAATGTGAGACTAAAAACCAAAGGGAGTATCAGAATGACTGCTCTGCCATGGAACAGGCCTGGAAAGCAACAGTACAAAATGGCAGACATGAAGGATTATGGAAGAAACATCCCTAAAGGATGACAAAAGTTTTTTTTTTTAATTTTTGAAAAGGGAATTGATAAATTATCTGATGTTTTTGAGCATTTAAGCCTTCTGATAATCATTGTGATAGGCACATAAAAAACTAAGCAAATTTTAAAAGTAGACAATATTAGTTCCAAGAAAAATATTAGACAATAGTAGACAATATTAGTTTCAGGCTCTAGAAGAAAGGAAATAATGATAGCTAACCATGAGGTCCATGAGTGAGCAACATTTATATCTACTGATTTAACAAAAAGTTGTGATTTAACAAAAAGTTCTGTGAATATAAATCTATATTGGAAGGTGTGGGGGAAGGAAAATAGGGAACATGGGTGTATAAGAAAAGTAAATTCAGCCTAATATAAAAGGAATTCAAGAAATCATTACCAAAATTGATAAATCAAAGAAAAGTAGTAGTACATCCTCAAGTAGGAAGGTAAACACTAGAACAAACCACTAAGAGTTGAAAGTGCTTGCCTCTGGGGTGCTCCGTTGGGGGAAGAGGGATTGCTCTTTTTCATTGTCTTTTAGTTCTATTTGATTTTTTTAAACCATGTACATGAATTACTTTAACATTATAAAAAGAAAGCTAAATTTAAAAAAAAAGAAAAGAATTAAACTTACAAATTCAGCATGAATTCAAAGAGAGGACTGGGGAACTGGAAAGACATGAAAAGGAAGCCCTATCTACCATTCACTTACCCACCAGGGTTATTAAAAGAGAGACCTCAAAGCAGCTTCTGCAGCCTAATCTGGCCTTCTTTCAGGCCAGGACACTCCCTCTGCACCAAGCAGCAATAACAAGACTCAAATGAAAGACCTAGGGTACCTCATTAAACAAAAGAACTGGCAGAGTCCAAATTAATGATAGTATAATGTATATGGAATCAGTATAAACAGCAGTCTAGTATTAACATATTATAAGGATACATTTCCTGAGATCTTGTGATGATTGATAAATTTCTAAATGTGACAATGCACAGTGAAAAACTATAATTCAGTGTCCAAGTTTCCAGGGCATCTGTGGAAATGAAGGTAATTTTATCTCTTGCTTTGGAATTTAAGTTTAAGCAACAGCATCCATTTCTGGACTTGTCCTGATTGAAGATAACACAATAATCCAATATAATGTAACAAAATTCAAATTTAGTTCATTTACAAAAGAATCCTCATCAAAGTCCCTTTAATCATAGAGACCTGCAATTCCCACGGAACAAGGGACCAGGCACTTGAAATGAAAAGCAAGCACTGCTTTTGCTCAGAAGATCACTGTTAGGCCAAGAGAACCTCCAAATTTCTCAATAATTTCTCAATAATCCCATGGCCTAGACAAAGGAAAAAAGGGACAACCAATAGTTAATAATAACCAATAACTTTTATATAAATTATAGAACAACCTGACAAGCTAAAATTCCTACAGAATTATTAGGCTCATCTTTTTCCTAAAATTCAGAAAAGTCAGGCATGCTTGAAAATACACAGGACTCAAAATGCAAGGTTCCCTTCAGCTTTATAGCTTGCTTCATGCTACTAATTCACTGATCAAAATCTAGATATAATTCAAGATATATTTATACTTTCTCAGAAAAAAAACCAAAACAATTTCACAAATGTATTTAGTTCCTACAGGGAGAAAAAGTGGCTCCAAGTCACAATAAAAGCCACACTTAGGAATATAGCAAACCTCTTCAAGCACCTGTTTCAAAGGAGAAAAAAATGATACAAATCAGAAATGACTGCATTTTATTGAAAAAGTATTTACAGAAAACTGTTCAGGAACTCATCTATTTGAGTGAAGCAACAGAAAATGGATTTGATTATTTTCTGTAAATTCAAATGTTTGTTGCAGTTATTTTCACTATAATCCTATTACTTCATGAAAAACCTAACTACCAGAAAAACCCCCCTATCAGTAGCACCTGGACCTTCATGGTCTTATCACTGGGCAAGTTCTTACTACAAAAAAATCCAAAACAAACCCACTCAATATCAAAACTTACTACATTATCAAACTTTTTTCAAATCAGACAACTTATGAGTAGGAAGAGATTTCACTGAATATAGAGTAGTCTGATGATCTGTGTGCTATTTAAAATCACAAACACTTTAAGTAGCATACAGTTTATCCAAATACATACTACTGTATATAGATTGTTTATGTCCATTTTAAACTTAAGATAGAAAGCCTATAGTTACAGATTTATTTTAGTAAATACCAAATATTAATTTTAAAAAATTCCCACATAAACTTACAAGAGAAATTTAAAATAAAATAGACCACAACGTTCTAAACTCATAGGCAACAAAAATTAAAAGTATGCTTCATTTGTGTATTCACCAACAGGCCTGAATATACAAACAAAATCAAATCAATAAAGAATACTATTAGCACTTAATAAAAACTAGACAGAATATCAATGAATGTAAAAAATACAATGCATTATATTATGAGTTTGAATGCAAAAACCACGTATTTATTAAACACATGATTAACTTAAAAACACTAAACCAGTTTGTTTAAAGTGCTCCTCGACCAAAACCGTGGACAAAACCATCACCCCAAAGTGAATTCAAAAAACAGATTACAAGGCAAACACTGACATTAGGTATGGACAGGTACTACCAAAAAATGCCATTTGTTCTTTAATTAAATAATGCCATTCTCAAGTGATATAGAGCAGTCACCTTGACAGAATTCCTTCTTTTTTGTATAAATATTCATAAATAAAAATGTCTCTAGATATTCTAAAGAGCTGCAAACAATACTTTACAACAGCAGCTTAATGTCTATTTTAGGAAAAAAGCTCTAAAATCCTCTTCCATTGAAAGTTGTTTATTTCTCTGGTGTAAGTGAGCAAGGTCACCACAACA